>CM060407.1:116495533-117215533 GCA_030545235.1 Helianthus tuberosus
AGAGTGAAAGGAGCACACTTCTCGACTAAGGCGATCTCATCTGAAAGCTCAAGCTCAACTTGCCGGTCTGAAAAGAGGCTCAACATTCAGACATATCTTTTCGATTGTTAGCAGGAAGAGAAAGCAGACTAGATTGAAAGAGCAGAAAGGCAAGCGGAAAGCTGCAACTTCCTTGCTAGAAGGCCTTCCTCGCTAGAAGTACGATTGGAAGGAAAGGTGAAGCGGTTGCAAGCGAGGGCTTTCGTGGATCCTTCCCCAGTGGAATTGCTTTTTTTGAAAGTCGGTCAAGCAAGAAGGAAGGCAGGATTAGCTTTCAAGCAGTCTTCAAGCATGACATGAATTCAAGCCAGTCTGCTTCGGAGAATCTGATTCTACTTTCATGCCACCTTTCACTTCCCCGTGGCATTGCCTTTAATTCTGGCTTTAGATTAGGGTCTTGCTTACAATAGGAGATCAATCTTTCATTCTCTTTCCCAGTTCAGCGCACTATAAGCTATTAAAGAAGAGCTTAGGGCTATGGTCTCACTTTCCCTAGTCACATAATCAAAGACTACTAACCAATCCTAATATGTGAATAGCTTAGGTGCCTTGGACTCTCTGCTTACCGTAGACTCTCCTTATAAGTCAGCCATGGCTCTTAGCCCCCTAACTAAGCCGTAGCGCTGGGCTGCACTCTTTCTTCTATCAACTGAGGAAATGCACCTTTCGTTTGAAATGCCTTTGTACTCCTATCTATTTTCACTCTCTTTGCTTTGCTCGGTCCAAAAAGGATCAGGATCTAATTCTGCCATACGTTGAATTTTCGCCGTTTTCACAGAAAGAATTTGTTGTATACTTTCTGGAGGAAATATGTCATCGAATTGTAAAAACAACCGAAATAGTATTTTTTGGTCGGGGGCCGGCCACCCGCTCAATAACCTCTAATACTCTCTAAAATGTAGTCTTTCGCTTTGTTGTTGTTGTCTCGGATTGATTATCAGACAACAGGAGTGTACTTTCGTGATTGCGAATACCCACTCTTAGGGCAGGAAGCCCGTAACCTTATTTGATTCGTAGCTCGTTAAGGGAAATTGCCTCAAGGCGGCTACCATAGAGTCAGACCTTTTACCGATCCCATCTCATCAAAGCCGGGTAACAAAAAGAAGGAACTTTATAATGAAATGAAAGAAAGAAGGAAAAGAAATGGGCTCTTTCGGTTACCGTTCTATCCGTTATAATCCTGACGGTTTTGAATGCTATTGAGTTTCCCGCTCCTGAATGAGAAGTGGATTTTTTATTCCTACGGTCTTGGCCTGAGAAAAGTGATCTTTGAAACTGAAATCGGCTAAAAAGTAATAGAATAGGCTTTAGAGTAGCTCTTTCCAAATAGGTCGAGTAGCCGCCCTTTATAGTACATAAATCGAATGAAAAGGAGCTCTCTAGTTGGGATTTACACGCACAGCCTTCTCCTATGAGTCTGCCTATGTTACGTGCCTGCCTTTGATAACCTTTCAGTTGGTTCCCTTCGTCGGCATCATTGAACCTCGTTAGCATTTCTAAAAGAATTGGAGGCTCAAAACGAATGGTCAAAGGAATTGATGATTCGTGTTTAGTCTCCGATCTTCGCCTAGTCTTCGAACCTGCACTGTATAGAGGGGAACAAGCTCAGACATATAGCAAGACTAGAACTCCTATTGCATGCATCGATACCAGACCAGGCAAACTAAAGCTAGCCCACTGCACTTTAGCATAGTGAAAGTCTCTCTTAATTACCCATTAGCTAGAAGTGAAACTTCCGTCTATGTAAGAAAAGTCTTAACCTCCCTTACTTTGTGGGCGCACTGACCAAAGACCTACTCCTGCTTAGCGCACGAGACTCACTTTAGCCTTGCTTATTTCACCTCCGGGTACTAGAAGCATATAGTCTATTAGCTCTCTATAGATTCACTCTTTTTCTTAAAAGAAAGATAGAAGGGCAGCTACAGACTCCATTCCTTATCGCTTCGTTTGCTATCCTACCCTACTTCGCTAGCTAGACTATCGCAAGTCATTTATACCAAAAGACCTGGCCATCGCCAACCAAGAGGGGGATGAACCTACTTCCAGAGACTACTCGCCTTGAACTCCGTCCCCTGAACTTGACTGCTTATGCAACTACAGTGCTATGAAAAAGAAAAATGGGCTACTTACTAGCTTAGACCTTTGCGTTTCAATATCAACGATTAGAAGAGGTCTGAAGTGAGCCACAAACCATATTTCTGATTATGCTCATTCCATTTGACTACTAATCACAAATGACATTCAATCTTTTTGCGATAAGAAAATAAATGATTTCATTACCATAGATCCAGATAGCATAAGGGAGGGGGAATTCTTTCTTTTTTTATTTTCTATAATCTATAATAAGGTAAAGTGCTTCATCGATAGACCTTTCTGGTCTTCCTTCTGAGCCAGGATCAATACCAAAAAAAGAAAAATGAAAAGCGCTAAACCAGTTCGATCTTTCGGCATAGGAAATCGGACTGTCTTTCTTACTTATACTAAGTTAAGGGAAAAAAAGAGCTTTCTCCGCAATTCATTGCTTACTTAGCCTTCTCAGTTTAGCATTCTACCAAAACATCTTCTTTCTCAGGGTCAATCTGGTCCTCTTTGAATTGATCTCGTACTCTAGCAGAGAAATGGAAGCCTTTTTCTAGAAAAGAAGAAGACAGGGAATCGGAACTAAATCATTCTTTCTTTGTCGACTATGGACTTTGACGACTCTAGCTTCATCTTAGGGAAAGTCAAAAGAAAAGCATCATTCACATCTTACAGTAATTTCTTAGGGACTCTAGATCATAGACTGGGATCACTCGAGATCGATGGCTATGCACTCGCCCGAATGCAAACATTGGCTTGTTAGATTTTCCTTTGAGCGAGTCGTTGACTACTATTTACAATAGAAATGAAATTAAGAAAACAGACATTGAGAAGGGTAGTTCGGGCAACGATCTGGTTTTTTGCTATTGGCACAAGCAGGTCCCTACTATCTAAGAACACTAGCAATGAGATCTCATGTCTCTGACTTAGGTTCCGAAGCTTGTCGCAAAGAAGAGAGGGAAAGAGCGGAAAAGCGGGTTTTACGTCAACAGTTCTTCCTCGTTCCGATAAAGAGTGTGTTTCCTTATTATTTTTTAGCTTTGAGCTTGGTTCAGATTGGACACGTCCTCACTCGTTCTTTTTCCAAGATCTTTGAGCCTCTTAAGGATGTCGTAGGGATTCTTCTAACAGGTCTATCCCTGTGCTAATAGACCCACTCCAATCCCGGGAACCTTACCTGAGCTACTAAAATCTTGGAAATCGACTAGCCTTACTTCTTTCGGGGCTCCATCCTCTTGACTATATAGGTAGGGGCTTAGCTGCTCCTAGTCAGATAAAGTTCTATGCTGGGGCTCTCGGCAACCCTGAACTACTAAAAACCTGGCCCTTTGATGTGCTTGCCCAGCCTCTTCCACTAGAAAGAGCTTCTTCTCTTAAGGCTTCTTGCCAGTAGTGAGAAAAACCTTGCTTATCTATCTTTAGAAAGAGGATAGATAAAAAGATAACTAGATCAATGTCTTCCGTCTTCGTCTGCTATAGCCTTCAAGGAAGATGCAAAAGGCAGAACAGATGATAAGACGATGCATCTTTTCGTCTTCTCGTCAGGATCTATATAGGGGATCGTATGCGTTATAACTCCTTCTATCTAGTGCTCTCAAGTTGCGGTAACTCGAAGCTTTGAATGGCTCCTGCCTAGCTCCTTCCAGTGATCAGAGTTTTCTGTTTGCAGTTTTGAATCTTGCTATGAGTGCCTTTACCCTTCTCTAAGAAGCCATAGGACTGTGCTATGAGGGAGGAACCCTTTCTTCTAATGCTTCCTCCTTACTCTTCTAGTATTGGTTTCATGCCGTATTTCACTCAACCAGCCTCAAGTTTTTATTTATATTCCTTCTTACGGTTATATCCTCTTTGATATGTCCTTCAGGTATAGGGGAGTAAGTAAGGTTTTCATTCCTTCCTTTCAATGCTTCCTCCATGCCTCTAGTACTGTAATATGAGGGAAAGCTCTAAGAGGAAGAATTCTAAATCCTATTACATCTATAAGATAGAGAGGTAAAGTCCTTCCTAGGAGAGTGAAGCAACGAAGGCTGGAAGTAAGAACTCTAAACTTTCTCTTTAGGTATCCCTCCTCCGTACCCTGTGTGAAGGAGCTGTAGAATCAGTCCTAGCTATCTGATAATAGCAGCTGGGATCACAGAGAGTAGCCAACCCAGTCCAGTAGCACAGTCCTACGGGCCAACGGTTGCTAACTTTCTTTCAAATAAGATCTGTCCCAGCTGACATTATTCTTTAAACCACCTTCTCTTGATGTAGAAAAATCCCTTTTATTTGAGGGTAATACAGAATTAGCTCTATCTTATCCAATGGGAAACTTTAGAGTTCATCCTTTAGCTGTCCAGGCAGTGCAGTACTTCCTCTTGAGATATTGGTGTATAGATCCTTCCTAGCCGGACAAGGAGCCTGTGTTACTAATTGGCTTGATAGTCCAAGTAGTAAAGGAGGTCTGTGGTAGTCAAGTATGTCTGTGGCTAGAGGAGAAAAGCAGTGAATCTTAGTACCCAAAGCAAAGTCAAGAGAGAAAGGTGGTAGCTCTCCATGCAAGCTATTCTAGCAAGTCTTCTGTGGAGGAGGAGTAGCACTAGGCAAGTAACTTGTTTCACTAGTAGAGATACAAAGATTACTCAAGGTTGTACGAGCTGTAATAGTAGTTAAAGGACCTTTGAATACACATTGGACCTTGGAAATCACAATCTTAATGGGCCTATACCAGAGAATCTTGCTGACTTGGCTCAACTATAATGCCTAGTTCTTTCTCATAATAATCTATCCGGGTCGATTCCTTCCAAGTCATCTTTGTCTTTTTCTCAGGTTAATATACCTGATCTGAGCTACGCTCAACATCGTGGAGTTTTTGATCTGTCTTACAATAGGTTGTCTGGGACCATACCTGGGGAACTGTGTGGTCGTGGTAGATCTTTTGATAAGCAATATCATGCTTTCTGGATCAATTCCAAGATCACTCTCTCGCCTGGCAAATCTTACAACGTTGGATTTATCTGGGAATTTGCTTACTTGTCTCATTCCTCCGGAGTTTTCCGATTCGGTTAAGCTTCAAGGCTTGTATCTGGGAAAGAATCATCTTCTGGCACCATCCCTGAAAGGTTGGGGCATTTGAGCAGTTTGGTAAAGCTGAACTTTACTTGTAATAAGAATTTATCTGGTCCAGTACCAACAAGTTTTGGGAACTTGAAAGGGCTGACTCATTTAGATATGAGTTCTAATGAGCTCAGTGGTGAGCTTCCTTCATAGCCTTCATAGATAGAGTAGAGAGAAATGGGTGTAAGCCTTTGGTATTCTGTTCTTATTGCTTAGTTCCTGTCTATCTCTATCTATCAAAATAGACCCTCTTTTAAACGGAAAAAGATCAGTCCATATAACTAGATCGGAAAATTCACATACATGAAGGGGTGAGGCTTGAGTCTACTTTCTATTACAAAAGTAGAGTAGAAAGAAGACTCACTACTTAATTCGAAGGCGACACGCCTTGTTGCCTTTACGAGAAATCCCTTCTTTGCTTCTTTTGTTTAAAATAGGATCGGGCCAGGTAGAATCCGGTTGGAAAGAAAGAAAGAAACCACCGGAGTGGGGATTGTCCTGTCCTCCTCACTAACCCCAAAGAAGGTGGCTCTGCCACTAAGCAGGCCGGCAGAGAGGGCACCAAATGCCTAAACAAGACAAGAACCAACTATATGCTTAACACAAACTTTCTGGTCCTCACTCTAGCACACGGGGATCGGCCCTACGCACCGGGGGTGAAGCGTAGAGGTCACTTTAGCTTGTGGTACCGGAGTGGTTCGTCGTAAAAAGAACAACAATGGCTTGTAGCATTTCCTATTGATTTGTCTAGGGGATGGGATGTAAAAGAAGGCTTTATCGTCTAAAGGCTGGGGTGAGCTTTCTCACTATACCTCGCTCTTCTTTTATCCCGCCTGCTTTCTTATCCCTGTTCCGTAAATTTTGTACGTAGACAGTTGGTTGCTCTGACTAGTTTTTTAGTGCAAAAAAGGACCAACGACGACCCTATCCTAAAGGAGAAGAAGGAGTAGGAGCAGAGCGGAGAATCTTTTTTGATTCCAGCCGAGAAGACTAGTAAAAGGAAGGATCAAGAATGTTAAATATTTCAGGAGCTAGATTAGTTGCCGATGAACAAGTAAGAATTGCCTCAACAAAAATAGATGGAATTGGGCCTAAAAAAGCCATTCTGGTTCGTTATCGATTAGGTATCAGTGGGAACATAAAGATAAAAGAATTAACTGAGTTTCAGATCGACCAAATTGAACAAATGATAGGTCAAGATCATGTTGTTCATTGGGAATTGAAGAGGGGAGAACGAGCAGACATCGAACGATTATTTTCTATTTCTTGTTATCGTGGAATTCGTCATCAAGATGGATCACCCTTACGTAGGCAACAAACTCATACTAATGCTAGGACTTGTCGCAAGCAAATTCGGAAATGAAAGAAGTATACCGAAAGCCTTGGTACTTGTCTGATCAATCACACTGATAGCTTCAATAGTTCACTGAAATTTGATTTGGGGATTTCACCGGTTACTAATTCAGTATCGGTATAGTAGGCCTCCTTGGCCACTCCACTAGTGGCCCGGCTTCGTCCTAGAAGCTACTGCTTCCGCCTCTCTAGGCTTCGCTCTCGCTCATGACTGGTATATGGATCTCTCTATGTAGTGATCGGCCTTCTAGAAGCTTCACCAAAAGCGACTAGTCGCTTCCCGAATGCCCCTTCCCTTCGCTACTAGGAGAGTCGCTAGTTTGCTTGCATTCTAGAAACGGTAGCTTCCGCGCCCTTCCTGCCTACTGAAAGGGATGTGAATGATCGTGACAGCTCTTAAAATCCTATTCAGTCTTATTAGATATGTCACTAAAAGAAAGTGATTATGTCCCCTCTTTTTTTTTAGGATTCCGAGGATGGGCCGGCCCATCCTAACATCATTTATGAGGAGCCGGATGACGAAGCCTCCTCTTTAGATAAAGTTGTATCCGATGCAACTCTCCCGGCAAGAAAAACTTGATCTATTTATCTTTTTTTGCGGGTTTGGTCAGGAGGGACAAAAGAGAGATGCTTTCTATCAGTCAAAAGTAGATACCTCATGCTCCTACGGTCCGCTTACCGAGAATAGAAAGGAAGGACCCGGGGCCAGAGCAAGTTGGGTTGGGGTATAGAGCCGTAAGCGCGGTGGGGGGTGACAAAGGACGTGCTCGTACGGTTCATGTAAGGAAATTAAAAAGTCATTGATTGTTGGGAACTTTCACTCCTCTATATTCTTTTTTGGGTAAAGGGTTACCCCGGTGATTCTATTAAAATGCAACCGCAAATAAGTACAAGTAGTGAGGATGTGTTCCACACTAATTCATATACAGGACATGCCCCATATATGTAAATCAAAACAGAAACCAAAGACCTATAATACCCCATAACCTAGTCTACTATACATCATGACACGACATCTAGTAGACAAACAATGCAAAACATAAAACAAAATCCTCAACCGCCATCATCAAAGATAAAGTAGCCACAAAACCGCAGCCCCTTCATACGAAAAGCAGATAGCCTATCCATTAGAGATCTTGGTAGAAGAGGTGCTTGCCCCTGCTTTCGACGAGAAAGGATGAGTACCTGATGTCATAAATGCACTAGTTTCATTGTAGACTTCTTCAACCTCCTCCTCATCCGACACCTGCCTGTCATTCGACTGTTTCTTCTCCACTCGACCCACAGTGGTACCTCCCTGATTACCAGTATCATCCTTCAAAATGTCAAACGGGTTAGACGTTGAAACCTGATTCTGCATCGGACTCTTTGAGGACGATTTTGGTTTAGGGTTGACGACTGGCCTGTAGACTACCATTTGTATTGTAAAATGAATAACCAAGTCAAAACAGATTGGTTATAGTTTATAAACCTTGATGCCATGAATCCTAACCCAAAACATTTGTTTAAGTAAACTAAATCATAAATCGTTCTCGGAATAAAACTCGTATGGTTTATATAGTTTCGTAAACATCGTTGTGTGACATTGTTTAACTCGTTCTCGTTATAGATTATCGTTCATTTGTTTAAATCATTCCAAATTGTTCAACTCGTCCACTCGTTCAAATCGTTCTTGTTTTAATTGTGAAAACTACTTTTGGTCGGCTCGCTAATAACATTCAAACCTTTATGACTCGTCCATCGTTCAACTTGTTCTCGCATTAACAAACCTCCAAAGGGTAAGTTAACAATCATCAGATTCAGTCGTTACCCACCTAACCCACACATAACCATGGGTTCGGTCTGATAACGGGATTTGTCAGATCCTATGGTACCATAACCTAATACTGGCCGGCTTAATCAATGCTAATGAATGTCATTCGTTATGTAACTACAACCAACAAGTTCGTTCACATTATCGAAATCGTTCTTAGTTTAGTATAAACCATCTTAATCGTTTTTGAAATCAACGTTAAAATATCGAAATCGTTTTGATACATATGAATCACCCCAAAACAATCGAAAACAGTAAAAAGAGGGGATCTATGTACTCACCTTTGGGTGCGTTTTTATAAGTTAACAAAATCCCTCAAATTGTTTATTCGTCCTAAATTAAATAAGAATGATTTAATAATCAAAAACCCAAAAAATTCCGAAGTTTCTCCGATACTTCGAATTTTCACTTAACTTTGAGATTTTCTCGAAAAGTTATTATTTTTTATTATCTTGGTGTATTTGTATATATGTACTCAAGCGTAATACACATACTTTTCTCAATACTAACGCATCATCATAAACATATTGTAAAGCACATAGCACATTGTAACACATAAAATTTACCCATGAATAACCCATTCTAGTGTATGTCGAAAAACACTTATTTTAGCGATTCGGTAACATTTTTGGGCGTCGGAAGTCACGTATGACTAACCAAACACCAAGTAAACCTAATATAAGTTAAAATACTTATTTTTATAGCAGAAACACGCGGTACGCGCTTGAACTTGAAAAATAACGTTTTTAAGCGTTATAATTTATTTTTCAACACGAACCTGATTAAAAATGACTTTTTAATCATAACAGAATATTTTTGGGATTTAAATATTATCCGGGTGGTCACCAACGTTCGTTTCGCAGTTTTGTCATAAATAGTTCTTTAGTTCAAATAAACATGTTTTTTGCCATACCGAATCCTTCGAAACTTATTTCTAAGTTATGTAAAAGATATTTAAGGTATGTTTGGCTTATGTCACATTTCCGGAATGTACGTCGCATTAAACTGATTACGTTTACGCACCAGTTTGCGTATAACCTTCCAGAAAGTGATTTAAAGCTTGAAATCGGAATCCAATCAAATTGTAAAATCATCAAACATAATAACACATATAATAACACCAAAACACATATAATAACACCAAAGCACACTGTTTTATTAATAACTGACATTTTTTTACATTATACATCGATTACAGAATACAGTTGTCACATAGGGTACCTTCCGAGGTTATACCTTATGGTCACTTAGTCTACTTAGTTGTATGATAGGTAATTATATGCTCTAGGAAAAATGACCAAAATGCCCTTTTTTACGTCAAATTTCACTTTAAGCATATGTAACATGGCGATTTTGGCACAAACAAACTCATGGTCTAACATAAATTTTGACACAAACAAACTTTTTTACGCCAAATTTCACTTTAAGCATATGTAACATAAATTTTGACACAAACAAACTCATGGTCTAAGGAAGTGTTCTCTCTCTAGCATGGCAATTTTGGCCCCCTTTGCAACCTTCGATTTTTCTGTTTGATCTTTGTATAACAATCTAATCATTAGAGTGTTGATTCATCAACACATCTAATTCGAACTAGTTAGCAAAGGGATTGCATTGAATCTAGGGTTTTTTGTTTCGTTTTCGTAATCGCAACCTGAACCTGTGCAGTTGATTTGGTGGGATAGATCTATTGTTTTGTCGGTCCTTCTGGTTAGGCAGAAATCTAGACTTAATAAGAACTCTATTCGATCTTAATTGATTCATGGGATAGGGTTTATGCTAAATTAGGGTTTATCTTTTTCTTTCGTGTTTGCTGCCTAGTTTTCGTATTTTCTGGTGCATGGTTGTCTGATTTACGTGATGAGTGAGAGAGTTGATGTTTTTGATGCGGATGGATATCCAAGTTTGTCTAATACTGCTGATAACGTGAAGATGATTTGGATATAACCCCTGGTACAGCTCCTGTACGTGGCATTGGTCTGCGAGTAACGAATATTGAAGGGAATCCGATGATGCCGAGAAGGGGATTGTATGCTACATCGGGTAATTCAGTTCTGGATGGTTTGTCAAAGATATCCAAACCAGTTGGTGATCCACCGGTTAAGCCAACGACGTTTGCTAGTCTGAATCTGAACAAGTTTGGTCATAATTCAGGTAATGTTTCTCATATACATGATCTGCATGTCTGTATCAAGTTCTGTTCCGATTGATAATATGGGTACTAAAAGTCAAACGTTTGCTGAGAAAAGTAATACAAGTAAAGAGGATACTTTGGATAATGCCATTAACATACCTATCTCGTATGCAAAGGCTGTTCAAACCCAGAAGGAACCCGTGAAAGTAAACTTCAGGAAACTGGAAACGGTGGAGAAGATGGACGGGGTAGACGTTGTGATTCCTGTGGAATCGGTGAAACAAGTTAATGATTGATTTGCGAATACGTTATATGGTTATTTCTTGGGTAAGCGATTGGCGTTTCCAGTTGTAGAATACTTTGCTAAAAATCAGTGGGGAAAATATGGTTTAGTTAGATTAATGATGAACGCAAAGGGCTTTTTCTTTTTTTAAGTTTAACTCTAAGGCGGGGATGGAAAAATTGCTGGAGGATGGACCGTGGATGATTAGGAATGTCCCGATTATTTTGAATGAGTGGTCACCTTCGGTTAACCTTGTTAAAGAAGATATCACGGCTATTCCTGTGTGGGTAAAGATGTATGATGTGCCTTTGGGGGCGTTTACTGAGGATGGATTTAGTTTATTAGCTTCTAAAATAGGGGATCCGAAAATGTTAGATTCATACAAGGCATCGATGTGTGCTGAATCTTGGGGTAGAAGCTGTTTTGCTAGAGCTCTCATTGAGGTGCACGCTGGATCCGAGCTAAAAAGAATAGTGAATGTGGCGGTCCCAGGTTTGGGTGGAAGTGGATTTTCGATGGCTGAGGTGAAAGTAGAATATGATTGGGAGCCGCTTAGGAGTGATACGTGTTGTGTTTTTGGGCATGTGATGAACCAATGCCCGAAAAATCTGAAGACGGTAGTGGGTGATGGAACCAAGAGTGATGCGGATAACTTTAAGGAGTTTAAAGGCAAGAACAAAAAAGGGGGACAGCAAGGGTTCCAGGTGAATAACAAGAAGCCGAAGAAGGTTTATAGGCCGATTATTAAAGCCAATACTCAATCGGATAAAGCTTCTTCGTCCGCTAATCAGGTAAAGGTGTCGAATCCTTTTGATGTGTTACAAGACGAGGACACGGTCAATAGAATGGAAGAGTCTAGTGCTATTCCGGTGAAACAAGGGAAGTCTATCAATAATGGAAGTAAGGGTTCTAAGGATCAGATTATTATAGATGATATTGGAGTGGATGACCTGTTAGATGAAATTCCAAAGTTTATGGATAGGAAGCTTGATGATAATAAATCTGAGGGTGCAAGTACACCCGGTAACGGGGTTTCTAATGGTTAGCATCGCCACTTAGAATATTAGGGGGTTGAACAGCTCCCTTAAGCAAAAGGAGGTTCGTCAGGTAATTTGTGATAATCATGTACATGTATGTGCTATTATGGAAACTCATGTGGATGCTTCGAATGTGTCGGATGTTTGCAAAAAAGTTTGTAGTAACTGGAAATGGGCCACTAATGCTAGTTGTTGTTCTAGAGGGACGCGAATAATGGTGGGTTGGGATGAAAATATTGTGGATGTTATGATTCTTGCTCAAACGAATCAAGTGGTTCATACGCAGATTGTGTTCAAGCTTGATAAAAAGTCATTGTTTTGCTCTTTCGCTTACGCGGAAAATCATTACAAGGATAGAAGGGATTTATGGAAGGACCTGTGTCAATACCACTTGTTTATGCGGAATAAACCGTGGGGGCCATTATGGGTGACTTTAATGCTACGTTAGAATTGGACGATACTCTAACGGGAACCTCTACGAGCAGTATTAGCACAAGGGAATTCAAGGAATGTGTGAATGATATTGATGTGTTTGATGTCAATAGTTCGGGTTTCCATTACACTTGGACGAACAAACAAAAAATGGGAATGCAATCTTTAAAAAGATAGATCGTATTCTAGGGAATGTGTATCTTATTGATGTCTTTAAAGATGCGGCGGGCCGTTTTTTGCCATATCGGGTGTCTGACCATACGCCTTGCATTCTTGTTCTTCCGAATGTGGAACGGAATAAACCAAAGCCTTTTAAGTTTGTAAACTTAATTGCGGAGAAGAGTCGGTTTTGTGAGGAGGTTACTCGGGTTTGGGAAACAGATTTTTTGGGATATGCTATGTTTAAGGTGGTAAAGAAACTTAGGCTCTTGAAGGGTCCTCTTCGTAAACTCCTGTTTGATCAAGGAAATTTACATGACAAGGTTAAAAATACGAGGAAGCTTCTGGAGGAGTGTCAGGTCGAGTTGGATAGGAGCCCGGGTAATGGCGAGTTGATGACTAAACTTGATAGTGCGCTTTGTATGTATAAAGAGGCTGTTCGGGATGAAGCGTTGTTTCTTCGACAGAAGTCTAAGGTGGATTGGCTGTCTTTGGGAGATTCGAATACTAGGTACTTTCATAATGTGGTGAAAGCAAAGAATCATAGGAGTCGTATTTTTTCCATTCGGGATTCGACCGGTCAGATGTTTGAAGGTAATGATGTACCTCCGATTTTGGTGGATCATTATTCGAGGTTCTTCGGTACTGAAGTGGATACTTTGGCGCAGCCTACTCATGATTTATTTGTTCAGAGGTTGTTGGTTGCTAAAGCTCAAAATATGGCTCGTCAGGTTTCGGATGAGGAGATTAAAGAAGCGATGTTCTCGATTTCGGGGAACAAAGCCCCGGGGCCCGATGGGTACACGTCTATTTTCTTTAAAAAATCATGGGATATTGTAGGTCGGGAGGTTTGCAAAGCGATTCGGGATTTCTTTCAAAATGGGAAATTACTTCAGCAACTGAACCATACTATGATTTCTTTAATCCCTAAGGTACCTACGCCTACTTTAATTACAGATTATAGACCGATTTCTTGTTGCAATACGCTCTATAAATGCATAAGTAAGATCATCTCTAATCTTATAAAAGAAGTATTAGGAGATATTGTGAGCATTAATCAGTCTGCTTTTGTTTCGGGTAGAAGAATTTCAGATAATATCCTGTTAACTCAGGAACTTATGCACAATTATCACCGGAATATTGGTCCTCCTAGATGCGCGTTTAAGGTGGATATTCAGAAAGCCTATGATACGTTTGAATGGAAATTCCTAGAGATTGTCTTAGTGGGCTTTGGTTTTCACCTGAAAATGATTATGTGGATCATGGCTTGTGTCACTTTTACAACGTTTTCGATTGCGATGAATGGGAACCTCTATGGCTACTTTAAAGGTAAGCGTGGGCTCAGACAGGGGGGCCCAATGTCCCCTTATCTCTTTACCTTGGTGATGGAGATTTTGACTTTGATTTTACAGAAGCAGGTGTCGATCTCGTCAGAGTTTCGATTTCATAACAAATGTGAAAACCAAAGAATTATTAATCTATGCTTTGCAGATGATCTGTTTCTGTTTGCTAGGGGGGATCCGAGATCGGCAAAATTATTATGGATTCTCTTAACAGTTTTAAAAACATGTCAGGGCTCGTGCCTAGTTTGTTGAAGAGTACTGTCTTTTTTGGCAATGTGGTGGACTCAGCTAAAGCTCGGATTCTAGAGATTATGCCATTTGAGGAAGGGGTTTTGCCTGTTAAGTATTTAGGGGTTCCGCTTATATCTACTCGGCTTAATTACAAAGATTGTAAATGTCTGGTGGAGAAAATGGAAGCTCGTATTACAGACTGGAAAGCTAAGTGTTTATCTTTCGCTGGTAGATTGTAGTTGATCAGGTCGGTTTTGTCTTCTTTACATGTTTATTGGGCATCGGTTTTATTCTTCCACAACGTATTATACACGAATTGGAGGAAAGAATGCGTATGTTTTTATGGACTCAAGGGAATAGAATCAAAGGTAAGGCGAAGGTAAATTAGAAAGCTGTTTGTTTACCAAAAGATGAAGGTGGGTTGGGTATTCGTAGGGTTGGTGATATGAATAAGGCCCTTATGGTAACACACATATGGAGCCTGCTTACTAACCGAGAGTCGCTATAGGTGAAGTGGATACATTCTTATCGTATTCGAGATAGGAATTTTTGGGATGTGCCGATTAAGAACAATATAACTTGGTGTTGGAGAAAGATGTTAAATCTGATGTCACACCCGCTCGTAGCGGAAGCGCGAGGTGTGATCTGATCGGTTCTCATTGCATAACAATATAAGTGAACATACTAAATGAACAAAAACAAGCTCCAATGCCATTGTCATAATTGTTTCAAAAGAATGCAACATAAGTTGAATGTATTGGTTACAAACCCTCAAATGAAAATAAGTTGTCATCGTTTTATACATCAAAATGTAAGTCTTAAAATGTCAAGACTTTGACCACTATATCACCGCAAAGAGGCGGTATATAACAGGCAACCCTTCAATAGTTGGCATGGAGTATTGATACTTGTTTTCCTTGAACTGAAATCGTTGCATTGGTCCACTAATTCCCTGAAATACATGTAAGTTTGAAAACATCAACAAAAGTTGAGCGAGTTCATGCAGTTTAGTTGTATGAGATGTATCTGTAAAATGTGAGTTGTATAAAATGTATCTGTAAAATGTGAGTTGTATAAACTGTATCCATAAAATGTGAGTTGTATAAACTGTATCCATAAAATGTGAGTTGTATAAAATGTATCTGTATGTAATGATGTAGTATGTAAAGCGTCAATGAAATCGTTGATCATTAATGTTTCGCGAGGACATTAATATGCGTGATGAATAGGAAGAAATCCAAACCTAGACGATTTATGTCGAATACTATCGACTGGGACACAAATGCACTCTTCTGTATGGGTCCACGACCAAGAGTGGGGCTCGCCAATACCCATTAGATCTAATCCTCTGTACCTAGGTCCAAACTGGATTAATGGTGCTTAGATGTATGACCCTAATCGCACATGATCTAAGGTGTTTCATTCCATGACTTAACATACAATTGAACATGTATTTTCCCCGATAGTTGTAAAGTTGTAAAGCATTTAAAATGAATAGGGGACATGAACTCACAGAATCGCGTCCGTGAATAGAAGTAACTATGATCTCACGTGCGGTCGTCCTGAATAGTGTTGCGACCTACAAATGTTCTTACATTTGTTAGACACTTCGGTCTTTATAGATGACTTGAGTACAAGTCTTGTGTCTTAAATATGTGTAAGACTTGTATGTCTTTGTTGTTTGTTGAATTGTGTATTAGATGTATGAATTGTTAAATTGTCATATATATATTTCACCAAATATATATATATCTAATCTTGTATCTTGTGAGTTGTATCATCGGGTCTTGTCTTCTTGATTTCGTGTCTCGTATAAGTAAATTGTATAATTGTGTTTTTATTAATTATAAGTCATTGGGCTTAATCCAAGAATTCATGTTATTGGGCCCAAATAGTACTGGGCCTAAATAGTATTGGGCCCAAATAGTGTTGGGCCCAAATAGTGTTGGGCCTAAATAGTGTTGGGCTTAAATAGTATTGGGCTTAATGTTGTTGGGCCTTGGCCCATATGTTTGGTATTGGGCTTAGCCCATGTGTTTTGATAAGCCCATTATGAAGTTAAGCCCATTTATAAATAATAGCCCATTTGTAAAAGATAGCCCATTTGTATAAACTAGCCCATTAAGAAGTGTAAGCCCATTTGAAAGTATAAGTCTTTCATTTTTATAAAAACATTTTTATAAAAATAACTAAGTATACTTTTTAGATAATAAAAACATAATAGTTTTTATAAGTTTCAAAATGTCCGCATTTTGTTAATGGTAACGTAATTTTTGTGTCCGCGTCGAAAGATCGTCTATACGTCGTAGTAATTCCTCGGATTGGCGATATGTTTATAGATTCGCCCGTCGTCCGTTTTGACCATAAGTTGTGTCCGAAAGCTCGGAATGTCCGTAAGTTGTTTTCAAGTGTGTCTATATGTATTCTTGTAAGTCTTTAGTTGTAAGTATGTCTTGTATTTATTTGTGTCATTGTTATCAAGTCTCTAACTTGTATATATAACTAATACAAATAATAACACATAGCACATACTTGATATGTTCAATAAATATGTATTTTACCAAAATATATATTTATGTCAATTTTTATGTTTAGAAAGACCAACTTTCTAATCTTGTAAAGACTTTGTAAAAAAATGATAGTTTTTCTAACATATGATTTCTAAGAAAAGTTGGCCATAGTTCCATTGTAATATGAACTTTGCCATGTTTATTTACATATCATTTTCTTTTCCAAATCACCATCAATTTACTCATAACATCTTAACTAAAACGTATGAAATTTTTATAACATAAACTTATCAAAATGATCTCCAAATCATGTAGGGTTTTGGACATGATCATAACATGTGCTAACTAGTTCAAAAACCAAGTTTACTTCTAGTTTTAACAATTTTTATAAAAATCTCATGTTGTATGTTACTTTTTATAATCTTGTAAAAGTCTTGTTTTTAAATAAAAACATTAAGTAAATTAACAACACCATAATTTATGATCATCCATTCATCCTTTAAGTTTAACAAAAACCCTTTAACATAAACATGTATAATTGTTAGATCATATATTTTTTTAAAACATCATCTAACAATTTATTTATATCATAATCCTCATAATAAGATCAAATATGCATATAACTAGTCTTAGATCACAATATAAACAAACATAAATATATCATGATTATTATCTTTGCTTCTTTGTATTTTTCATGTTTATTATGTATGATTACTTAGTTATTATTAGTTATAATAACAATCATAACATAATATAAGTATGAAAAAAAAAATAGATCTAGAAGCTTACTTCTAGCACTAGGCTAGGGAATGATTAAGAGTTAAGAATATGAAGATCTTGATGATTTAAGGCTCTTGAATGGATGAATACACTTCCTTTAACTTGCAAATGCTTTAGATCACCTTAAGCTCCATGAAACTCCATGTTGATCATCAAGATTTGATAAAATTTAAATGGGTTTTTATGGTGTTCTTGGTGGAAATGGATGAAGATGATGAAAGAGTTTGTGTTTGTAATAAAAGGTATAAAGTGATGATAAAATGGTTAGTAACTTAATGTGTAAGTGTTCTAATAATTTACCCATTTCATCCACTTGTAACTTAACCAAAAATATCTAGATATTTAGCAAGTAATTAAGGGGTGTGGGACCCCTTATTTACGGCCCACATATGGGGGGGGGGTACCTTATGTTGTTGAAAAGTGTTGGTAAATTATAAGGTTTCAAAAATGAGAATAAAAGATGTAAGTATTTAGGTGTTTAAGGTTTACAATTTTTCGAGATGATTCATGACTTGAAATGTTCATAAACTAGTTTTATAAGACCAAAAAATAATGTTCACTAGTTCGCTACATGTGCCAAAATATAGTTCGGCTAGATGTTTAGCGCTCGTTTCGCAAGAAGATAGTCGAAAGGTTAACATATATAAGTTATAGGGAAATATTCGGTTATGTATTTATATGATATTCCCTATGTATTTTTATATGAAATTCGTGCTTAAACAACACTTTTGCATCTTGTAATTAAAATACAAATGCTGAATTTTTGCGGAAAAATAATGAAATGGTCACTTTTAGCACTTTTCGGACAGTTTTTAGTGCTACCGGACATTGGTAATGTATTAAACCAAACCTTTGTATTCCCATATAGGGTTTAATGTATATTTGATGTTGGACTTTCGTCTGAGTCCTAAAGATGTAATTTAGATGGTTTATGCGGATCCTGAGTTTTCGTCAGCACAGTAGTTTACTAGGTACTACTCTAGTTGTTTCGATGCATTGTTTACACTATTTCAAATGTAACCAATAAAAATGAATAATGTGCATCATAAATGAATATTCCTTGAGTGTTCTAAGATGTATATCATGTAATCATGCAGTTCGAATATTCAAAACACATACTTGTATAATGTAAATCATTGCTTTAAATGTACGTAAATTACCCGAAAGTGGCAGTTGTCACATTCTCCCCCTGTTATTGAGAATTTCGTCCCGAAATTCAAGCTGAGTCATCCTATATAGGAGACTACTCGAACAGGTGAGAGTATTTGGCTTTGATTTAATGTTCACGTTCCCAAGTATACTCGGGTCCGTGTCGAGAGTTCCAACGTACATTTTAATAATTTGATACGACTCCTCCATGATTTCTAGACTTTACAGTCCATGACTTCAACAGGTTCTTTAGTGAATTGGAGTTTGTCGTCAATGTGAATAGAATGATAACGGTTGCTTGTGTTGGACTCTATTTAAGATTCGACACATGAAACGTGTCGTGCACACTGTTAAGTTCATCTGGTAACTTCAACTTGTAGGCAACAGTGCCAATATTTTCTGAGATTTCAAATGGTCCAATGTAACGTGGGTTAAGCTTTCCACGTTTACTGAACCACGCTACTCCTTTCCAAGGCGAGACTTTCAACAAGACTTTGTCTCCGACCTCGAAAGATAATGGTTTTCGTCTTTTATCTGCATAGCTCTTTTGTCGATCGTGAACCGCCTTAATACGGTCTCAGATCTGATAAATTTTATCCGTAGTCTCTTGGACTAGTTCCGGACCAATTAATTGACTATCGCCTGTTTCCGCCCAACATAGCGGAGAGCGACACTTTCGACCATAAAGGGCTTCAAACGGTGCAGCTTGTATACTAGTATGGTAGCTGTTATTGTAGGAAAACTCAACTAAAGGTAGATGAGTATCCCAATTGCCGCCTAAATCCATAACACATGTGCGAAGCATATCTTCGAGTGTTTAGATTGTCCATTCGCTCTGGCCGTCAGTTTGTGGATGAAAGGACGTACTTAAATTCAAATGATATCCAAAGGCCTGTTGAAATGATTTCCAAATTCTTGAAACAAAACGACTGTCTTGGTCCGAAATGATTGAAATAGGCACTCCATGACGAGCCACTATTTCTTTGAGATAGAGTTCCGCTAGTTTCTCAGTACTATCCTTCTCTCGTATCGATAAGAAGTGTGCAGACTTTGTTAGTCTATCGATGATTACCCAATCATGTCATGACCTCTTGAGGTCCTAGGTAACTTCGTAATGAAGTACATCGATATTTGTTCAAATTTTCAAAAGGGAATCTCGGGTTGTTGTACCAATCCTGAGGGATTTTTCTATTTGACTTTAACTTTCGCTCAAGTCAAGCATTCTCCGACATAAGTCGCGATATTACTTTTGAGGTTAGGCCACCAATAGTATTCTTTCAATACTTAGGCCTATGTGCTTCCTCAAAATATCATCTCAAAGGCCGCCAAAGAATGGAACCCAATTTCGACCTATAAGGTATAAAGTTCCATCTTCTTTCGGCACTAATTGTTCCTTCATGCCTCGAAGTGTTTCTGCTTGAATATGCTCTTCCTTGAGCGCTTGTGAATCATCTTCTCTAATGCTTGAACCCTCAGTGTTCTTACTTGCTCCTTGCAGCTCATGGCATCAGCTACAACGTTTGCCTTGCCCGAATGGTACTTTATTTCACAATCATAGTCGTTCAACAATTCAACAAACATCGTTGACGTATATTTAATTCTTTTTGGTTGAATATGTGTTGAAGACTTTTATGATCCGTGAAAATAATGCATTGAGTACCATATAAATAATGTCGCCATAATTTTTAAGCGAATACCACCACGCCTAACTCAAGGTCGAGAGTGGTATAGTTCTTCTCGTGAACTTTTTAATTGGCGCGATGTGTACACGATAACTTTTTCACGTTGCACGAGTACACAACCCAATCCTTGATGCGAAGCATCATAGTTTACAACAAAGTCATCGGTATCGTCGGATAATGATAAGATTGTAAAATGCTATGCACCAATCTTAAGAATAAGTTGTAATGTTATATCTTGTTTTTCGATTGGGGCGAATTTATTGTCTTTATGGGTGAGGGAGGTTAGCAATTGAGTAATTACAAAAAAAAATCTCAATAGATCTCCGATGATATCACGCTAATACAAAAAATTGTCGGACTCCAGTTGGGGTCTTGGACGCTTCCCAGTTCTTAATTGCTTCGATCTTAGCTGGGTCTACTTGAATGCCTTTCTCGTTCACTACATGCCTGAGGAGTTTTACTTCGCGAATCCAAAATTCGCACTTGGAAAATTTCGCGTATAGTTTCTCCGTCTTTAACAACGCTAAAATGGTTCTCAAATGTTGTTCGTGTTCATCAGTCAATCGTGAGTATATTAATATGTCGTCAATAAATACTATGACGAATTTGTCGAGGTATGGCTTGCACACGCGGTTCATTAAATCCATGAAGACCGTAGGTGAGTTCGTTAAACTACAGGGTATAACGAGGAACTCGTAATGACCACAACGATTCCGAAAGGCTGTTTTCGTTACGCCTTCCTCTTAAATTCGTAACTGGTGATACCCCGATCGTAAGTCTATCTTAGAGTAGAAGCTAGAACCTTTCATAAACCATTTGAGTTAGTTGGAAATTCATTTGTAACATGGTTTAGAAATATGAATTTTCATTCATCGAAATGTTGTGCATTTTTGCAAAACTTGCATGTCTTTCCACCCCCCAAAACCTTTATAAAGATGTATAGTGGTAAAGAGTGGAGGTTATGAACTCACAACATCCTTATTCGGTCAACTAAAAGGTTCAGAAGATGCTAATCGACAATGGAGATTTGGTTACGGGTGTGGTTCCCGGTACCAAGTCGTTATGAAACTCGACTTGGCGATATGGTTATAGTCCCGGCAAGTCTTCCAGAAAGACTTCAGGAAACCATTTTGCCAACGTAATACCTGTCAGCTTCGGCCCAACGGCCTTCTTGTCGACAACATGTGCCAGAAAGGTAACACAACCTTTCCGTAAGTACTTCTGTGCCTTCATGCAATGTATGGTACGCAATGATGTGTTGCGCTTCTCTCCATGGATAACAAGTGTATCTTCGTTTGGTAGTGGTAAATGAATGATCTTCTCATGACAGAAAACTTCGGCTCGATTATTGGATAGACAATCCATGCCAACCACTACATCGAAAATACCCAACTAAATGGGTAAGAGATCGATATGAAATTTCTGCTCCTGACTCGGCTAGTTTACCGTTTGCCAATTCTATAGAATGAGGAGACGTCTAGCTTACTTGACTTTAGGCCAAGTACATTTTGAATTCTATGTAGTATGGACTTCACTGTACAAATGTAGAGGATAACCCAATCCCTATGTTTAGATGTAGGATAAATCAATCCCTAATTATAGCTAGGACATTCCCGTCACTAGCCATGAAACTATGCATGCGAAATGTTGAGATAAAGCTAAAAATCGGCAATGGTATCAAATAATATGGATGTGAAATGTTGATTGTTAGGATACATACCGGTGACCCTTAATGATTTGACCTGTCTCAGCTAATTCCCCATTAGCTAACTTGATATTGTAATGTGTGTCCAACATAACTCTAATTCGAGTATATGCTTAACATTTAAAGACAATAGCTAAGCTAGTTGTTGGTATTAAAAGAATTGATACATGATGATCGTAGAGTGTACGTACTCATGAATTCATTGGGATTTTGTGGAATATTCATAGTTCTAACCACACACACACTTATTCACTAGCTTAATTCCTTCTTAAGTATTATCATCTTACTAGTCTTTGTTTTGCGCCCGGTCTTAGCACACTGCTACTCTTGGCGCTTTTGCAATTGCCCTCATGATGAACGTCTCACTTGTCGCATTTAGGATTTTGGCAAGTTATCAGCATACATCTTTGTGACAAAATCGTTTATGGCAGCAATTGCCTTCATTTCTCTCATGGCGAGAGTTATTGTTTGAGTGATCGAGGTAGGGAGGGATGATGCGGTCATGCTTCGGATCTCCGAGGCTAAACCCAAAATGTAACACTCAGTGTGTTTGAATTCGGGTGTTACCCAGTATGGAACAACCCTTGAGAGACCGTGAAAGCATTAGGTGTAACCATCAACATTGGCTCCATTTATGATAGAGTTCTTTTATAAAATCATATGAAAATAGATATGAAAATCAGATGATATAAAAGAATGATGTATGGTTAAATAAATAACCAATAGAAATGTAGTGTATAAATATATCATGTCTTGAAATAGGATATTATGTCTTGTGTAGAGGATGTCGTGTTTTGTGTAAAAAAATGTCATGTCTTGTCTTTGTCGAAGAGGTTTGCATAACACCACGATATGCAATATAATTTAAGCACTTATATATAGGAAGTACCAGCGGCGTATCCACCATGCTTTTATCATATTACACACGTCTCGTTATTTACAAAAATGTCTTGTGTATACCAACGTCAAATGTCATGTATAACAATGTCATGCGTAACAGTGTCATGTATAAACCACGTCTGGTGTAAAAGCAATGATTTTCAACACATAACTTTTAACTTAAACAATTGATTCTTTTGGCGCCATGTTTTTTTAATACACACTATTAAAAGAATCTAGACATGTATTTGGATAAATAAAGTCTATCATGTGCCCAAGAATGAAGAATGCAATCAGTCATCGAAACCTTAAGACCGCATGGTTCATATATGTTTGAATAAATGATAATACGAATAACCAAAAATGAATGATAATGTGGATAACCAAAACCAAAAGGTGTAATGCCTCTTGCATGTATTGGTCATACGTCTAAATGGAAAGAGAAATAATTCGTTGAGGAGGGGAAACCAACTAGTGGTCTTCGTCCATATAATATGTGTTCCCTACTCTATGACCTCGATTGTCCGAAGTAAGGAAAATCCTTTGTCTTATTTGTCCATGTGACAATTATGGTAATAGTGCTTGAGTTTCACGAGCTCTAGCAAGATTATTAGAATCTTCAAAAATGTCGAATAAAATGCAATGAGGGAATTGCAGCATGGCTCACGCCATACCATTCCTTGGGAAAAGACAAATGTCAAATGACGGAATTTATTGTATCACTTCCAATAAATATGATAAGGTGGAATATGATAAGGTAAGGTAAGGTAAAGTAGGGTAAAGTGTCATAGACACCATGGAACCAACCCATGTTCAAGAATTTCAAGAATGTTGAGGAAAATCCTCCATGAGTAGCTAACAAGTTTTGTTTGTTTAAATGACTAGTCTCAACTGAATCGTGATATAGATCGAATGTTAGGTGTGAACAAATACGTGTCGTCTTCCTGTATTGTATTGTATTGTATTGTATTGCATTGCATTGGATTGTAGGGTGTTATACTAACCACCACAGTTCGTGTTCTAATAGATAAGAAAAATTGAATCTCAAATAATAACTTAAGAATTTTGAACGAATAGTGATCATTAGCTTGGCCCGCAGAGTTCACCAAAATTCCCATGCACTACAAGTTGTTATTACGTTGGCCACCGTAATAATAAATTGCCTTGCATGGTCACCCTAGCGTTCTCTCGTATGAAGCAGCCGATCAGTAAGAGAGGAAACACTATTGTCAATATACCTTCAACATAGGAGGGACCTTTGTGATAGCTCACGTGTCAATGTTCGTTGTCATTACTCGCAGAACGGCATGGCGTTAGATGAAATAGAAATGGAAAGAATCTGTAACAATAACAACTGAAGGGGCACCTTCAAGATGAGTAATTCATCTTCCTTGTAGGGACAAGAGTATATCAACCTTGATTAATATGAGTCACAGGGATCTCGTCCCACTAATGGAGTTGTTGTCCAAGGTTACCACCTCCGCCTCGTCGTCATTATCATGGTCAGGCATCTCAGCATTCACGAGAAAGCAACCATATTTTATGGAATTAAGTTTAAGATTTCACTTAGGAATCATGTTCGCCATAAGCTCCGCAGTAGACGTGAGGTCGATATTTTCATCATGCGAGTAAAGAATAATAATAAAGTTTGAAGTCGAATGTATTTTGTTATTGCCAAATATTTCGTACAACACATATATGAATGACTTATATATATAATCATGTAAAATCCTATCGAACAAGGATTTCTATCTTTGCATAATCTGAACTTGTAAACCGTTTATAATGCATAAACTGATAATGTAATGTATTGTAGGCAAGAATCAAAGGTAAGGCGAAGGTAAATTAGAAAGCTGTTTGTTTACCAAAAGATGAAGGTGGGTTGGGTATTCGTAGGGTTGGTGATATGAATAAGGCCCTTATGGTAACACACATATGGAGCCTGCTTACTAACCGAGAGTCGCTATGGGTGAAGTGGATACATTCTTATCGTATTCGAGATAGGAATTTTTGGGATGTGCCGATTAAGAACAATATAACTTGGTGTTGGAGAAAGATGTTAAATCTGATGTCACACCCGCTCGTAGCGGAAGCGCGAGGTGTGATCTGATCGGTTCTCATTGCATAACAATATAAGTGAACATACTAAATGAACAAAAACAAGCTCCAATGCCATTGACATAATTGTTTCAAAAGAATGCAACATAAGTTGAATGTATTGGTTACAAACCATCAAATGAAAATAAGTTGTCATCGTTTTATACATCAAAATGTAAGTCTTAAAATGTCAAGACTTTGACCACTATATCACCGCAAAGAGGCGGTATATAACAGGCAACCCTTCAATAGTTGGCATGGAGTATTGATACTTGTTCTCCTTGAACTGAAATCGTTGCATTGGTCCACTAATTCCCTGAAATACATGTAAGTTTGAAAACATCAACAAAAGTTGAGCGAGTTCATGCAGTTTAGTTGTATGAAATGTATCTGTAAAATGTGAGTTGTATAAAATGTATCTGTAAAATGTGAGTTGTATAAACTGTATCCATAAAATGTGAGTTGTATAAAATGTATCTGTATGTAATGATGTAGTATGTAAAGCGTCAATGAAATCGTTGATCATTAATGTTTCGCGAGGACATTAATATGCGTGACGAATAGGAAGCAATCCAAACCTAGACGATTTATGTCGAATACTATCGACTGGGACACAAACGCACTCTTCTGTATGGGTCCACGACCAAGAGTGGGGCTCGCCAATACCCATTAGATATAATCCTCTGTACCTAGGTCCAAACTGGATTAATGGTGCTTAGATGTATGACCCTAATCGCACATGATCTAAGGTGTTTCATTCCATGACTTAACATACAATTGAACATGTATTTTCCCCGATAGTTGTAAAGTTGTAAAGCATTTAAAATGAATAGGGGACATGAACTCACAGAATCGCGTCCGTGAATAGAAGTAACTATGATCTCACGTGCGGTCGTCCTGAATAGTGTTGCGACCTACAAATGTTCTTACATTTGTTAGACACTTCGGTCTTTATAGATGACTTGAGTACAAGTCTTGTGTCTTAAATATGTGTAAGACTTGTATGTCTTTGTTGTTTGTTGAATTGTGTATTAGATGTATGAATTGTTAAATTGTCATATATATATTTCACCAAATATATATATCTAATCTTGTATCTTGTGAGTTGTATCATCGGGTCTTGTCTTCTTGATTTCGTGTCTCGTATAAGTAAATTGTATAATTGTGTTTTTATTAATTATAAGTCATTGGGCTTAATCCAAGAATTCAGTTATTGGGCCCAAATAGTACTGGGCCTAAATAGTATTGGGCCCAAATAGTTTTGGGCCCAAATAGTGTTGGGCCTAAATAGTGTTGGGCTTAAATAGTATTGGGCTTAATGTTGTTGGGCCTTGGCCCATATGTTTGGTATTGGGCTTAGCCCATGTGTTTTGATAAGCCCATTATGAAGTTAAGCCCATTTATAAATAATAGCCCATTTGTAAAAGATAGCCCATTTGTATAAACTAGCCCATTAAGAAGTGTAAGCCCATTTGAAAGTATAAGTCTTTCATTTTTATAAAAATAACTAAGTATACTTTTTAGTTAATAAAAACATAATAGTTTTTATAAGTTTCAAAATGTCCGCATTTTGTTAATGGTAACGTAATTTTTGTGTCCGCGTCGAAAGATCGTCTATACGTCGTAGTAATTCCTCGGATTGGCGATATGTTTATAGATTCGCCCGTCGTCCGTTTTGACCATAAGTTGTGTCCGAAAGCTCGGAATGTCCGTAAGTTGTTTTCAAGTGTGTCTATATGTATTCTTGTAAGTCTTTAGTTGTAAGTATGTCTTGTATTTATTTGTGTCATTGTTATCAAGTCTCTAACTTGTATATATAACTAATACAAATAATAACACATAGCACATACTTGATATGTTCAATAAATATGTATTTTACCAAAATATATATTTATGTCAATTTTTATGTTTAGAAAGACCAACTTTCTAATCTTGTAAAGACTTTGTAAAAAAATGATAGTTTTTCTAACATATGATTTCTAAGAAAAGTTGGCCATAGTTCCATTGTAATATGAACTTTGCCATGTTTATTTACATATCATTTTCTTTTCCAAATCACCATCAATTTACTCATAACATCTTAACTAAAACGTATGAAATTTTTATAACATAAACTTATCAAAATGATCTCCAAATCATGTAGGGTTTTGGACATGATCATAACATGTGCTAACTAGTTCAAAAACCAAGTTTACTTCTAGTTTTAACAATTTTTATAAAAATCTCATGTTGTATGTTACTTTTTATAATCTTGTAAAAGTCTTGTTTTTAAATAAAAACATTAAGTAAATTAACAACACCATAATTTATGATCATCCATTCATCCTTTAAGTTTAACAAAAACCCTTTAACATAAACATGTATAATTGTTAGATCATATATTTTTTTAAAACATCATCTAACAATTTATTTATATCATAATCCTCATAATAAGATCAAATATGCATATAACTAGTCTTAGATCACAATATAAACAAACATAAATATATCATGATTATTATCTTTGCTTCTTTGTATTTTTCATGTTTATTATGTATGATTACTTAGTTATTATTAGTTATAATAACAATCATAACATAATATAAGTATGAAAAAAAAAAATAGATCTAGAAGCTTACTTCTAGCACTAGGCTAGGGAATGATTAAGAGTTAAGAATATGAAGATCTTGATGATTTAAGGCTCTTGAATGGATGAATACACTTCCTTTAACTTGCAAATGCTTTAGATCACCTTAAGCTCCATGAAACTCCATGTTGATCATCAAGATTTGATAAAATTTAAATGGGTTTTTATGGTGTTCTTGGTGGAAATGGATGAAGATGATGAAAGAGTTTGTGTTTGTAATAAAAGGTATAAAGTGATGATAAAATGGTTAGTAACTTAATGTGTAAGTGTTCTAATAATTTACCCATTTCATCCACTTGTAACTTAACCAAAAATATCTAGATATTTAGCAAGTAATTAAGGGGTGTGGGACCCCTTATTTACGGCCCACATATGGGGGGGGGGTACCTTATGTTGTTGAAAAGTGTTGGTAAATTATAAGGTTTCAAAAATGAGAATAAAAGATGTAAGTATTTAGGTGTTTAAGGTTTACAATTTTTCGAGATGATTCATGACTTGAAATGTTCATAAACTAGTTTTATAAGACCAAAAAATAATGTTCACTAGTTCGCTACATGTGCCAAAATATAGTTCGGCTAGATGTTTAGCGCTCGTTTCGCAAGAAGATAGTCGAAAGGTTAACATATATAAGTTATAGGGAAATATTCGGTTATGTATTTATATGATATTCCCTATGTATTTTTATATGAAATTCGTGCTTAAACAACACTTTTGCATCTTGTAATTAAAATACAAATGCTGAATTTTTACGGAAAAATAATGAAATGTTCACTTTTAGCACTTTTCGGACAGTTTTTAGTGCTACCGGACATTGGTAATGTATTAAACCAAACCTTTGTATTCCCATATAGGGTTTAATGTATATTTGATGTTGGACTTTCGTCTGAGTCCTAAAGATGTAATTTAGATGGTTTATGCGGATCCTGAGTTTTCGTCAGCACACTAGTTTACTAGGTACTACTCTAGTTGTTTCGATGCATTGTTTACACTATTTCAAATGTAACCAATAAAAATGAATAATGTGCATCATAAATGAATATTCCTTGAGTGTTCTAAGATGTATATCATGTAATCATGCAGTTCGAATATTCAAAACACATACTTGTATAATGTAAATCATTGTTTTAAATGTACGAAAATAACGGAAAGTGGCAGTTGTCACATCTGAGACCTTGTATTCGGGATCATATGTGGGTTCAGTTGGGCGATGGTATGAACACAAGTGTTTGGTTTGATAAATGGGATCCGGTATGCCCGCTTAGTAGTATCATTACGCCGAGAAGCATAGCGAATGCAGGTTTTAGTATGAATGCTCCGGTTGCTGATGTGTTTATAAATGGAGAATGGATTTGGCCAGGGTCTTGGGTTACTCATTTTCTGATGCAGATTAATTTACAAAACCCGGTTCTAGAGCTGTTTAAACAAGATAAGCTGGTATGGTCTACTTCTAGTGGTCGAGACATGGGGTTTTGTACATCGACGGTTTGGGAGGAGTTGCGGAATTCTCAACAAGGGGTGCAATGGTCGGATGTGGTTTGGTTCCCTCAGGCTATTCCTCGGCATGCCTTTCTTGTGTGGCTTCTTGTGCTTAAAAAATTGAAGACTCAAGATGTGATGAGTAGATGGAATTCGGGCAATGCTAACTTGAACTTGTAATTTTGCTCTCTATGTACAAGGGGTCCTGACTTGCACGAGCATCTGTTTTTTGAATGTGACGTCGCTAAGTAAGTTTGGTATGAAGTTCATGGGAAAGCGGGTATGGATTCGATTCAGCATACATGGACCGATATCTATGAATATTTGGTGGGCATAGCTAAGTCTAACATGGCCGAACACATTGTTGCGAAACTTTTAGTTAGCGCTACAGCTTACTTTGTTTGGGAAGAGCGTAATCGAAGGCTTTTCACCGACAAGAGAAGAAATAAAGACCAGCTGGTAGAGATTGTGTTATCCACGGTTAGAATGAAACTTCACTCGATGAGGTTCAAGAATTCCATCCACACGATAAGAGT
This sequence comes from Helianthus tuberosus, assembly GCA_030545235.1. NCBI lineage: Eukaryota > Viridiplantae > Streptophyta > Magnoliopsida > Asterales > Asteraceae > Helianthus > Helianthus tuberosus. The sequence goes on from CM060407.1 coordinate 116,524,973, forward strand.
GATGCAGGAGTGGAGTCTTCCGAGAGGACTTTTAGTGGCAGATGATGATTGTGGCTAAGTGTAGTGTCTTGTTTTGAGTCTGTTGTATGGCATGTCATACATGAGAACTGGAGGCGGTTAGTCTTCACTCGGTTTTATTGTTTGGTTGGTAATAAAATTTAACCGGGGTAACCCTTTACCCAAAAAAAAAAAACATAAATTTTGACATCTAAACTGATTAGGCAACATTATTAGACATATTAAGGCATATATTACTTGTCATAGGACTACTTAGGCGGTCCGAACCCGTTTTACGCGAACAACGCGTTAAAGTAGCGTAAGCTACCTAAACGAGTCGTAATGGGTCGTAAGCACTTATGATAGGTTCCGTTTTAGAATGTAGGATTTATTAAACCATATTACATGAGTTCATATACTCATTTGGTTTACGAAACCACATTTTATCCGATCCTCCGATTTAGGTCCGTTTATTAACGTAGTTACCTTTATTAGGTGCCGATTGATTCCGTGATCTTTCTTGCTTTGCTTGGTTGTTATCCAAATACTATTGAGCAATCTCAAGTGAGTACATAGTCCCCTCTTTTACTGTTTTTCAAACATTTGGGGTGAAACACATGTGCCTACTTGTTACTTTCATGCTTTCCATGTTTTTATATCATACTTGCTATGTTCATTAGTACACGTATAGTACATGATTTTACCCGTGTTTTTGCTTGGTATGTCCATTTGGTGCATACTTAGTTCATTGTTTTACATCACATTTCATGCTATGTATGTTCATTTGGTGCATACTTAGTACATTGTTTTACATCACATTTTATGCTATGTATGTTCATTTGGTGCATACTTAGTACATTGTTTTACATCACATTTCATGCTATGTATGTTCATTTGGTGCATACTTAGTACATTGTTTTACATCACATTTCATGCTATGTATGTTCATTTTTTTTTGGGTAAAGGGTTACCCCGGTAAATTTTATATCAACCACCAAACAAAACAAGTGAGAAGCAAAAGTACTTCTCAGTTCTCTCGGGAGACATGCCAACCGAGAGCCAGCACGCGCCAACAAAAAAGACGCTAACAAAAACACCAGTCAAACCAAAACATACGACAAAACAAAAACAACTAAGACCTAGCCGTTATCATCATCCGCTAACAGAAGCCCCCGTGGAAGGGACCAATCTCGTAAAACTCGTTCTGTTTGCACCGAAGGCCTGAGTCTCATTGTTTGGAGCTTTAGCCGAACCGTTGAGAGAATCACGTCCACCAACTGCGCCTTATTTCTTCGTTTGTTCGTAAATAATCTTCGGTTTCTTTCATCCCATACAAAGTATGCCGCCGCACTCACCACAAGCTTAGCGATCACATGAGAAGCCTTCTTGGAACTTGCTATACCCACCAAGTAATGAAAAATAGCATGCCACTGGTTTGAAATAACTCCCATATCAGCTTTAACCTTCACTTCATTCCAAACCTCCGATGCATATCCACATTCAAAAAACAAATGCTCATCAGAGTCCGGACCTGATGTACACAAAGAACAACACATAAGGTTAAAATTAGCATTTCCTGAAGCGCTCCATGCTTGCATAACGTCTTGAGTCTTCAGCTTTCTATTCACTATGAGCCACATAACGAAAGAATGTCTCGGGATCGCTTGCGAAAACCAGACCACCCCTGCCCAAGGCACCTCGTTCTGAGTTGTTCGAACATCATCCCAAACCGACGCCGAACTAAACTCCACTTTTCTACCCTCTCTACTCCGCCAAACAAGCTTATCTTGGTGATTAGCATGCAAAACGAGTTGCCGCAAGGTAGTTAAGGCAGGAACCCGCACAACCCATTGAGTAGGCCATCGCCATTCACCATGTGAGTACACCTCCGCTAATTTTGTCTTCATGTTAAAACCCGCATTAGCAATCATTCTAGGAGTCACCATATTACCGATTGGGCAAACCACATCCCATTTATCGAACCAAACCAACGTGTTAGATCCATCACCTATTTCGGTCCAGATATGATTTCGTAACATTGGTCGCAAATTTAGCATCTTCCTCCAACTCCAAGTTATATTACCCTTAATTGGAATTTCCCAAAACGATCTATTCTGGAGGCGATATGAGTGAATCCATTTTACCCAAAGCGATTCACGGTGGGTAAGCACACTCCAAACATGAACCGACATCAACGCATTATTCATGTCTCCCACTCGACGTATCCCCAACCCTCCTTCATTTCTAGGCATACAAACATTCTTCCACTTCACCTTGGCCTTTCCTTTTATATTACCTCCTTGAGCCCATAAAAATCGCTTCATTCTATCTTCTAAATCTTTTATAACCCTTTTTGGTAAAATAAATACTGAAGCCCAATAAATATGTAACGAAAAAAGGACCGAACGAATCAATTGAAGTCTTCCAGCAAATGATAAGCATTTAGTTTTCCAATCTGAAATTCTAGCATCCATCCGTTCAACGAGCTGTTTACAATCTTTGTATTGGAGCCGAGTAGAAATCAGAGGCACTCCAAGATATCGAACCGGCAAGCTTCCCTCCTCAAACGGCATAATAGCTAGGATTCGATGCTTAACCTGGTCCGTTACATTACCAAAAAATACAGTACTTTTGGCCATGCTCGGAACCAGACCAGACATATTCTTAAACACATTTAGCGCATCCATTATGATTTTAGCGGACCTATTATCTCCCCTTGCAAACAAAAACAAATCATCCGCAAAACACAAGTTGATTATTTTCTGCTTCTCACACTTACAGTGAAACCTGAAATCATTTGATACTGCGACCTGTTTATGTAGAATCAACGTAAGGACTTCCATCACTATTGTAAACAAATAAGGGGACATAGGATCCCCCTGTCGCATACCCCTTCTCCCTTTAAAGAAACCATATAGATTCCCGTTAATAGCTAACGAAAAAGAAGTAGACGCAACGCACGCCATCACCCACTTCACCATTTTTTCATGAAAACCGAACCCCACCAATATCTTATGTAAAAAATTCCAATCCACCGTGTCATATGCTTTCTGAATATCGACTTTAAATGCACATCTCGGAGGACCAACATTTCGGTGATAATTATGCATCAATTCTTGAGTTAACAGAATATTATCCGAAATTTTTCTCCCCGGGACAAAAGCAGATTGATTAATGCTCACAATATCCCCTAACCCTTCTTTAATGCGATTAGAAATTATCTTACTAATGCACTTATACAAAGTATTGCAACATGAAATAGGCTGGTAGTCCGTAATAGACATCGGTGTAGTAACTTTAGGAATCAGAGAAATTATTGTATGATTTAGCTGTTGTAACAATTTACCATTACTGAAAAAATCTTTCACGGCTCGGCATACATCATTTCCAACAATATCCCAGCTCTTCTTAAAGAAAACAGAGGTGTACCCATCTGGTCCGGGAGCCTTGTTACCTGCTATGGAGAACATTACTCCTTTAATCTCTTCATCCGTAACATCTCGAACCATACCATACGCTTTATCAACCGACAAAACATTAGAAAATAAATCCGGAGTCGGGTCAATACTTATAGAACCAGAACTCCCAAAAAACCGAGTATAATGATCAACCATTACCTGCGGAACCGCACCCCCTTCAAACAAATTACCATTTGCATCCCGAATCGAAAAAATTCTACTCCGGTGATTTTTTGCTTTTACTACATTATGGAAAAATTTCGTATTCGAATCCCCCAATGCGAGCCAATCAACTTTTGATTTTTGTTGTAAAAACATAGCTTCGTCTCGAGTCGCATCTATATACCCTTTTATAAGGTCATCATGCTGGGTTTTCAGCTCTAAGTTCATCGGAGCTTCATACACGCATCCAGATTGTTCCGCGCCACTTTAACCTTTTCATGCAAGTTACCTTGCTGTTGAAAAAGCTTACGTAACGGTCTCTTAAGGGCTTTAAGTTTCTGAACTACTTGGAACATAGGGAACCCTTGCATATCTACATCCCAAATGCGTTTAACCTCTTCAATAAAACCTTTTTTCTCCGTCAACAAATTAACGAATTTAAAAGGTTTCGGTTTGTCCCTCGTAATGCTCGGCAAAGTAAGAATACATGGTGAGTGATCCGAAATTCTGTATGGGTGATAGCACGCCGCTGCCGCTGGAAAAACATCAATAAACGGAGTATTGCCCATAACTCTATCTATCTTTTTAAACACGGCACCTTGCTTCTGTTTGTTCGACCACGTGTAGTGCAACCCTGAACTATTAATATCAAACACCTCAATATTATTCACACACTCTTTAAACTCCCTCATCCCAACACTACTTGTTGATGAACTTGTTAACGAGTCTTCCAAATACAATGAAGAGTTAAAATCTCCCATTATAACCCACGGATTATCCTTCATAAATGAGTGATGATAACACAAGTCATCCCATAGTTTTCTACGATTCTTGTAATGGTTATCAGCATAAATAAACGAGCAAAAAACTGTTTTTTGATCAATTTTGAAAATAATCTGAGTGTGCATTACTTGATCAGATTGGGTTAACACCATAACATCAACAACATCGGCATCCCACCCCACCATAATACGCGTTCCTTTTTGACAGCATCCCGAGTTAGTCGCCCAACTCCAAGACCGACACACTTTTTTACAAACACTCAAAACATTAGAAGCATCCACATGAGTCTCCATAATAGCACAAACCTGCAAGTGATTATCCTTCATGACCTGCCGAACCTCTTTTTGTTTCAGGGGTCGGTTCAAACCCCTTATATTCCATGCGGCTAAACTACCCATTAATACCTCTTTCTCCGGGTGTGCTTGCACCCTCAGCTCCTTTCTTTTCCAATTTTTTATCTAAGTAGTTTGGGATTTCACCTAATAGCTCGTCCACCTCTACCCCATCATCAATAACCTCCTCATATCCATCCAAACCTCCTGTAGCTTTTGGTTTCGGTTGTCCACTAGATTTGTCATTCAAAGCATCCGTATGTGGCACCCCTTCATCAACCTGAAGTACATCGAACGGGTTTGAGACTGGAACCCGAGATGAAGAAGCAGTCGCCACATCTACCTTCTTCTTAACCACCGGCCGGTATATCATTTTTGTTTCTGCATTTTTAAGTTAACACCTTGCTGACCTCCTTTCTTATATTTTCCTTTTACTTCCTGGTAGTTGTCTTTATTCTTATTAAGATCATTATTTTCCACAGGTTTCGGTTTCTTTGGACACGTATTGTCTTCATGTCCAAATACACAACAGGTAGAGCATCTTAGCGGTTCCCAGTCATATTCAATTTTCACCTCAGCTGTTGAGTATCCTGTACCTTCCATGGACGGTATAGCAACCTTAACACTCCGTTTCAATTCTTTTCCTGCATGAACTTCTATAAGTGCCCGCGCAAAGCTGCTCCTACCCCAAGATTCGGAACACATAGATGTCGTATAAGAATCTACCATCTTAGGCACCCCTATCTTCGAAGCTAGTAGACTCAACCCATCTTCAGTAAATGCAGGTAACGGCACTTCATGCATTTTAACCCACACAGGGATCTCGGTAATTTCCTCCTTCATTACATTAGCCGATGATGACCATTGTTTCAGAATAATAGGTACATTCCTTATCATCCATGGACCATCCTCCAGTAACTGTTCCATCCCTTGCTTCGTGTTGAACTTGAAGAAGAAAAACCCCTTAGTGTTCATCATCATTCTAGATAACCCATATTTTGCCCAATTATGTTTCACATAATAATCAACCACCGGATAAGCTAACCTCTTTCCCAAGAAGTATCCGTACAGCGTATTCGCAAATCTATCATTCACTTCTTTGACGGAGGATACGGGTATAACAACATCTATCCCATCCATGGTATCCGTCGGTTCCATCTGCCAAAAGTTGATCTTTACTTCCTGTTTTTGAGCTTGCACCACCTTAGCAAAGGTAATCGGCGGTTCTGTCTCCTTATCCACCACATTCTGCACATTAACTTCACCCTTATCTTGCACTCCATAACCCATACTAGGGTTTGCATGTGGCTTACGAAAATCAGCATATTTGGGAACTTTCAATGGGGTATTCCCAGCATGTTTTGACAGATCACCTATAAAATCCAGACTTACAGGAGTAGATATGGCCGCTAACCCATCAAGAACTGATGTATTGTTTATTGAATACATACCTCTCCTAGGCATTAATGGGTTCCCTTCAATATTTGTAACTCGTAACCCAATGCCACGCACAGGAGCCGTACCGGGTGTTGTTTCAGAATCCTCATCCCTCACAACAGATTTGTTACCTCCAACCTCATTACTCGATTTCAGATATCCATCCCCATCATCTTGTTCGACTCTCTCCATGATCACGTACACTTAACAACCATGCAAAGAAACAGCTTCAAACCAGCGAAAAACTAAAAAACCCTAAATCTAGCAAAACCCTAACCCTAAAATCCTCACGAAATCAAATAGAGCACCCGATCAATCAAGGTTACTGCCTTACCAGTATGACCGAAAGACCCAATACGCTATCTAATCATATCAGACTTTAAGATTATGGCCGACGAAGAAGAAAAGAATGAACCCAAGAAAAAATCGAAACAGAAAGTGCTAACGAGTTCGTTACAAGATTTTGATAAATCAAATCTTGATTACAGACTGTTATACACCCACAGCTCGAAAGAATCAAGGACCCATGGAAGAAGAAGAATCGCCTGCTAGAGAGAGAGAATTAGGGTTTTTTCAGTTGCGCTTGAAATCGTTGTTTATAAAGCGTTTATGTATGTTCATTTAGTGCATACTTAGTACATTATTTTACATCACATTTCATGCTATGTATGTTCATTTGTTGCATACTTAGTACATTATTTTCATAAAACATGCTTACATTTTGGAATGACATTTGGTTTGTTTAAATGGGACAAAAATACATTCATTAACATTGATCACGACGCTTGGTAGTAAGTAATGGTACCATAGGAATTGACAACTCCTGTTCCTGAAATCCTAGGTTTGTTTGGGTGGAAGGAATGACTGAATCCAATATACATAATTCAGATAAACCTTTAATTTGTTGAAGGGTTTGTCGCCACAGTCGCAAGGCTTGAATGTATGCATTTTAACAATACCGCATAGATGTTTGTATCAGTATAGCATGCAGTTATTTTACAAAACATAACTTTGATTTAAACTATGATTTGTTTCAATACCTTGTTTTGTGCATTTTACCTATGGTTTAGTTGATACATTTCACTGGCCATACATGACATTTGATTACACATTACATGATTTACATTTGACAATAGACATTGTTTACACATGAACATCTTGACATTTGATTATACATAAACATTATTACATTGGTTTGAACATACATTTTGGTGGTTTGTTTAAGTGATTTAAGTAACGAGGTGTGTGTAATATGATAAAAGCATGGTGGATACTGTCACACCTCGACCACGTAAAACAAGAAAACGTGGCGGAAACGTCGGGGAGTGTTGTAACAGAATTATTGTTTCACAACCATGGTAATTAAAGTTATGTTTTATTTATAAACAAAGGTGGAATACATTGTCTTAAACAAATAGAAACAAGAGTACATAACAAAATTAAACTAGTTCTAGCTTAATTTTTAAGTCACTAAGGCACAGGTCCGCCCTAGTGTGTCATGCTCAAACTTATGCACCAGCTCCTGAAAACACATGTGAAAATAGGTACGTCAGCATAAAAATGCCTGTGAGATATATAGGTTTTGTGAAAAATAGGATTCATGACTTAAGTTTAAAGAAATGTTTAACGAAAAATTAGTCATGAATCTTGTTAAGGGTTTTCTTTTATAAATCATATGAAAATGTGATAAGAAATTAGATTATATAAAAGAAAGGTGTATGGTTAATTAAATAACCAAGTAAAATGAATTGTATAAAACAAACTGTTTTGTAAAACAATGTCTTGTGAAAAATATGTTATTTGTGTAAAATGTTCTATGTCTAAATTGAAATGATTTAAATAACGCTACGATATGTAATATCATACAAGCATTTATATATAGGAAGTACCAGCGGCGTATCCACCATGCTAGTATCATATTACACACGCCTCGTACTTAAATCACTTACCCAAACAAACCACAAAATTGTCTTGTTTAATCCAATTGTCAAATGTTTATGTGTAAATAATTGGCTTATTGTCAAAATGTAAAGCATGTAATATGTAAACCAATGTCATAATGATTTTGTCAAGTGTGAATCATGTAATGTGTAAACCAAATGTCATGTATGGTAAGTGAAATATATCAACTAAACCGTAGGTAAAATGCACAAAAACAAGGTATTGAAGTAAAACATAGTTTAAATCAAAGTTATGTTTTGTGGAATAAATGCATGCTATACTGATACAAACATCTATGCGGTATTGTGAAAATGCATACATTCAAGCCTTGAGACTGTGGCGACAAACCCTTAAACAAATTAAAGGTTCATCTGAGTTATGTGTATCGAATTCGATCATTCCTTCCATCCAAACATGTGACAACCCTCACCAAACCAGGTATCCGTACGACTTAATTAACAATTAATTACTGCTTAATTACTGTGCTTGCTTGAACTTGTGGATAAACTGCTACTTGAATACTGATACATGTACTTACTTGCATCATACTTTGCTTACCGTCACTATATTATTTACATGCTGAACCTTAGTGACAAACATGATGCACAAAAGCACAGTAGCACAATAAAGGATAACCTATTGAACATGCTGATAAAGCCAGCATCAGGCAGACACTGCCCCTAAGGCCTGTATGAGCCAGAAATATTTTACTACACTAGTGGTGAGTGTAGGGATACAAGGGTTGTAGAACTGCGTCTCTAGGAATAAGTTACAATGACTGGATGTGCCTAAAACATGCTCTAAGCACAAAATTCAGCACTTTACATAACAATTCAGCTTTTAGCTAACTAATAAAGTGCCAAAGCACGAGAAAAATATTACTAGACACTTTCCAAAGTGTCAGAAATAAGTTGTGTCACTAAAAAGGGTATTAACGACACTTTAAAGCTTGTTTAAGCACATTAACGGATCACTATCCAACCGAACAACCGGACTTTACCCGAAACCTGAAAATATTGTTATTTTCATTATTTCTCTTTTTCTGAGCCAGTTAGGGTCCCTGACTACCCTAACACCCGTCACAACACACTACATTCTAGTAAATGGTTGAACCTCCTAATCATCTAACTAATACTTAATGTTTAGTTGAAATGGAACCGGATTAACCCCCCCCCCCCAACCGAATCGGTCACCAAGTGACCCCACTCATGTCCTAACTTTGATTATAATATTCATTAGTGCTTAATATCTAGCAAGCATAGTGACCAATGGTTAATACACATCCTAATTTTCTATAAGTAATAACCTAAACACACAAGATCATTCACTTAACTCATCACCACCTCACACCTTTCTCTCCCTCTCTTGGAGGTCTCGGCCGAGAGCACCCACCCCCCCCCATCCTTCCATTTTCGATTTTTATCTTGCAAGTTCCAAGCTCTACAAGTGTTAAGGGTTGCATATAAGGAGTCTTGGTGCAATCGGAAGGCGAAGGACCTCACTCTCTTGCTTTTATCCACCCTATTTGCGTCTAGATTCTTCCCTAGCCTCAAGCTAGTGGTATGTTACTTAAATCACCTTCTCGAACTATTTTGAAGTGGTTAATACGATGTGTAACGGTTAAAACTCGTTAACTTACAAGACGATACATAAAAGTCTACTTAAAACACTAAAAATGGTGGTTAAAAGCTCATATGTTGTGTAAAACTTGTAGTATTTGATTTGTGAAGTTATTTGGACCCGATCTATGTTGTGGTAGCTTGGATCATCGTTTAACCCAGATTGGTCACGATCTTGGATCATGACATAAGGTTGTTTTGAAAGTAATAAGGGTTAAAGGGTGAAACTCTACCACACACGAATCATGAACTTGTGTAAAAGCGATTTTACTTGTGAAATAGTGTTTAAAACTAGTGGATCTACGGATCTACAAGTGGTATTTTCAAAGGACCAAGTGTCAAGAGAAAACATGCTTTTAAAGACGGATCTTACACTAACACGAATGGTTTTTTTTAGAACACACAAGTGTGTAAACACTTGTGTAACACAAAGTTTTGACGAAATAACTAACTTGGTAAAAGTTGATGAGAAGTTGTAAAGACGGAACTTCCATACAAACGAGGTTTTTTTTACAAAATCGGATTGTTTTATATAAAGATCCACTAAAAGTGATGGGATTTACTTCATAGTTTGGATAAATCACAAGATCATGAAATTTATGCGATTTGTATATATTTTAACTAGTTTGTGGTTTGAACATTGTTTTGATTGAATAAGAAGATTGTTGGTTTGATTTATAAAAGAAAATGATACGCTTAAAAGCGTGGCCACCTCCAGTTACAGAGGAAACTCTGGCGAAATTTTTCCAAAAACCTAACACTTAGAAATAATTTCACTATAAGTGTTAGAAGTACATTTTGACTTGTTTTCAAATTATAGATTTCGCCACGACTTATTTACAAAATACCGGAGGTGGGATTTCACAAAATAAAACGTGATACATAAATGTATTTAGTACATATTTTTCACAACATCACTTGTATAAGTGTTTATGATTATTTTGTGAACTACGTAAATATTATTTTTAGGGTAAAAATAATATTACTAAGTATTATTTTGGGAAAATCACATGTATTAAAATATAATATTTTTGAGAAGAATATTTATATTTTGAAGTTAGGAATAAAATGTATTAAGTGAGACTTAATAGAGTAATCCGAATTATACGAACACACATGTGTTAAATCCCCCATCCTTGGGAAGGAAAAATAACTACCAAGTATATACAGAATGTAAACACGAAATAGTTGCCTAACTATTTCCCAAAAACTTAAACCATAAAGCTAAGGCACGGCCGTCCGTCTAATAGAATTAGTACGTGTAGGTCGTCATACAGCTGTTTGATTTGGAGGCATACTTGGTAGAGACGCACCACGGTGAGTTCATGTCCCCCTTTTCTCTAACTGTTTTCAGTTTTCTTAACTGCGGGGGTGAAATACATGTTACTACGATTACAAGTACTTTATACATGGTATGGTTAGCGTAAGGAGGTTTACTACTTAGATCATGTGAGTGGGTAGGAGCAATATGAGGCCATTAGTCCTCATGGCAGGACCGAGGGACAGGAGCGGTAGATCTATCTGGGTGTAGCGAGCCCAGCCCCAGGCCAAACTAGAAACGGACCTCGGGGTGACTTTGTCCACATACTAATGCCGTGGCGAAATCTGCTAGGTTTGAGTCTCCCTACTTGCACTTCACATATATCAGTGGCCTTGCAAACCATTGGTGATCTCAATTCCCTTATTTGCTACATACCAAGACTATTTTTATACTCGCAAAGGTTTATTTACTCACTTACACATGAACTCGCTCAACATTATTGTTGATTTTTCAACTTACATGTATTTCAGGGAATTAAAGGATCTGGCGCGGTATGACACGTTTTCCCGCTGCACTAGTTACGAGGTCATCCGGGTTTAGGGAATGTGACTCTTTCCTGGACAAGTCACAGTCCTTAAACTATGCTTATGTTATGTTGTTGAACAATGTTTATGTCGTTAGAATATGTTTCCGTTAAGACAATGTTGTTGTATTTGGTTTTTAAAACTTAATCGAATGGATGATCTTGCATGGTTTTTATTTCATATAGCTTTGTTATGGTTAAGCTATGGTATTAAGAAGTCACACCAAATTAACCACGCTTCCGCAAAGCCAGGGTGTGACAGCTTGGTATCAGAGCTCTGATCATAGCGAACTAGGATTCCTTCTCGAGTCTAGACTATGATCACTAGGGCTCTCACGAAAACATTTTTACTGCATACCACTTAAGTCCAGATCCAAAACTTTTTACAAAAAAATGTTGAGCACATTTTATTTATTATTTATAGGCTCAGTCTTGAAGGCTGAGGCTCGGTCTTGGAGGCCGAGGCTCGGTCTGGGAGATCGAGGTAGTTGGCTAGTGGGACTAGGAGGATTGGCTAGTGGGACTAGGAGAATTGGCTAGTGGGACTAGGAGAATTGGCTAGTGGGACTAGGAAGAGCAGTCTGAGAGGCTGGGAGGCTAGTGGGACTAGGAGAATTATTTGAATGCTTATTTGGTGACTTATGTGATTATTTGATTGCATGATTGACTGTTTGTGCATGTTTGTGTTTATGTTACAGACACCATGGACACCTCTGGCACAGGTGACTCAGACACCACAGGACCTAGACCTATAGTATCAGATGACCTAGAGTCTTCGGAGCGCGAGGTTCACACATCCGACGTTACTAGCACGGACGAGGACGACTTTCAGCCCTTTGCTTTACCTGATGGTGCTGATGAGCTCGCTGATGGCCCTTTGGCCGGGGACCTACCACTTGTAGTGATCCCTGCTCCCATACCACTTGCTTCGTATCCTGCTTACGATTTGCTTCCCGACGCCGACGATGGTGGCGACGTCGATCTGTATGATGATGAGCCCTTAGAGGATGATGTTCAGGGCGAGGCCCTTCTTGCTGCTGGTGATCTCTTGATGATCGCAGATGCTCCCGCCGAGGAGTCACCTGCTCACTCTCCGGTCCCAGACTCTTTCGAGTCTGTGGCCTCCGCACCTTCACACACCCAGAGTGCGCAGCACTTCTCACATGGATCAGATCCCGACCAGGCATCTTCTGTTGCCCCTATTCCTAGTTTTGCTTTCGACCACGATGATGTGGAGGATTCCGATCCTGTCTTTCCCCCAGGATTCGACCCAGATCAGGATATAGAGTTTATACCCATGGATCAGCCTATGGAGGATCCAGTCGACCCAGTAGACCCAGTTGATCCCATCGACCCTGAGTTTGATTTTGAGATGGCCTTTGATGATCCCGAGCCTGCCATGGCCCTTGAGCCAGTGGCTGCTCCTGACCCAGTGCTTGAGCATGACCCTGCTCATGCTGGCATACCTTTTGAGCCTGTCATTGCTGACCCACCGATTGGTGATCACCCTGTTGATGCTCCGTTGTTGGAGGGCGATCATGCCATTGCTGCTGATCATGTTGATCCCCCACTTATTGCTGATGCACCAGTTGACCCTCTTGTTGCACCTCACCATGATCCTATACCAGTTCAGTTTGATCGTGCACGCTTTGAGGCACAGATAGACCCACGAGACGAGCACGCCCAGTGTGGGTGGATTCCTGCTAATGATGAGGTTCCACCTATTCCCCCTCAGATCACTGATACCCGTCACATCGGTACCTCCTTTTCATTTCCTCAGTTTACACCTCCAGCGCAACCTGGAGAAGGTTCTTCGGCTCACCCTTTTGGACATGTACCGGTATCTATCCCTGCTATACCACCGTCTGCTACTTTTCCCCCTGTTTCACCATTTCATGTGGCACCTTTTGATCCCACCAGTGAGCCGTTTCTTTGGTCGCCACACTCTGCTATGCCACCGACTGACCCCTACCATTCTTTCCATAGGGGGTATACTATTGAGGACGTTTTGATGTCTTTTGTCGCCCAGCACGAGGCACACACGCAGCGTATTCAGGAGCTCGAGAGAGCTCAGCCACCGCCGTGCCCGTGTCAGGGTCAGATCCACTCTCTGTTGCAGCCCTCTCGACCTTTACCACCAGACTATGCTGCACGTCTTTTTGCCCTAGAGCAGCAGGTTGCTTCCTTCTTGCGTACCCAGAGAGCCATGGAGGAGGACTGGCTCCAGTTGCGTCGCTTGTTTTACACCCACTTTCCCCCTCCTCCACCGCCATCCGTGTAGAGCTCTTCAGTACCATATGGGTAGACGCTGGTGAGAAGACGGCGATTGCTTTTGACTGCACAGCATTTTTGGAGACTACATTATGATTCTGACTTTTGTTGACATGTATTTGATGTATTGACACTGATTTGATATAGATTTTGGACTAGGGTGATGTAGCCCTTAGTCGACTGATGTTGTATGACACTGTGATGTACTTGTACGCTTACTATGTGGTCTCGATATATGGCAATCGCAGTATTCTCATCATATTTGATGCTTGATTTGGTTATTTATATTCTATGACATGGGATGTTGTGTGATTGATGTTTGTAACATGGGATGTTGTGTGATTGATATAATTATAACATGAGATGTTATGTACTATTACTATCATAATAAAGCATACGTATTATAACATGGAATCTTTATTATGGCCTGACCGACGTGAACCCATCTTTTAGAAGATACCGCCGAGACGTCAAACGCCGTTGCCTACCAATGAGGCAGAACTCCAGCAAATTATTGCAGCTGCCATCGCGCAATACGCCGCCTCGCAGGGAGGACCCAGTGGAAGCAGCTCAAACAACAATGGCAACAACAATCCACCTCATGGTAATACTAGGTCATTTAGACATACCATGACCTAATTGGATATCTATAGCAAAGATGCTAATGCCATTCACATGTTTTAACGTATGTGCAGGGTGCACCTACAAGCAGTTTCTAGACTGCAAACCGGTCAACTTTGATGGCACAGGAGGTGCTGTCGCCTTTGTTCGTTGGGCTGAGAAAACTGAATATGTTCTTCGCATGAGCAAATGCGCACTAGATCAGCAGGTCACCTATATCTCAGGGCTATTCTTGGATGGAGCCCTCTCTTGGTGGAATTTGCAAGTACAAACACTTGGTGAAGCTGCCGCCTACGCGCTAACCTGGACCGAACTGAAGGAACTTATGCGCAAAAAGTACTGCTCCCGCGCGGAAATCCAAAGATTGGAAACCGAGTTCTGGCATTTGAAAATGGAAGGTCCAAAGATCTCAGAATACGTTCAAAGGTTCCATGACTTATCACATGTGGTACCCTACATGGTCACTCCGGAGTTCAAGCGAATTGAACGTTTCATTTGGGGATTAGCTCCTCAAATCATAAGCATGGTGACCTCATCCAAGCCTGCGACCATTACTGAGGCAATCGATCTGAGCGTGGCTCTCACAGAGGAGGCCATTCGCCTGAACAAGTTTGATGAGATCAAGACGAAGAAGGAAGAGACTCACGTCGAGTCATCAGGAGGTAACAAACGGAAATTCTCGAATTTCAAACAAGGCACTAGTGGGGTTGTTAAGAAAGGAGGATCAGGAACGCCAGCTCAGGTTACAGCTGGTGGTGGAAAGAAAGGAAAAGGATATCAGGGCACCCAACCCAAATGTAATACCTGTCAACGCCACCATACTGGCCATTGTAGTGTGAAAGTATGCGAAGCATGTGGAAAGCCGGGCCACTTGAAGGATTCTTGTTGGGCTAGTGCTGGCCGGGGAGGCCAAGGAGGATTTGGGAATAGAAATAATAATCGTGGTGGTAATGGAAATCACCCACAAGTAAACAATGGAGGTAACGAGAATCGAGGCAACAATGCTAACCAAGCGGGCGCCGTGAATCGTAACCAAAACAATAATCAAGCTGGTGGAAACGGGCAGAGACCCGGATGCTTCAACTGTGGTGATCTTGGGCATTACAAGAGGAACTGCCCAGAGTTGAACCAAGCCCGTGGGAGAGTGTTTAATATTGAAGCGAGGGAGGCGCGCCAGGATCCCAACGTTGTCACTGGTACGTTCCCTGTAAACCAACGCTATGCATCCGTTTTATTTGATACTTGCGCCGATTATAGCTTCGTGTCGTTAGAGTTTAAGAATATGCTTGGTTTAGCCGCTAATAAGTTAGATATTCCGTATTCTATCGAATTGGCCAACGGGAAGTTAGTGGAAGCCAATGAAGTTATCAGAGGCTGTGTGATCGAATTGGGAGAATGTGAGTTTGCTTTGGATCTACTACCCGTCCAGTTGGGAAGCTTCGACGTGGTGGTAGGAATGGATTGGTTATCAGGCAACAAAGCTGAGATAATTTGCCACGAAAAGGTCGTTCGTATCCCAACCGAAGATGGCGAAACAATTGAGGTTCACGGGGAGAAGCGTAATACGCCGTTAAGAATTATCAGCTGCTTGAAAGCGCGAAAGTGTTTGCAGAAGGGATGTGTTGCCTTCCTGGCGCACATTGTGGATAAGAAGGCTGCTGAGCCAAGAATCGAAGACATCCCTGTCGTGAGGGAATATCCAGAAGTCTTCCCAGAGGACTTACCTGGACTGCCACCTCAGAGGCAAGTAGAGTTCCGCGTTGACTTAGTCCCAGGCGCCGCGCCTGTGGCTAAGGCACCTTATAGACTTGCTCCGTCTGAGATGCAGGAGCTGTCGACACAATTCCAAGAGTTGTTAGACAAGGGATTTATCCGACCAAGCTTCTCGCCTTGGGGAGCTCCGGTCCTGTTTGTCAAGAAGAAGGACGGTAGTTTTCGAATGTGCATCGACTACCGGGAGCTGAACAAGCTAACGATCAAGAATAGATATCCTCTGCCAAGAATTGATGATCTGTTCGACCAACTGCAAGGCTCAAGCTTTTATTCAAAGATCGATTTGCGATCTGGATACCATCAGTTAAGGATACAAGAGGAGAGTATCCCGAAGACAGCCTTCAGAACTCGTTATGGACACTACGAGTTCCTTGTTATGCCGTTTGGGTTGACAAACGCACCTGCAGTGTTTATGGACTTGATGAATAGAGTTTGCAAGCCGTACTTGGACAAGTTCGTGATTGTGTTTATCGACGACATCTTGATTTATTCAAGAACAAAGGCTGAGCACGAACAGCATTTAAGAGCTATTTTGGAGCTGCTGGAGAAAGAACAGTTGTATGCCAAATTCTCTAAGTGCGAATTTTGGCTACGTGAAGTCCAATTTCTTGGACATGTGGTTAATGGAACCAATCCATGTTGATCCCACAAAGATCGAAACGATTAAGAATTGGGAAACGCCAAGGACGCCAACCGAGATTCGACAATTCTTGGGTTTGGCTGGCTACTATCGAAGGTTCATTGAGGATTTTTCAAAAATCGCTCAACCTTTGACGCTCCTTACGCAGAAAGATAAGAAGTTTGATTGGGGAATCAAACAGGAAGAAGCGTTCCAAATATTGAAGGATAAGCTCTGCAATGCGCCAATCTTAGCACTACCGGAAGGTACAGATGATTTTGTGGTATACTGTGACGCCTCACGTCAAGGATTGGGTTGCGTGTTGATGCAACGCCAAAAGGTTATTGCTTACGCATCGCGTCAATTGAAAGTACATGAAAAGAACTATACCACACATGATTTGGAACTTGGCGCAGTGGTTTTCGCATTAAAGATCTGGAGACACTACCTTTATGGTACGAAATGTACAATCTTTACAGATCACAAGAGCCTACAGCACATATTCAACCAGAAGGAGCTGAATATGAGGCAAAGACGTTGGGTTGAGTTGCTGAACGATTACGACTGCGAGATAAAGTATCATCCAGGGAAGGCGAATGTGGTCGCCGATGCCCCAAGTCGAAAGGAGAGGATCAAGCCCATAAGGGTTAGGGCTTTAGAAATGATTATCCAAACCGATCTTTCCTTGCGCATTCGTGCCGCGCAGAAAGAAGCCCTCAAGGAAGGAAACCTTGAAGAAGAATATCTCCGTGGGATGGAGAAGCTACTGGTACCAAACGAGGAAGGAACGTTATGTTTTGAGAAAAGGATTTGGGTTCCTTTGTTTGGAGGTTTAAGGAAGGTTATTTTCGATGAAGCTCACAAGTCACGGTACTCTATCCACCCTGGAGCGGATAAGATGTACCAGGATCTCATAGATTATTATTGGTGGCCTAGGATGAAAGGCGATGTTGCTGTTTATGTGAGCAAATTTTTAACATGCGCTAATGTTAAAGCCGAATACCAGAAGCCTTCAGGACTTCTGCAACAACCAGAGATTCCCAAATGGAAATGGGAACAAATCTCAATGGACTTTATTACAAAATTGCCAAGAACGCCGAGAGGCCATGACACTATTTGGGTAATAGTGGATCGCTTAACAAAGTCAGCACACTTCTTACCTATCAGAGAGAAGGATAATACGAGCAAGTTGGCCGAAATCTACATGAGAGAGATTGTTGCACGTCATGGAGTGCCTCTCTCAATCATATCTGATAGAGACGGAAGATTTGTGTCAAGGATATGGCAATCCTTCCAAGAAGCTTTTGGCTCACAATTAAATCTGAGCACTGCGTTTCATCCGCAAACTGACGGTCAAAGCGAGCGAACGATACAGACTTTGGAAGACATGCTGAGAGCGTGTGTTATGGATTTGGGCGGTAGCTGGGATAAGCATTTGCCTTTGCTCGAATTTTCATACAACAACAGCTACCACACCAGTATTGGTGTCGCGCCAACGGACGCAAGTGCTGATCACCCCTATGCTGGGCTGACGCAGGTGATAGGCAGCTTGCTGGTCCCGAAATCGCCCAAGAGACGACAGACAAGATTGCGCAGATTCTTAAACGCATCGAAGCAGCTCGCCACAGACAGAAGGCCTATGCGGATCCAAACCGGAAACACTTGGAATTCCAAGTTGGGGAAATGGTTTTATTGAAAGTTTCACCCTGGAAGGGTGTGGCACGCTTCGGAAAGCGTGGGAAGTTAAATCCGCGCTACATTGGTCCTTTCAGAGTTTTGAAAAAAATAGGACTAGTAGCATACAAGCTGGACTTACCTGCCGAGCTAAATGGAGTACACGATACATTTCATGTATCCAACCTGAAGAAAAGTCCAACTCAAGATAACATTGCCATTCCCATCGACGAGATTCATGTTGACGACACGCTCCATTTGGTTGAAGAACCGGTTGAGGTTACGGATTGGAAGGTAAACAAGACCCGCCGGAGCAGTGTCAAGCTCGTCAAAGTTCGTTGGAATGCCAGACATGGTCCTGAATACACCTGGGAGCGTGAGGACCGGATGAAAGAGAAATACCCCCACTTATTCCCTAAGAACCCTGCATCGACAAGCAGAACTTAAATTTCGGGACGAAATTTTTCTAACGGGGGGAGAATGTGACAACCCTCACCAAACCAGGTATCCGTACGACTTAATTAACAATTAATTACTGCTTAATTACTGTGCTTGCTTGAACTTGTGGATAAACTGCTACTTGAATACTGATACATGTACTTACTTGCATCATACTTTGCTTACCGTCACTATATTATTTACATGCTGAACCTTAGTGACAAACATGATGCACAAAAGCACAGTAGCACAATAAAAGGATAACCTATTGAACATGCTGATAAAGCCAGCATCAGGCAGACACTGCCCCTAAGGCCTGTATGAGCCAGAAATATTTTACTACACTAGTGGTGAGTGTAGGGATACAAGGGTTGTAGAACTGCGTCTCTAGGAATAAGTTACAATGACTGGATGTGCCTAAAACATGCTCTAAGCACAAAATTCAGCACTTTACATAACAATTCAGCTTTTAGCTAACTAATAAAGTGCCAAAGCATGAGAAAAATATTACTAGACACTTTCCAAAGTGTCAGAAATAAGTTGTGTCACTAAAAAGGGTATTAACGACACTTTAAAGCTTGTTTAAGCACATTAACGGATCACTATCCAACCGAACAACCGGACTTTACCCGAAACCTGAAAATATTGTTATTTTCATTATTTCTCTTTTTCTGAGCCAGTTAGGGTCTCTGACTACCCTAACACCCGTCACAACACACTACATTCTAGTAAATGGTTGAACCTCCTAATCATCTAACTAATACTTAATGTTTAGTTGAAATGGAACCGGATTAACCCCCCCCCCAACCGAATCGGTCACCAAGTGACCCCACTCATGTCCTAACTTTGATTATAATATTCATTAGTGCTTAATATCTAGCAAGCATAGTGACCAATGGTTAATACACATCCTAATTGTCTATAAGTAATAACCTAAACACACAAGATCATTCACTTAACTCATCACCACCTCACACCTTTCTCTTCCTCTCTTGGAGGTCTCGGCCGAGAGCACCCACCCCCCCATCCATCCATTTTCGATTTTTATCTAGCAAGTTCCAAGCTCTACAAGTGTTAAGGGTTGCATATAAGGAGTCTTGGTGCAATCGGAAGGCGAAGGACCTCACTCTCTTGCTTTTATCCACCCTATTTGCGTCTAGATTCTTCCCTAGCCTCGAGCTAGTGGTATGTTACTTAAATCACCTTCTCGAACTATTTTGAAGTGGTTAATACGATGTGTAACGGTTAAAACTCGTTAACTTACAAGACGATACATAAAAGTCTACTTAAAGCACTAAAAATGGTGGTTAAAAGCTCATATGTTGTGTAAAACTTGTAGTATTTGATTTGTGAAGTTATTTGGACCCGATCTATGTTGTGGTAGCTTGGATCATCGTTTAACCCAGATTGGTCATGATCTTGGATCATGACATAAGGTTGTTTTGAAAGTAATAAGGGTTAAAGGGTGAAACTCTACCACACACGAATCATGAACTTGTGTAAAAGCGATTTTACTTGTGAAATAGTGTTTAAAACTAGTGGATCTACAAGTGGTATTTTCAAAGGACCAAGTGTCAAGAGAAAACATGCTTTTAAAGACGGATCTTACACTAACACGAATGGTTTTTTTAGAACACACAAGTGTGTAAACACTTGTGTAACACAAAGTTTTGACGAAATAACTAACTTGGTAAAAGTTGATGAGAAGTTGTAAAGACGGAACTTCCATACAAACGAGGTTTTTTTACAAAATCGGATTGTTTTATATAAAGATCCACTAAAAGTGATGGGATTTACTTCATAGTTTGGATAAATCACAAGATCATGAAATTTATGCGATTTGTATATATTTTAACTAGTTTGTGGTTTGAACATTGTTTTGATTGAATAAGAAGATTGTTGGTTTGATTTACAAAAGAAAATGATACGCTTAAAAGCGTGGCCACCTCCAGTTACAGAGGAAACTCTGGCGAAATTTTTCCAAAAACCTAACACTTAGAAATAATTTCACTATAAGTGTTAGAAGTACATTTTGACTTGTTTTCAAATTATAGATTTCGCCACGACTTATTTACAAAATACCGGAGGTGGGATTTCACAAAATAAAACGTGATACATAAATGTATTTAGTACATATTTTTCACAACATCACTTGTATAAGTGTTTATGATTATTTTGTGAACTACGTAAATATTATTTTTAGAGTAAAAATAATATTACTAAGTATTATTTTGGGAAAATCACATGTATTAAAATATAATATTTTTGAGAAGAATATTTATATTTTGAAGTTAGGAATAAAATGTATTAAGTGAGACTTAATAGAGTAATCCGAATTATACGAACACACTTGTGTTAAATCCCCCATCCTTGGGAAGGAAAAATGACTACCATGTATATACAGAATGTAAACACGAAATAGTTGCCTAACTATTTCCCAAAAACTTAAACCATAAAGCTAAGACACGGCCGTCCGTCTAATAGAATTAGTACGTGTAGGTCGTCATACAGCTGTTTGATTTGGAGGCATACTTGGTAGAGACGCACCACGGTGAGTTCATGTCCCCCTTTTCTCTAATTGTTTTCAGTTTTCTTAACTGCTGGGGTGAAATACATGTTACTACGATTACAAGTACTTTATACATGGTATGGTTAGCGTAAGGAGGTTTACTACTTAGATCATGTGAGTGGGTAGGAGCAATATGAGGCCATTAGTCCTCATGGCAGGACCGAGGGACAGGAGCGGTAGATCTATCTGGGTGTAGCGAGCCCAGCCCCAGGCCAAACTAGAAACGGACCTCGGGGTGACTTTGTCCACATACTAATGTCGTGGCGAAATCTGCTAGGTTTAAGTCTCCCTACTTGCACTTCACATATATCAGTGGCCTTGCAAACCATTGGTGATCTCAATTCCCTTATTTGCTACATACCAAGACTATTTTTATACTCGCAAAGGTTTATTTACTCACTTACACATGAACTCGCTCAACATTATTGTTGATTTTTCAACTTACATGTATTTCAGGGAATTAAAGGATCTGGCGCGGTATGACACGTTTTCCCGCTGCAGTAGTTACGAGGTCATCCGGGTTTAGGGAATGTGACTCTTTCCTGGACAAGTCACAGTCCTTAAACTATGCTTATGTTATGTTGTTGAACAATGTTTATGTCGTTAGAATATGTTTCCGTTAAGCCAATGTTGTTGTATTTGGTTTTTAAAACTTAATCGAATGGATGATCTTGCATGGTTTTTATTTCATATAGCTTTGTTATGGTTAAGCTATGGTATTAAGAAGTCACACCAAATTAACCACGCTTCCGCAAAGCCAGGGTGTGACAAAACATACCTAGGATGACAGGAACGGGAGTTGTCAATTCCTATGGTACCAATACCTACTAACGAACGTCGTGATCAATGTTAATGAATGTATTTTTGTCCCATTTAAACAAACCAAATGTCATACCAAAATGTAAGCATGTGATGTAAAACAAATATACTAAGTATGCAACAAATGAACATACATAGCATGTGATGTGATGTAAAACAATGCACTAAGTATGCACTAAATGGACATACATAGCGTGAAATGTCATGTAAAACGATGTACTAAGTATGAACTAATTGGACATACATAGCATAAAATGTAATGTAAAACGATGTACTAAGTATGCAACAAAGGACATACATAGCAAAAACACAATGAAATCATGTACTATAAGTGTACTACTGAACATAGCAAGCAAATGATATGAAAACATGGAAAGCACGAAAGGTAACTACGTTAATAAACGGACCTAATCGGAGGATCGGGTAGAATGAGGTTCCGTAAACCAAATGAGTGTAAGAACTCATGTAATATGGTTTAACAAAGCCTATATTCTAAAACGGAACCTATCCTAAGTGCTTACGACCCATTACGACTCGTTTAGGTAGCTTACGCTACTTTAACGCGTCGTTCGCGTAAAACGCATTCGGACCGCCTAACTAGTCCTATGACAAGTAAAATATGCCTTAACATGTCTAATATTGTTGCCTAATCAGTTTAGATTCAAAAATTATGTTACATATGCTTAAAATGAATTTTGGCGTAAAAAGGGCATTTTGGTAATTTTCCTAAGGCATATAAACTACTTATCATACAACTAACTAAACGACGTGTCCATAAGGTATAACCTTGGAAGGTTATTCCCTATGCAACTATGTTCACCTAATGTGTTTGGTCAGATCCTAATGATCGACCAAACGGGTCGGGTTCGAAAGTATAAGCGATTGATTAGATCGCTTACCTTACGACCCTATATAAGCACAAATCTAAAAGTGACTAGCTAAACATGTTAAAACATGTTTAACGAAGTTTGAAAACATGTTTGGTATCAAAACAAAGGGTCTTGATACCTAAAAGTAGTTTGGTTACAAAATACGTAAGAATACGCATTTTGGCCGAAACTACGACTCGTCACTATGCCTAGATAACATGGTAATCAGTAGGTATAGTCACAAGAGACTAAAACCATCATGATAACGCTCACGTTATGAAGTTCAAACGAACTTCGTGTTGACCATAAATTGGTCAATGCGGAAAGTCAAACAAAGTTTGACTTTCATGCTAAAATGCATAAAGAATGAAAGAATACTTACAACGGGTCCAAGAATGGAAGTTTTGATCCGATTACTCTCAGGTATGAAGTGAATACTCCAACTTAGAGAGCCAAATCAGATCAAAGTGTGAGTTTGAGCAAATGGGGGTGGGGTATTTATAGTTTTCAGAGAGCCGTTAAGATCGTTCATCGTAAAACAAGCCTTGATCTCAACCGTACACATGTACCCATGGTTTTGCAAAACCATGGGCACCTAAAAATTGCCCATAGGATGCTGAAATACCATTTGCAAGTGAGAAAAACGGCTGGAACAAGCTGGAAACAGCTGGGGAAAGATTCTGTGCAGATCTGATGATCTGTCGCGGCCCGCGTAATAGCCAAGGCAGGCTTACGCGGCCCGCCTGGGCAAAGTTTGGCAGAAATGGCAATAATGGTCCCTGCACATGTTTCAGTCCTTTTCGACACATTTGAAGCTCGTTAAACCATTTTCAAGGCTCTATAATGATGCCTAAGCATAGTGGACATGAAACATGCTCAAAAATATGCCGGATGTCGGTTCTTGGTCGTACGGAAGCGTTACTTGCTTAATTACGACGAAATACGCACGAACGCGAAAAACGATCCAAATTACACGACGAATGGATTTTTCTTATGTCAATCACTAAAATAAAATATTTTAATGGTTACATAAATTTTTGGATGTCCGGATGTATTCAGAACGTAAGATATGCGCGAAAATGCAAACTTATGCACTTTTTGACGCTTTTAGTCCCTGAATGATCAAAAAGTTTATTTTAGCATACCGAACCCCTCAAAGCCTATTTCTAAGCTATGTAAAGGATATTTAGGGAATGTTTAACTTATGGCCAAGTTCTGGAATGTTCGTTACAGCACGAATCGGCATACTTTCGTAGTTTGTCAAAATTAGTCCCTGTAAGCGAATAAACTTGATTTTGCCACACCAAAGCCTTCAAAACTTATTTCTAAGTTATGTAAAGGTTATTTAAGGTATGTTAAGCATAAATTGATGTTCTGGAGTGTTTGTCGCGTTAAACTGATTACGTTTACGCACCAGTTTGCGTATAACTCTCCAGAAAGTGATATAGAGTTTGAAATTGAACAAAAACCAAAACATGAAAAATGTCAAACATAAACAAACAAACATTGGGATCAAATAACATTATTTTATTGATAACTGAACTGTTTACAATTATTACAGACACAGGTGTCACAGTCTCCCCTACTTGTGGAAATTTCATCCCGAAATTTGTTTAGAGGAAACTCGTGAGAAAAGATTTGGCTATTTCGCCTTCATTTGATCTTCACGTTCCCAAGTAAACTCTGGTCCACGTTTAGATTCCCAGCGAACTTTAACCAATGGAATGCGCTTGCGTTTAAGCAACTTGACTTCACGGTCCATGATTTCCACAGGTTTCTCAACAAAATGCATCGTGTTATCAACACGAATCTCATCAAGTGGTATGTGGAGGTTCTCATCAGTTAAACACTTCTTGAGATTGGACACGTGAAAGGTTGGATGAACATTTCCAAGTTCAGGAGGTAACTCAAGTCTGTAGGCTACCTTACCGATTCTTTCGACGATCTTGAATGGTCCAACATATCTAGGTGCAAGTTTTCCTGTCTTTCCAAATCTGATCACACCTTTCCAAGGTGAGACCTTAAGTAATACACGATCACCGACTTGAAATTCTAAGGGCTTGCGTTGTCGGTTCGCGTAACTCTTTTGACGGCTTCGAACTGTCTAAAGGTTATCACGAACTTTCTTAACCTTATCTGTTGTCTCTAGAATGAGGTCAGGTCCAGTAAGCTGAGCCTTGCCGATCTCATTCCAGCAGACTGATGAACGACATTTTTGACCATAGAGAGCCTCGAAAGGAGCCATGTTGATGCTGGAGTGATAACTATTATTGTAGGAGAATTTAATCAATGGGAGATACGAATCCCAACTACCACCAAAATCGATCACACAAGCTCTAAGCATATCCTCCAAAGTCTGGATTGTTCTTTCAGTTTGGCCATCTGATTGTGGATGATAAGCTATGCTCAGATTAAGTTGGGTCCCCATAGCAGATTGCATGGTTCTCCAAAAATGAGACGAGAATCGAGCATCTCTGTCAGAAATAATGTTCAAAGGAACACCATGTCTAGATACAATTTCATCCACATAAATCTTAGCAAGCTTGTCGACAGATAGATCCTCACGGATCGGCAAGAAATGCGCTGACTTTGTAAGACGATCAACAACTACCCAGATGGCATCATGACCTCTCTTTGTGCGCGGAAGTTTGGTAATAAGATCCATAGCGATGTTTTCCCACTTCCAAACTGGAATCTCTGGTTGCTCCAAAAGACCAGAGGGATGTTGATGTTCAGCCTTAACCTTAACAAGTAAGGCATTTTGAGACGTATAAGGCAATGTCTTTCTTCATACCAGGCCACCAATACTGATTACGAAGATCCTTATACATTTTGTCTGCACCAGGATGAATAGAATAACGAGACTTATGAGCTTCATCCATAAGCAAGGTGCGAAGATCATCTTGGCTTAGGACCCACAAACGGTCCATGAAATAATACGATCCATTGTCCTTAAGTTCAAGATCAGGCTTAATGTGACAGGGTAACTCCTTACCCATCAAACCTTGTGAAACACAAGTATGTTGAGCATGAGAAATGCGGGTTTGGATATCAGATCGAGCTTGAATATCAGATTGAACACGAACACAATGAAGCTTGACACGTTCTTTACGACTCAAAGCGTCAGCCACGACATTCTCCTTACCAGGATGGTAGCGAATTTCGCAATCATAGTCGTTTAGAAGTTCAACCCAACGTCATTGCCTCATGTTGAGTTCTTTCTGATTAAAGATATGCTGAAGACTTTTGTGGTCAGTGAAAACCACACATTTTGTACCATACAAATAGTGTCTCCAGATCTTGAGAGCGAATACAACTGCACCTAACTCAAGATCATGAGTGGTGTAGTTCTTCTCATGTATCTCCAACTGCCTCGATGCATATGCTATGACTTTGTTCCTTTGCATGAGAACACAGCCAAGACCCAAGTTTGATGCATCACAATACACGACAAAATCATCATTGCCCTCAGACAAAGATAGAATAGGCGCATCACAAAGCTTATGCTTCAAGGTCTGAAACGCTTCTTCTTGTTTGGTTCCCCATTCAAAGGGTTTGTTCTTTTGAGTTAGAGCAGTTAGGGGAACTACAATCTTTGAGAAGTTCTCGATGAAGCGGCGGTAATATCCCGCTAGACCAAGAAAAGAACGAACTTCAGTAGGAGTAGTAGGCGTATCCCAATCCTTAATCGCACTGATCTTGGAGGGATCTACATGAATACCTTGTTCGTTGACAATATGTCCTAAAAATTGAATTTCCTTAAGCCAAAATTCGCACTTGGAGAATTTGGCAAAAAGTTGTTCTTTCTTCAGGAGTTCCAGAGTAAGACGAAGATGTTGCTCATGATCAGCTTGCGTCTTAGAGTATATCAAAATGTCATCAATGAAAACGATGATGAACTTATCTAAATAAGGTTTGCAGACCCTATTCATCAAGTCCATGAAAACAGCAAGAGCATTAGTCAAACCGAATGGCATAACTGTGAACTCATAATGCCCATAACGAGTGCGGAAAGCTGTCTTGGGAATATCTTCTTCATGCACACGAAGCTGATGATACCCAGAACGAAGGTCAATCTTCGAGAAACAAGTAGCGCCCTGTAACTGATCAAAGAGATCATCAATGCGAGGTAGGGGATATCGATTCTTGATGGTAAGCTTGTTAAGCTCACGGTAATCGATGCACATTCTGAAAGATCCATCCTTCTTCTTGACAAAAAGAACGGGAGCACCCTAAGGTGAAAAGCTAGGACGAATAAAACCTTTGTCAGAAAGCTCCTGAAGCTGCTTAGACAACTCTTGCATCTCAGACGGTGCAAGACGATTTGGAGATCTGGCAATAG
This sequence comes from Helianthus tuberosus, assembly GCA_030545235.1. Classification (NCBI taxonomy): domain Eukaryota; kingdom Viridiplantae; phylum Streptophyta; class Magnoliopsida; order Asterales; family Asteraceae; genus Helianthus; species Helianthus tuberosus. Next base: position 116,552,541 of record CM060407.1, read on the forward strand.
GATTTGCACCAGGTACAAGATCAATACGGAACTCGACTTGGCGCGCTGGGGGTAAACCAGGTAACTCTTCAGGGAACAATTCAGGATAATCCCGAATGACAGGGATATCTTGAATAGACTCACCTTTGCCTTTATCTGCTACGACATGTGCTAAGAAAGCCACATAGTTCTTTCGCAGATACTTCCAAGCTTGAAAACAAGACATGAACTTGAGACTACTAGCAGGTTTCTCGCCACGAACCTGTAGAATCTCACATGTCGAGAGCGGAACACGAACAATCTTCTCGAAACAAATAACCTCTGCGCGATGCTTGGCTAACCAATCCATGCCTACTATAACGTCGAAACTCCCAAGTTGCATTGGCATGAGGTCGATAGGAAAAAGATGGTTGTTAAGGTTCAACTGGCAGTTACGAAGAACAGAATCGAAAATAATGAGAATAATGGCTTTCCTAGTTTCGTTCTAGACACGCGAAACAATGGCTCAAAAGACAATGACACAAAACTCTTATCGGCACCTGAATAAAAAAGAACAGAAGCAGACTGATTGTTAACAAAGAACGTACCGTTCACCACCTCGTTGTCTGCTAGCGCCTCAATAGCATTCATGTTAAAAACTCGACCTCGAGCCTGAACCTGATTCTGATTTGCATTAACCAGCCTTGGACACTGGTTTCGATAATGGGTCAGGTCCCCACAATTATAGCATGAACTAGGAGGAAAATGAGGTCGTGCAGCTTGTGCGTGCTGTGGAGCAGGCAGTTGAGCAGCCTGCTGAGCCGGGTTAAGTGCGGCCTGATTCTGAGCAAAACGACAAACATCAGCGAGATGACCTGACTTCCCACAGTTAGTACAGAAATGGCTCGGAAGTTGCGGTTGATGGTGACTATTGCATCTATTGCACAAAGGTGCGTTCCCCGCATACCGCTTCTTTGCTGGTGGTTGTGCGGGTTGATTGGGAGCTGCCTGGTTAATTTGGGCAGTGACAGCAAAATTCTGGGAAGCCTTACGCTTCCTAGACCCCTTCGAGGAACCAGTTTCCTTATCCTTCTTGTTTTTACCCTTCTTGCTCGCACCTTTGTCAGTTGACTGTTTCTTACCCTTGTCACCCTTCCTATGTAGTTTACCCTTTCGGACCTGCGACTCAGTCAATGTCGCAGCTAACTCAATTGCCTGACGAACTGTGGTAGGGTTACTACCAGTGACGATGTCTTGAACAAAGTCAGGTAAGCCATCAATGTACCTCTCGATAGCTTTCTCGAGTGGGGTAACCATGGTAGGGCATAGCAAACTCAACTCTTCATACCTGTCAATGTAAGCCCGGTGTTCACCACTATCCTGCTTTAAGTCATCAAACTCCCTTTCTAAAGCTCTCATTTCATGACAAGGACAAAACTCCCTCATCATAAGAGCCCTAAGTTCAGCCCATGTCTGTGCTATCGCAACCTCAGCACCACGGTCTCTCATAATCCCGTTCCACCATGTAAGAGCCCTCTTCTGAAACACACTGGAAGCAAACTCGACTTTCCGATTTTCAGGACACTAAACGTGACGAAACATACTCTCAATGCTCTCGAACCACTGTAGGAGCCCAGTCGCTCCTTCAGAACCACTAAACTTGAGTGGTTTAGCCGAATTGAAACTCTTGAAATTGCATGGAGCATTCTGGTTATTGTTGGCTTGGTTCACTTGAGCAATAATGTCTGGGAGTACAGCAGCCATATGCTGCGCCATGATATCTGCCATTTCGGCATTAGATAGCGGATTTTCGCGTCGAGGAGGCATTCTAAAAGAGGAAACATGAGAGGAAACGAGTGAGATGATTAGATGAAAAGAATGAGATGAAACAAAGATTGACAAAAGCAAAGATGGTGGTTATTCGTCCATATCACAAAGCAAACAAACGACACACAATGACTAATCAAAGTAAATGGGTCAAAAATAATGTATTGTGAAGACATGCTCTCCTATAAGTGAACACTCACCCCAAGAGTTCCCAGGTAAGAGTGACTGGTCCGATTATGTGGATTTGTACGAACACTCTAACCTTAGACAGAAAACCCAGGGTACAGGCATTCACTCTTCCAGTTTGCACGTGTTCACATTATTTACAACCCAAAACTTTGACGAGATTTTGAAAAACTTGGAAGGCACAAGGCCAAAAAGGATCAAAATGGAAGGGTTCAAAACCTTATAAAAATTTATTTAAAAACAGATGATTGATTTTCAAAAATCATTTCGGAAAATTGGGTTCTTGTTTTGGCAATCACCTAAGGATAGATGAAGTGCATGTTTTAAGATCTAAACACAAGATAACTTGTGTTGGGGTCCTAGAAAGGTTATAGTCTAGGTCAAAAAATTACTAATAACCTAATTCCCTATAACCATTGGCTCTGATACCAACTCTTCTATCACACCCCGACCACGTAATACAAGAAAACGTGGCGGAAACGTCGGGGAGTGTTGTAACAGAATTATTGTTTCACAACCATGGTAATTAAAGTTATGTTTTATTTATAAACAAAGGTGGAATACATTGTCTTAAACAAAGAGAAACAAGAGTACATAACAAAATTAAACTAGTTCTAGCTTCATTTTTAAGTCACTAAGGCACAGGTCCGCCCTAGTGTGTCATGCTCAAACCTATGCACCAGCTCCTGAAAACACATGTGAAAATAGGTACGTCAGCATAAAAATGCATGTGAGATATATAGGTTTTGTGAAAATAGGATTCATGACTTAAGTTTAAAGAAATGTTTAATGAAAAATTAGTCATGAATCTTGTTAAGTGTTTTCTTTTATAAATCATATGAAAATGTGATAAGAAATCAGATTATATAAAAGAAGGGTGTATGGTTAATTAAATAACCAAGTAAAATGAATTGTATAAAACAAACTGTTTTGTAAAACAATGTCTTGTGAAAAATATGTTATTTGCGTAAAATGTTCTATGTCTAAATTGAAATGATTTAAATAACGCTACGATATGTAATATCATATAAACATTTATATATAGGAAGTACCAGCGGCGTATCCACCATGCTTGTATCATATTACACACGCCTCGTACTTAAATCACTTACCCAAACAAACCACCAAATTGTCTTGTTTAATCCAATTGTCAAATGTTTATGTGTACATAATTGGCTTATTGTCAAAATGTAAAGCATGTAATATGTAAACCAATGTCATAATGATTATGTCAAGTGTGAATCATGTATTGTGTAAACCAAATGTCACGTATCGTAAGTGAAATATATCAACTAAACCATAGGTAAAATGCACAAAAACAAGGTATTGAAGTAAAACATAGTTTAAATCAATGTTATGTTTTGTGGAATAAATGCATGCTATACTGATACAAACATCTATGCGGTATTGTGAAAATGCGGGCGTCTCTAACTTTCTTGACCGAATCAAAATTTGATAAAACCCTACTCTCTCTCTAGCCATGCGATTTCTTGTCCCTCATGAAACCCTACTGTTTCTTCGTGATTTGATGTATAACAGTCTGTTATTGGAAGTTTGATTCATCAAGCATCTAGTACGAACTCGTTAGCATTACTTGATCGATCAGATTTTAGGGTTTGTTTTTCGTTTTTTCTGTTTTAATCGCCGGCCTTAGTTCATTGATTCGGATCTGATTGAATAGAGAATTGGGGTTTTCGGTCCTACTGGTAAGGCAGTAACCTTGATTATTCGGGTTCTCTATTTGATTTTGTGAAGAATGCTTGGATTAGGGTTTAGCTAGATAGGGTTTTGTCTTGTGCGATCATGGGCTTTGGGTGTCTCTTGTTTTCTTTGCATGGTGGAGAGATTTTTTTGTGATGGAGGGAGTTGATGATGTTAGTAAGTATGCACGTAACAAGCCGGGTGGGAGTCTGCTTTTTGATCGAGGAAAGCCTCCTACAAAACTTCAGGGTTTAGCGTCTCGTGTTGTCGATATTGAAGGGAAAACGATGATGCCGAGAAGGGGTGTTGTGTCTTCTGCTGCACGTGAACCTGGTAAGTTCAACATTATTGACGAGTTATCTAAAATTACTGTTCCTGTTGAGATAGATCCTGGTCATGCTGATTTAAAGGATGATGTTAATTTGGTTGATTCGAGTATTCATCAATCTGCGGTGGAGAAGGAACCGAAGTCAGTATCTTATGCTGACTTAGTGGCGAATCCTGGCAACAAAAAATTGAATTTTAGAACACTTTCTAGCCCTGATCGTCATGATGATTGTGATGTGGTTTTGCCGAAGGATTCGATACGGGTTGTTTAGGATAAACTAGCAAACACTCTATATGGGTATTTTCTGGGGGACCGTATTGCTTATCCAGTTGTTGAGTATTATATGAAGAATAAATGGAAGAGGTTTGGGTTGGTAAAATCTATGATGAATGCCAATGGTTTCTTTTTCTTCAAGTTTGAGGATCAAGCTGGCATGATGGTTGTTCTTAAAGAAGGTCCGTGGGTTATTCGTTCTCAACCTTTGTTCTTATGTGAGTGGTCCCCGACAACGAAATTGGTTAAAAAGGAGGTTAAGAACGTACAACTATGGGTTAGGATACATGATGTTCCTATTGCTGCTTACACTGAGGACGGTCTCAGTTTGATAGCCACAGCTATTGGAGTTCCAAAGCTTCTTGACTCGTATACCACTTCAATGTGCATGGAATCCTGGGGTCGAAGTAGTTATGCTAGAGCTTTGATTGAGGTTTTGGCAGATAATGTGACACCCCTTATGATTCCATGTATCCGTACAATTTATTAATGATAATTAAAGTACTTGATGTCTGTGCTGAATTACTTAACTGCTTTCTGATTACTGTGTTATACTTACATGTGCTTGTTAACATACTAGTTGTACAGAAAAGTTACTAAATAGTCCGGTATGCCTTCCCTGAGTGTTGAAAATTAAAAATGTTACAAATATATATATATATATATATATATATATATATATATATATATAGGACACTTTACGGATTAATTAAGCACTTTAACAAACCGGTATCAAACCGAACAACCGGACATTACCCGGAACACCAAAATAATGCTAGAAGCATCGTTTTTATTCTACTGAGCTAGTTAGGGTCCCCGAACACCCTAACACACTATATATTACTTAACATACTTATAAAGCACTAACTAACCAATTGTTTCCAACCAAGATCCTTAACCATTTAGTTGAAACTTAACCAAGCAACCCCCCCCCCCATTCGACGGTCACCCTAGAGGGGACCACCCTTGATTTTTCTTGAATTGTTTATTTGGTTTGTATTGTATTGTACTCATGAAACACAAAATTCAATGGATAATAAGATGTTGGACATTTGTTTATAAAAACCACTAGACTTTCCTACCTTCATATCCATCTTCACATCAACACCAAAACTCTCCCTTCTCTCTTCTCTTGTTTCGGCCGAACCCAAGGCACACCATCACCATCATCATTTGTTCATTCTCATCCAATCTACAAGTGTACAAAGGTGCTAAGGGTCATACAACGAAGCTCGGTGTACTCGGAATTGGAAGGACCTTCTTCGTTTGCTATTAACCGCCTCATTTCTACTCTTGATCTTCCCTAGCTTAAAAGCTAGTAGTAAGTCTCTTGAATCTTCATTTGCTTCATATTTAGAGTGGTTAATAGTTATTTTATGATGAGAATCCATGAGCACTAAAGGATCATAAACAAAGTCTTGAATATAAAAGTAACATGATGATGAAATAAGATGAAAACATGATGAAATGAAGTTGTTTGGTCATGTTGATGATTACTTGATGTTTATTTGGTGATTACTAGCAATATGATGTTTGATCATCATATGAAGCTTGTTAAGTTATGATTAAAAACATGACTTAACAAGTTAGAGCTGATTATGTGTATATAAAATAATCATCTTCTTGTTAGAGCATGAACTTGGAATAAAAGTGATTTTTCTTAGAAAATAATAAACCTAGTGGACTAGTAAACTTGTAAACCCAAACTTGTGTATGAGTTATTCTAGAAAACCAAGTTTAAAAGGCGGTTTTTGAAAAAGGATGATTCTTACATATACTTACACCATCTTTGAAATAAACTACGTATATGGATACTAGTGAAACATGAAAATATTGTAAATAAATATTTTTGTAAAATAAGTTCACTAGTTGTGAACATCTAGAAACCCCGAGAGAAGGATTTTAACAAAAATAAACACACTTTGGAAGGTAACTAAACCCACTAAACACCCCACTAAGTTACTACGCGTTTTTACTAAAAACTAAGTTCATGTTATTGTGTAAAGTGCGTTGTTTTGCACTTGGCTAGTGTAATATTGTTTAGTAACTTGTTATTGATTGTTGAATGATTTTTGGAAAAGAAAACGATATGCTTATTAGCATGGACACCTCCATTTACAAAGGAAACTCTGGCGAAATTTTCTAAAAATCCCAACACTTAGAAAATATTTTTCTAAACAAGCGTTACAAGTATATTTTATAACATGTGTTTCGAATATAAACTTCGCCATAATTTTTGTAACAAAACACAAAGTGTCGGAGGTTGGTTTTTGTAAATAAAAATGGATAAATATATATTTAGAATATATATATTTTATATTAGGACACTTGTGTGGATACTTGTTTATTTTGTGAGATAGTTATATTATTCTAGGGTAAAATATTGTAACTTAACAATATATCTTGACATTAGAATTGTGTGGTACGTGATAGAAGTAATGAGTAGAAAAACCGTACGTAGGATACGTGTTATGCATGCACAGGAAACTGATTGTTATATGTACCTTATTAGGACGTGCTTGATTCCTGTTTTTTGGGTAAAGGGTTACCCCGGTGATTTTATATATTCACAAAACCATAAATACAAGTAGTAAGGAGAGCCCTTACTAATTCAAACATGAGACATGCCTCATGAGAGTGGGAACAAAAAAAAAAACAAAACAAAACCACGCCTAAGCAAACATCCACTAGACAAAACATCTAGAACTAAAAATAAAACAAATAAAACTTCAATCAGCCTCCATCATCAACAACCGAATCGCTATGGATCTCCCACTTCCGAAGAAGAGTCCTCACTCTAGGCGTATTCTTGAACTTTAAACCCATTAACCTGTACCGGATTGTATCAAAAACCGACTCACATATAGTTTCGGGGGCGTTGCATGGTTCTTGAATAAACGAGTATTTCTTTCCCGCCAAATAGCATAAGCAGTAGCAGCCACAATCAACCGACAAACAAGATTATCAGTGGACTTGGATCTAGAACGTAGCCGGAGCCACTCGATGATAGCACTCCATTTAGCTTCCACATTCCCCATACCTGTTTTCGCACGAGTCAGATCCCAAACCTTAGCCGAAAACTTGCACTAAAAAAAATGATCATGCGAATCCACATTCTCATAGCATAAGAGACAACACATCATATTCATATTAGTTCTTCTTGTGGAGTTCCAAAGCATGATTTTGTCTTGAGTCACCAACTTCCTCCGCATAATAAGCCACATAAAGAAGGCATGACGAGGAATACATTGCGAAAACCAAACTATACTATACCAATCCACCTCCGGTTCGCTATTTCTAATAGAATTCCATACCCCCGATGACGAATAATCATTAATCTCGTCCCCATCTTTCCAGAGCAAACAATCTTGTTTATTAGCATCCCGTTGCACCTGATCAAGTTGAATAAGGACTGGGTAGGTGTTTCTCCAAGCAGCCGGCCATAACCAAGAACCATTAAAGGACAGATCAGCAACTGTGGCTTTCAAAGAAAACCCCTCCCTTGTAATAGTCCTAGGCGAAAGAAAAGCACTTAACGGACCGAAACCACTCCAATTATCATACCAAGCTGAAGTGTCTCTACCATTACCCAGTTTGGACCAACAAAAACCTCTAATTAACGGCCGCAACTGTAATAATTTCCTCCAACTCCAACAACAATTCGGAACTGGTTTACATTCCCAAAAATTTCGACCTTTTAACCTGTGAGAATGAATCCAAGCCACCCATAAAGAATCCCGATTTGTAATAATACTCCAAGCTTGATTCCTGTTTGTTAAGAGTAATTAATCTAACCGAGCAAACCAAGGTGAGTTCACACTTTCTACAAGGCATGGGATTCCCGGTGGTTTGGGAATGGGTTAAAGAATTAAAACTAAATCTACATATCCCCCTTGGGTAGATATGTACGGCCATCCTCCATAGGTAGGATGCCAATATTAATCCCGCGTATTCTCCTTGGTTAGAATACGTACATTCGTCCTCCTTGGGTAGGACAACAACCTTAAAACTTACTAGACAAAACTCTATCATTCAGTCCCTCATAATTATATCGACTTAATCGCCGAGGCCAATGGTGAGCGGGTCATTAGTTAATAGCGCTATTAGGTTTAACAAACCTCACACCGTGCCGGTCGGACGGGCGTGTACTAATGGACTGTGGCAAACTGTCAGTGATGATAGACACTGATGTAGGGCACTTTAATGTTCGTCAGTTGTCGATATGTATGGTCTAGTGGTTCACATGGGGAAACCCCCACTGAATATGGATATGGTTTGGGTAATAAAGAAGGAACTGGTTAAACATACTTTCAACTTTGGGGTAACCCCCACGGCAATTAAGCCAACGAAAGTCAAACCACGTTTTTCGAAAATAACTTAAAACTAAACAACCAACCGTGAACTCACTCAACTTTGTTGTTGACTCGTTGTTACATGCCTTACAGGTCGCTAGATGCTTATGGAGCTTGCACGAGGAGGTGGTCGTTGTGGAATGTGGATTGTTATGTCTCGTGCTAAACATTTAATCCTTACGAACTTATTAAACCTACGTTTTGGACTTTAAACTTATGAACTATGGAACTTATGTTTTGGTTTTACCTTTAATGCTTCCGCTGTTTAAGTTGAACCTGGTTAACTAGCTTTTGGTCACCAATCGTATTGTGGTTGGTCTTATTTACTTAATTGTGTTATTCAATATGATTGGTGGCTCGATCCTGGTCATGTCACGCCTCCAAGCGGTGATACTCCGCATGGTGGATTTTGGGGGTGTGACAGATTGGTATCAGAGCCATTGCTTATAGTGAACTTGGTTTTAAAGAGGGAAAATCTTTTTGATAAAACCAGACTATATAACCTGTACAGTGCTCAACGATCCACAACGACGTTTCGCTCCACGTGCAAGACTCAACATCCTAGGTGGTATGGTTTATGTTTACATTACCTACTTGTTAGTTACATGGTACATTGTTCATGGTATGCATTAGTTAATGTGATAATTGCTATTTGAACCTTGTGTGCTTACTCTCTTCTATCACTCCACACTTACGCACTTTGCGACACCTTTCTTACGTGAGTTCCTTCGATGTGAAGATCATGAGTGGACGTATCGACATGACCCAGGGTCAGCTGACGACCTTGATTAACGAATGGATTGCTGAAGCCTTAGCAACCCAATCAGGGAGTCAACCCATGCACTCTCAAACACGCATGGGCACCTTTAGGGCGTTCTTGGAATGCAAACCTCCCACTTTCGATGGCACTGGCAGGGCAATTGGCCTTCTACGCTGGATCCGAAGAATCGAATATACATTCGAAGAAAGTGAAAGCCCTGCCGGCAAACGAGTAGAGTACGCTACTGTCATGTTGCAAGGGAAAGCGTATTCTTGGTGGAACGCACAAGTTCAGATGCTCGGGTTGGCAGACGCGAATGCCACCCTCTGGAGCGACTTCAAGGATTTGATTAAGGAAGAATTCTGCCACCTGGACGACATTCTGGAACTTGAAATAGAGTATTATGGTTTGAAGATGGAAAGATCAGAGATTGAGGCATACACAAAGAGGTCCAACGACTTGGCTGCCTTATGTCCTAACTTGTCACAACCCATATCTAGACGAATCAAGCTGTACCTCAGAAGATTAGTCCCGGAAATCCAAGGGTCTGTAATTGCAGCCAACCTTCCCACGATCCAGCAGGTCGTTCGTTTGGCGCACCAACTCACTGATCAGGCGGTGGAAGAGGACAAGCTGCCCAAACGTGTTAGCACTACTGCTACTGGTGCTCCCAGTGATAACAAGCGCAAGTGGGATGGAAATTCGGGCAAGGGTTTCATTCCAGTTCAGTCTCAGTGTCAGTGGCAAAAGACAGATGAGCACAAGAGCCCCAGTCAGCATTCTTCTGGGAATCAAGGGCAGGGTGGATACAAGGGGAATCACCCCAAATGTGATCATTGTAACCTGCACCATAGCGGGCCATGTAGTAAAGGCAACTGTCATCGGTGCAATAAGCCTGGTCACGTTGCAAGGGATTGCAGGAGTCAGTGTCCAGCGAATCAGAATCGGCAACAGCAGCCACAAGCTCCACAGAATCAACAACAGCAACATCAGGGTAACAAGGGATGCTATCAGTGTGGTGCTGAAGGTCACTTCAAGAGAAACTGTCCCCAGTTGAACCGGAAACATAAAAACAACAACAATCAGGGGAACGGAAACAATAATGGGGGAAACAATGATGGCAATGGAGCTAGGGGACGTGCGTTCGTGATTGGGCAGGGTGATGCAAGGAACGATCCCAATGTTGTGATGGGTAAGTTTCTCCTGGATGATTTCTTTATTACTGTTTTATTCGATTCGGGTGCCGATACTAGTTATGTGTCCTTAAAAGTTAGTCAAATGCTTGAGCGCACTCCAACACTTTTGAACACCAAACACACGGTAGAACTAGCAAACCTTAAAAGTCTTGAAGCCACACGTATAGTTAAGGGTTGTAACCTCGTCTTAGCTGGTTAGACCTTCTGTATCGATCTTATTCCTATCGTACTTGGTAGTTTCGACGTCGTTATTGGGATGGGTTGGCTATCTCAACATCAAGCAGAGATTATTTGCAAGGAGAAAATCGTCCGTATTCCTCGTTCTAGTGAAGAACCTCTCGTGACGACAAGAGTGGTGCTGTTGTGGGCATCATCTCTTTCCTTAAGGCCCAGAAGTGTTTGCGAAAGGGCCACACTGCTATCCTAGCCCTCGTTTCTGATACATCCTCAGAAGAAAGGAAGATAGAAGACATTCCTATTGTGCGCGACTTTCCTGAGGAATTACCTGGTCTTCCGCCCCATCGTCAAGTCGAGTTTCAAATCGAGCTAACTCCTGGAGCAGCACCAATAGCTCGTTCACCTTATCGACTAGCTCCTTCAGAACTTGAAGAACTATCCACGCAGTTACAAGAACTCTTGGAAAAGGGTTTCATACGTCCTAGCTCTTCGCCTTGGGGAGCTCCAGTATTATTCGTGAAAAAGAAAGACGGTACCTTTAGAATGTGTATTGATTACCGCGAACTCAACAAGGTGACTGTGAAGAATCGTTATCCTCTCCCACGCATTGATGACTTATTCGACCAGTTGCAAGGGTCGAGCTTCTATTCCAAGATTGACCTAAGGTCAGGCTACCATCAACTGAGAGTTCGAGAAGAGGATGTCCCTAAAACAGCATTCAGGGCTCGGTATGGCCATTACGAGTTTCTGGTTATGCCTTTCGGACTAACGAATGCACCTGCGGTCTTCATGGATCTCATGAACCGAGTGTGCAAGGCTTACCTGGATAAGTTTGTCATAGTCTTCATCGACGACATCCTGATCTATTCTAAGAGTCAGGAGGAACACGAACAACACCTAAGGCTTATTCTGGAACTTCTTCGAAAAGAGCAGTTGTATGCCAAGTTTTTGAAATATGATTTCTGGCTTCACGAGGTCCATTTTCTAGACCATGTGGTAAACAAGGACGGGATTCATGTGGACCATCTAAGGTTGACTCAATCAAGAACTGGCCTGCACCCCGTACACCAACAGAAATCCGCCAATTCTTGGGTTTGGCAGGATATTGCAGAAGGTTTATAAAGGATTTCTCAAAGATTGCGCAACCTCTCACTTCATTGACTCAAAAAGGTATCACCTATCATTGGGGTGATGCACAGGAATCTGCATTTCAGCACCTAAAAGATAGACTTTGTAGCGCGCCTATCCTCTCATTGCCTGAAGGCACAGATGATTTTGTGGTTTATTGCGACGTTTCCATCCAAGGACTTGGTTGCGTGTTGATGCAACGTGACAAGGTCATTGCCTACGCATCGCGCCAACTTAAAGTTCACGAAAGGAACTACACTACACACGACTTGGAATTGGGAGCAGTTGATTTTGCACTTAAGATATGGAGACATTACCTGTACGGTACCAAGTGCACCATTTACACCGATCACAGGAGTCTCGAGCATATCTTCAAGCAAAAGGAGTTAAACATGCGACAACGCCGATGGGTCGAGCTCTTGAATGATTACGAATGTGCAATCAAGTATCATCCGGGCAAAGCCAATGTTGTGGCCGACGCCCTCAGTCGAAAGGATACTAAACCTAAGCGTGTACGTGCGTTACAGGTTACCATTCACTCTAACCTTCCCGCTCAAATTCGTGATGCTCAGGTTGAAGCATTGAAGGCAGAAAACATCAAGGCTGAGTCCTTGCGAGGGTCAAGGCAGCGGTTAGAATAAAAGGAAGACGGCGCCTACTATGTAAACGGGCGCATCTGGGTACCACTTTATGGAAACTTACACGAGCTTGTGATGGATGAAGCGCACAAGTCTCGTTATCCTGGTTCAGATAAGATGTACCATGACCTCAAGACTACATACTGGTGGCCTGGTATGAAAGCCAACATAGCAACCTACGTCAGTAAATGTTTGACTTGTGCGAGAGTCAAGACCGAATATCAGAAACCATCAGGCCTACTTCAACAACCAGAGATCCCGAAATGGAAATGGGAGCAAATTTCCATGGATTTCGTTACTGGCCTGCCTAGATTTCAACACGGAAATGATACCATTTGGGTGATCGTGGATTGATTAACTAAGTCTGCACATTTCTTGGCCATCAAGGAAACGGATAAGCTTTCTACTCTAGCAGACATCTACCTAAAGGAAGTAGTGTCAAGGCACGGACTGCCAACCTCCATCATTTCTGATCGTGACTCACGTTTTACATCTGAATTGTGGCAAGCCATGCACAAGTCCTTTGGCTCTCGATTAGACATGAGCACGACATATCACCCGCAAACGGATGGGCAGTCTGAACGCACCATCCAAACCCTTGAAGACATGCTTAGGGCATGTGTGATTGATTTTGGCAATGGTTGGGAAAAGCACCTCCCTTTGGTGGAGTTTTCGTACAATAACAGCTACCACACCAGTATCCAGGCCGCTCCGTTTGAGGCATTGTATGGACGGAAGTGCCGATCACCTCTTTGTTGGGCAGAAGTTGGTGACAGCCAAATCACTGGCCCAGAACTTGTAGTAGATACAACCGAGAGAATTGCTCAGATACGACAACGAATGGCAGCAGCTCGTGACCGTCAGAAAAGCTATGCTGATAAGCGAAGGAAGTCACTCGGGTTCCAGGTTGGGGATCGAGTGCTACTCAAAGTCTCACCTTGGAAAGGTGTAGTTCGTTTTGGCAAACGAGGCAAGCTCAATCCGCGTTATGTCGGACCATTTGAAATCATTGAAAGAATTGGTAAAGTCGCCTACAGGCTGAATCTACCGGCAGAACTCAGCGGAGTTCACAATGTTTTCCACGTGTCGAATCTGAAGAAGTGTCTGTCAGATGAGACCCTCATAGTTCCCTTAAAGGAACTCACTATCGACGACCAGCTGCGATTCGTCGAGGAACCAGTAGAGATTACTGATCGAGATGTTAAGATTCTCAAGCGTACCAGGATACCTCTCGTCCGAGTTCGTTGGGATTCCCGTCGTGGCCCAGAGTATACCTGGGAACGAGAAGACCAAATGAAACTCAAGTATCCCCAGCTGTTTAAGAAAAGTGCAACCACTACTGAGATCGAAGCTACTGCAGAATTTCGGGACGAAATTCCAAACCAACAGGGGGATGATGTGACACCCTAGGAAAACCAGGAAACAAACGCAACTTAACTAGCTTCCTCAGTAACCACGTGCTAAATTTCGGGACGAAATTCTCTTAACAGGGGGAGAATGTGACAACCCTCATGATTCCATGTATCCGTACAATTTATTAATGATAATTAAAGTACTTGATGTCTGTGCTGAATTACTTAACTGCTTTCTGAGTACTGTGTTATACTTACATGTGCTTGTTAACATACTAGTTGTACAGAAAAGTTACTAAATAGTCCGGTATGCTTTCCCTAAATGTTGAAAATTAAAAATATTACAAAATATATATATAGGACACTTTACGGATTAATTAAGCACTTTAACGAACCGGTATCAAACCGAACAATCGGACATTACCTGGAACACCAAAATAATGCTAGAAGCATCGTTTTTATTCTACTGAGCTAGTTAGGGTCCCCGAACACCCTAACACACTATATATTACTTAACACACTTATTAAGCACTAACTAACCAATTGTTTCCAACCAAGATCCTTAACCATTTAGTTGAAACTTAACCAAGCAACCCCCCCCCCATTCGACGGTCACCCTAGAGGGGACCACCCTTGATTTTTCTTGAATTGTTTATTTGGTTTGTATTGTACTCATGAAACATAAAATTCAATGGATAATAAGATGTTGGACATTTGTTTATAAAAACCACTAGACTTTCCTACCTTCATATCCATCTTCACATCAACACCAAAACTCCCCCTTCTCCCTTCTCTTGTTTCGGCCGAACCCAAGGCACACCATCACCATCATCATTTGTTCATTCTTGTGACAACCCTCATAATTTCATGTATCCATACAATTATTTAATGATAATTAAAGTGCTTGGTGATTGTGTTGAATTACTTAACGGTTTCCTGATTTCTGTGTCATGCTTACATGTGCTTGTTAACCTACTAGTCATGTGCAGAAAAGTTACTAAATAGTCCGATATATTTTCCTATGAGTTAGGAATTAATTGTGTTACAAAAATATATATATAAGACGCCTTACGGAACAATTAAACAATTTAACGGAACAGTATCCGACCGAACAACCGGACATTACCCGGGACATCAAATATTTGTCAAACACATTATTTAATTATTTTTGGCTAGTCATGATCCCCGTATACCATAACACCCACTAAAAACCCAATAACTAACACCTATGATCAAGTTACTTACATTCTAACTACCAATTACCATGTAGTTGAAATTTTACATCAAGACACCCCCCCCCCCAAACCGAAATTTCGGTCCCTCATGGACCCACACCATCATCCTCCATGATTCCAAATATTTTATTAGATTTTAACTCAATAATATATTTGATTACTTACTTGCATATCTTAACAAAATATTATAAGGAGTATAAGCATGGCCAACATCTCTACATATCTTTCAAAAGATTCACCCAACTCTCTCTCTCATCACTCTCCTCTCTCTCACTTTCGGTTCACCCCCAAAACCGCCACCCTCACCACCACATAACCACCATCATCTTCATCATATTCAAGTTCCATACAAGCTTGAAGGTGATCCATGGAGGTTGCATCTTGAAGGGCATTCAAAGGAGCTTTATTTTAGTCTTGTTCATCATCATTTCTTATCATCTCCTTCACTAGATTTTCCCTAGCTTTAAGCTAGTAGTAAGTCTCTATTTAACCCTTGTTCATGTCTATTTTGTGTAGAAAAAGATGTAATATGTTAAATCTACAAGAACACTAAAAAGGGTTTAAAAAAGAAGATGAACATAAAAGTTACATGAAGATTTACATGATGAAGTGTTGTAGTGAGATGTTGTAGTGAACATGTTCTTGATTACTTGATGATTTACTTGCTAATATTGATGTTAAAGGTCGTTGTTGATTACTAAACATGTTAACGGAATTAATCGAACACACTTTAGAATGTTAAAAGCTGAAACAGGATGGCTGTTTGGTGATTACAGCCAACTTCAGTTGGCTGTAACCGGACCCTAATAAAGTGAAAAATGTATTTTCTGAAGTCTAGATTTATGTATTATGAAATACGGTTCTAATGGCACTGGAATCATAATTTTTGGACTCCGTTTACTATTTTTAAAGGGGGGTTTTGTAACAGCAGCTCAAGCTGCATTTTTCCTGCTGAAAATATGTGTTGTGTTTTTAGTCATAACTGGAAATCTAGGTTGAATCAACTCATGAAATTTGTACAGTAGATGACAACTGATGTATTTGTAATTACCCCACTGGAATTTCGTAAATCGAGCTTACGAAGAATTTTTAATAAATTATTCCGTGGACTGCAGTCAGAAAAAGATAAATCTGACTTCAGTCAGGAAAATGAACTTTTATAAAATATTGGTGATGAATTAGATCCCGAGATTTTTACACAATGATATTTGGATCATTTAAGACATTCTGTAAAAAGTTGGGAATTTTTGAAACATGTTAACTATTTTATTAAAATCCCCGAATACAGCCCGGTTTTGAAGATTAAAGCTGCAACGACATAAGTAGTAATTTGCGTGTCTAAATGTCGGATAGGTTATCTGTGAATGATATAACATGTTATATTTGTTATGTGCAATGTCATATGTTTGGTTATGAGTGGGTAATAAATGGGAAGTTTATATGGGCATGAACAGTTAAAGTGATGCATGTTATGTGATAGATACGTGTAGGAACTTTGTGCTCTATTTGAAAACCACTAAATGACTAACTGGTAATCATATTAGGACGTGATTGACCGACCTTGACTGTTAGCTATTTTTGAGAGTCAAACCGAGCAACCGAGGTGAGTTCACACTTTCTACAAGGCATGGGATTCCCGGTGGTTTGGGAATGGGTTAAAGAATTAAAACTAAATCTACATATCCCCTTGGGAAGATATGTACGGCCATCCTCCATAGGTAGGATGCCATTATTAATCCTACGAATTCTCCTGGTGCAGAATACGTACGTTCGTCCTCCTTGGGTAGGACAACAACCTTAAAACTAGCTAGACAAAACTCTATCATTAAGTCCCTCCTAGTTATATCGACTTAATCGCCGAGGCCAATGGCGAGCAGGTCATTAGTAAATAGCGTTATTAGGTTTAACAAACCTCACACCGTGCCGGTCGGACGGGCGTGTTCTAATGGACTATGGCAAACTGTCAGTGATGATAGACACTGATGTAGGGCACTTTAAATGTTCGTCAGTTGTCAATATAAGAACGGTCTAGTAGTTCACATGGGGAAGTCCCCCACTAAATATGGATATGGTTTGGGCAATAAAGAAGGAACTGGTTAAACATACTTTCAACTTTGGGGTAACCCCCACGGCAATTAAGCCAACGAAAGTCAAACCACATTTTCGGAAATAAAACTAAACAACCAACCGTGAACTTACTCAACTTTGTTGTTGACTCGTTGTTACATGCCTTACAGGTCGCTAGATGCTTATGGAGCTTGCACGAGGAGGAGGTCATTGTGGGATACGGACTGTTATGTTCCGTGCTTAATATTTAAATCTTTATGAACTTATTAAACTTACGCTTTGGACTTTAAACTTATGAACTGTGAACTTATGTTTTGGACTTACGTTTTATGCTTCCGATGTTTAAGATGAACTTGGTTAACTTTCTTTAGGTCACCAATTGTATTGTGTTGGTTTGATTTACTTAAACTATGATGTTCAATATGATTGATGGCTCGATCCTGGTCATGTCACGCCTCCAAGCGGTGATACTCCGCATGGTGGATTTTGGGGGTGTGACAGATTGGTATCAGAGCCATTGGTTATAGTGAACTTGGTTTTAAAAAGGGGAAAGCTTTTTGATAAAACCAGACTATAACCTGTACAGTGCTCAACAATCCACAACGACGCTTCGCTCCACGTGCAAGACTCAACATTCTAGGTGATATGATTTATGTTTATATATTACCTACCTGTTAGTTACGTAGTACATTGTTCATGGTATGCTTGGATAAATGTAGCAACTATTGTTAGATACTCCTGGTGTGTTTACTCTCTTCTGTCACTCCACACTTACGCACTTTCGTGACACTTTTCTCACTTACGTTGCTTCGTTATGAAGATCATGAGCGGACGCGGAGGACGTATCTACCTCACTCAAGCCCAGTTGACGGCTTTGATCAATGAACGAGTTGCTGAGGCACTCGCAGATGTGCCTGCAGGAGGTATAACCTGCCATATCAACCCATCTTAGGACGTTTAGATCCTACATTCGCAAACCCACTCTTATGCTTAACCTTGTCTTTTATTCTCGCGTGACAGGTCAACCTGCTCAACCTCCTGTGTGCACGTTCAAAACCTTCATGGACTGCCGACCCACTACTTTCAGTGGCACTGAAGGGGCCGTTGGACTCCTCCACTGGTTTGAGAAGCTCGAGTCGGTCTTCGAAATGTGTGAATGCCCTGAGGCTCGTAGAGTGAAGTATGCTACTGGTACTCTTGAAGGTATAGCGCTCACGTGGTGGAACGCTCGGGTTCAGATGCTGGGGTTGGTTGCTGCTAATGCCACCCCATGGAACAATTTCAAGGAATTGATCAAGGAAGAGTACTGTAGTGGGGACGACATCCACAAGCTGGAAGTAGAGTTTTATAATCTTGTGTCCTACCAAGGTGGACCCTCCCATCAAACGAATTGAGCTGTATCTCAAGGGCCTTGTACCAGAGATTCAAAGTCACGTGACTTCAGCCAACCTGGGTACCATTCAGCAAATCATTAAGTTAGCCCATCGTCTCACTGACCAGGCGGTGGAGCAAAACAGGCTGCCCAAACGTATCGGTGCCACAGCTACTCCTGATGCTCCTAGCGACAACAAGCGAAAATGGGATGGGAATTCTAGTAAAGGTTCTACTTCGGGTCAGTCTCAGCAGCGAAAGACCAATGACTAGCAGAGTCCTGGTCAGCAACCTTCTGGTAATCAAGGACAGGGTGGATACCGAGGAAACCACCCCAAGTGCAACCGGTGCAACAAGCATCATAGCGGGTAGTGCCACAAGGGTCGTTGCCGGAGATGTAACAAGCTGGGACATGAAGCCAAGGATTGCAGGAGCCCACGTCCTGCGAATCAGAATCGTCAACAACAACATGCTCCACAGAACCACCAGCAGCAGCAACAACAGGGCAATAAAGGATGTTTTCAGTGTGGCGCTGAAGGCCACTTTAAGAGGCACTGTCCACAGCTGAACCAGAATCAGAACAACAACAATCAAGGAAATGGGAACAACAATGGAGGCAACAACGGAGGCAACAACGGGGGTAACAATAATGGCAATGGTGCCAGAGGACGTGTTTTCATGCTAGGTCAGGGTGATGCAAGGAACGATCCCAACGTGGTGATGGGTAAGTTTCTTCTGGATGACTTCTTTGTGACTGTTTTATTCGATTCGGGTGCTGATACTAGCTATGTGTCCTTAAAAGTTAGTCAAATGCTTAAGAGCACTCCAACACTTTTGAACACCAAACACATGGTAGAGCTAGCAAACGGTAAAAGTCATGAAGCCACACACATAGTTAAGGGTTGTAACCTTGTTCTTGCTGATCAGACCTTTTCTATCGACCTCATTCCTATCGTTCTGGGTAGTTTCGACATTGTTATTGGGATGGATTGGTTATCTCAACATCAAGCGGAAATTCTTTGCAACGAGAAGATTGTCCGCATCCCTCGTTCGGGTGGAGAACCCCTCGTGATTCATGGCGACAAGAGTGGTGCTGTTGTGGGTATCATCTCTTTCCTTAAGGCCCAGAAGTGTTTGCGTAAGGGCCACACTGCCATTCTTGCTCTCGTTACTGACGCATCAATGGAAGAGAAGAAGATAGAAGACATTCCTATTGTGCGTGACTTTCCCGAGGTATTTCCAGAGGAATTACCCGGTCTCCCGCCTCATCGACAAGTCGAGTTTCAAATCGAGCTAGCTCCTAGAGCAGCACCAATAGCTCGTGCACCTTATCGACTAGCTCCGTCAGAACTTGAAGAACTGTCCACGCAATTACAAGAACTCTTGGAAAAGGGTTTTATACGTCCTAGCTCTTCGCCCTGGGGAGCTCCAGTTTTGTTTGTGAAGAAGAAAGACGGTACTTTCAGAATGTGTATTGACTACCGCGAACTCAACAAGGTGACCGTGAAGAATCGTTATCCTCTCCCACGCATTGACGACTTGTTCGATCAGTTGCAAGGGTCGAGTTATTACTCTAAGATTGATTTGAGATCGGGATACCATCAGCTGAGAGTCCGAGAGGAGGACGTCTCCAAAACAGCATTCAGAACTCGCTACGACCATTACGAGTTTCTGGTTATGCCTTTCGGATTAACGAACGCACCAGCGGTCTTCATGGATCTCATGAACCGAGTATGCAAACCTTACTTGGATAAGTTCGTTATTGTTTTCATCGACGACATCCTGATCTATTCTAAGAGTCAGGAGGAACACGAGCAGCATCTACGACTTATGCTGGAACTTCTTCGAGCAGAGCAACTGTATGCTAAATTTTCAAAATGTGACTTCTGGCTTCGTGAAGTCCACTTTCTAGGCCACGTGGTGAACAAGGATGGGATTCATGTTGATCCGTCCAAGGTTGACTCGATCAAGAACTGGCCTGCACCCCGAACACCAACAGAAATACGCCGATTCTTGGGCTTGGTAGGATACTACAGAAGATTCATCAAGGATTTCTCAAAGATTGCGCAACCTCTCACTTCACTGACTCAGAAGGGTGTCACCTATCATTGGGGTGATGCACAGGAATCTGCTTTTCAGCACTTAAAAGATAGACTTTGTAGCGCGCCTATCCTCTCACTGCCTGAGGGCACAGATGACTTTGTAGTTTATTGCGACGCTTCCATCCAAGGACTTGCTTGTGTGTTGATGCAACGTGACAAGGTCATTGCCTACGCATCGCGCCAACTTAAGGTTC
The DNA here is from genome assembly GCA_030545235.1 of Helianthus tuberosus. NCBI lineage: Eukaryota > Viridiplantae > Streptophyta > Magnoliopsida > Asterales > Asteraceae > Helianthus > Helianthus tuberosus. The sequence continues at coordinate 116,573,386 of CM060407.1, forward strand.
ACGAAAGGAACTACACTACGCACGACCTGGAATTGGGAGCAGTTGTTTTCGCGCTTAAGATATGGAGACATTACCTGTACCCCAAGTGCACAATTTACACCGATCACAGGAGTCTTGAGCATGTCTTCAAGCAAAAGGAGTTAAACATGCGACAACGCCGATGGGTCGAGCTATTGAACGATTATGAGTGTGCAATCAAGTACCACCCGGGCAAAGCCAATGTTACGGCCGACGCCCTCAGTCGAAAGGATACTCTACCTAAGCGTGTACGTGCATTACAGCTTACTATCCAATCTAGTCTTCCCGCTCAGATCCGCGATGCTCAGGTTGAAGCATTGAAAGCAAAGAACATCAGGGTTGAGTCCTTACGAGGATCGAGGCAGCGGCTAGAACAAAAGGAAAACGGCGCCTACTATGTAAACGGACGCATCTGGGTTCCACTGTATGGAGACCTACGAGAACTTGTGATGGATGAAGCACATAAGTGTCGTTATTCTGTACATCCTGGTTCGGATAAGATGTACCACGACCTAAAGACTACATGCTGGTAGCCTAGCATGAAAGCCCACATAGCAACCTACGTCAGTAAATGCTTGACTTGTGCGAGAGTCAAGACCGAGTACCAGAAACCATCAGGCCTACTCCAACAACCAGAGATCCCGACATGGAAATGGGAGCAAATTTCCATGGATTTCGTCACTGGCCTTCCTAGATCTCAACGCGGAAATGATACCATTTGGGTAATCGTGGATCGACTGACCAAGTCTGCACATTTTCTGGCTATCAAGGAAACGGATAAGTTTTCTACTCTAGCAGACATCTACCTAAAGGAAGTGGTATCAAGGCACGGAGTGCCAAGCTCCATCATTTCTGATCGTGACGCGCGTTTTACTTCGGAACTGTGGCAAGCTATGCACAAGTCTTTTGGCTCACGTTTAGATATGAGCACCGCTTATCACCCACAGATGGATGGGTAATCTGAACGCACCATCCAGACCCTTGAAGACATGCTTAGGGCGTGTGTAATCGATTTTGGTAATGGCTGGGAAAAGCACCTCCCGCTAGTGGAGTTCTCATATAACAACAGTTACCACACCAGCATCCAGGCTGCTCCGTTTGAGGCATTGTACGGACGTAAATGTCGATCACCTCTCTGTTGGGCAGAAGTTGGTGACAGTCAAATCACTGGCCCAGAACTCGTAGTAGATACAACAGAAAGGATTGCTCAGATACGACAGCGAATGGCGGCAGCTCGTGATCGTCAGAAAAGCTACACAGATCAGCGAAGGAAACCACTCGAGTTCCAGGTTGGGGATCGAGTGCTACTCAAAGTCTCACCTTGGAAAGGTGTAGTTCGTTTTGGCAAACAAGGCAAGCTCAATCCGCGTTATGTCGGACCGTTCGAAATCATTGAGAAAATTGGCAAAGTCGCCTACAGGTTGAATCTACCTGAAGAACTCAGTGGAGTTCACAATGTTTTCCACGTGTCGAATCTGAAGAAGTGTCTGTCAGATGAGACTCTCATAGTTCCTCTTAAGGAGCTCACTATCGACGACTAGCTGCGATTCGTCGAGGAACCAGTAGAGATTACGGATCGAGATGTTAAAATTCTCAAACATACCAGGATACCTCTTGTCCGAGTTCGTTGGGACTCCCTTCGTGGCCCAGAGTATACCTGGGAACGAGAAGACCAAATGAAACTCAAGTACCCCCAACTGTTTAAGAAAAACGCAACCACTACTGAGGCTGAAGCTACTGCAGAATTTCGGGACGAAATTCCAAATCAACGGGGGGATGATGTGACACCCCAGGAAAACCAGGAAACCAACACAACATAACTAGCTTCCTCAGTAAACACGTGCTAAATTTCGGGATGAAATTTTCTTAACAGGGGGAGAATGTGACAACCCTCATAATTTCATGTATCCATACGATTATTTAATGATAATTAAAGTGCTTGGTGATTGTGTTGAATTACTTAACTGTTTCCTGATTTCTATGTCATGCTTACATGTGCTTGTTAACCTACTAGTCATGTGCAGAAAAGTTACTAAATAGTCCGGTATATTTTCCTATGAGTTAGGAATTAATTGTGTTACAAAAATATATATATAAGACGCCTTACGGAACAATTAAACAATTTAACGAAACAGTATCCGACCGAACAACCGGACATTACCCGGGACACCAAATATTTGTCAAACACATTATTTAATTATTTTTGGCTAGTCATGATCCCCGTATACCATAACACCCACTAAAAACCCAATAACTAACACCTATGATCAAGTTACTTACATTCTAACTACCAATTACCATTTAGTTGAAATTTTACATCAAGACCCCCCCCCCCAAACCGAAATTTCGGTCCTTCATGGACCCATACCATCATACTCCATGATTCCAAATATTTGATTAGATTTTAACTCAATAATATATTTGATTACTTACTTGCATATCTAAACAAAATATTATAAGGAGTATAAGCATGGCCAACATCTCTACAAATCTTTCACAAGATTCACCCAACTCTCTCTCTCTCATCAGTATCCTCTCTCTCACTTTCGGTTCACCCCCAAAACCGCCACCCTCACCACCACATAACCACCATCATCTTCATCATATTCAAGTTCCATACAAGCTTGAAGGTGATCCATGGAGGTTGCATCTTGAAGGGCATTCAAAGAAGCTTTGTTTTAGTCTTGTTCATCATCATTTCTTATCATCTCCTTCACTAGATTTTCCCTAGCTTTAAGCTAGTAGTAAGTCTCTATTTAACCCTTGTTCATGTCTATTTTGTGTAGAAAAAGATGTAATATGTTAAATCTACAAGAACACTAAAAAGGGTTTAAACAAGAAGATGAACATAAAAGTTACATGAAGATTTACATGATGAAGTGTTGTAGTGAGTTGTTGTAGTGAACATGTTCTTGATTACTTGATGATTTACTTGCTAATATTGATGTTAAAGGTCGTTGTTGATCATTAAACATGTTAACGGAATCAATCAAACACACTTTAGAATGTTAAAAGCTGAAACAGGATGGCTGTTTGGTGATTACAGCCAAGTTCAGTTGGCTGTAACCGGACCCTAATAAAGCGAGAAATGTATTTTATGAAGTCTATATTTATGTATTATGAAATACGGTTCTAATGGCACTGGAATCATAATTTTTGGACTCCGTTTACTATTTTTAAAGGGGCATTTTGTAACAGCAGCTCAAGCTGCATTTTTCCTGCTGAAAATATGTGTTGTGTTTTTAGTCATAACTGGAAATATAGGTTGAATCAACTCATGAAATTTGTACAGTAGATGACAACTGATGTATTTGTAATTACCCCACTGGAATTTAGTAAATCAAACTTACGAAGAATTTTTAATAAACTATTCCGTGGACTGCAGTCAGAAAAAGATAAATCTGACTTCAGTCCGGAAAATGAATTTTTATATAATATTGGTGATGAATTAGATCCAGAGATTGTTACACAATGACATATGGATCGTTTAAGACATTCTGTAAAAAGTTGGGAATTTTTGGAACATGTTAACTATTTTATTAAAATCCCCGAAAACAGCCCGGTTTTAAAGATTAAAGCTGAAACGACATATGTAGTAATTTACGTGTCTAAATGTCGGATAGGTTATCTGTGAATGATATAACATGTTATATGTGTTATGTGCAATGTCGTATGTTTGGTTATGAGTGGGGAATAAATGGGAAGTTTATATGGGTATGAACAGTTAAAGTGATGCATGTTATGTGATAGATACGTGTAGGAACTTTGTGCTCTATTTGAAAACCACTAAATGACTAACTGGTAATCATATTAGGACGTGATTGACCGACCTTGACTGTTAGCTATTTTTGAGAGTCAAACCGAGCAACCGAGGTGAGTTCACACTTTCTACAAGGCATGGGATTCCTGGTGGTTTGGGAATGGGTTACAGAATTAAAACTAAATCTACATATCCCCTTGGGAAGATATGTACGGCCATCCTCCATAGGTAGGATGCCATTATTAATCCTATGAATTCTCCTGGTGCAGAATACGTACGTTCGTCCTCCTTGGGTAGGACAACAACCTTAAAACTAGCTAGACAAAACTCTATCATTAAGTCCCTCTTAATTATATCGACTTAATCGCCGAGGCCAATGGCGAGCGGGTCATTAGTTAATAGCGCTATTAGGTTTAACAAACCTCACACCCTGCCGGTCGGACGGGCGTGTACTAATGGACTATGGCAAACTGTCAGTGATGATAGACACTGATGTAGGGCACTTTAAATGTTCGTCAGTTGTCGATATCAGAACGGTCTAGTAGTTCACATGGGGAAGTCCCCCACTAAATATGGAAATGGTTTGGGCAATAAAGAAGGAACTGGTTAAACATACTTTCAACTTTAGGGTAACCCCCACCGTAATTAAGCCAACGAAAGTCAAACCACGTTTTCGGAAATAAAACTAAACAACCAACCGTGAACTCACTCAACTTTGTTGTTGACTCGTTGTTACATGCCTTACAGGTCGCTAGATGCTTATGGAGCTTGCACGAGGAGGAGGTCGTTGTGGGATACGGACTGTTAGGTTCCGTGCTTAATATTTAAATCTTTATGAACTTATTAAACTTACGCTTTGGACTTTAAACTTATGAACTGTGAACTTATGTTTTGGACTTACGTTTTATGCTTCCGCTGTTTAAGATGAACTTGGTTAACTTTCTTTAGGTCACCAATTGTATTGTGTTGGTTTGATTTACTTAAACTATGATGTTCAATATGATTGGTGGCTCGATCCTGGTCATGTCACGCCTCCAAGCGGTGATACTCCGCATGGTGGATTTTGGGGGTGTGACAATTCTCATCCAATCTACAAGTGTACAAAGGTGCTAAGGGTCATACAACGAAGCTCGGTGTTCTCGGAATTGGAAGGACCTTCTTCGTTTGCTATTAACCACCTCATTTCTACTCTTGATCTTCCCTAGCTTAAAAGCTAGTAGTAAGTCTCTTGAATCTTCATTTGCTTCATATTTAGAGTGGTTAATAGTTATTTTATGATGAGAATCCATGAACCCTAAAGGATCATAAACAAAGTCTTGAATATAAAAGTAACATGATGATGAAATAAGATGAAAACATGATGAAATGAAGTTTTTTGGTTATGTTGATGATTACTTGATGTTTATTTGGTGATTACTAGAAATATGATGTTTGATCATCATATGAAGCTTGTTAAGTTATAATTAAAAACATGACTTAACAAGTTAGAGGTGATTATGTGTATATAAAATAATCATCTTCTTGTTAGAGCATGAACTTGGAATAAAAGTGATTTTTCTTAGAAAATAATAAACCTAGTGGACTAGTAAACTTGTAAACCCAAGACTTGTGTATGAGTTATTCTAGAAAACCAAGTTTAAAAGACGGTTTTTGAAAAAGGACGATTCTTACATATACTTACACCATCTTTGAAATAAACTAGTATATGGATACTTGTGAAACATGAAAATATTGTAAATATATATTTTTGTAAAATAAGTTCACTAGTTGTGAACATCTAGAAACCCCGAGAGAAGGATTTTAACAAAAATAAACACACTTTGGAAGGTAACTAAACCCACTAAACACCCCACTAAGTTACTACTCGTTTTTACTAAAAACCAAGTTCATGTTATTGTGTAAAGTGCATTGTTTTGCACTTGGCTAGTGTAATATTGTTTAGTAACTTGTTATTGATTGTTGAATGATTTTTGGAAAAGAAAATGATATGCTTATTAGCATGGACACCTCCATTTAAAAAGAAAACTCTGGCGAAATTTTCTAAAAATCCCAACACATAGAAAATATTTTTCTAAACAAGCTTTACAAGTATATTTTATAACATGTGTTTCGAATATAAACTTCACCATAATTTTTGTAACAAAACACAAAGTGTCGGAGGTTGGTTTTTGTAAATAAAAATGGATAAATATATATTTAGAATATATATATTTTATATTAGGACACTTGTGTGGATACTTGTTTATTTTGTGAGATAGTTATATTATTCTAGGGTAAAATAATGTAACTTAACAATATATCTTGACATTAGAATTGTGTGGTACGTGATAGAAATAATGAGTAGATAAACCGTACGTAGGATACGTGTTATGCATGCACAGGAAACTGATTGTTATATGTACCTTATTAGGACGTGCTTGATTCCTGTTTGTTAAGAGTAATTAATCTAACCGAGCAAACCAAGGTGAGTTCACACTTTCTACAAGGCATGGGATTCCCGGTGGTTTGGGAACGGGTTAAAGAATTAAAACTAAATCTACATATCCCCCTTGGGTAGATATGTACGGCCATCCTCCATAGGTAGGATGCCAATATTAATCCTGCGTATTCTCCTTGATTAGAATACGTATGTTCGTCCTCCTTGGGTAGGACAACAACCTTAAAACTTACTAGACAAAACTCTATCATTCAATCCCTCATAATTATATCGACTTAATCGCCGAGGCCAATGGCGAGCGGGTCATTAGTTAATAGCGCTATTAGGTTTAACAAACCTCACACCGTGCCGGTCGGACGGGCGTGTACTAATGGACTATGGCAAACTGTCAGAGATGATAGACACTGATGTAGGGCACTTTAATGTTCGTCAGTTGTCGATATGTATGGTCTAGTGGTTCACATGGGGAAACCCCCACTGAAGATGGATATGGTTTGGGTAATAAAGAAGGAACTGGTTAAACATACTTTCAACTTTGGGGTAACCCCCACGACAATTAAGCCAACGAAAGTCAAACCACGTTTTTTGAAAATAACTTAAAACTAAACAACCAACCGTGAACTCACTCAACTTTGTTGTTGACTCGTTATTACATGCCTTACAGGTCGCTAGATGCTTATGGAGCTTGCACGAGGAGGTGGTCATTGTGGAATGTGGATTGTTATGTCTCGTGCTAAACATTTAATCCTTACGAACTTATTAAACCTACGTTTTGGACTTTAAACTTATGAACTATGGAACTTATGTTTTGGTTTTACCTTTAATGCTTCCGCTGTTTAAGTTGAACCTGGTTAACTAGCTTTTGGTCACCAATCGTATTGTGGTTGGCCTTATTTACTTTATTGTGTTGTTCAATATGATTGGTGGCTCGACCCTGGTCATGTCACGCCTCCAAGTGGTGATACTCCGCATGGTGGATTTTGGGGGTGTGACAGATAAAGAGCTGAAAAAAGAAATTACTATGGCTATTCCGGAATTGGATGGTGATGGGTATGTAAAAGAGACGATGTATGTTGAGTATGAGTGGAATCCTCATCGGTGTTCACACTGTTGTGTTTTTGGTCATGCATATGATCAATGTCCTAGCGTACAAAAGAATGTGGTACAAGATGATAAGTCTCGTAAGCATCCTGTGCAAGGACGGAGACCTGGCAAGAAACCGGTGATAGATGAAGATGGTTACATGGGTGTGGCAGCCAAGAAAGTGGCTAGGAAACCAGGGATCCATATTAATAAACCGAAGTTGAAATTCGAATATAGACCTATTGGAACTAAGCCAAAGGATGTGGTTAACAATTTGGCACCCTCTACTAGTGTGTTATCTAACAACCCGTTTGATGTTTTGAATAACGAAGATGCAGAGAATGGGCAATGTAGCAAAGATACAGGTGGTGAGCAGGAGGATTCGTACGAGGAAGAGATCGTGGAAGTATACAATGAAACTGATGAGTTTATTATGGAAGGCACTCGTAATCCAAATAAAAAAGGGGCAAGCACTCCTAATCCGTTGGTGTCCAATGGTTAGCCTAGCTACTTGGAACATAAGGGGGTTGAACCGCCCCCTAAAACAAACGGAGGTTCTTCACTTACTTCATGATAGTAATCTTAGTCTTTGTGCTGTTTTAGAATCTCATGTGGATGTTACTAAACTTAGTAAAGTGTGCTCGGCTGTTTTTCGTCATTGGGATTGGACCTCGAATGGGAATTGTTGTACTAAATGAGCTCGGATTATCATAGGGTGGAACCCGGATGTGTTTGATGTAATGGTTTTGTCCCAATCGTCCCAAGTTGTTCACCTCCAGCTTGTTTTTAAGGATGACAAAAGGATTCTGTTTTGTTCAGTTGTTTATGCGGATAATTACTATGTCACTTGAAGGGAGCTTTGGGCTCAGTTATCGTTGCATAAACTTATGGTTGCTGATAATCCATGGGTAATCATGGGTGATTTTAACTCGGCTCTCTACTTGGAAGATAAATCTATGGGCACGTCGGCTATTTCAGTGGGTATGCGTGATTTTCAGGCTTGTATTTCAGACATTGAAGTTATGGATGTCAATCGCTCGGGCCTCCATTTTACGTGGACTCAAAAGCCTAAGAAGGGAGTTGATTTACTCAAGAAAATCAATCGTGTCATGGCTAATGACCCGTTTGTTGCTGAGTTTCCTAATTCGGTTGCTGTATTTCATCCATATAGGTTATCGGATCATGCTCCTTGCATTCTAAAATTCCAACGGGCTCCTAATAAAAAAACACAAACCATTTAAGTTTCCAAACTTTTTGGTTTATAAGCCGGATTTCATGATTATAGTCAAAGAGATTTGGGAGACTAGAGTTAATGGAGTTTATCAATTTCAGGTTGTGAAGAAGCTTCGCCATCTAAAGCCCCCTCTACAGGCTTTATTTTTTAGGCAGGGTAATCTTCACAAGAAAGTGATTGAATTGCGTGGCAAGCTGGATGACATTCAAAAGGATATTGATCAGGATCCCATGAATACGGACCTAAGAGCTCGAGAAACTAATCTAACGGCTTCGTTTCAAGAGGCATGCCTTGATGAGGAAAGATTTTTAAAACAGAAAGCAAAAATGGATTGGTTAAGGGCGGGTGATGCGAATACCGCTTATTTTCATGCAGCTGTAAAGAGTAGGAATCATCGGAGCAGGATTCAGGTTATTTCGGATGCTAACGGGGTGATGTATGAGGCCGATAATGTTCATTCTATTTTTTTGCAGCATTATGAGAAGTTTTTGGGTTGTCAAGATGATGTTTCCATGCAGGCGACTCCGGATCTCTTTTCTAAACGGGTCAACTCGATGGATGCTTCGCATATGGTTCGTCAGGTTACCATGGAAGAGATTAAAACCGCCATATTTTCTATAGGTAGCGACAAGGCCCTGGGCCCAGATGGATTTACTGCTGCTTTTTCAAAGCTGCTTGGTCGATTGTAGGACATGATATATCTAAAGCAGTCATGGATTTTTTCTCCACGGGTAAGTTACTTCATGAATTAAATCACACTCTGATTACTCTTGTGCCGAAGAAGTCGTCTCCGGTTATGGTTACTGATTACCGTCCAATTGCATGCTGTAATGTTTTATTCAAGTGTATTACGAAAATCATAGCTGATAGAATAAAAGGTGTGCTCCATCAGGTTGTTAGTATCAATCACTTTGCCTTTATCCCAGGTAGAAAGATCTCAGATAATATTTTGTTGACCCAAGAGCTCATGCACAACTATCATAGGAACTCAGGTCCTCGTCGTTGTGCGTTTAAGGTGGATATACAGAAGGCTTACGATACGGTTGATTGGAGTTTCCTAAAAAATGTTCTCATTGGGTTTGGGTTTCATGCCAGAATGGTGGAGTGGATTATGGTGTGTGTTTCAACAGCTTCCTATTCCATTTGCATTAATGGAAATGTGCATGGGTATTTTATGGGTAAGCGTGGTTTACGTCAAGGAGACCCGTTATCCCCTTATTTATTCACGCTAGTTATGGAGGTTCTAACGTGCATTCTTCAGTATGCTACTCGGATAGATGCTTCTTTCAAGTTTCACAATAACTGTGAGAAACAATGGATTATTAATCTTTGTTTTGCAGATGATCTTTTCTTATTTGTGAGAGGTGATGTTAATTCAGCTAAGTGTATTATGTCCTCTCTTACAAAGTTTACTAACATGTCTGGATTGGTGCCTAGTATTCAGAAGAGCACAGGGTTCTTTTGTAATATGCCTACTCATGTTAAGGACCACATCTTAGATATTATGCCGTTTGAGGAGGGATCATTGCCAGTTCGCTACTTGGGTGTTCCACTCATCCCTTCTAGACTTATTTATAAAGATTGCAGTGCCTTAATGGAAAGGTTAGATCAACGTATTATGAGCTGGAGAAATAAGCTTCTCTCTTTTACTGGTAGAGTGCAGCTTATAAACTCGGTTCTCTCTGCGATGCATGTTTATTGGTCTTTTGTTTTCATCCTTCCGTCTCGGGTTATTCTAGAGTTGGAAGCGAAAATGCGGAACTTTTTATGGTCGTCTGAAGGTTCGTTTCACAAGGGGAAGGCTAAGGCTTCGTGGAAGTCCGTTTGTGTCCCTAAGTTTGAAGGTGGTTTGGGTATTCGTAGAATAGGGGATGTAAACAAAGCTCTAATGACCTCTCATATTTGGAGTATCTTGGTTAAACGCGAGTCCTTATGGGTTGCTTGGATTTACTTATACAGACTAAGAGGTAAAAATTTATGGGTATGCAATACGGTTTCTAATTGTTGTTGGAGCTGGCGTAAACTCTTACAGCTTCGTCCAATTATTAGAGATTTTGTCTGGTCAAAGCTAGGTGACGGCAACAATACTTCAGCTTGGTATGATTACTGGTGTCAGTTGGGACCGTTGGGTAACTTAGTGTCGCCTAAAGCTATTGCTTCCGTAGGGTTCACTACTACGTCTACGGTTCAAGAGATTCAGTTAAATGGAGTTTGGCGTTGGCCGGCTGCTTGGAGAGATCTTTTTCCAGTTCTAAATCAAATTGATCATGTTCATACGGTCCCTAATGAGCGTGATCGGCTGCTGTGGAAGGATGGAAATGAATTTTTTGAGCGTTCTTCATCTCAAGTTTGGCAATCGCTTCGGCATCGGAATCAAGAGGTGGATTGGGTTAAGTTTGTTTGGTTTCCACATTGCATCCCTAAGCATGCATTCCTTATGTGGCTGGTTATCCGTCAGAAATTATTGACTCAAGATAAAATCCTACAATGGGATATATCTCGAGAAGGAAAAACATGAACATGATGTGTTGTCGTCTGTGTTATGCGGATGTTGACTCACACTCTCATCTATTTTTTGAATGCAGCTATTCATTGCAAGTTTGGAACATGGTCCGATCGAAAGGTGGTATGGATAATGTAGGGCCTTTTTGGGATGATATTATCAGTTGGATGGCGGCTCGAGTTCATTCAAAATCAGCCACTATTTATGTTAGTAAACTGGTGCTGGCAGCTGCTTCCTATTTCATCTGGCAAGAGCGAAACTCGAGACTCTTCAAGAACCAAACAAGACCTCCGGATGTGCTAAGTGACGTAATTCTGCAAACGGTTCGGTATAAGCTAATGGACGAACAATCAGCAACACCGTGGTACTATTTTTAAAAAATTGGATCGAATCATGTGCAATATGAATTGTATTACTGAGTTCCCTAATGCCGGAGCATACTTCCATCCCTTTCGGGTCTCAGACCAAGCTCCATGCATATTGAAGTTGCCGAGTATATCCAGAGATAAACAAAGACCTTTTAAATTTGTGAATCTAATCACCGAGAAGCATGGTTTTTTGGAAGTAGTCAGATCTGGAGTAAAGATATTACAGGTTTTCGTGTGTATCAAGTTGTTATGAAGCTCAAGTTACTTAAAACACCGTTACGAAAACTATTCTTTCAACAAGGCAATCTGCGTGAGAATATGAAGAAGGCGAGGAAGGAGCTGGATGACTGTCAGGTTGTTATGGATCAGGAGCCGGCTAATGATGATGTGCTAGCGAAACATAGTATTCTTCTTCAGAAACACAAGGTTGCAATTCATGATGAAGCCGTTTTCTTACAACAAAAATCAAAAGTCGATTGGCTGACTCTTGGGGACTCGAACACGAAATACTTCCATAACGTTATGAAAGCTAAAAATCATCGTAGCAGAATTTTCACGATTCGTGATACTGGTGGTAATTTACACGAAGGGGGGGGGGGGCAGTGGCCCAGGTCTTGGTTGATCATTTTTCAAATTTTTTGGGACTGTCGGCCATGTTGTTCTAAGTCCTAATATGGATCTCTTTCAGAACACGTTGTCGTCGGAGAAAGTAAGTAATATGATTCGAGTAGTGAGTGATGATGAAATTAAAAAAGCTATGTTTTCCATTGTCGAGAATAAGGCGCCAGGCCCGGATGGATATACATCTGTTTTCTTTAAAAAGGCGTGGGAGGTTGTTGGAAAGGATGTCTGCATGGCGATTCAAGATTTTTTCGAGAATGGCAAGCTTCTAAATCAGTTAAACCACACGGTAATCTCTTTAATTCCGAAGGTTAAGACTCCTGCTTCTGTTACGAATTATAGGCCTATATCTTGCTGTAATACTCTGTATAAGTGTATAAGTAACATTATCACCACTCGTATTAAGGAGGGCCTAGGAGATATTGTTAACATCAATCAGTCAGCGTTAATCCCGGGTAGAAAGATATCAGATAATATCCTTCTAACCCAGGAATTAATGCACAACTACCATCGTAATCACGGACCGCCAAGATGTGCGTTTAAAGTTGATATTCAGAAGGCATATGATACTGTTGATTGGGGATTCTTGGAAAATATTCTTCGTGGGTTTGGTTTTCACCAGAAGATTATCAAATGGGTTATGGCGTGTGTTACCTCTACTACGTTTTCTCTGGCTATAAATGGGAACCTACATGGTTATTTTAAGGGGAAGCGGGGATTACGCCAGGGGGATCCTATGTCTCCATATCTTTTTACTTTGGTAATGGAGGTCCTTACTTTGATCCTTCAAAACCAAGTTGATGTTACTGATCATTTTCGATTCCATCATAAATGTGAAAAGCAAAGGATTATTAACTTATGTTTTGTAGATGATTTATTCTTGTTTGCTCATGGCGATCCTAATTCAGCTGTTGTTATTCTAGAGTCCTTGAATTTGTTCAAGAATATGTCGGGTTTGGTTGCTAGCATGACGAAGAGCACTGCTTTTTTTGGTGGGGTTCCGAATTATGTTAAATAACAAATCCGTAGTATTATGCAATTCGAGGAAGGTGTTCTCCCGGTTCGGTATATGGGTGTCCCTCTTAGCTCTTCTAGATTGATATATAGTGATTGTAAAAAGCTGGTCGAAAACTTGGAGTCTCAAATCACTGATTGGAAAGCTAAATGCTTGTATTTGCTGGTCGAGTTCAACTTATTAGATCAGTGTTATCATCTATGCATGTTTATTGGTCATTCATTTTTATCTTACCAAAACGAATTATCCATGATCTTGAAGACAGGATGCGAAGATTTCTTTGGGCTCAAGGAAATAATATTTTTTTTTGGGTAAAGGGTTACCCCGGTGATTCTATTAAAAACAATCCCAATAAAGTACAAGTAGTGAGGATGAGTTCCACACTAATTCATATACAGGACATGCCCCGTATATGTAAACCAAAACAAAAACCAAAAATTCTAAGACAACCCATAACCTAGCCTATATTACATCATGAAACAAAGTAGGCAAGACCAAAACACAAAAAACCAAAAAACGACTCAACCTCCATCATCAAAGATGAAATTGCCACAAACTGGCAACCCCTTGACTCGAATCACAGCATGTCTAGCCATTGGAACCCTTTGTGGAGGAGTTGCTTGCCAGAGCTGTAGAAGACGAAGGATGTGTTCCTGAAGTCATAAATTCATTAGTTTCATTGTAGACTTCAACGACCTCCATCTGAATCCTGCTTGTCATTAGTCTGCTTGGTCGTCTTCTCTATACGACCCACAGTACTACCTCCCTGACCACCATCATCGTCCTTAAGGGTATCAAAAGGGTTAAACGTTGATACCTGATTGTTCATCGGCTTCCTCAAGGACGAATTTGGTTTAGGGTTTACAACAGGTCTATACACTACCTTAGGTTTTTGATTTTTCATATGAAGACCTTGGTTAGTAGCTTTCTTCTTCTTGGCACCCACAACCTGAAAATCATCAATTTTCTTCCCAGAATCCCCACTCGAAACAACTTGAGGGTTCTTTGGGCACGAGCTATCTTCATGACCAAACACGCAACAAGATGAGCACCTTAAAGGCTCCCAATCATATTCGATTTTTACCTCCACCTTTGAATGACCATTACCATCTAAAGATGGGATTGCAACAGTAACACTCCTCTTTAACTCAGCCCCGGCTTGAATTTCAATGAGAGCTCTAACATAACTGCTTCTTCCCCACGACTCAGCACACATTGTAGCAGTGTACGAATCTAGTATCTTAGGCACCCCTATCTTAGAAGCGAGCAAACTAAGACCGTCCTCGGTATATGCTGCTAACGGCACATCATGCATCTTGACCCAAACTGGGATAGCTTTAATATCTACCTTTTCCAACTTGACAGAGGCCGGCCACTCCTTCAAAATTATCGGAACATTTCTAATCATCCAAGGTCCATCCTCTACCATTTTATCCATCCCTTCCTTTGTTTTGAATTTAAAGAAAAAGAACCCGTTCGCATTCATCATTATTCTAGAGAGACCATATTTAACCCAGTTGTTCTTTACAAAATAATCCACCACAGGAAAAGGCAGACGTTTACCTAGAAAATATCCATACAACGTGTTAGCATACCTGTCAGTATTTTGTTTAACCGAAGACAAAGGAATAACGACATCAGCTCCATCAACCGACTCGCTAGATTCCATCATCCAAAAATTAACCTTTACATTCTCCTTTGCGTTATTCACTACTTTAGCAAATGATAAAGGTTCCGCAGCCCCAGATAATCTTGTATTCGAGTTACCAGCCAATGGACTCGCAGCCCCAGAAAACTTTATACTCCCCTTATCAGCCGACACATTCACTCCATGAACACCTGTTATTGGCGAGAACGGTTTATCCAACTGAACTGGTGCCGTGACCTTAGTGAGTTCATCGATAATGTTTATACCACGTCTTGGCTGTATATTGTTCCCATCAACATCAAGTATTCGATCCGCTATTTCTTTGAATGACAGTGGTGGCTTTCCACCAGGTTTCTTGTGTTCATCCATTAAACCCCCAATCTGATCAGCAAAAGAACCCTGACAAACCCTAGCAGCCGTCAACAGATATTTGTACAAGAAAGATTGAAGTAGACGAAAACTATGCAGCAACTTTGTAAATGCAGCAAACACACGTAACCCTAATCTGTATTCGCACAGATTCAGAATTACAAGATGTCGGCCAACAATCAACAACCCTAATCTGATTAAAACAGAATATTTATGATGGCTGAACTAGACAACAGAAACTTGAAAACCCTAGCAGCCGTCAGACACAAATTCGATCAAGAAAGGATGAATCAGACGAAGAAAACTATGCAGCAACCCTCGTAAATGCAGTAAACACAATCTCTCTATGTGTACCCAAACCCGATTATCAACAAAACGAAAATACCAAATGGCAG
The DNA here is from genome assembly GCA_030545235.1 of Helianthus tuberosus. Lineage (NCBI taxonomy): Eukaryota > Viridiplantae > Streptophyta > Magnoliopsida > Asterales > Asteraceae > Helianthus > Helianthus tuberosus. Next base: position 116,588,837 of record CM060407.1, read on the forward strand.
CCAAGTGTAGAGAAGAAAAAACGTAACCCTAATCACTAAAAAACGAATCACAAAATGATAATACTGAATTGTAAGGGTAAATCAGAATTCATGAGAATCGAATCACACAAACAATCCCTACGATCATCAAGTAACACGAATTTTAGGTTAATGTAGAAAGGGGGCGTTTTTCTCCATTAGAGAGAGAGAACTAGGGTTTGTAGAAAGGGGGCTCAAGGAAATAATATTAAGGGTAAGGCTAAGGTGAAATGGAGTCGCGTGTGTTTGCCTAAGAAAGAAGGTGGATTGGGTATTTGGAGAATTTCTGACATGAACAACGCGCTTATGGTAGCTCACATTTGGAGTCTCCTGACGCATAGGGAATCCTTATAGGTAAAATGGGTTCACTCTTATCGTATCCGGGATAGAAGTTTTTGGGATGTGCCTGTTCAGAATAATATCACTTGGGGTTGGAGGAAGATGTTACAACTGCGATCAATCATACGTCAACACATATGGATTAAGCTGTGTAATGGTGCTAACACACTAGTCTGGTTCGATACATGGGATACCTTGTGCCCTTCAAACCTTTTTATTACACCTCAGATGATATCTAATGCGGGTTTCGATATGCGGTACACGGTTGCGGATATGGTTCAGAACGATGGGTGGATTTGGCCGAATTCATGGGTGACCAGATTTCCTGCTTTGCAAGACTTCCCTATTGTAATGTTAAACTCATATGCTCAAGATAGGACCGTTTGGCGCTCTAGAGAAGATAACGATATGGAGTATAGCACTTATGGTGTCTGGAATGATATTCGACAAGTGCAAGCTCAGGTTGCTTGGGATCGTATAGTGTGGTTTCCTCAGGCTATCCCTCGGCATTCATTTCTTATGTGGCTTATAGTTTGCAAGAAACTAAAAACTCAGGATATAATGTGCAAATAGCAATCGTCGGGTAATGCAAACTACAACCTTTTGTGTTGCTCTTTATGTACGTCGGGACCGGACTCTCATGATCACCTTTTCTTTGAGTGTTACTTTGCATCTCAAATCTGGTATGGGGTTCGACAGAAGGCGGGTATGCAAACAATCGGAAAGACGTGGAACGAGATTATAGATTATTTAATGCAACATGCGGATTCCAAGCGTGTTTCTCACATCATTGGCAAGTTAGTGGTGGCGGCGTCGGCTTATTTTGTTTGGCAGGAACGTAATAACGATTGTTCTCTTTGAATAAAAGGAGTACAACTCAAGTTATCGAGGTGATTCTTATGACCGTTCGAATGAAATTACATACAATGAAGTTTAGAAGGACAAGCCATGTGAACCAAGTTTTGCTCAAGTGGATTTTACCTCGAGATTTGCTTATGGATCAAGATGAATGCGGCTAATTCCTGAGAGCGTCTGGATGTAACTGTTTTTGGTTACTTGTTTGTCGTTTTTTTGACTTGTTTGCTTGTATTGCGTGTTAGTTGCTTTGCTTCTTGTGTGTGAGAGAACTCTAGTAATGGCATGTCATTCTAGAGAATTGAGGTGTACATTATTCCTCACTTGTTTTATTTGGTTGATGAATGAAATTTAACCGGGGTAACCCTTTACCCCAAAAAAAAAAGTTCAAGAACACTGTGAAGGTGCGAGAGCTTCTAAGCGCTTGGGAGATTCATGGAACACTCTTGACCGATGAGTGACTCGGCTTAGTGTGGTTGTCGTTTTTTTTCTAGATGTTAGTCTAGTTGTTTCTCTTGGTTTTTGGTTTGATGTACTTTCATGGGGGATGTCCCATGTTTGGACTAGTATGGATGCTCCATACTACTTGTTTTGTATTGGTTTGTTGATTTTGAAAATGCATACATTCAAGCCTTGAGACTGTGGCAACAAACCCTTAAACAAATTAAAGGTTCATCTGAGTTATGTGTATCGAATTCGGTCATTCCTTCCATCCAAACATACCTAGGATGTCAGGAACGGGAGTTGTCAATTCCTATGGTACCACTACCTACTAACGAACGGTGTGATCAATGTTAATGAATGTATTTTTGTCCCATTTAAACAAACCAAATGCCATACCAAAATGTAAGCATGTGATGTAAAATAAATCTACTAAGTATGCAACAAATGAACATACATAGCATGTGATGTGATGTAAAACAATGCACTAAGTATGCACTAAATGGACATACATAGCGTGAAATGTCATGTAAAATGTACTAAGTATGAACTATTTGGACATACATAGCATAAAATGTAATGTAAAACGATGTACTAAGTATGCAACAAAGGACATACATAGCAAAAACACAATGAAATCATGTACTATAAGTGTACTACTGAACATAGCAAGCATATGATATGAAAACATGGAAAGCACAAAAGTAACAAGTCGGCACATGTGTTTCACCCCAAAACGGTTGAAAAATAGTAAAAGATGGGTCTATGTACTCACTTGAGATTGCTTAATAGTCTTTAGATAACCACCAAGCAATGCTAGAAAGATAGCGGAATCAAACGGCACCAAATATAGGTAACTACGTTAATAAACGGACCTAATCGGAGGATCGGGTAGAATGAGGTTTCATAAACCAAATGAGTGTAAGAACTCATTTAATATGGTTTAACAAAGCCTATATTCTAAGACGGAACCTATCCTATGTGCTTACGACCCATTACGACTCGTTTAGGTAGCTTACGCTACTTTAACGCGTCGTTCGCGTAAAACGCGTTCGGACCGCCTAACTAGTCCAATGACAAGTAAAATATGCCTTAACGTGTCTAATATTGTTGCCTAATCAGTTTAGATGTCAAAAATTATGTTACATATGCTTAAAATGAATTTTGGCGTAAAAATGGCATTTTGGTAATTTTCCTAAGGCATATAAACTACCTATCATACAACTAACTAAACGACGTGACCATAAGGTATAACCTCGGAAGGTTATTTCCTATGCAACTATGGTCACCTAATGTGTTTGGTCGGATCCTAATGATCGATCAAACGGGTCAGGTTCGAAAGTATAAGCGATTGATTAGATCGCTTACCTTACGACCCTATATAAGCATAAATCTAAAAGTGACGAGCTAAACATGTTAAAACATGTTTAACGAAGTTTGAAAACAGGTTTGGTATCAAAACAAAGGGTATTGATACCTAAAAGTAGTTTGGTTGCAAAATACGCAAGAATACGCATTTTGGCCGAAACTACGACTCGTCACTATGCCTAGATAACGTGGTAATCAGTAGGTATAGTCACAAGAGACTAAAACCATCGTGATTACACTCACGTTATGAAGTTCAAACGAACTTTGTGTTGACCATAAACTGGTCAATGCGGAAAGTCAAACAAAGTTTGACTTTCATGCTAAAATGCGTAAAAGAACGAAAGAATACTTACAACGGGTCCAAGAACGGAAGTTTTGATCCGATTACTCTCAGGTATATAGTGAATACTCCAACTTAGAGAGCCAAATCAGATCAAAGTGTGAGTTTGAGCAAATAGGGGTGGGGTATTTATAGTTTTCAGAGAGTCGTTAAGATCGTTCATAGTAAAACGAGCCTTGATCTCAACCGTACACATGTACCCATGGTTTTGCAAAACCATGAGCACCTAAAAATGGCCCATAGGATGCTGAAATACCATTTGCATGTAAGAAAAACGGCTGGAACAAGCTGGAAACAGCTGGGGAAAGATTCTGTGCAGATCTGATGATCTGTCGCGGCCCGGGTAATAGCCAAGACAGGCTTACGCGGCCCGCCTGGGCAAAGTTTGGCAGAAATGGCAATAATGGTCCCTGCACATGTTTCGGTCCTTTTTCGACACGTTTGAAGCCCGTTAAACCATTTTCAAGGCTCTACAATGATGCCTAAGAATAGTGGACATGAAACATGTTCAAAAATATACCAGATGTCGGTTCGTTTGGTCGTACGGACGAGTTACTTGCTTAATTACGACGAAATATGCACGAACGCGAAAAACGATCCAAATTACAAGACGAATGGATTTTTCTTATGCTAATCACTAAAATAAAATATTTTAATGGTTACATAAATTTTTGGATGTCCGGATGTATTCAGAACGTAAGATATGCGCGAAAATGCAAACTTATGCACTTTTTGACGCTTTTAGTCCCTGAATGATCAAAAAGTTTATTTTAGCAAACCGAACCCCTCAAAGCCTATTTCTAAGCTATGTAAAGGATATTTAGGGCATGTTTAACTTATGGTCAAGTTCCAAAATGTTCGTTACAGCACGAATCGGCATACTTTCGCAGTTTGTCAAAATTAGTCCCTGTAAGCGAATAAACTTGATTTTGCCACACCAAAGCCTTCAAAACTTATTTCTAAGTTATGTAAAGGTTATTTAAGGTATGTTAAGCATAAATTGATGTTCTGGAGTGTTTGTCGCGTTAAACTGATTACATTTACGCACCAGTTTGCGTATAACTCTCCAGAAAGCGATATAGAGTTTGAAATTGAACAAAAACCAAAACATGAATAATGTCAAACATAAACTAACAAACATTGGGATCAAATATCATTATTTTAAGCCATTAGTTGTGTTAGTGTCGCGTGTTTACTCTAGTATGGCATGTCATACTTGAGAACTGGAGGTTCATTGCCTTCACTTGTTTTATTTAGTTTTGGTTGGTATAAAATTTAACCGGGGTAACCCTTTACCCAAAAAAAACTGAATTGTTTACAATGATTACAGACACAGGTGTCACAGATACGCCGCTGGTACTTCCTATATATAAGTGCTTTTATAATATTACATATCGCAGCGTTATTTAAACCATTTCAATTTAGACATATTACATTTTACATAAATAACATATCTTCACAAGACATTGTTTTACAAATAGTTTATTTTATACAACTCATTTTACTTGGTTATTTAATTAACCATACACCTTTCTTTTATATAATCTGATTTCTTATCATGTTTTCGTATGATTTATAAAAGAAAACACTTAACAAGACTCATAACTAATTTTTATTAAACATTTCTTTAAACTTAAGTCATGAATCCTATTTTAACAAGACCTATGTATCTCACAGGCATTTTTATGCTGACATAACTATTTTCATATGTGTTTTCAGGAGCTGTTGCATAGGATGATCAAGATACACTTAGGCGGACCTGTGCCTTAGTGACATAAAACGAAGCTACAACTAGTTTAATTATGTTATGTACTCTTGTTCTTCTTTGTTTAAGACAACGTATCCCCTCTTTGTTTATAAATAAAACAAAACTTTAATTACCATGATTGTGAAACAATAATTCTGTTACTACACTCCCTGACGTTTCCGCCGCGGTTTGTTGTTTTACGCGGTCGGGGTGTGACAGAAGAGTTGGTATCAGAGCTAATGGTTATAGGGAATTAGGTTATTAGTAATGCTTTGACCTAGACTATAACTTTTCTAGGACCCTAACACAAGTTAGCTTGTGTTTAGATCTTAAAACACTACCGTCACCTATCTTTAGGTGATTACCAAAACAAGAACACAATTTTCCGAAATGATTTTTGAAAATCAATCATCTGTTTTTAAATGGTTTGTTATAAGGTTTTGAACCTTTCAATTTTTCAAAATGATTTTGAAAATACAATCATCCATTCTTGAATGATTCTTTTGGCCTTGTGCCTTCCAAGTTTTCAAAATCTCATCATAGTTTTGGGTCTAAATAATGTGAACACGTGCAATCTGGAAGGGTGGGTGTCTGTACCTCGAGTTTTCTGTCTAAGGCTAGAGTGTTCGTACAAATCCACATAATCGGACCAGTCACTCTTACCTGAGAACTCTTGGGGTGAGTGTCCACTTATAGGCTAAAGCATGTCTTCGCGATACATTATTTTTGACCCATTTAGTTTGATTAGCCATTGTGTGTCGTTTGTTTGCTTTGTAGTACGGACGAATGGCCACCATCTTTGCTTTTGTCGATTTTTGTATCATCTCATTCTTTTCATCTAATCATCTCACTCGTTTTCTCTCATGTTTCCTCTTTTAGAATGCCTACTCGACGCGAAAATCCGCTACCTAATGCTGAACTGGCAGCAATCATTTCGCAACAAATGGCTCCTATACTCCCAGACATTATTGCTCAAGTTATCCAAGCCAACAATAACCAAAATGCTCCATGCAACTTCAAGAGTTTTAATTCGGCAAAACCGCTCAAGTTTAGTGGTTCTGAAGGAGCAACTGGGCTCCTATAGTGGTTCGAGAGCATTGAGAGTACCTTTCGTCATGTTCAGTGTCCTGATAATCGCAAAGTCGAGTTTGCATCTAGTGTGTTTCAAAAGAGGGCTCTTACTTGGTGGAATGGAGTCATGAGAGAATGTGGTGCTGAGGTTGCTTTAGCACAGACCTGGGCAGAGCTTAGGGCTCTTATGATGAGGGAATTCTATCCTCGTCATGAACTAAGGGCTTTAGAAAGGGAGTTTGATGATTTGAAGCAGGATTGTGGTGAGCACCGGGCTTACACTGACATGTATGAAGAGTTGAGTTTGCTATGCCCTACAATGGTTACCCCACTCGAGAAAGCTATCGAGAGGTATATTGATGGTTTACCTGACTCCGTGCAAGACATCGTCACTGGTAGTAACCCTACCACAGTTCGTCAGGCAATCGAGTTAGCTGCGACTTTGACTGAGTCGCAGGTCCGAAAGGGTAAGCTACACAGGAAGGGTGACAAGGGTAAGAAACAGTCGTCTAATAAGAGTGAAAGCAAGAAGGGTAAGAACAAGAAGGGTAAGGAACCTGGTTCTTCAAAAGGGTCTAGGAAGCACAAGGCTTCCTAGAACTTCGCTGTCACTGCCCAAGTCAACCAGGCAGTTCCCAACCAGCCCGCACAACCACCAGCAAAGAAACGATATGCAGGGAATGCACCATTGTGCAATAGATGCAATAGTCACCACCAACCGCAAGTTCAGTGTCGTTTCTGTACTAACTGTGGAAAGTCGGGTCATCTTTCTGATGTTTGTCACTTTGCTCCCAATCAAGCAGTTCATAACCCAGCTCAGCAGGCTGCTCAATCACCTGCTCAACAACAAGCTCAAGTTGCACGACCTCACTTTCCTCCTGGTTCGTGCTACAATTGTGGGGACCTGACTCATTATCGAAACCGGTGTCCAAGGTTAGCAAACGCGAATCAGGCTCAGGCTCGTGATCGAGTCTTCAACATGAATGCTAACGAAGCACGTGCAGACAATGAGGTGGTCAACGGTACGTTCTTTGTTAACAATCAGTCTGCTTCTGTTCTTTTTGATTCAGGTGCCGATAAGAGTTTTGTGTCATTGTCTTTTGAACCATTGCTTCGCATGACTAGAACGAAACTAGGAAAGCCTTTGACAGTAGAAGTTGCTAGTGGCGATGTCATTGTTCTCGATTCTGTTCTTCATAACTGCCAATTGAACCTTAACAACCATCTTTTTCCTATCGACCTCACACTGATGCAACTTGGAAGTTTCAACATTATAGTGGGTATGGATTGGTTAGCCAAGCATCACGCAGAGGTAGTTTTTTTCTGAGAAGATTGTTTGTGTACCTCTTTCGACAGGTGAGATCCTAGAGGTTCGTGGTGAGAAACCTGCTAGTAGTCTCAAGCTCATGTCTTGTACTCAGGCTCGGAAGTATCTGCGAAAGAATTATGTGGCCTTCTTGGCACATGTCGTAGCAGATAAAGGCAAAGGTAAGTCTATTCAAGATATCCCTGTTGTTCGGGATTATCCTGAATTGTTTCCTGAAGAGTTACCTAGTTTACCCCCGGCACGCCAAGTCGAGTTTCATATTGATCTTGTACCTGGTGCAAATCCTATTGCCAGATCTCCGTATCGTCTTGCACCGTCTGAGATGCAAGAATTGTCTTGAGGTCCAATTAAAGTTTCACAACAAATAACTCATCAGTTTGCTATTTGATTTTTTATGTGTGCTATTAGATAAGTATCACTCCATGTTGTCGGCCATATATTTGAATAGTGGTTCTTGATGATTAAAAAGGATTAAAATAAAATAGTGAAGACATGTGATAGGATGGGCTGTGAACTTATATGTGATTTGTTTAGATGATAATGAATATCATATGGTTGCACATGTTTCATTATTTGGGCCGTTACCTAAATAAGGCCGCACACATAGTTGTTGGGTAATATGTGTATCGGGCCGCACACACCTCTGGTTAGTAATAGGCTACGTAACAGATCACAAGAAGGTGGGTGGGGCTTGAAATCAATGGGGTGCGCCTTACATTGTTGGGCCCAACATTAGCTGGGCCGCACAATTTCCACGAGCACCGTAAAGGGCTGTCAAATGGTTGAAGTTTTATAAACATGTAATACGAAACTGATTGTGACCCAAATGCTTGTTGTGTATTATGTGAATTTGCATGATTACTTGGGTGTATACTAAACGGTTAATAGGTGACTTTTAGAGATACGAACCTGTGATGTGGATCTACGTATGGCTCGAACACTAACTGTAACATGAAGGATGATATGTGCCATACTCGCTTATAACTTGTGAAATGTGTATGATCAATATGTGTTTGCAACCTGTTAGCTTGTGTAAACATACATGTATTACTTGAACTAGACCTGACTTGTATGGTAACCATGTTAGGACGTGGTTGACCACACTTAGCTCAAGTAACCTTTTTGTGTATCTGCCGAGCAAACCAAGGTGAGTTCACACTTCTCTACAAAGCATGGGATTCCCAGGGGTTGGGAATGGGTTAAGGAATAGGGATTCCTCGTCCTGTTGAGACGTATTCAGGAACATAGATTCCTCGTCCTGTTTGAGACGGATTTAACCATACTAGACTAGAACTCTATCAACGAAGTCCCTCCTTTTGTATCGACTTAATCGCCGAGGCCAATGGCGAACGGGTCATTAGTTAAATAGCGCTATTAGGTTTAACAAACCTCACACCGTGCCGCAGAGGACGGGCGTGGACTAATGGACTATGGCAGTCGGTGATGATAGATACAGACGTTAGGGCACTTAAACATGACGAACGTTAGTAGTCGATATGGTAACGAGTCTGGTGGTTTAAACATGGGGTAGCCCCCACGGCCAGAGAGCCGGGCTGGAATTGCCGACGTAAGAATGGGTAACTAATAAATGTTTTTCGAACGATGGGGTAACCCCCACGGCTGGATAGCTGGTTAAGAACAAAATGTGTTTTTGGAACAACTCTAAACTGGACAACCAACTGTGAACTCGCTCAACATTATTGTTGATTCGTTACTACATGCTTTGCAGGTCAATAGGTTTAGCAGGAGCTTGCATGGGGAAGGGTCGTTGTGGAGCATGGTCATTAAGTGTTCATGATAAACTTAAACATTATTAACTTATGCTTTGGTTTTTAACATTATGCTTCCGCTTGCAACTTAAACTGTTTTGATTTGGACACCAATTATATTGTGTTGGATTTTATGTTTACTTATATGCTCGTTCAATATGATTGTTGGCTTGATCCTGGTCAGTCACGCCTCCAAGCGGTGATACTCCGCAGGTGGATTTTGGGGGTGTGACAGATTGGTATCAGAGCCATTGGTTATAGTGAACTTGGTTTTAATAAGGGAAAAAGTTTTGTTAAAACCAGACTGTAACCTGAACAGTGCTCAACGATCCACAACGACGCTTCACTCCACGTGCAAGACTTGACATTCTAGGTGATATGATTTATGCTTATATTGCCTACTTGCTAATTACATAGAACTATGCTCATGGTATGCTTAGATAAACGTAGCAACTATAGTTTGAAAACACATGTGTGCTTACTTCCTTCTATCACTCCACACTTACACACATTCGCGACACCTTTCCTATTTGTGTTTCATTCGATGTGAAGATCATGAGGGAACGTATGAACCTAACTCAAGCCAGCTGACGACTCTTATCAATGAACAAGTTACGGCATCACTCGCAGCCGCTCAGGCAGGAGGTATAACCTGCTATTCCGAACCTAACCTAGGATGTTAGATCCTACTCTCATGACCCAACTCTTGCGCTTAACCCTGTCTCTTCTTCCTCGCGCAACAAGGTCAGAACGCTCAGCCACCTGTATGCACATTCAAGATGTTCATGGACTGTCGTCCTAGTACTTTCAGTGGCACTGAAGGGGCCGTTGGACTCCTCCATTGGTTTGAGAAGCACGAGTCAGTCTTCGAAATGTGTGAATTCCCCGAGGCTCGTGGGGTGAAATATGCCACTGGTACTCTCGAAGGCACTGCGTTAACTTGGTGGAACGCGCAAGTTCAGATGCCGGGGTTGGCGGCTGCTAATGCCACCCCATGGAATGATTTTAAGGAACTGATCAAACATGAATACTGTATTTGTGATGACATCCACAAGCTGGAAGTGGAGTTCTTTAACCTGAAGATGACGGGGTCAGAGATAGAAGCGTACACGAAACGATCCAATGAACTGGCAGTGTTATGTCCAACTATGGTGGATCCTCCTATCAAGCGCATTGAGCTGTACCTCAAAGGCTTAGTACCAGAGATTTAAAGTCATGTGACTTCTGCTAACCTTGCTACTATCCAGGATGTTACTCGTCTTGCTCATCGTCTCACAGACCAGGCAGTGGAACAGAACAAGTGCCTAAGCGTATTGGTGCTACTACTACTACTTCTGCCACTTCATGTGACAACAAACGAAAGTGGGATGGAACCTCCAGCAAGGGTTCGACTACGGTTCAGTCCCAGGCACAACAGCGAAAGATCGAATACTACCAGAGTCCTAGTCAGCAATCTTCTGGTAGTCAAGGGCAGGGTGGAATCGATGTAATTTGCACCACAGCGGGCCGTGCAACAAAGATCGTTGTCAGAGATGCAACAAGCTTGGTCATGAAGCCAAGATTGTAGAAGCTCACGTCCTGCAAACAAGAACCGACAACAGCAGCCACAAGCTCCACAGAATCAGCAGCAATAGCAGGGTAACAAGGGATGCCATCAGTGTGGTACTGAAGGTCACTTCAAGAGACACTGTCCACAGTTGAACCAGAACCAGAATCAGAACCACAACCAAGGAAACGAGAACAATAATGGAGGCAATAGCCGGGTAATAACGACGGCAATGGTGCCAGGGGTCGAGTGTTCGTGATTGGTCAGGGTGATGCTAGGAATGACCCCAACGTTGTGATGGTTTCGACATAGATATTGGTATAAATTGGCTACCTCAACATCGAGCAGAGATTCTTTGCAAAGTAAAGATTGTCCGTATTCCTCGTTCAGGTAATGAACCTCTCATGATTCGTGGCGACAAGAGTGGTGCTGTTGTGAGCATCATCTCTTTCCTTAAGGCCCAGAAGTGTTTGTGAAAGGGTCACACTGCTATTTTGGCTCTCGTTACTGACACCTCGAAGAAAGAGAAGAAGATGGAAAATTTTCCGATCGTACGTGACTATCCTGAGGTATTCCCTGAGAAATTACCTGGTCTTCCGCCTCATCGTCAGGTCGAATTTCAAATCGAACTAGCTCCTGGAGCAGCACCCATAGCTCGAGCGCCTTATCGTCTAGCTCCATCGGAATTGGAAGAACTATCTGCGCAGCTACAAGAACTCTTGGACAAAGGTTTCATTCGCCCTAGCTCTTCGCCCTGGGGAGCACCAGTCTAGTTTATGAAGAAGAAGGACGGTACCTTCCGTATGTGTATCGACTATCGCGAACTCAACAAGGTGACCGTGAAGAATCGTTATCCTCTTCCACGTATTGATGACCTATTCGACCAGCTGCAAGGGTCGAGCTTCTATTCAAAGATTGATTTGAGATCGGGATATCACCAGCTGAGAGTCCGAGAAGAGGACGTCTCCAAGACAGCTTTTAGAACTCGTTATGGACACTACGAGTTTTTGGTCATGCCTTTCGGGCTGACAAACGCACCTGCAGTTTTCAGGGACCTTATGAACAGAGTGTGCAAGCCTTACCTAGACAAGTTCGTTAATGTTTTCATCGACGACATCCTGATCTATTCAAAGAGTCAGGAGGAACACTAGCACCATCTACAACTCATTTTGGAACTCCTTTGAACAGAACAGCTTTACACTAAGTTCTCGAAATGCGACTTCTGGCTTCGTGAAGTCCACTTCCTAGGCCACGTGGTAAACAAGGATGGGATTCACGTTGATCCATCTAAGGTAGACTCGATTAAGAACTGGCCTGCACCTCGTACACCAACAGAAATTCGCCAATTCTTGGGTTTGGCAGGTTACTACAGAAGATTTATCAAGGATTTCTCCAAGATCGCGCAACCCCTCACTTCGCTAACTCGGAAAGGTGTTATCTATCGTTGGGGTAATGAACAAGAATCAGCATTTCAACACTTAAAGGATAGACTTTGTAGTGCACCTATCCTCTCACTGCCTGAAGGCACAAATGACTTTGTGGTTTAATGCGACGCATCAATTCAGGGTCTTGGTTGTGTATTGATGCAACGGGATAAAGTCATCGCGTACGCCTCACGCCAACTTAAAGTTCATGAAAGGAACTACACTACACACGATTTAGAGCTGGGAGCTGTTGTTTTTGCACTCAAGATGTGGAGACATTACCTGTACGGTACCAAGTGCGCCATTTACACCGATCACAGGAGTCTCGAGCATATCTTTAAACAGAAGGAGTTGAACATGCGACAACGTCGATGGGTCGAGCTGCTGAATGATTACGAATGATCGATCAGATACCATCCAGGCAAATCCAATGTTGTGCTTGACCCCCTCAGTCGAAAGGACACTACGCCTAAGCGCGTGCGAGCATTACAACTCACCATTCAATCTAGTCTTCCTTCCCAGATACGAGATGCTCAGGTAGAAGCATTGAAACCAGAAAACGTCAGGGCTGAAGCCCTACGTGGCTCAAGGCAACGGTTGGAACAAAAGGAAGATGGCGCATACTACGTAACAGGACGTATTTGGGTCCCACTCTATGGCAACCTACGAGAGCTTGTGATGGATGAGGCACACAAGTCTCGTTACTCAGTACATCCTGGTTCGGATAAGATGTACCACGACTTGAAAACTACGTATTGGTGGCCTAGCATGAAAGCTCACATAGCAACTTACGTTAGCAAGTGCTTGACTTGTGCGAGAGTCAAGACTGAATATCAGAAACCATCAGGCCTACTCCAACAACCAGAGATACCACAATGGAAATGGGAGCAGATTTCCATGGATTTTGTTACCGGCCTGCCTAGATTTCAACGTGGGAATGATACTATTTGGGTGATCGTAGATCGACTCACCAAGTCTGCACACTTCCTGGCTATTAAGGAAACGGATAAGTTCTCCACTCTAGCAGATGTATACTTAAGGGAAGTGGTCTCAAGGCACGGAGTGCCCACCTCTATTATTTCCGATCGTGATGCACGTTTCACTTCAGAACTTTGGCAAGCGATGCACAAGTCTTTTGGCTCACGTTTAGATATGAGAACAGCTTATCACCCTCAGACGGATGGGCAGTCTGAGCGCACTATTCAAACTTTAGAAGACATGCTTTTAGCGTGCGTAATTGACTTTGGCAACGGATGGGAAAAGCATCTGCCACTTGTGGAATTTTCGTACAATAACAGCTACCACACCGGCATTAAAGCTGCTCCGTTTGAGGCATTGTACGGGTGTAAATTCCGATCACCTCTTTGTTGGGCAGAGGTGGGGGATAGTCAGATCACTGGCCCAGAACTTGTGGTAGACACAACAGAACGAATTGCTCAAATACGACAACAAATGGCGACAGCTCATGACCGTCAGAAAAGCTATGCTGATAAGGGCAGGAAACCACTCGAGTTACAGGTTGGGGATCGAGTGCTACTCAAAGTCTCAGCCTGGAAGGGTGTTGTTCATTTTGGCAAACGAGGCAAACTTAACCCACGATATGTTGGACCATTCGACATCATAGAGAAAATAGGCAAGGTGGCCTACAAACTGAACCTACCCACAGAACTCAGTGCAGTTCACAACGTTTACCACGTGTCGAATCTGAAGAAGTGTCTGTCAGATGAGACTCTCATAGTTCCTTTGAAGGAACTCACTATTGACGATCAGTTGTGATTCGTCGAGGAACCAGTTGAAATCACGGACCGGGATGTTAAGGTCCTCAAGCGCACTAGAATTCCTCTTGTTCGAGTTCGTTGGAACTCACGTCATGGCCCAGAGTTCACCTGGGAAAGCGAAGACTAAATGAAACAAAAGTATCCCCAATTGTTCGAAAACATTACAACCACTACTGAGGCTGAAGCTACTGCGGAATTTCGGGACGAAATTCCAGATCAACGAGGGGATGATGTGACACCCTAGGAAAACCAGGAAACAACACAACACAACTAGCTTCCTCAGTAACCGCATGCTAAATTTCGGGACGAAATTTCTTTCAAGTTGGGGATAATGTGACAACTCGAGTTTTCAAGATTCCATCTTCGCATTAATTGCATGTCAATTGTTTAAGTTGTTTGTTTACACGACTTGGTTGTTTCACAACTGTACACGTTCGTAATATGTTAAATCGTATTGTGATTGATATGTTATATATGGTGTGTATTGTAAGTGTGTTAATTGATATATGTCTTGTGTGATTATAATGTTAGTACACTTAATAAAAAGATGGAACTTTTGTCAAACACCCACACACTTTACGAAAACACACCTCACGAAAACACTAAGTGTTTTCGTCTATTAAGGGGCCAACGAAAACAGTATGGGCTTCGGCCCAGTAACGACCAGTTATATGTTTCGATATTAATCCTTAAGAAAAAACAATCACCAAACCCTACTTCCCCACCTAATTGTACGACGGCTTTGGACATATTCCCCATTCGAGATATCATCTTGGCTGATTAAATCCTTTGGTTAGTATATCCTCCTCATCACTCGATTTACATTAATTGGACATGTATTGATGTGTATTGATGTCGATATAATTTGTATGAAGATAGTTATATAGTCGATTTAATTTGTGATGATTTGTGATGTTAATAATCAGAGTTATACAAGAATTCCTAGTTCCAAGTATATGCACATGGATGTTTCATACCCTTGTTAAATCAATTAAAGTAAATCAAGATCATCACGTGGACTTGTCAGGATTTTGTTTATAAACATTGAGACTTGCAATCAAATTTGAGGTCCAATTAAAGTTTCACAACAAATAACTCATCAGTTTGCTATTTGATTTTTTATGTGTGCTATTAGATAAGTATCACTCCATGTTGTCGGCCATATATTTGAATTGTGGTTCTTGATGATTAAAAAGGATTAAAATAAAATAGTGAAGACATGTGATAGGATGGGCTGTGAACTTATATGTGATTTGTTTAGATGATAATGAATATCATATGGTTGCACATGTTTCATTATTTGGGTCGTTACCTAAATAAGGCCGCACACATAGTTGTTAGGTAATATGTGTATCGGGCCACACACACCTCTGGTTAGTAATAGGTTACGTAACAGATCACAAGAAGGTGGGTGGGGCTTGAAATCAATGGGGTGCGCCTTACATTGTTGGGCCCAACATTAGCTGGGCCGCACAATTTCCACGAGCACCGTAAAGGGCTGTCAAATGGATGAAGTTTTATTAACATGTAATACGAAACTGATTGTGACCCAAATGCTTGTTGTGTATTATGTGAATTTGCATGATTACTTGGGTGTATACTAAACGGTTAATAGGTGACATTTAGAGATACGAACCTGTGATGTGGATATACGTATGGCTCGAACACTAGCTGTAACATGAAGGATGATATGTGCCATACTCGATTATAACTTGTGAAATGTGTATGATCAATACGTGTTTGCAACCTGTTAGCTTGTGTAAACATACGTGTATTACTTGAACTAGACCTGACTTGTATGGTAACCATGTTAGGACGTGGTTGACCACACTTAGCTCAAGTAACCTTTTTGTGTATCTGCCGAGCAAACCAAGGTGAGTTCACACTTCTCTACAAAGCATGGGATTCCCAGGGGTTGGGAATGGGTTAAGGAATAGGGATTCCTCGTCCTGTTGAGACGTATTCAGGAACATAGATTCCTCGTCCTGTTGAGACGTATTCAGGAACATAGATTCCTCGTCCTGTTGTGACGTATTCAGGAACATAGATTCCTCGTCCTATTTGAGAAGGATTTAACCATACTAGACTAGAACTCTATCAACGAACTCCCTCCTTTTGTATCGGCTTAATCGCCGAGGCCAATGACGAACGGGTCATTAGTTAAATAGCGCTATTAGGTTTAACAAACCTCACACCGTGCCGCAGAGGACGGGCGTGGACTAATGGACTATGGCACGTCAGTGATGATAGACACAGACGTTAGGGCACTTAAACATGACGAACGTTAGTAGTCGATATGGTAACGAGTCTGGTGGTTTAAACATGGGGTAGCCCCCACGGCCAGGGAGCCGGGCTGGAATAGCCGACGTAGGAGTGGGTAACTAATAAACGTTTTTCGAACTATGGGGTAACCCCCACGGCTGGATAGCTGGTTAAGAACAAAATGTGTTTTTGGAACAACTCTAAACTGGACAACCAACTGTGAACTCGCTCAACATTATTGTTGACTCGTTACTACATGCTTTGCAGGTCAATAGGTTTAGCAGGAGCTTGCATGGGGAAGAGTCGTTGTGGAGCATGTACATTGAGTGTTCATGATAAACTTAAACATTATTAACTTATGCTTTGGTTTTTAACATTATGCTTCCGCTTGCAACTTAAACTGTTTTGATTTGGACACCAATTATATTGTGTTGGATTTTATGTTTACTTATATGCTCGTTCAATATGTTTGGTGGCTTGATCCTGGTCAGTCACGCCTCCAAGCGGTGATACTCCGCAGGTGGATTTTGGGGGTGTGACAATTGCCGAAATAATACTCACTATGGCACCACTACGATGACCCTGAACCAATAGAGATTCTCCGCTAGGGAGAGGAACACGCACGATTTTCTCTTTGTAGAGAATTTCCGCCTGATGCTTGGACAACCAGTCCATGCCGATAACCACATCGAAGCTTCGAAGAGTAATAGGGAGTAGGTCAACGTCGAACACCTAACCCATGAGGTCGAGTTTGCACCCAACAAGAACGTGTGAAGCCTCAATTGTCTTACCGTCAATCTCTACTATGTGTTTAGTTACAAGTGGTGTAGGACTCAACCCTAACTGACGACTGAATCCCAAAGATACATATCTCCAATCGGCACCAGAGTCAAATAAAATAAAATCAAATATACCATTTACTGAAAACGTACCAGTCACTACGTTGCCATCTTTCCGAGCCTCCCCAGCTCCAATAGTAAACACGCGCCCACGTACACCGTTTCCCCCGTTATTCCCAGCGTTGTTGTTATTCCCATTGTTATTACCACCAGCATTCTGATTCAGTTGAGGGCAGTCTCGCTTGATGTGACCCTCAGCTCCACATTGAAAACAACCCTTACGGTTACCCTGATTCTGCTGAGGCTGCTGTCCGAGTGAAACCCTACAATCCCTGGCCATGTGCCCTGCTTTGTTACACCTGTGACATATCCGAGTACACTGCCCCCGATGATGATAGTTGCACTTATTACACTTTGGTAGTTTTCCCACATAAGAACCCTGACCTGAACTGTTACCCTGATTCTGATTCACTGAAGACGACTGGCTGAAACTACGATTGATGCCAGTGTCCGACCTTTTCTGTGACTGCACTGAATTGGATGCCTTGTCCACATCGTTCCACTTCGCTTGCTGTCAGTGGCGGGAGTAGTAGCTGTAATAGCGGTAGTAGTAGCAGAAACACGTGGTGGCAGTGAACCACTCTCCACCTCCTGATCGGTGATCTTATGAGCCAAACGGACAATCTGTGTCAAGTTGTTGAGGTTTGCTGCAGTAACCAAACCCTTCACTCGTGAGGGTAATCCCTTGATGAACAACTCAATTCTTCGAGACGGAGGTCGGGACAAATTCGGGCACATGACAGCCAACTCATGCAACCGCTTCACGTATGCTTCAATCTCAGATCCCACCATCTTCAGATCATAATACTCGTTCTCTAATTTCTGAATCTCATCACGAGGATAATACTCCTCCCTGATCAACTCCTTAAAGTCGTCCCAAGTAGTGGCATTTGCCACTTCGATGCCCAACAGCTAAACCTGGGCGTTCCACCATCTCAGGGCACCATCCTCGAGTGTGCCCGTAGCATACTTCACTTTGTCCCCTGCAGGACTGTTACACATCACGAATACTGACTCCGCCTTCTCAAACCAACGCAGGAGTCCTACAGCTCCTTCAGTCCCACTGAAGGTCTGTGGCTTACAATCCATGAACATTTTGAATGTGCAAACAGGTGGATGGTGCAGATTCTGTTGCACCCGCTGACCTATTAATGAAAGAACATATAACAAACAAGTAAGACTCAAGCATGCGACACAAGGATAAAGAGTATTTGGTACATATCGTACCAGCCTGATAAGCCGCTAGGGCTTCAGCCACGCAAGTGTTGATTAGATCGGTTAACTCAGCTTAAGTCATAGCAATATGGCCACGTCCACCTCCGCGGCCTCCACCACGTCCACTCATGATTCTATATAAGAAAAGGAAGGATTTAAGATGCAAGTTCATGTAGGAGTCAAGCATTACTATGGTCTCCACAAGTTTCTGAGTTCTAACATAACATCAACCAACAGAGCGGAACCCTTTTCACACTTGTCAAGTTTCACTGGGACTCACATGCACCCCACATTATTATTATGTGTGCACCCACAATAATAATCCAATTTGCATGTTCATCTCAGCTCCACTCAATTCGTGTTAGAAAGGTTCCCCGAATTCAAGCAATAAGACAGGTGACACCACAACATAGATCATGAAAGTTCAAGAAGACTTGCACGCTTAAAACACGTAACGTGGGTTGGTAACATAAAAGTTCATACTGCAGTGCCAAGTGCGCATTCACGTGTGACGTTATTCATGAGCAAACACTAGATATACTACGCAATAGTAAACAAGAGACGAACCTAGCAGTCTGGAGCTGAGTGTCATGGTCGATTTCGGATCTGTTCGGTTATAGTCTGGTTTTATGACAAAAAAACGTTTTAAAACCAAGTTCACTATAACTAGTGTCTCTGATACTAGACTGTCACACCCCCAAAATACCACCTAGGGAGTGTCCCTGATAGGCGTGTGACGTACCAAAAATGAGCCACTAATTACATTGAACCCATACAAGTTTCAAAATAAAGTTCTCAATCATTAATAAATTACCATCAACAAGTTTATACGAAAACCAATATGTTTAGCGGAAGCAAATAATGAACCAAAGTTAAACTGTTTAAAACAAAGTACAGTATCAAGAATTCAATCACATCAATCACTCCAAACGACCCATGATCACTTCTGCTACTCCAGACAGCAAGTATCCAAATCCATGAAACCTAACGACCTGCGAGCATGCAACAAGTGTATCAGACAAAGCTGGCGAGTTCACTGTTTATGAAAAACGTTTGTTACCAAGAGTTTATTCCAGTTCATTAATGAAAACAAAAGTAATATTGATAATATCTCGATGTTGAACAAGACGGCTCCTGATGTATGTTTTGCCTGTTCCCCAGTGCTCCTATCAAAACACTGGGCCCGACTGGGTCATTAGTTCACAACCGTCCTCCCCGGTACGGTGTGAGGGTGCCAAACCTAAGTACCGCTACCAACTAATACCCCGTTACCTCTCCGGTAACAAAAGATGGGACTTAAGAGTGATAGAATGAGAATATTATCCAATATACAAGTTTTACCCAAAAGACTTATCCCTCCCCGGGATACCCACTGATTATCCCAACCACCGGGACGCATGCTCAAATGTAGTGAACTCACCTTTGGTTTGCTCGGTAAGACTAGTTATGTGTTCAGTTGCTCAAAACAATCCACAATCAACAAACTGGGATGATGTCTTCGAAGGGGGGTATCCTGTTGCCGCACGCAACTTGATTAGGGTTTGCAAATATGGTAAGGGTTGTGTATTACCCTCTAGTTTACGTATACATAGAACAAAGAAAGGAGTTGGGCTGAGTTCAATATTATTGAGGGATTGGGCCGAGAAGCATTAAGTTCAATAATTAACTTAAGGAGGTTGGGCCAAGTTGTTTGTAAATGATGGCGGCCCAATGACATCTGTTTCGTCCCAATTCAACCCAGTGGCCCACTAAGCACACAACATACACAATCACGTTTAACCATCAGCATGTGTACTAAAGTCACGAGTGTAAAATAATTTTTATCATCGAAAGGAGACGTGAAAGAGAAATAATAAAACAGGATCACGTGACTAAGAGGCACTAACCTTGAAAGTTCGGGTTGTCACAGGCGGCGCACATGTTATAGGGTCCCCACATGCTTTCTTTTATGCAGCCACAAACATGTATGTCAAGTACATGCATGAACTAATTGAAAATATAAGAATCAGAACTCCATTTCTCTTTTAAAATGAGATGCAACTTGGAGATGGGTGATTCATGTTACTACAAACATAGGTGTATGGGCCGAATACATAATAAGCATGGTATAATTTTAAGTGTTTAAGTAATGGATGGTTAGGCCGAGTTCTAAAATATGTGTGTACGTGTTCGAATTGTTTTAGTCGTTCAATTCATCATATTTATCTATCATGTTCACGTGTAACTTAACTGTTAGATGTTGTTTACTTATTGGGTTCCAGTATGATGCACGGCCACTGGGCTTAGGTTCACACGGGCCCTACACTAAGTCGCACACTGGTAGGGTGGTCACACAAAGGTTAGTGTGGCACATTTACATGGGCTATGAAATTGTTGTGTGATATGTTGACCGATGTTAGGAATAGTGTGTGGCTCAAACGTTTACTATGTGTTACATGATCTCTTGTTGCAACTTGCATATTGGTATGTGTATTACAGATACGCTACATGTGTAATGTGCTTAAAGACTATGTGATTACGTGTATGCAAGCTAATTATTTTTGGTAACCACGGTAGGGCTTGGTTGACCAACTTGGAACGGGTAAAGTAACTTAACAAACCGAGCAAATCTAAGGTGAGTTCACTGCTCTTTTTCCAAGCATGCGTCCCAGGGAGGGACATCTGGTAAACGTTCCGGGGAGGAATGTCGGGTAATGGGTTTGACTGGAATGTTAAACCTGGGTTGTTGGTTAATACACGTCTATATCTATCACTCAAGTCCCTCCTACCGATTGTTGCTTGTAGGGCAACGGGGTATTAGTTAATAGCGCTATTTAGGTTTGGCACCCTCACACCGCACCGAGGAGGTCGGGAGTGAACTAATGACCCCCATCTTGACCAATGCTTTGATAGAGGCATTGGGGTTTAGGGCAAATAATCTGGAGCCATTGGCGGTAAGCGTGTGATTAACAACAATGAATCTGTGAAACGTTTTAATCTGGTAACTGGTAACTAAACGCGTTAACAAAACTTTGAACTCACCAGCGTTTTCTGACACACTGGTCTGCATGCTTGCATGTCTATAGGGTTGTATCATTGGAACTTGCTGTCTGGAAGGCTGGAGTGGTCATGGGTCGTGATACATGGAATCGCAACACAAGTTTAATGGTTTACGTACGCGTGGTTTATGAAACACTTAACAAATGAGTTTTGCTTCCGCTGCGTACAATGAATTATATGTAAAGTTTTGTAACACTTTATGTTAATGAATGGAAGTTTTATTTAACTATATTTATGAGTTCAATGTGATTGGTGGCTAAGATCCTGGTACGTCACACAACCTGCGGTGTTTTTGCAAGTGGTATTTTGGGGGTGTGACAGTTTGGTATCAGAGCCACTGGTTATAGTGAACTTGGTTTTAAAAATGTTTTTATAAAACCAGACTATAACCGAACAGTTCTGAATACGCGAATACGACCATGACACTCAGCTCCAGATTGCAAGGTTCGTCTCTCGTTTACTCATTGTACTGCATTACTAGTGAACACTTACATATGATATTGCAAGTGATTGCACGTTTAGCACAACAGTATGGATTCATGTGTTACTTGCATGTGTAAGTGGTTAATAGTGTGGTGTTACCCTAATTCGTGACTCATGATTTGTGATGTTCTTTGTTTGCCATCCGAGTTTAAGGAACCATTTGACATGAGTTAGGAGGAACTGAGATGAGCATGCAAATCGCAATATTATTGTGGGTGCACACATAATAATAATGTGGGGTGCATGTGAGTCCCAGTGAGGCTTAACAAGTGAAAAAGGGGTTCTGTTCCATTGTTTGATCAATGTGAAACGTAACAAGTTTATAGGAGTCATAGCACTGAATGTCTCCTACTCGAATGTGACGTTTTCACCTCTCTCTGAATTCTTACGAATCTTGATGCTATCGAGTATTACCTGAACACCCATCTGAACGCCTAGCGAACTGTGTAGAATGTTAGGTGCTAGTACGAGCGTCCCTGAGTTGGATATCGCAGCGTCGAATGATTGGTCGATACCTTTCTCACCCCACTTCATTGGCTGAAACTCAATGTGTTGACGTCGTAGCTCCCGAAGTGCGATCACTTCTGCAACACTCTTGCAACATACCGCGTATTACTCAATCAACTTGCTAGATCGATGGACAAGAGGGTGATAGTAGTAATTTACCGACTTCAGTATTTGGACGACCCTGATTACCAGCAACGAACATCAGCAATTTGACTCCAATCAAATCCTTAACCCTGGTCAGCGACTCATGGGGGTCAACTCTTGCGAATCAATCGGGACATGAACGATAGCAACTGACTATAGAGTGGAATGTGTGACTACCGGCACAGTGAGTAGCGCGATAGGACGTGGCACAGAATGTGAAAGGATGGATTTGGTTGGTGAAAGATCGTAGGGCTCCGTTTCAAGCAACGACATTAGAGGCAACAGTCATGGCAACATCAAGGTACTCGTAATCATAGCCTACAGTAGAGAAACAAAGGTGACTTCGAAAAGGATTGACTGTTGCTAAGTCAAGGTGACAACAACCAAGGGAACGACGGCAGTACTGGAAATTCTCGTAACGAAAACAACACTGGAAATGAAACTCATGGAAGGACATTTAGTATTGGCATAGGCTATGCCAGACATTATAGCAACACGATAGCTTGGATGGGAAGCTATTCGCTTCGTCTCTATTCTGATTGACCCTGATACTTCTTGAAATCGAACCTGATGTGGAATCGGCTGATGGCAAGTCAATTGAAATCTAATATGTTCGTTGGGATGCAAACTCGACCTTGTGGGACAAGTGTTCGACATCTACCGTTGATAGTCTTGTTGTAGTAGTTAGTGTGAATTGGTTATCCAGAGATCGCGCAGAGATACCCTGTGAGAAGAAATTTTGTGTGGAGAATCGTTATTTGTTCTAAAGCATCAGAGTGGTGCAAAGGTTAGTGCCATTTCAGCTATGAAGGCAAGAAGTGTCTACGGAGGGATTACTCCGCTATGTTAGCAACCGTTGCTGATTGTTAGGGCTAAGGAAAAAGAGGATCGAGGTTCCACCAATTGTTCGTAATTCCTCTCGGTGTGCTATCCGAGGAACTTCCAGGTTTACTCCCACACTTTTAGAGAAGAATCTCAGTTTGATCTCGCGCCAGAAGCAGCCCTGCTTACTCGTACTCCTTATCGTCTTGCACCAGGAGGGTTGCAAGAACTGTCTAATCAACTGTAGGAACTGTTGGACAGGAGTTATATCGGACCTAGTTTATCGCTTTGGAGAGCACCAGTTATATCCGTGAAGATAAGCCTTTTCGTATGTGTACTGATTATCGAGAACTTAACAAGGTCAGGAACCGTTTGCCTCGACCATGTATTGACAACCTGTTGACCAATTGCAAGGGTTAAGCTCCTATTCGAAGATTGATTAACGAATGAACTATCATCAGATGGAAGTCCTAGGGGAGAATGCTCTTAGAACGGCATATAGAACTCAATGTGGCCATTACGACTTTTTTTTGGGGGTAAAGGGTTACCCCGGTGAATTTTATACCAACCAAATAAAACCAAGTGAGAGACAGAAAATCCCCCAGTTCTCAAGTATGACATGCCATACAAGAGAAGCAAACAAAAAACAAAGACTACACGCTACACAAAGAAAACAAAGCACAATGTGCAACACACACCAAACTTATAACTCGAGACCTACTTAACCACAATCATCGTCCGCTACAATAAGCCCATGCGGTAAACTCCAGTCTTGCATCACTCGATCCATTTGGACTGAACTCTTGAACCTCATCGTCTGAAGCTTCATTCGGACCGTGGATAAGATGACCTCTATCAGTTGATTCTCATTCCTTCATTTCCTTGAAAAAAGCCTTCTATTCCTTTCTTCCCACACAAAGTAAGCTGTAGCACCGACAACAATTTTTGCGATCACATGGATAGCCATCTTCGAGTTCGCTATACCAACTAGGAAGTCAAAGATCACATTCCATTTATTCTGAGTAGACTCCATACCAGCTTTATCTCTAACCCCATACCAAATATTCTCCGCAAACTTACATTCAAAAACAAATGCTCGTGAGAATCTGGCCCCCGCATACATAAAGAGCAACACAAAAGATTGAAATTTGTATTGTCCGAATGCCACTTGCTCATGACATCTTGAGTTTTCAGTTTTTGATGAATAATCAGCCACATAAGAAATGAATGCCTCGGGATAGCTTGGGAAAACCATACCACTCTCGACCAAACCACCTCATTTTGAGCTTGACGCAAATCCTCCCAAGCCGTATAAGTAGAGAAATCCGAAAAAATCCCCCTTCGTGTTCGCCACATTAACCTATCTTGCTAACTCAAAACCAACAGGATATCATGCAAATTTATCAACCCCGAGAAGCGACTAACCCAAGCTATCGACCATCTCCATTCACCATTAGCATTGACATCGGCCATCCTTGACTTCATGTTAAATCCTGCATTTGAAATTCTTCTGGGATTAACAAAGTTGCTAATCGAACATACCTCATCCCATACGTCAAACCAAGCAGAAGTGTTCATACCATCACCCATCTTCGTCCATATATGATTACGTATAAGCGACCTGAGACTTAGCATTTTACGCCAGCTCCAAGTAAGATTATTCTTCGCAGGCACATCCCAAAAACTTCGATCCCTGATACGGTAAGAATGTATCCATTTGACCCATAACGATTCCCGGGCAGTCAGCAGACTCCAAATATGAACAACCATAAGGGCATTATTCATATCCCCCACTCTACGAATACCAAGCCCACCTTCACTTCTTGGCAAACAAACCAATCGCCACTTCACTTTAGCCTTTCCTCTAATGTTATTACCTTGCGTCCACAGAAATAATCTCATACGAGCGGCTCCTCTAGCTCTTTAATGATACGTTTCGGTAACATGAAAACCGATAGTACAAGTGCATGGAAGATAAGACCGATTTGATCAGTTGCACTCTACCAGCAAACGATAACGTCTTGTTCTTCCAGTCCGTGATTCTAGCGTCCATACTTTCCACAAGCTTTTTACAATCCTCGTAATGAAGCCGAGAAGAAATTAGTGGAACACCAAGGTATCGAACCGGTAAAACCCCCTCATCGAATTGCATTATAGACCGAATACAAGCTTTAACCGACTCCGCTACATTGCCAAAAAACACCATGCTTTTAGCCATGCTAGGAACAAGCCCAGACATATTTCTAAAAATATTGAAGGAGTCCATAATAACTTTTGCCGATTTGTGACCACCTCTAGCAAAAAGAAACAAGTCATCCGCAAAACAGAGGTTAATAATTTTTTGTTTATCACATTTATTATGGAACCTGAACTCCGTGGAAATGGACACTTGCTTTTGAAGAATCAAAGTTAACACTTCCATAACCAAAGTAAACATGTATGGGGATATTGGATCACCCTGTCGAAGCCCTCGTTTCCCTTTAAAATACCCATGAAGACTCCCATTTATAGCCATAGAGAAGGAAGTCGAAGCAACACAAGCCATCACCCATTTTACCATTTTGGGATGAAACCCAAACCCTTTCAAAATCTGCTCAATAAAATCCCACTCTACCGTATCATAGGCAATGTCCACCTTAAATGCACATCTCGGCGGACCAATGTTACGATGATAGTTATGCATTAGCTCCTGAGTCAAAAGAATGTTATCTGAAATTCTCCGACCTGGAACAAACGCAGACTGGTTAACACTGACAATATCCCCTAGCCCTTCTTTGATTCGATTTGAAATGATCTTGCTTATACACTTGTATAAAGTGTTACAACAATAAATAGGACGATAATCCGTAACCAATGACGGGTTAATAACCTTTGGGATAAGCGAAATAATCGTGTGATTAAGCTGATTTAGCAACAAACCATTGCTGAAAAATCCTTCACGGAACGACACACATCCATACCCACAGTATCCCATGCCCTCTTAAAGAATATCGACGTGTACCCATCAGGCCCAGGCCCCTTATTCCCCGCTATAGAAAACATAACATTTTTAATCTCCTCATCCGTAACCTGACGAACCATATTACCGGCCTTCTCCGAAGACAACACATTCCGAAACAAATCAGGAGTTGGTTGTAAGTTAATATTACCTCTTGTACCAAAGAACTTCATATAGTGGTCCACCAAAGCTTGAGGCACCGCCTCTCCCTGATACAGGTTTCCCGCCACATCCCTAATAGAAAATATTTTACTTCGATGATTCTTTGTTTTGACAACGTTATGAAAATATTTCGTATTGGAATCTCCGAGCGCAAGCCAATCAAATTTCGACTTTTGTTGTAAAAAGAGAGCTTCATCCCGAACAGCGTCCTTATACCCTTGTAACAATCGGTCATGGTTATTTATCAGCTCATCATCACCTGGGTTAGAATCCAACACTTGCTGACACTCATCTAACAACTTCTGAGCCAATTTAACTTTCTCATGCAAATTCCCTTGTTGATACATAAGTTTTCGCAACGGGGACTTCAAAAACTTAAGTTTTTTCACAACTTGAAACATAGCGTAACCACTAATATCCATCTCCCAAACTTTCTTCACCTCAACCAGAAACTCTTTCTTGTCCGCCAGTAAATTTACAAATTTAAACGGCTTAGCTTTATCTCTTTTAATATTCGGCAACACAAGAGTATACGGGGTGTGGTTAGAAACACGATACGGAAGAAAACAGGCAGCAACATCTGGAAATTCATCAATAAATTTCGAGTTCCCCATTACTCGGTCTATCTTCCTAAAAATCGCATTACCTTTTTTCTGCTTATTGGTCCAGGTGTAGTGTAAGCCTGAACTATTAACATCAACCATCTCTATAGTATTGACACATTCCTTGAATTCCCTCATTCCAATATTTGACGTTGAGGATCCTGACAGAGAATCATCAAGAAACAAAACTGAGTTGAAATCGCCTGACATAACCCATGGTTTGTCACCAACGAACAGGTTATGTTTACATAAATCATTCCACAGCTCCCTTCTAGTATTGTAATGGTTCTCCGCATACACAAAAGAACAGAAAAACGATTTCCTATTAAGCTTAAACGTAATCTGCGAGTGAATAACCTGATCAGATTGATAAAGAACCATGACATCAACCAGATTAGCATCCCATCCAATCATAATACGAGTCCCTCTAGTACAGCAACTCGCATTCGAAGCCCAGCTCCAAGTCTGACAAACCTTTTTACAAACATCCGAGACATTCGAAGCTTCCACATGAGTCTCAAATATAGCACAAACCTGAACCTTAGTTTCAACAATTACCTGACGAACCTCCTTTTGTTTTAGCGAGCGGTTCAACTCCCTAATATTCCAAGTAACGATGCTAACCATTGATAACCCCTTGACTAGGTGTGCTTGCACCCTCAGAATTATTACCCTCCAATTTTCTATCCATGAATTTCGGAATATCCGCTAATAAATCATCAACTGCAACATCATCTGCAATAACCTCTTCCGTGCCACTCCTACTACCCTTGCTAGTCTTAATCGGCTGAGTAACAGTACTTTTGACATGATCTGATGTTTGGCTAGTCTAACCCGTATCACCTCCTAGTTTAGCGACACCATCTTCCTTCCGCCCATCCTCTTGGTTAGACAAATCATCATCCTGAAGCACATCAAACTGGTTCGAAATCCCAACCCGAGATGAGGAAGCTCTTTCCCTATCAGATTTGTTGTTAACGACCGGCCTATAAACCAATCTTTGTTTCTGTTTTTGAACATGAAATCCAAATTGACCCCCCTCCTTATTTTTACCTTTAACATCTTGAAATTCATCATTTCTTTTGTTACCATCATCAGCAGCCGTAGGTTTCGGATTCTTTGGACATGTAGCACTATCATGTCCAAACACACAGCACGTAGAACATCTAAGCGGCTCCCAATCATATTCAATCTTAACTTCAGCTTTAGAATAACCATTACCTTCCATAGACGGAAGTGCCACCAACACACTACGCTTTGACTCCTTTCCAGCATTAACTTCAATAAGGGCTCTCGCAAAGCTACTCCTACCCCAAGATTCAGAGCACATTAACGCCGTGTATGAATCAACCATTTTTGGCACACCTATCTTAGACGCCAGCAAGCTCAACCCATCCTCAGTAAACGCTGAAAGAGGCACATCATGCATTTTTACCCACACCGGGATATCAGTGATTTCCTCTTTCATTAACGCAGCTGACGGAGACCATTCTTTTAGAATAATCGGCACATTCCGAATAGTCCAGGGACCTTCCTCCATCAGTTGTTCCATTCCCTTCTTCGTTTTGAACTTAAAGAAGAAAAAACCTTTCGCATTCATCATCATCCTCGCTAGTCCATATTTTGCCCAGTTATTTTTCACAAAATAATCTACCACCGGATATGCTAGTCTCTTCCCCAAAAAATAACTATATAGCGTATTCTCAAATCTATCATGTATTTCTTTGACATAAGAGACAGGTATAACAATATCCACTCCTTCAACGGTGTCACTCGATTCCATTCTTCTGAAGTTTATTTTTACTCCCTCCTTTTGTGCCTGAACTACCTTAGCAAACGTAAGCGGCGGCCGAGTATAATTACCCTCATCAGTTCCTCCATTAAACTTACCATCCTCATGCACATCAGAACCTTTGCTATTGTTTGTACTAGACGGTTTACGAAAATCAGCAAATGTTGGAAATTTCAGCGGCTGCTCCCCCACAGGTTTAGAGATCTTGGATAAGCCATCCAAGATTGAGGGACCAGACGTAGAATATAACCCACTCCTAGGCATCAACGGATTACCCTCTACGTTCGTAACCCTCAGACCAATACCACGCGTACCTGTCAACCCTCCATCAGACTTCAACATTCCTAGATCATGATAATCAAAACTGCCATCACTACCACTCTCCATACAGACGAAGACACAAGAAACCACAGCACCCAAACAAACTACAAACGCATGCAAACCCTAAAACTAGCACTTTACCAAATGAATCAGAAACTAATCGAAATAGGGACTCAGGTGAATCAAGGTTACTGCCATAGGACCGATAAACCCTAATCACTATTCCAATAGAATCGACACACACAGTAAAGGATGGCGACGAAAGAAGAAAGACAGTAACCCTAGATTCAATGCGATCACTTTGCTAACGAATTCAAATTAGAGTATTGATGAATCAACACTCTAATAATTAGACTGTTATACAAAGATCAAGCAGAAAAATCGAAGGTTGGAAGAAGATCCAAAATCGCCATTGCGACTTTGTACCATGACCGTTGAGTTAATCAACACAACAGCAGCTTTATAGACCACATAAATCGACCGTGTTTATTGATGATGTTTTGGATCATTTCCAGGAGAAAGGAACATCATGGACGGCATATGTAGCTTATTATAGAACCCCTGGGGGAGGGGCAACTCCACGCGAAGTTTACCTAAGTGTGACTTCAGGATTTGGGCGGTACGCTTTCTTGATCGCGTAGTCAACGAAGTGGGGATACATGCAGATCTCGCTAAAGATCCTTTCCATCAGATATTGATCGGCACCAAATAGCCCATCGGGGATACAGTAATTTCTTGGTCCAGCTCTGTCACACCCCGACCGCGTAAAACAACAAATCGCGGCGGAAACGTCGGGGAGTGTTGTAACATAATCATTGTTTCATAACACATGGAAATTGAAATTTTGTTTTATTGATTAACAAAAGTTACAATGTCTTAAAATCAAAGCATCATAACATAATTAACTGGTCTTGCATCTTTTATTGTCACTAAGGCCCAAGTCCGCCTAAGTGTATCTTGATCAATCCTATGCATCATCTCCTGAAAACACATGTGAAAATAGGTACGTCAGCATAAAAATGCCTGTGAGATACATAGGTTTTATTGACTTAGGATTCATGACTTGTAAGTTTAAAGAAAATGTTTGTCAAAAGTAAATCATGAACCTTGTAAAATGTTTTTTTTATAAATCATACGAAAAATCGATAAGAAATCAGATTATATAAAAGAAAAGTGTATGGTTAATTAAATAACCAAGTAAAATGAGTTGTATAAAATAAACTGTTTTTAAAACAATATCTTGTGAAAATATGTTATTTATGTAAAATGTAATATGTCCAAATTGAAATGGTTTAAATAACGCTACGATATGTAATATCACAAAAGCACTTATATATAGGAAGTACCAGTGGCGTATCCATCATGCTTTTATCATATTACACACGCCTCGTTACTTAAATCACTTACCCAAACAAACCACCAAAATTGTCTTGTTTAAACCAATTGTCAAATGTTATTGTGTAAACCATGTCTATTGTCAAATGTAAATCATGTAATGCGTAAACAAATGTCATGTATGGTAAAGAAAAGAAGTGACTACTTAAACCATATGTATAAATGTACAAAACAAAGAATTTGAATAAATCAAAAGTTATATTTTGTAAAATCCATGCACGCCTTACTGATACAAATATTTATGCGGTAATGTTAAATCCATACATCCAAGCCTTGCGACTGTGGCGACAAACCCTTAAACGAAGTTAAAGGTTTATCTAAACAATGTATATCGAATTCGGTCATTCCTTCCATCCAAACAAACCTAGGATTTCAGGAACGGGAGTTGTCAATTCCTATGGTACCACTACCTACTAACGAACGGCGTGATCAATGTTAATGAATGTATTTTTGTCCCATTTAAACAAACCAAATGTCATACCAAAATGTAAGCATGTTTTATGAAAATAATGTACTAAGTATGCAACAAATGAACATACATAGCATGAAATGTGATGTAAATCAATGTACTAAGTATGCACTAAATGGACATACATTGCATAAAATGTAATGTAAAATAATGTACTAAGTATGCACTAAATGGACATACATAGCATAAAATGTAATGTAAAACAATGTACTAAGTATGCACTAAATGGACATACATAGCATAATACATAATGAAATCATGTACTATAAGTGTACTAATGAACATAACAAGCATATGATATGAAAACATGAAAAGCACGAAAGTAACTAGTAGGCACATGTGTATCACCCCAAAATGTTTGAAAAACAGTAAAAGAGGGGACTATGTACTCACTTGAGGGTGCTTAGAAGTCTTGAATAACAACCAAGCAAAGCTAGAAAGATCACGGAATCAAACGACACCTAATATAGGTAACTACATTAATAATCGGACCTAAATCGGAAGATCGGATAAAATGAGGTTTCGTAAACCAAATGAGTATAGGAACTCATGTAATATGGTTTAACAAAGCCTACATTCTAAAATGAAACCTATCCTAAGTGCTTTCGACCCATTACGACCCGTTTAGGTAGCTTACGCTACTTTTTTTTGGGTAAAGGGATTACCCCAGGTAAATTTTATAAATGGAAAATAAGAACAAGGGCATGCCCAAAGCGGACACACCAACTAGGCTTGACATACCAACGCCTAGGAACACAAGACAACACAACCCACAAACACAACCAACCAAAGACAAACTATAACAAAACGACCAGCTCTAAACAATAACCGAGAAAACAAATAAAATCAGCTAGCCCGGATCATTAGCCTCATCATCCGAACCGATCTTCCACGTCCTCAGAATACTCTCGATACTCGATTGTCTTCTAAACTTGAAGCCCATTAAACGTAACCGGACAACTTCCTTGATCCTATGAACCACCGCATTCTGATCAGCCAACGCATTTGAAAAAAGACAGTTATTTCTCTCTTGCCATATGAAGTAAGTCGAAGCCGCAATAACCATCTTACATATAATATGCTCCGTCTTCTTCGAGCTTGAATTTTGTTCCATCCAGATCATAATCGACTGCCACGTACTATCAACATTACCCATTTGAACCAAACTCTTAATTTCATTCCACACTTTGGAAGCAAACGAACACTGAAAAAATAAATGATCTCTAGAGTCCCGATTGATTCTACAAAGCGGACAACACATGAGGTTTAAATTCGTTACACTTCCCACCTCCCAAGCAGCAAGCCGGTCTTGGGTTTTAAGTTTATTCTTTATGACTAACCATAAGTGAAACGAATGTCTTGGAATACATTGCGAAAACCATACCCCATCAACCCACGAGACAGGAATCTGCCTACACCGAATGGTATGCCACACTTCAGAAGACCGAAACGAGCAAGAATTCCCATCCAAATCTTTCCAAACCGTACGGTCCACCATATTTTGCGTCAACTGAGGAACATTTAGCCCAATCAAAACCGGATATAAATCATACCAAGCTTGAGACCACCTCCAATTTCCGTTTTCATCAACAATGTCTGAAATAGAAGAGGAGAAGTTAAAGCCCGCATTAGTTATTCTCTGTGGCGTAATGAAAGAACTTAGCGGACTTAGATGACACCAATTATCCCACCAGGCATTCGTTTGAGCCCCACTTCGAACAACCTTCCATATAAAAGGCCTGACAACACTGCGAAGAGACAAGAGTTTCCTCCATCCCCAACTCATACTACCTTTGCTGTTAATGTCCCAAAAACTCCTACCCTTCAATTTATGTGTATATATCCATTGGACCCAAAGAGATTTCCTATTAACCAGAATGCTCCAGATATGATTAGTCATAAGTGCCTTATTCACATCCGAAATACATTTTATGCCTAAGCCACCCTCACTCTTCGGCAAGCATACATCAGCCCAGGGAACTTTCGCCTTAACTCTCCTCAGATTATTGCCATTCCACAAGAACCGTCGCATCTGCTTCTCAAGATCATTGATGACCCGAGAAGGAATAATAAACACGGATGCCCAATAGATATGCATGGCCGATAAAACAGAGTTAATAAGTTGTAGTCTACCAGCAAAAGAAAGAGACTTATTCAGCCAGCTATTGACTCTCTTTTCCATCCGATCTAGAAGAGGTTTGCAATCCTTAAAGACTAACTTAGTGGAAATTAATGGCACCCCCAGATACCTGACCGGCAACGAACCTTCCTGGAACAGCATGATCCGAAGTATATCTTGCTTGACATTATTCGGTACATTACAGAAATAAGCCGTACTCTTAGCTGAACTCGGAACTAATCCAGAAAGATTTGTAAACTTCTCAAGCGCATCTCTAACCTTTTTCACCGAAACAATATCCCCATGCACAAAAATGAATAAATCATCAGCAAAGGAAACGTTTATAATCTTCTGCTTAACACAATTAGCATGAAACTTAAACATAGTGCTAGAATGAGCAGCTTGTTGAAGAAGCATTGAGAGAACCTCCATAATCAATGTGAATAAGTATGGCGACATAGGATCACCTTGCCGCAGGCCCCTCTTACCCCCGAAAAAACCATGCAAATTACCATTAATGCTAAGAGAATAAGTGGTTGTGGTTACACAAGCCATAATCCACGCAACCATCTTTTGATGAAACCCAAAACCATGCAAAACATCCTCCAAAAACGCCCAACTAACAGTATCATAAGCTTTTTGGATATCTATTTTGAACGCACATCTAGCCGGACCCCGATTCAAATGATAATTATGCATCAATTCTTGAGTAAGAAGAATGTTATCTGATATTTTCCTACCCGGAACAAAGGCAGACTGATTAATACTCACCAAATCACCCAGACTCCCCTTCAATCTATCCGTGATGATCTTGCTGATACACTTGTACAAGACATTATAGCAAGAAATAGGCCGATAATCAAGAACCGAATCCGGAGTCTCCACTTTTGGAATAAGAGCCAGTATAGTATGATTAAGTTGTTTCAGGATCTTACCATTATCAAAAAACTCTAATATGGCCATAGTAATCTCATCGCCCACAATGTCCCATGTATGTTTAAAAAACGCCGACGTATAGCCATCAGGACCCGGAGCTTTATTCTCGCCAATAGAAAACATAGCATTCTTGATCTCTTCACGCGTAACCTGTCTAACCATATTATCCGCAACAGCCGGACTAAGCATATTAACGAAAACATCTTCCTGATTAAGTTGAATAACTTAATCCTCCTTGCCCAGAAAATTTGCATAATGGTTGACTAAGGCAATCGACACATCTTCACCCTCAAAACGGTTCCCAGCAACATCCTTAATAGATTGAATTTTTGATCTCGCATTCCTACATTTCACACTGTTATGGAAGAAAGCTGTATTAGAATCCCTCGCACATAACCATTCCACTTTAGACTTCTGCTTTAAAAAACATTCCTCATCATAAGCCGCTGACTTGAACTCTTTTAAGTATTTAGCTTCCATGTTTCTCAACTCTCTATTAAGAGGATTAGTATCAATCTTTTTTTGAATATCATCCAACTTACTTCTCAGCTCAGATACTTTATCATGCAAATTACCTTGTCTAAATAGAATTCTCCGCAAAGACGGCTTCAAGTTCTTGAGCTTCTTAGTAACCGAGTACATAGCCACCCCATTAATCGTTTTCCTCCACTCCTGCTCAACCGAAGACCTAAACTCTGGTTTAGAGGTGATTAAGTTTGCAAATTTAAAAGGTTTAGGCTTAGCCTTAGTCGCGTCTCCCATCTTTAGAATACAAGGAGTGTGATCTGACACACGGAAAGGATGATAAAGAACAAAAGCATCCGGACATGTCTCTAAGAACTTCATATTACCCATCACCCGATCAATCTTTTTAAGCAACCCAATTCCCTCCTTCGGCTTCTGGTTCCAAGTATAGTGCAAACCATGGCCCATAATGTCAAGCAATTCCGTAACCTGAACACAATCATAAAACTCTCTCATGCCAATAGTTTGAGTGGACGATCCGCATATAGAATCTTCATGGTGCAAAGCTGACTTAAAATCTCCCATGACTACCCATGGTTTATCGTGACATAAGCCCTTATGCTTACAAAGGTTATCCCAAAGCTATCGTCTTTCCTGATATTTATTCTTCGTGTACACGAACGAACATAAAATAACTTTCATGCATGACTTGTATCGAAGTTGGACATGAATAACCTGGTCCGTTTGAGACAAAACCATGACATCCGAATTCCACCCCAAAATTATTGTAGTGCCCCGATCACACAAGTTCCCATTAGACGTCCAACTCCAATTTCTGAAGACACTTTTACAAACTTTATCAAGCTTCATGATATCGACATGCGACTCAAGGATGGCACAAACCGCTAACTTATTTTCAGACAAAAAAATCCGAACCTCACTTTGTTTCAGGGGTCGGGTCAAACCCCTTATGTTCCAAGCAGCGATGCTATCCATTCAAACCAGCCAAAACGGGAGTGCTTGCCCCCTCAGAAGTATCTTTCCTTTTATCATTTCTCATAAACTTGGACATTTCCGTAGGAACCGAATCCACAACCTCATCATCAATGTGCACAACCTCATCTGCAATGTTAACTTGGCTCTTGCTTACATTGTTTATGACCGGTCTTGTCTCATACCCATCTTCAAAATCAAACGCATCCACATCTTCATCATTCTTGGTAAGCGCCTCAAAAGAATTCTTTATATGAACATCACCAGCTTTATCATTTTTCAGCTTCTCATCCTTTGTACCTGAAGTACTCGGCCCTGTTTTATTTATCTTCGGCTTGTAGATAAATTTCGACTTTTGTTTTCTCTGAACTGGTCCCATTCTAATCGTCTTCCTCTTATCTGTAATAAAACCCTCATCATCAACAACCACCTGTTTCTTCTTGCTCTGAGCATTCTTACTACAGTTTTGGTCATTATGTCCGAAAACACAACACAAAGAACACCTTAAAGGTTTCCATTCATATTCCACATCCACTCTCTCCATTAAATAGCCCTCTTCATCTAGTTTCGGAATAGCCACAGTGATATGATCTTTTATTTCATTCTCCGCATTAATTTCAATTAAAGCCCGAGCAAAGCTGCTCCTCCCCCAATTCTCAGCACACATGTCCGCAGTATAACTATCTAATCTTTTTGGAACACCTATCTTGGACGCTAGTAAACTGAGCCCATCATCCGTGTAAACAGCTATCGGAACATTATGTAATTTAACCCATACCGGGACAGATTTGATACCCTCTTTTTTAAGGCTTACAGATGGAGACCAGACATTTAGAAACAATGGAACCTTCCTAATCAGCCACGGCCCCCCCTTAAGTACCTTTGTCATTCCCTCCTTTGATTCGAATTTAAAGAAAAAGAATCCAGTTGAGTTCATCATTGCTTTAACAAATCCAAATTTTGACCAGGCATTCTTTGCATAATACTCAACTACGGGAAAAGGAATCCTATTTCCCAAGAAATAACCAAACAAAACATTTTCAAGTTTTTCCTGAGCTTTCCGAATTACCTCACGAGGAATAACTACATCAGCATCTTGAACCGTCTCCGACGTATCTAGCTTCCTGAAATTTACTTCCCGTTTCGGAGATGCCTTTTGCTTAACCATATCAGCATACGAACCTGATTTAGTGCTATTCTCCGGCTTATCATCAAGAATCTGATTAATACTACTCTGTAGCTATATTGGAACAGTAATTTTCTCAAGCTCATCAATAACATTAATCGGTCTCGGCTCCTGATTATCAGTTCTGATAACCCCTCCTACCGACGAATTATTTATCGAAAACATTCCCCTCCTAGGCATAAGTGAGTTACCTTCAATGTTGGTGACACGCAGACCAATCCCGCGGACAGGAGCCGTACCTGGAGTTACGTCAGAATCATCACCCACTGTACGTACGTTTTGAAGATTATCCAGATTGGGGTAATCATACCCATCCAGATTAACACCTCTCTCCATCAGAACAATTACACGCTTGCCATGCAAAGGAAAACCACGTAAAAACAATCAATTACCAGCCGTCGAACAAGAGAAACCCTAAACCTTTAAACCCTAGTATCAGTTATCCACCGTTAACCGATTATAAAAGTGTTATCGATCTAGCTAAATTACACTCAGGTAACCGCAATCAACAACAACTAGTTTAATCAATCAGGTTTTCAAAAAGAAAATCTAGAGCGCGATTGAAAAGAAACGAAAAGAAAAAACCCTAATTCCTAGTCTATCACAAATGCTAACAAGTTCGTTCTAGAGGATTGACGAATCAAAACTCCAGTAACAGACTGTTATACATAAGATCATGAAGAAAAACTAGGGTTTCATGAGGAACAAAAATCGCCTAAAGGTGAGAGAGAAAGGGTTTGATAGGCCAACCCTAGTATCAGTTATCCACCCTTACGCTACTTTAACGCGTCGTTTGCGTAAAACGCGTTCGGACCGCCTAACTAGCCCTATGACAAGTGTTATATGCATCAACATGTCTAATAATGTTGCCTAATCAGTTTAGATGTAAAAATTTAGGTTGCATATGCTTAAAATGAATTTATGCGTAAAAAGGGCATTTTGGTCATTTTCCTAAGGCATATAAATTACCTATCATACAACTACTTAAACGAAGTGACCATAAGGTATAACCTTGGAAGGTTATTCCCTATACAACTATGGTCACAATACATGTTTGGTCGGATCCTAATGATCGACCAAACGGGTCGGGTTCGAAAGTTTAGGCGGTTGTTTAGACCACTTATCTTTCGACCCTATATAAGCACTAAACCTAAAGTGATGAGTTAAACATGTTAAAACATGTTTAACGAAGTTAGAAAACAAGTTTGGTATCAAAACAAAGGGTCTTGATACCCTAGAGTAGTTTGGTTGCAAAATACGCAAGAATACGCATTTTGACCGAAACTACGACTCGTCACTACGCCTAAATAACGTGGTAATCAGTAGGTATAGTCACAAAGGAATATGACCATCGTGATTACGCTCACGTTGCGAAGTTCAAACGAACTTCGTGTTGACCATTGACTGGTCAAAGCAGAAAGTCAAACACTATTTGACTTTCACGCTTAAAAACGCATAAAAGAACGAAAAAAGCTTACAAGAGGTCCAAGCTAGGAAGATTTGATCTTAAAATTCTCAGGTATGAAGTGTAGAAACTTCAAATTAGAGAATTCAATCAGATCAAGTGAGTTGCAAATGAAATAGGGTTGGGTATATATAGGATTCGGACAACCGTTAAGATCGTTCATCGGAAACCGAGCTTAAATCTGGACCATACAAGTGCACCCATGGTTTTGGAATACCATGGGCACCCCAAAATAGCCCATAGGAAGCTTAAAAACCATTTGCAATTCAGAAAACCCAGCTGTTGATTTGATAAAAGCTTTTTTTCTGATCTGGGGGTTTTACATGCCCCGCGTACGAGTTAGACATATCCTACGCGGCCCGCGACCGCCTGAGATAACAGCAACAGTTTCTAAATTTGCAGTTTTGGTCCCTGCAAGTGTTAAATGTCATTTTTGATGCTTCTAAAGCCCGTTAAGCCATTTTCAAGGCTCTACAATGATGCCTAAGCCTAGTAGACATGAAACATGCTCAAAAATATGCCGGATGTTGGTTCATTTGGTCGTATGGTCATGTTATTCGGTTAATTACGACAAAACACGAACGGACGTGAAAAACGATCCAAATTATGCGACGAATGGAATTTTATTATGCTAGTCGCTAAAATAAAATATTTTAATGATTACATAAATTTTTGGATGTCCGGATGTATTCAGAACGTAAGTTATGCACGAAAATACAAACTTATGCACTTTTTGACTCTTTTAGTCCCTGTTGATCAAATAAGTTTATTTTTGTGCACCAAACACCTCTAAGCCTATTTCTAAGCTATGTAAAGGATATTTAGGGCACGTTTAACTTATGATCATATTCCAGAATGTTCGTTACAGTACGAATCGTCATACTTTCGTAGTTTGTCGAAATTAGTCCCTGTAAGCGAATAAAGTTGATGACACACCAAACCCTCAAAAACTTATTTCTAAGTTATGTAAAGGTTATTTAAGGTATGTTAAGCCTATGTCACTATCCCGGAGTGTCTGTCGTGTT
The DNA here is from genome assembly GCA_030545235.1 of Helianthus tuberosus. NCBI lineage: Eukaryota > Viridiplantae > Streptophyta > Magnoliopsida > Asterales > Asteraceae > Helianthus > Helianthus tuberosus. The sequence continues at coordinate 116,628,159 of CM060407.1, forward strand.
AAACTAATTTCGTTTACGCATCAGTTCGCGTATAACTTCCTAGAAAGCGATTTAGAGCTCAAAATTGAACAAGGATTGATATGTGCAAATGATACACATATTTATACAAATCCCAAATATGAAACACAATTTTTCATTGGTTTGGTATTTGTTTGATGGCCGTGGAGGCACAGGTGTCACAGTCTCCCCTACTTCAGGAAATTTCATCCCGAAATTTATTTAGAGGAAACTTGTGTGAGCTTGAAATATGAAGTCGAAAAGATAAAACAACACTGGTTAGAGTTCTGAACTTCTAGTAACTTTAAATGACATCATGCTTGTAATGTAAAAGGGACACTTATATACAAGTATATAAAGCGCCATTGGTGCGTCCACCGTACCTCCATTACATTGTTTACATTTCGTTATTTTTGCCACTAAAGGTTCTTACACATGATAAATCTTACTGTGGTTTCCGTGCACTGAATTTCATAATTATGTATGCATCCATAATTACGTAATTCCTTGCATAGCCCACACAGTGTATCTTATAATGTGTAGGGGAAGAATATAATGAACGAACATGTGATGATTGTGACTAGACTACCATAGAGTCCTTTTAATTAAATCAATAATTGATCTCTTTAAATAGACTACCAAGGATTCTGTTCAGCTATATCATCACATGTCATTCTTAACCAGATTCTAAATTAATCTTTCTGACTTAGACCACTCAAGGGGTCTTTTTGAATTATGGAATGGTACTATATAATCCAAGGGTCTTAACTATTACGTAGAAGCCCATTAAGGATTTAAGGTAGCACCTTTGGATATCCTACTGTGAATCACACATATGAAGATATGGAAGATTCTACGAGGATTTGGATAACGAAATTAAAAACACAAAAGAAAACACCTAACACATAATCACATAACCACAAAATTGTTTAACTTGATCTTTAATTTGTTATCGTTTTGTTAATTTGTTTGTTAATTGTGCACATGTATTTAAAGCACACCAGGAATCCAATCCGTGGATCTCATTTGGCACTTTAAACATTTCAAGAATCTAACTATGGAGATAGGAAGATCTTAAAAGAAAATCCGATTTCGATTACAAGGAATCGTAACATTCGAATTAAGGTACACAAGGAATCCAATTAAGGACTCCGATTTGAATGACAATCAATCCACCAGGATCTAATTGCGAAGGTAAGAAGATCCCACATGGATTTTTAGAATTTGAATAGCGGGAAATGCTTCGAACCCTTGCACTAGACATGCTTAAGTCAAAACATGAGGTAAAATGCTCATGAAGTTGAGGCGCTAGATATGCCAAGGCGACATATGAAGCAGAATTTGAAGGTTAAATCAATGTATGAGCAAAATGTTTTTGAAAACTATGCATGGAGTTCTTTTAGAAATGTGTTTAATGTTTTTGAAACCTAACATAATACTTTTGAAATCATAAAGTAGGTGTATTAGATAAGTATATTTATAAAATGTTCTAAAATTATGCGAGATGAATTTTGAAATTATGTATAAGGTTTTTGAAAACATGAATGATGCGTTTGAAATCATGCAGTTGATGTCACACCCCGACCACGTAGAACACAAAACGTGGCAGAAACGTCGGGGAGTGTTGTAACAGAATTAATTGTTTCACAACCATGGAAATTAAAGTTACATTTTATTTACCAAACAAGCGAGTTACATTGTTTTAAACAAGAAACAAAGACTACATAACATAAATTAACTAGTTCTTGCTTCGTTTTAAGTCACTAAGGCCCAGGTCCACCTAAGTGTGTCTCGATCATCCTATGCAACAGCTCCTGAAAACACATGTGAAAATAGGTATGTCAGCATAAAAATGCCTGTGAGATACATAGGTTTTGTGAAAATAGGATTCATGACTTGTGTTTAAAGAAACTGGTTAGTAAAAAGTAGCAATGAATCTTGTTGGGTGTTTGCCTTCATAAATCATTTGAAAAGTGGCAAATGAACCAAATGATATATATGTATAAGAGAATAATGTGTGGTTAAGTGAATAACCATGTAAAATGAGTTTGTATAAGTTAAGTTATTTGTAAAACGATGTTTATGTGAAGATCGTATTGTAGATGTAATATGTCTAAACTAAAATGGTTTAAATAACGCTACGATATGTAATACCATAAAAGCACTTATATATAGGAAGTACCAGCGGCGTATCCACCATGTTTTTATTGTATTACACGTCGCCTCGTTACTTAAATCACTTACCCAAACAACCACCAAAATGTAATGTTTAACAGTTGTAGAAATGTTTATGTATGGTCAAATACGGTTTACACGGTTCAATAGTTACAAACGGTTCACATAATCAAATGGTTATAACGGTTCACATAGTCAAAAGGTTACAACGGTTCACATAGTCAAATAGTTACAAACGGTTCAAAATGTAGTATAATGTGTTCATATGCTGGATGAGCATATGCAACAAAATGTAATGTAAAACAATGTACTAAGTATGCTAAGTTAACATACAAAGCAGGAAAAGTCCTGTAAATCAATGTGCTAGCATGCTCACTCAACATACATAGCAGAAATGTAAAGTAAAACAATGTACTAAGTATGCTAAGTAAACATACATAGCAAAACAATGTAATGTAAATCATGTACCATAAATGTACTAATGAACATAGCAAGTATATGATGTGAAAACATGAAAAGCGTGAAAGTACAAGTAGGCACATGTGTTTCACCCCAAAACAGTTTGAAAACAGTAAAAGAGGGGTCTATGTACTCACTTGAGATTGCTTAGAAGTCCTTGAGTAACAACCAAACAATGCTAGAGATCACGGAATCAAACGGCACCTAATATAGGTAACTATGTTAATAAACGGACCTATATCGGAGGATCGGATAGAATGAGAGCTCGTAAACCAAATGAGTATGAGAACTCATGTAATATGGTTTAACAAAGCCTACATACTACAATGGAACATACCCTAAGTGCTTACGACCCATTACAACCCGTTTAGGTAGCTTATGCTACTTTAACGCGTTGTTCGCGTAAAACGCGTTCGGACCGTCTAACTCTTCCTATGACAAGTAAAATATGCCTTAACATGTTTAATATTGTTGCCAAATCGGTTTAGATACCAAAAGTTATGTTACATAGGCTTAGCATGAATTTTAGCGCAAAAAGGGCGTTTTGGTAATTTACCTAAGGCATATAAACTACCTATCATACAACTACTTAAACGATGTGACCATAAGGTATAACCTCGGAAGGTTATTCCTTATATAATTATGGTCACCTAATGTGCTTGGTCGGATCCTAATGATCGACCAAGTGGGTCGGGTTCGAAAGCATAAGCGATTGATTAGATTGCTTACCCTTACGACCCTAGACAAGCACAAATCTAAAAGTGACGAGCTAAGCATGTTAAAACATGCTTAACGACTTTAGAAAAATAGGTTTGGTATCAAAACAAACGGTTTTGAAACCTAAGAGTAGTTTTGTTACAAAATACGCAAGAATACGCATTTTGGCCAAAACTATGACTCGTCACTGAGCCTAGATAACATGGTAATCAGTAGGTATAGTCGCAAGGGCTATAACCATCGTGATTACGCTCACGTTATGAAGTTCGAACGAACTTCGTGTTGACCATAAACTGGTCAATGCAGAAAGTCAAACAAAGTTTGACTTTAACGCTAAAACGAATGAAAAGAACGAAGGAAGACTTACAAAGGGTCCCCGCAAGATTGATTTTCCAAGTATTCTCAGGTATGAGGTGATGAAACACCCCAACTTAGAGAAATCTCAAAAATCAAGTGGGTTTTGCAAGTGAACTTGAGGGGTATTTATAGATTTCCTTGAACCGTTAAGTTCGTTTCTCAAAAACCGTGCTTCAATATCATCCATACACCTCAAGCCCATAGTTTTACAATACCATTGGAGCCCCTAGTATCTTGAAATACCATTTGCAAGTGAGTTTTGAGTGTTTAACAGCTGTTAACAGGCTGTAAAACAGGTTTTACTGATCTGGGAGGGCCTCGCGTCACGCCTAGGGGCAAGGGCAGGCCTGGCGTCACGCCTAGGTGTCCCAGATCAGAAAACAGTTTCCAAAATGATAGTTTCAGTCCCTGTTGTGTTTTAAGGTCATTTCCGACATGTTTTTTTTTTTGGGTAAAGGGTTACCCCGGTAAATTTATTTCAAAACAACCAAAACCAACAAGTGTGAGCCAGGATGACCCACAGTTCTCACGTATGACAAGCCATACGGGAGTTTACACGCAAGGAAAGACCAAGCAAACAAGAAAAACAAAGTCACTAAACAAGGACTACACTCAAACAAACTTAATAATATTAGCCGAGATCATCATCTGCAACCAACAGACCACGCGGCAAACTCCAATCCTGCAAAATCCCTTCAATCTGAGTTGTTCTTTTAAACCTCATGGTATGAAGTTTTAACCAAACGGTAGACAACACCACCTCTATAAGCTGATCCGAGCTTCTCTTTTTATTAGAAAAGAGTCTTAGATTTCATTCCTGCCACACAAAGTAAGCCGAAGCCCCAACATTTCCGACATGTTTATGGCCCGTTAAGCAAACTTTAAGGCCTTAAAATGATGCCTAAACATTGTGGACAAGAAACATGCTCAAAAATATGTCGGGTGTTGGTTCGTTTGGTCGTACGATCGCGATATTCGCTTAGTTACGACGAAATGCGCACAAGCGCGAAAAACGATCCAAATTGCGCGACGAATGGATTTTTCTTATGCCAAACACTAAAATAAAATGTTTTAGTGCTTACATAATTTTTTGGATGTCTGGATGTATTTAGAATGTAAGTTATGCGCGAAAATGCAAACTTGTGCACTTTTTGACGCTTTTAGGCCCTGAATGACCCAAAAGTTTATTTTAGCATACCGAACCCCTCAAAGCCTATTTCTAAGCTATGTAAAGGATATTTAGGGTATGTTTAACATATGGTCATGTTCCAGAATGTTCGTTACAGTTCAAATGGCATACTTTCGCAGTTTGTCAAATTTAGTCCCTGTAAGCGATTAAACTTGATTTTGCCATACCAAAGCCTTCAAAACTTATTTCTAAGTTATATAAAGGTTATTTAAGGTATGTTAAGCATATTTCACTGTTCCGGAGTGTTTGTTGCATTAATCTGGTTATATTTACGCATCAGAATGCGTATAACCTATCCAGAAAGCGATTTAAAGCCCGAAAACGAACAAGAATTGATATGTGCAAACGATACACATATTTCTACATATCCCAAGTATGAAACACCATATCTCATTGATTTGGTATTTGTTTGATGGTCACGGAGGCACAGGTGTCACAGTTGATATATTAAGTGAATATATTATGTTAAAAAAATTTGGGTAAAGGGTTACCCCGGTGAATTTTATTAAAAACAATAAGCACAAAAGTGCAACTGAAATGTTACACACCCGCTAGACTTGGCATACCAAGACTAGAAAAAAGAAAACAACAAAAAACAAACAAAAACTGCCAACATCTCAACCAAACGGACATAGCCCAACCCAGCCAATACGGAATATTATGTTAAAAATGTTTTCAAACTACATGGAATATTTTGAAATCATGAAGGTTGTTTTGAAAACTTATACTATGTATGTTATGAAAACCAGAATGTAATGGGTATGAGATCGAAAAATTACCCTTAGTTATCTAACCAAGGATTTAAAGATACAGATGTGCAAAAAGCACGATTACTCATAATGTCACATTATTTTCTGTTCTTTGTTTCTTAGAATGAAATGAGTACTTAGAATTTTCGAGGAAATTATGAGCGATCACTTGAAAGGGAGAATCACAAGAGTAGTCTGTAAAGAACATAGTTCCATGATGTAGGTATCATAGGGACATGCCATACACACATGTAACTACACTTGTACATCAGAATTGTGAACAACAATTTATTTATAAACAAAACAGATTGTTTCAGGGTTCAACAAAAGATACAAAAGCATAAGATTCAAATTATTCTAAATAGCAGCATCCTTTAATCAGCCAATGCTCATCCGAGGGTCAGATTTGTAACAGCTTTGTTTTGGGTAGCAAAGCGGCACACGCCAACCAAATATCCCCATCGTCCACAGTGGGTACACTTGAAGCAAGGTATGTGATTCGGATGATGACGGTTGCATCGATTGCACCATGGAGCAGCTCGGCAAACCCTAGTTGTATGACCTATATTTCCACAGATTAGGCATCTGCGGCACTTCACACTGGCATGATGATGAAGGTTACATTGGTTGCACGAGGGTACAGTTCCGTTGTAAGGCTTCTTGACTGGTGGTGCTGCCACCTGACTAGGTCCTGCTTGTTTTGGTGCAGCCGCTGTGGGATTCTTTGAAGCTTTATGTTTCTTTGGTTTTGGTGAAGGCTTGGCTTCTATTTCCTTCGGTGTCTCTTGAGTAGCTTCATCCGTGAGACGAGCCATGGCAACAGCTAATTCAACAGTCTTCAGGACTACTTCGCCTATTCGCTGGGCAAATTTGGTAGTCTGCTCGGATATCTGAGCGTCGTTGCGATGAAGAGACATTCTAGAAGAAATGAAAGACATAGGAGGAAACAAGTGAAATGTTATCGGATAATCGAAACAAAATGACAACGCATAAAAATTGCAATCATTTTTTTTTTGCTACCTAAGGTAAACAAATGAGACGACGACTAATCAAAGTAAGCGGGTCATATTAATGTATCGCGAAGACATGCTTTAGCCTATAAGTGGACACTCACCCCAAGAGTTCCCAGGTAAGAGTGACTGGTCCGATTATGTGGATTTGTACGAACACTCTAGCCTTAGACAGAAAGCTCAGAGTACAGCATCCACCCTTCCAGATTGCACATGTTCACATTATAAGACCCAACTTTGACGAGATTTTGAAAACTTAAAGGGTTCAAAACCTTATAATAAATCATCCTAGAACAGATGATTGGTTTTCAAAGCGGATTTGAAATTTATGTACCTGTTGTGGTTGTCACCTTAGGATAAGTGACGGTATTGTTTTAAGATCTAAACACAAGGATCTTGTGTTAGGGTCCTAGGAAGGTTATAGACTAGGTCAAAGCATTACTAATAACCTAATTCCCTATAACCATGAGCTCTGATACCAACTCTTATGTCACACCCCGACCGCGTAAAACAACAAATCGCGACGGAAACGTCGGGGAGTATTGTAACAGAATCATTGTTTCATAACACATAGAAATTGAAATTTTGTTTTATTGATTAACAGAAGTTACAATGTCTTAAAATCAAAGCATCATAACATAATTAACTAGTCTTGCATCTTTTATTGTCACTAAGGCCCAAGTCCGCTAAAGTGTATCTTGATCAATCCTATGCATCATCTCTTGAAAACACATGTGAAAATAGGTACGTCAGCATAAAAATGCCTGTGAGATACATAGGTTTTATTGACTTAGGATTCATGACTTGTAAGTTTAAAGAAAATGTTTGTCAAAAGTAAATCATGAACCTTGTAAAATGTTTTTTTTTATAAATCATACGAAAAATCGATAAGAAATCAGATTACATAAAAGAAAAGTGTATGGTCAATTAAATAACCAAGTAAAATGAGTTGTATAAAATAAACTATTTGTAAAACAATGTCTTGTGAAAATATGTTATTTATGTAAAATGTAATATGTCTAAATTGAAATGGTTTAAATAACGCTACGATATGTAATATCACAAAAGCACTTATATATAGGAAGTACCAGCGGCGTATCCACCATGCTTTTATCATATTATACACGCCTCGTTACTTAAATCACTTACCCAAACAAACCACCAAAATTGTCTTGTTTAAACCAATTGTCAAATGTTATTATGTAAACCATGTCTATTGTCAAATGTAAATCATGTAATGTGTAAACAATGTCAAAATGTTCATGTGTAAACAATGTCTATTGTCAAATGTAAATCATGTAATGCGTAAACAAGTGTCATGTATGGTAAGTAAAAGAAGTGACTACTTAAACCATATGTATAAATGTACAAAACAAAGAATTTGAATAAATCAAAAGTTATGTTTTGTAAAATCCATGCATGCCTTACTGATACAAACATTTATGCGGTAATGTTAAATGCATACATCCAAGCCTTGCGACTATGGCGACAAACCCTTAAACGAAGTTAAAGGTTTATCTAAACAATGTATATCGAATTCGGTCATTCCTTCCATCCAAACAAACCTAGGATTTCAGGAACTGGAGTTGTCAATTCCTATGGTACCACTACCTACTAACGAACGGCGTGATCAATGTTAATGAATGTATTTTTGTCCCATTTAAACAAACCAAATGTCATACCAAAATGTAAGCATGTTTTATGAAAATAATGTACTAAGTATGCAACAAATGAGCATACATAGCATGAAATGTGATGTAAATCAATGTACTAAGTATGCACTAAATGGACATACATAGCATAAAATGTAATGTAAAACAATGTACTAAGTATGCACTAAATGGACATACATAGCATAATACATAATGAAATCATGTACTATAAGTGTACTAATGAACATAACAAGCATATGATATGAAAACATGAAAAGCACAAAAGTAACAAGTAGGCACATGTGTATCACCCCAAAATGTTTGAAAAACAGTAAAAGAGGGGACTATGTACACACTTGAGGGTGCTTAGAAGTCTTGAATAACAACCAAGCAAAGCTAGAAAGATCACGGAATCAAACGGCACCTAATATAGGTAACTACATTAATAAATCGAAAGATCGGATAAAATGAGGTTTCGTAAACCAAATGAGTATAGGAACTCATGTAATATGGTTTAACAAAGCCTACATTCTAAAACGAAACCTATCCTAAGTGCTTTCGACCCATTACGACCCGTTTAGGTAGCTTACGCTACTTTAACGCATCGTTTGCGTAAAACGCGTTCAGCCCGCCTAACAAGCCCTATGACAAGTATTATATGCCTTAACATGTCTAATAATGTTGCCTAATCAGTTTAGATGTAAAAATTTAGGTTACATATGCTTAAAATGAATTTATGTGTAAAAAGGGCATTTTGGTCATTTTCCTAAGGCATATAAATTACCTATCATACAACTACTTAAACGAAGTGACCATAAGGTATAACCTTGGAAGGTTATTCCCTATACAACTATGGTCACAATACATGTTTGGTCGGATCCTAATGATCGACCAAACGGGTCGGGTTCGAAAGTCTAAGCGGTTGTTTAGACCGCTTATCTTTCGACCCTATATAAGCACTAAACCTAAAGTGACGAGTTAAACATGTTAAAACATGTTTAACGAAGTTAGAAAACAAGTTTGGTATCAAAACAAAGGGTCTTGATACCCAAGAGTAGTTTGGTTGCAAAATACGCAAGAATACGCATTTTGACCGAAACTACGACTCGTCACTACGCCTAAATAACGTGGTAATCAGTAGGTATAGTCACAAAGGACTATGACCATCGTGATTACGCTCACGTTGCGAAGTTCAAACGAACTTCGTGTTGACCATTGACTGGTCAAAGTAGAAAGTCAAACACTATTTGACTTTCACGCTTAAAAACGCACAAAAGAACGAAAGAAGCTTACAAGAGGTCCAAGCGAGGAAGATTTGATCTTAAAATTCTCAGGTATGAAGTGTAGAAACTTCAATGTAGAGAATTCAATCAGATCAAGTAGTTGCAAATGAAATGGAGTTGGGTATATATAGGATTCGGACAACCGTTAAGATCGTTCATCGAAAACCAAGCTTAAATCTGGACCGTACAAGTGCACCCATGGTTTTGGAATACCATGGGCACCCCAAAATAGCCCATAGGAAGCTTAAAAACCATTTGCAATTCAGAAAACCCAGTTGTTGATTTGATAAAAGCTGTTTTGCTGATCTGGGGGTTTTATGCACCCCGCGTACGAGTTAGACATATCCTACACAGCCCACGACCACCTGAGATAACAGCAACACTTTTTAAAGTTGCAGTTTTGGTCCCTGCAAGTGTTAAATGCCATTTTTGATGCTTCTAAGGTCCGTTAAGCCATTTTCAAGGCTCTAAAATGATGCCTAAGCATAGTAGACATGAAACATGCGCAAAAATATGTCGGATGTCGGTTCGTTTGGTCGTATGGTCACGTTATTCGGTTAATTACGACGAAACACGAACGGACGTGAAAAACGATCCAAATTATGCGACAAATGGAATTTTATTATGCCAATCGCTAAAATAAAATATTTTAATGATTACATAAATTTTTGGATGTCCGGATGTATTCAGAACGTAAGTTATGCGCGAAAATGCAAACTTATGCACTTTTTGACGCTTTTAGTCCCTGTTGATCAAATAAGTTTATTTTTGTGCACCAAACACCTCTAAGCCTATTTCTAAGCTATGTAAAGGATATTTAGGGCACGTTTAACTTATGATCATATTTTGGAATGTTTGTTACAGTACGAATCGTCATACTTTCGCAGTTAGTCGAAATTAGTCCCTGTAAGCGAATAAAGTTGATTTCGACACACCAAACCCTCAAAAACTTATTTCTAAGTTATGTAAAGCTTATTTAAGGTATTTTACGCCTATCTCACTATCCCAGAGTGTTTGTCGCATCAAACTGATTTCGTTTACGCATCAGTTCGCGTATAACTTCCTAGAAAGCGATTTAGAGCTTGAAATTGAACAAGGATTGATTTGGGCAAATGATACACATATTTATACAAATCCCAAATATGAAACACAATATTTAATTGGTTTGGTATTTGTTTGATGGCCGTGGAGGCACAGGGGTCACAAGCTAGTTACTATCGTAGATTCATCACAGGATTTTCGAGGATTTCGCAGCTTTAATCTCCTTAGCACAGCAGGGTGCTCTGAGCATCGTCTTTACCCGAGGGCGCGGGTGATCTAGTGGTATACCATGATGGTACGAATCAGAGTTCTAGTTACACATTGATGTAACACGAGGAAGTGATGACTTGCGTAGTGGATTCACAAGAAGAATTGCATGAGTCACAACCTGCGGTGGAAACCGTGGTCTTTGGATTTAGGTTGGAGGCATTACTTGGACGGTACCAAATGTATTGCTTAGACCGATCACAAGAGCCTCCCGTGTGCTCTGGCTTCAAAAGAGCTAAATTAGGTAATGGCATCGCTGGATGGGACGTTTGGATGATTACGACTGTGAAACCTGAATGTGCACGAGCTTGGCAGCTTACTATCGACTCTAACTTACCTAATCAGACTCGCTCTGTTCAAACTGGAGAACAGAAGGAAGAGGATCCACAAGTTGAACCCATGCAGGGCATGGAGAAGCAACCACTGGCAGGGCGGATGATATTCGCTACCCCCGGGAACGAGTGTGGATCACATTATATGGTAACTCTAGGAAACTTGTGTTGAGCAAAGCACACCGGCTTCGATAATCTTGTCGTCTGGATTTTGATGAGAGATAGTAGAATCTATAAATCTTGTACTGATGATCGGGCATGAAGACCCACCTAGCAATGTATGTGTATGACGTTTGACTAGTGGGAAAGTCAAGGTGGATATCGGTTCCATTCTGAGTTTTAAGTAAACCACCTAGCAATGTATGTGTATGACGTTTGACTTGTGGGAAAGTCAAGGTGGAGTATCAGCAACCGGCAACGCCCATATGGAAATGAGAACAGACTACCGTGGATTTGTCACTGGTTTACTTAAAACTCAGAATGGAACCGATATCACCTGGCTGATCGATGATTTTCTCACGTAACCAGCACACTTTCTTGCAATCAAAGGGACTGACGAGCCTTCACAGCTTGTGAATATTCCTCTGGGAGAGGTGGTTTTTAGGCACGAGGTGCCAACTCCTGTTACCTTTGAGTTTGATCCATACCTGATTTATGACAGGCAGTAGACAACATTCTTGGCTCACGTATAGACATGAGTATTACTCAGCATCATAGGACCAACGATTAGAGTCAGCGAACCCCTTAAGACATGCTGCGAGCATGTGTGAGAATGACTTAGTAAGAATTCGAAAGGACACCTACCTATGGTTGACTTTACTGCAACAGCTACTATTCTAGTATTCAGGCAGCTCTGGTTAAAGCATTGCGTGGACGATAATGCCAAGATTTGTACTCGAACCTCCTAGGAAGCTGAGAAGATTAGGAAACACTGGGAGTTCGCTGTGGGCGAATGTATCATAATCGAAAACCTCACCCTGGGAGGGTGCGGTACGCTATGGGAAACGTGGCAAGCTTAGTATGCGGTACGCTGGGACATTCGGATCTCTGGAACGCATCGGTGATATGACTCACAAACTCGAGTTACCTGACGAATTATGTGACAACTCGTACTTTAGACCTATCTTGTAACGTTACGTGAGTTACTCTAATTGAATAAATGCATGTTATGTGAATATATGTTGTGTTGTATGTATGTATGTATATGAACGAGCCAAACACACAACACACACACCCGATCGCACAAGCCCACTTGGGGCCGTATCTCTTGTAATCGGACCATAAGGGCAGCCCATGTATGGGTTCGGCCCACACATCTCACACGCATAACATTAGGGTGTGTAACTATTCTACACTTTACCAAAAACATTCACATACACAAACCCTAGGAGCTCTCATTCTCTCTCTCGCCTCCTCTTGGAACCGGCGACAACTTCCTTGTTCACCCGAGACCTTTCTCGTTCATCCTCTAATCCGGTTAGTGTTTTATTAATGGCTTGTATTATATGTGATGTTGTTAATAATTGGATTACATGATCGGTTAGGGTTATGCTAGTAACTCGGTTGATATGTTGTATGATATGTGTATGAATGATAAACGGATTGAAGTTTGCTATCCTTGTTATTGTTCTAGTTGTAAATCGGATTACATGATTAGAACCGAATGAATGTATGTAATCGGCTGGATACATGTTAGATTTCGAATGGTTTGATGATGGTGTTAGGATGATTTGGGATTGGTAATGATGAATGGAAACCGAAAGCTTGTTAATCGGCTGATATGTATGTATTCGGGTTGCTGATAATATGATTGATGGTTTTGACTAAGTTGTTGTTCATATTCATGATTAGGGTTCTTTAGAAAACAATTGATATATGCTTGTTTGATCGATAATATGCAAACTGTTAGTTGTTAATTGATTGTGGACAAATATGGAAACCTTGTAATTGATGGGCAAGATAAATGTTTGTAACTGATTTCCATAAATTCTGGATTTTTAAACCTGATCGCACAAGACCTCATGTCATACAAGGGGTCTACTCGCACAAGGAGTCTAGTCGAACAAGTCATCTGATCGCACAAGATGACCTGCTCGCACAAGACACTCACAGCCGCACAAGGCTGTTCGGATCGCACAAGTTGTGTGTTTAATTAACGGTTGGGCCGGGTAAGTGTTTGGGCCGGATGAGTCCACTCGCACAAGATATATCCAGTCGCACAAGGGCACCTGATGTCGCACATGATTGCTTGATTGTTTGTTGTTATTGGGCCGTATGATCATATGTTGGGCCGGGTATGGATGGGTTTAACGAGTGGATCGCACAAGGCTTATTGACTTGTGCGAGCCCATTCTATAAAAATCGTACAAGTGATAGTATGTTGTGACGGTGCCTGCTAGTATGTTAATGTGCCTAATATGTGTTGCTATGATCCGTGTGTGTGTTCTTACATGTTATCCTACCTGATACCTATGTGCATTACTTGAGTCAAAACCTGACTTGTATGGTAACCCTATTAGGACGCGGTTGACCACTCATAGTTCAAGAAACCCTTTTGTGTATCTGCCGAGCAAACCAAGGTGAGTTCACACAGCCAAGGCATGGGATTCCCAGGATGGGAATGGGTTGGATTATTTATTCGTTCAGTTTATGGAACTTAGATATATGATTCCCGGTAGAGGAGGGATTATGGATAAGAACAAGACTAGACTGGTTATACTAATTTAAACGATCTTCGCACACACGCCAAGGGTCGGCCGCGATATTATGACAATCTTCGCACACATGCCTAGAAAGGGCCGCGAACTATATACTCTAATCTTCGCAAACATGCCAGGAAGGGCCGCGATACTACTATACCTAGTCTAGCAAACATGGGAAATCCCCACTATACTTCGCAAACATGCCTAGAGGGCCGCGATACGATATATACGATACATGATTACTAATGAACATACGAACTGCTTTACGAACACTATAACTAAACAAACTCCCTGTGAACTCGCTCAACTAGTTGTTGACTCTCTGTTACATGCCTTGCAGGACCTTAGGTACTTATGGAGCTTGCACGGGAGGCACGGTCGTTGTGGGCACAGCTTGTGGATGTTATGAACAATATTTAAACATTTGAAATGGCTACTTATGATTGGGTTTATTTATGCTTCCGCTAAACATTGAATTTACACTTATGTTTTGAACACCTTTCATATTGGTTTGGTTGTTTTACATTTAATACTTACTATGTTCAATATGATTGGTGGCTTGATCCTGGTCAGTCACGCCTCCAAGCGGTGATACTCCGCGTGTGGATTTTGGGGGTGTGACAGATTGGTATCAGAGCCATTGGTTATAGAGAACTTGGTTTTAATAAAGGGAAAACGATTTTGTTAAAACCAGACTATAACCAGAACAGTGCTCTCAACGATCCACAACGACGCTTCGCTCCACGTGCAAGACTCAACATCCTAGGTAATAAGGTTTATGTTTATTGCCTACTTGCTAGAATTACATAGAACTTTGCTCGTGGTATGCTTAGATTACATTGATTACTATTCGTTACTGCCTGAGAACGCTTATATGCTCACACTCTTCTGTCATCGCACTATTCGCGAACCTCTCTCACTCATGTTCTCCTTGATGTCAAGATCATGAGTGGACGCGCTAACCTAGCTCAAGCCCAGTTGGCGGCTTCGATCACTGAACAAGTTACTGCAGCACTCGCAGCTGCCCAGGCAGGAGGTATAACCTGCCATCACCACTTACTCTAGAATCTTTAGATCCTACTCTCGTAACTCAACACTTGTGCTTAATTTTGATTACTCTTACGCGCACGACAAGTCAACACGCTCAGCCACCTGTATGCACATACAAGACTTTTATGGACTGCCGTCCTACTACTTTCAGCGACACTGAAGGAGCTATTGGACTCCTCCATTAGTTCGAGGAACTCGAATCGGTCATCGAGTGTGAGAATGACCCGAGGCTCGTAAGGTGAAATATGCCACTGATATTCTCGAAGGCACTGCGTTAACTTGGTAGAACGCGCAAGTTCAGACACTGGGGCTGACGGCTGCTAATGCCACCCCATGGGATGATTTTAAGGAACTGATCAAACGTGAATATTACAGTCGTGATGCCATCCACAAGTGGGAAGTGGAGTCCCTTAACATGAAGATGACGGGGTCAGAGACAAGAAGAGTATACGATAACGATCCAACAAATTGGCAATTTTGTGTCCAATTATGGCGGATCCTCCCATCAAGAGCATTGAGCTGTACCTCAAAGGCTTAGTACCAGAAATTCAAGGTCATATGACTTCTGCCAACCTTGCTACCATCCAGGATGATTACTCGTCTTGCTCATCGTTTCACAGAACAGGCAGTGGAACAGAACAAGCTGCCTAAACGTATCAGTGCTACTACTACTGCTATCACTACTGCTACTCCTAGTGACAACAATCGAAAATGGGATGGAACCTCCAGCAAGGGTTCAACTTCGGTTCAATCCCAGGCATAGCAGCGAAAGACAGATAATTACCAGAGCCCCAGTCAGCAGTCTTCTGGTAGTCAAAGGCAGGGTGGATATTGAGGAAATCACCCAAAGTGCAATAGATGCAACAGACACCACAGTGGTCATATAGTCAAGGATTGTAACCTCGTATTAGCTGCAAGCAGAGATCCTATGCAAGGAGAAGGTTATTCGTATTCCTCGTTCGGGCAAGGAACCTCTCGAAGTTCAAGGCGACAAGAGTGGTGTCGTGAGCGGTATTATCTCCTTTTTGAAGGCTCAGAAGTGTTTACGCAAGGGGCACACTGCTATACTAGCACTCGTTATAGATACCTCGAAGAAAGAGAAAAAGATTGAAGATATTCCTGTAGTACGTGACTTTCCTCAAGTGTTCCCTCAGGAATTACCTGGGTTACCGCCTCATCGTCAGGTGGAATTTCAGATCGAGCTCGCTCCAGGAGCAGCACCCATAGCTCGAGCGCCTTATCGTTTGGCTCCAACGGAATTGGAAGAACTGTCAAAGCAGCTACAAGAACTCTTGGAAAAGGGTTTTATACGTCCTAGCTCTTCGCCCTGGGGAGCTCCAGTGTTATTCGTGAAGAAGAAAGACGGTACGTTCAGGATGTGTATAGACTACCGCGAACTCAACAAGGTGACGATCAAGAATCGTTATCCTCTTCCGCGCATAGACGATTTATTCGATCAGCTGCAAGGGTCGAGCTACTACTCCAAAATAGACTTAAGGTCAGGATATCACCAGCTGAGAGTCCGGGATGAGGACGTCTCCAAAACAGCGTTCAGAACACGCTACGGCCACTACGAGTTTATGGTCATGCCATTTGGGCTAACGAACGCGCCTGCCGTATTTATGGATCTTATGAACAGGGTGTGCAAACCCTACCTCGACAAGTTCGTCATTGTTTTCATCGACGACATCTTGATTTATTCGAAAAGTCAGGAGGAACACGAGCAGCACCTACGACTTATACTGGAACTTTTACGGACAGAACAGCTATACGCTAAGTTTTCCAAATGTGACTTCTGGCTTCGTGAAGTCCACTTCTTAGGCCACGTGGTGAACAAGGATGGGATTCATGTAGATCCATCCAAGGTGGATTCGATTAAGAACTGGCCTGCGCCTCGTACACCAACAGAAATACGCCAATTCTTGGGTTTAGCGGGTTATTACAGACGTTTCATCAAAGACTTCTCAAAGATTGCTCAGCCACTTACGCTACTGACGCAGAAGGGTGTTGTTTACCGTTGGGGTGATGCACAGGAAACAGCGTTCAAACACTTAAAGGATAGACTCTGTAGCGCACCTATCCTCTCATTGCCTGAAGGCACGGATGATTTTGTAGTCTACTGCGACGCATCCATCCAAGGTCTTGGATGTGTATTGATGCAGAGGGATAAAGTTATTGCTTATGCTTCGCGCCAGCTTAAGATCCACGAACGAAACTACACTACGCATGATTTAGAGCTGGGAGCGGTTGTTTTTGCACTTAAGATATGGCGACACTACTTGTACGGCACTAAATGTGCTATCTACACTGACCACAGGAGCCTTGAACATATATTCAAACAGAAAGAGCTGAATATGCGACAGCGACGATGGGTCGAACTGCTAAACGACTACGAATGCTCAATCAGGTACCACCCAGGCAAAGCCAATGTTGTGGCTGACGCCCTCAGTCGAAAAGACACTGCGCCTAAGCGCGTACGAGCTTTACAACTCACCATACAGTCTAGCCTTCCTTCCCAGATACGAGATGCTCAGTCAGAAGCATTGAAACCAGAAAATGTCAGGGCTGAAGCCCTACGCGGCTCAAGGCAACGCTTAGAACAGAAGGAAGATGGTGCTTATTATGTCACAGGACGCATTTGGGTTCCACTGTACGGCAACCTACGCGAGCTGGTAATGGATGAAGCTCACAAGTCTCGCTACTCGGTACACCCTGGTTCGGATAAAATGTACCACGATATTAAGACTACATACTGGTGGCCTAGCATGAAGGCCCACATAGCCACATACGTTAGCAAATGCTTGACTTGTGCGAGAGTCAAGGCAGAATATCAGAAACTGTCAGGACCACTCCAACAACCTGAGATACCACAATGGAAATGGGAGCAAATTTCCATGGATTTTGTTACTGGCTTACCTAGATCTCAGCGCGGAAATGATACTATTTGGGTGATCGTGGATCGACTCACAAAGTCTGCTCACTTCTTGGCAATCAAAGAAACAGACAAGTTCTCTACACTAGCAGACATTTATTTAAAAGAAGTGGTCTCGAGGCACGGTGTGCCAACCTCTATCATCTCTGATCGAGATGCACGTTTTACTTCAGAACTGTGGCAAGCAATGCATAAATCTTTTGGCTCTCGTTTAGACATGAGCACAGCTTATCACCCTCAGACAGATGGGCAGTCTGAGCGCACGATTCAAACTCTAGAAGACATGCTTCGGGCGTGCGTAATTGATTTTGGCAACAGTTGGGAAAAACATTTGCCACTTGTGGAATTCTCATACAATAACAGCTACCACACAAGCATTAAAGCTGCACCATTCGAGGCATTGTACGGGCATAAATGTCGATCACCTCTCTGTTGGGCAGAGGTGGGGGAAAGTCAAATCACTGGTCCAGAAATGGTAGTCGATACCACTGAAAAGATTGCACAAATACGACAACGCATGGTGGCAGCTCGCGACCGTCAGAAGGTATACGCTGATAAAGACAGGAAACTACTCGAATTCCAAGTTGGGGATCGAGCGCTACTCAAAGTTTCACCCTGGAAGGGTGTGGTTCGTTTTGGCAAACGCGGCAAACTAAATCCACGATATGTTGGACCTTTCGAAGTTATTGAGAAAATAGGCAAAGTGGCCTACAGACTGAACTTACCACCTGAACTCAGTGCAGTTCAGAACGTCTTTCACGTGTCGAATCTGAAGAACTGAACTTACCACCTGAACTCAGCTATCGACGAACGGTTGCACTTCGTCGAGGAACCTGTTGAAATCACGGACCGGGATGTTAAGGTCCTCAAGAACACGAGAATCCCTCTTGTACGAGTTCGTTGGAACTCCCGCCGCGGCCCAGAGTTCACCTGGGAGCGCGAAGATCAAATGGAACTCAAATATCCCCAGTTATTCGGAACCAATGCAACTACTACTGAGGCTGAAGCTACCAATGCAGAATTTCGGGACGAAATTCCAAATCAACGGGGGGATAATGTGACACCCCAAGAAAACCAGTAATCTTCGCAAACATGCTCAGGGGAGCCGCGATACAATTCAGGTAAACAACGTCACACCATTAGCTTTCCTCAGTAACCGCATGCCAAATTTCGGGACGAAATTTCTTTTTAGTTGGGGATAATGTGACAACTCGTACTTTAGACCTATCTTGTAACGTTACGTGAGTTACTCTAATTGAATAAATGCATGTTATGTGAATATATGTTGTGTTGTATGTATGTATATGAACGAGCCAAACACACAACACACACACCCGATCGCACAAGCCCACTTGGGGCCGTATCTCTTGTAATCGGACCATAAGGGCAGCCCATGTATGGGTTCGGCCCACACATCTCACACGCATAACATTAGGGTGTGTAACTATTCTACACTTTACCAAAAACATTCACATACACAAACCCTAGGAGCTCTCATTCTCTCTCTCGCCTCCTCTTGGAACCGGCGACAACTTCCTTGTTCACCCGAGACCTTTCTCGTTCATCCTCTAATCCGGTTAGTGTTTTATTAATGGCTTGTATTATATGTGATGTTGTTAATAATTGGATTACATGATCGGTTAGGGTTATGCTAGTAACTCGGTTGATATGTTGTATGATATGTGTATGAATGATAAACGGATTGAAGTTTGCTATCCTTGTTATTGTTCTAGTTGTAAATCGGATTACATGATTAGAACCGAATGAATGTATGTAATCGGCTGGATACATGTTAGATTTCGAATGGTTTGATGATGGTGTTAGGATGATTTGGGATTGGTAATGATGAATGGAAACCGAAAGCTTGTTAATCGGCTGATATGTATGTATTCGGGTTGCTGATAATATGATTGATGGTTTTGACTAAGTTGTTGTTCATATTCATGATTAGGGTTCTTTAGAAAACAATTGATATATGCTTGTTTGATCGATAATATGCAAACTGTTAGTTGTTAATTGATTGTGGACAAATATGGAAACCTTGTAATTGATGGGCAAGATAAATGTTTGTAACTGATTTCCATAAATTCTGGATTTTTAAACCTGATCGCACAAGACCTCATGTCATACAAGGGGTCTACTCGCACAAGGAGTCTAGTCGAACAAGTCATCTGATCGCACAAGATGACCTGCTCGCACAAGACACTCACAGCCGCACAAGGCTGTTCGGATCGCACAAGTTGTGTGTTTAATTAACGGTTGGGCCGGGTAAGTGTTTGGGCCGGATGAGTCCACTCGCACAAGATATATCCAGTCGCACAAGGGCACCTGATGTCGCACATGATTGCTTGATTGTTTGTTGTTATTGGGCCGTATGATCATATGTTGGGCCGGGTATGGATGGGTTTAACGAGTGGATCGCACAAGGCTTATTGACTTGTGCGAGCCCATTCTATAAAAATCGTACAAGTGATAGTATGTTGTGACGGTGCCTGCTAGTATGTTAATGTGCCTAATATGTGTTGCTATGATCCGTGTGTGTGTTCTTACATGTTATCCTACCTGATACCTATGTGCATTACTTGAGTCAAAACCTGACTTGTATGGTAACCCTATTAGGACGCGGTTGACCACTCATAGTTCAAGAAACCCTTTTGTGTATCTGCCGAGCAAACCAAGGTGAGTTCACACAGCCAAGGCATGGGATTCCCAGGATGGGAATGGGTTGGATTATTTATTCGTTCAGTTTATGGAACTTAGATATATGATTCCCGGTAGAGGAGGGATTATGGATAAGAACAAGACTAGACTGGTTATACTAATTTAAACGATCTTCGCACACACGCCAAGGGTCGGCCGCGATATTATGACAATCTTCGCACACATGCCTAGAAAGGGCCGCGAACTATATACTCTAATCTTCGCAAACATGCCAGGAAGGGCCGCGATACTACTATACCTAGTCTAGCAAACATGGGAAATCCCCACTATACTTCGCAAACATGCCTAGAGGGCCGCGATACGATATATACGATACATGATTACTAATGAACATACGAACTGCTTTACGAACACTATAACTAAACAAACTCCCTGTGAACTCGCTCAACTAGTTGTTGACTCTCTGTTACATGCCTTGCAGGACCTTAGGTACTTATGGAGCTTGCACGGGAGGCACGGTCGTTGTGGGCACAGCTTGTGGATGTTATGAACAATATTTAAACATTTGAAATGGCTACTTATGATTGGGTTTATTTATGCTTCCGCTAAACATTGAATTTACACTTATGTTTTGAACACCTTTCATATTGGTTTGGTTGTTTTACATTTAATACTTACTATGTTCAATATGATTGGTGGCTTGATCCTGGTCAGTCACGCCTCCAAGCGGTGATACTCCGCGTGTGGATTTTGGGGGTGTGACAAATTAGGTAACGTACACGATGTCATTTAAGTCTCGAACCAAAAGAAGCGTCTGTTCGACGCAACACTTGTGATACCCTTGTTGAGAAACCCACTGTTAACACAGTCGAATTTCAATCGTGAGAGTTCGTTGGAACTCAAGACGTGGACCGGAGTTCATGTAGGAACGCAAATATTGGATAAAGCCCTAGTATCCTCAATTGTTCAGGCGGGTGAAATAACTTTTGATGTCATTGGAGAATTTCGGGATGAAATTCCCTTTCAATTTGGGGATGATGTGGTACCCGCGGGAAATCCACAGTCATCCTGAGTTAACATCTTGTTGTTTTGGATTACTCGTCAAATTTCGGGACGAAATTTCTTTCAAGTTGGGATGATGTGACAACCGAACTTCCAAGGTTTGTAACGTTTAACTCCGTTAAGCTTAAACCTAAACGTGCGACAACTCTGTTAAATATTATATACTTACATATATGGGTCGCGCTTATCACAAATGCTACTGGGCCGCCGCCTTACATATCTAACTCGGCCCAATCCCCCTTAAACCACTCCCTTGTGCTTGCTACTCATCGGCCCAATCCATCATTCGTAAAACTCGGCCCAATCTCCTCCTTTCCTTCATATGATACATATATGTGAATGTAAGTGTTTTAATTTACAACTCTTGCAAACCCTACCCATCCCAAACGTGCATACGGTAGTAGACACCATCATCATCGAGGCCTCATCTCATTCGAACGAGTTTCTTGGTTAGTAAATTCGTATTTGTATTAAATCCTACTTATGTGATCTTGTTTATGTGTGTGCTTGATTAACGAAGTATATGCACGTATGTTCTAGGATGAGTATGTTATGTGAATGAATGTGAAT
Source organism: Helianthus tuberosus (assembly GCA_030545235.1). Taxonomy (NCBI): domain Eukaryota; kingdom Viridiplantae; phylum Streptophyta; class Magnoliopsida; order Asterales; family Asteraceae; genus Helianthus; species Helianthus tuberosus. The sequence goes on from CM060407.1 coordinate 116,650,364, forward strand.
TTCGATGTCGCTATTACAATGATTAGTTGTGGGCCGATTAGCATGTTAATGGGTGGTAGTGTTATATATGTGTAGTGAATGGATTCGAGTATGTTGTATATAATCGGATGTATTGCGTTTTGATTTAGGGTATCATATAGATGTTTGTTAATCTCAGTAATAAATAAGTCTGAATCATTGCACGACAACTCAGTTTGTGGGGTATGTTTTATGATGATTTCAGGAATGGCTAAGTATGATTATGCTTGACTTCATGATAGTGTTTCAGGGGTTTGATGAACTGATTTGATCTGATAACAAAGTGTATGGGATAATACGATGTCAATTGATGTTGATCGATGTGAATAGGTTATGTTAAATCACAGTTAGTGTTGTTTGATAACTAGGGTTTCTGTGTGCAAGATGAACTAGTAAGTGACGAAACTGCATGATGATGAAACACTCAGGTGTTTCGCCACCCTCATGATGACGAAACATCCAGGTGTTTCATCACCCATCATGTCGACGTATAACCTAGGCATTTCGTCACCTGTGGCTTCGACGAAAAACATATATTTCGTCGACAAGGTTATTGGGCTGCACCAACTCATTGGGCCGCACATGCTATAGGGGTCCCATTATAATTGGCAGTTGCATGTTAGTATTCATTGAATGATTTGAATTTAATCAATTAATAATGTATATGAAGTTGACAATTGATGATCTGATCATGAGATCTCTAAGTGGCGGCGCACATGTTATAGGGTCCCCACATGCTTTCTTTTATGCAGCCACAAACATGTATGTCTTTTTTTTTTTGGGTAAAGGGTTACCCCGGTAAATTTTATATCAACCACCAAACAAAACAAGTGAGAAGCAAAAGTACTTCTCAGTTCTCTCGGGAGACATGCCAACCGAGAGCCAGCTCGCGCCAACAAAAAAAAGACGCTAACAAAAACACCAGTCAAACCAAAACATACGACAAAACAAAAACAACTAAGACCTAGCCGTTATCATCATCCGCTAACAGAAGCCCCCGTGGACGGGACCAATCTCGTAAAACTCGTTCCGTTTGCACCGAAGGCCTGAGTCTCATTGTTTGGAGCTTTAGCCGAACCGTTGAGAGAATCACGTCCACCAACTGCGCCTTATTTCTTCGTTTGTTCGTAAATAATCTTCGGTTTCTTTCATCCCATACAAAGTATGCCGCCGCACTCACCACAAGCTTAGCGATCACATGAGAAGCCTTCTTGGAGCTTGCTATACCCACCAAGTAATGAAAAATAGCATGCCACTGGTTTGAAATTACTCCCATATCAGCTTTAACCTTCACTTCATTCCAAACCTCCGATGCATATCCACATTCAAAAAACAAATGCTCATGAGAGTCCGGACCTGATGTACACAAAGAACAACACATAAGGTTAAAATTAGCATTTCCTGAAGCACTCCATGCTTGCATAACGTCTTGAGTCTTCAGCTTTCTATTCACTATGAGCCACATAACGAAAGAATGTCTCGGGATCGCTTGCGCAAACCAGACCACCCTGCCCAAGGCACCTCGTTCTGAGTTGTTCGAACATCATCCCAAACCGACGCCGAACTAAACTCCACTTTTATACCCTCTCTACTCCGCCAAACAAGCTTATCTTGGTGATTAGCATGCAAAACGAGTTGCCGCAAGGTAGTTAAGGCAGGAACCCGCACAACCCATTGAGTAGGCCATCGCCATTCACCATGTGAGTACACCTCCGCTAATTTTGTCTTCATGTATGTCAAGTACATGCATGAACTAATTGAAAATATAAGAACCAGAATTCCATTTTCTATTTTAAAATGAGATGCAACTTGGAGATGGGTGATTCATGTCAGTACAAACATAGGTGTATGTTCCGAATACATAACAAGCATGGTATAATTTTAAGTGTTTAAGTAATGGATGGTTACGCCGAGTTCTAAAATATGTGTGTACGTGTTCGAGTTGTTTTAGTCATTCAATTCATCATATTTATCTATCCTGTTCACGTGTAACTTAACTGTTAGATGTTGTTTATTTATTGGGTTCCAGTATGATGCACGACCACTGGGCTTAGGTTCACACGGGCCTTACACTAAGTCGCACACTGGTAGGGTGGTCACACAAAGGTTGGTGTGGCACATTTACATGGGTTGTGAAATTGTTGTGTGATATGTTGACCGATGTTAGGAATAGTGTGTGGCTCAAACGTTTACAATGTGTTACATGATCTCTTGTTGCAACTTGCATATTGGTATGTGTATTACGGATACGCTACATGTGTAATGTGCTTAAAGATTGTGTGATTACGTGTATGCAAGCTAATTATTTTTGGTAACCACGGTAGGGCTTGGTTGACCAACTTGGAACGGGTAAAGTAACTTAACAAACTGAGCATATCTAAGGTGAGTTCACTGCTCTTTTTCCAAGCATGCGTCCAGGGGAGGGACATCTGGTAAACTTTCCGGGGAGGAATGTCGGGTAATGGGTTTGACTAGAATGTTAAACCTGGGTTGTTGGTTAATACACGTCTATATCTATCACTCAAGTCCCTCCTACCGATTGTTGCTTGTAGGGCAACGGGGTATTAGTTAATAGCGCTATTTAGGTTTGGCACCCTCACACCGCACCGAGGAGGTCGGGAGTGAACTAATGACCCCCATCTTGACCAATGCTTTGATAGAGGCATTGGGGTTTAGGGCAAATAATCTAGAGCCATCGGCGGTAAGCGTGTGATTAACAACAATGAATCTGTGAAATGTTTTAATCTGGTAACTGGTAACTAAACGCGTTAACAAAACTTTGAACTCACCAGCGTCGTCTGACACACTTGTCTGCATGCTTGCAGGTCTATAGGGTTGTATCATTGGAACTTGCTGTCTGGAAGGCTGGAGTGGTCATGGGTGATACATGGAATAGCAACACAAGTTTAATGGTTTACGTACGCGTGGTTTATGAAACACTTAACATATGAGTTTTGCTTCCGCTGTGTACAATGAATTATATGTAACGTTTTGTAACACTTTATGTTAATGAACGAAAGTTTTATTTAATTATATTTATGAGTTCAATGTGATTGGTGGCTAAGATCCTGGTACGTCACACAACCTGCGGTGTTTTCGCAAGTGGTATTTTGGGGGTGTAACAGAAAGGAATTCCAGATTTTTTAGTAACAGGTTGAGGCCTCCTGAGCAGATTGTTGATGTTGTTATTAACACTGTGAGTGCAAAATTAATATCCTTCAAGTATAAGCAAACATCCAATGTTAAGCGTTTTCTGGAGGAGTGGAAGCTGGATAAGGAAGATCTCTTCGATGAAGATTGAAGACCTATGTGGCTGGTGTTCAGGAATAAATTGAAGACGCACCCCCAAAATACCACTTGCGAAAACACCGCAGGTGTCCAGGAATTATTTCCTCGCCACTCTTTTCATATGTGGCTGGTGTTCAGGAATAAATTGAAGACGCAGGATAGGTTGGCGGTTTGGGAAGCAGGAAGTGTAACGAATCTTAACCTTATGTGTTGCCCATTGTGCAAATATGATCGTGATAGCCGAGACCATTTGTTTTTTCAATGTGCGTTTGCGAATCAAGTTTGGACTAATGTGAAGGGTATGGTGAACTTGGAGAGCGTAGACAATACATGGCAATCATTAATGGTATGGGTCGAACAACATTCTAAATCTAAGAAAGTTGATGATATTGTGTGTAAATTGGTGGTAGCTGCGACTACTTATTATGTATGGCAAGAGCGGAACAGTCGGCTTTTCAGTCCTAATCAATTGACCGTGTTACAAGTCACTGAGAAGATCAAAAGCTCGGTTCGATTAAGACTACTGGGGTTCAAGTTTCGAGTGGACTCTGCTAGGAGGAGGATCTTCAGAACCTGGAAGATTGATGATAGCAAGGATAATGAAGCTGATCCGGGCTAGAAGTTTATTTGTCTTGGTTTAATTGTTGGCCTTGGGTGTTTTGTTTGGCCTTGGTTGCTTAGCTTCTTTTGTGTTAGTTTGTTAGGGTTGTTTCTTGTTGGCTTTGTTGCTTTGTTATCCTAGTCTTGGTATGCCAAGTCTAGTTGGTGTGTCGTTTTGACACATCCTTGTACTTATTTGGTTCATTTATAAAATTCATCGGGGTAACCTGTCACACCCCGACCACGTAAAACAACAAATCGTGGCGGAAACGTCAGGGAGTGTCGTAACAGAATCATTGTTTCACAACCATGGATTAAATAATTTCATTTTATTGAATTATTGAACTCATTGTTTTATTACCAATCAGATAAATACAAATATTATCTTTCTAGTTTTAAAGTCGCTAAGGCACGAGTCCATCCTATGTATAGCATGCATCAACAATCATCACATAACAGCACCTGAAACATGTGTAAAAATAGGTACGTCAGCATAAAAATGCCTGTGAGATACATAGGTTTTATTACAATAGGATTCATGACTTATAAGTTTAAGAAAAATATTTAGTCAAAAATATTCATGAACCTTAAAAATATTTTCTTTTATAAATCATACTAAAATTTATAAGAAATCAGATGATATAACAGAATAATACATAGGTAAATAAATAACTAGGTAAAATGAGTTTATATAAAAAATGTTGTTTGTAAAACAACATTTTGATAAAAAGGTTTGTAATATATATAAAGATATACTTTGGTTTTAAGAAAGTCGAATAAGTAATATATTAAAATATATTTCCGTTCCAAAATCGTTAAACAAATAGTATATTAAATATACTTTAGTCGTTAAAATAATAATTTTCAGTAGTATATCAAAAGTATACTTTGGTTTTATTAATAACATATTAAACTATGCTTTGGTTTTATAAATAACATATTAAACTATGTTTTGGTTTTATAAATAACATATTAAGCTATGTTTTGGTTTTATAAAATAACATATTAAACTATGTTTTGTTTTATAAATAACATATTAAGCTATGTTTTGGTTTTATAAAGTAACATATTAAACTATGTTTTGGTTTTATAAAATAACATATTAAACTATGTTTTAGTAATTAACAAAATATATGTTGGTTTTGTACAATATCACACATGAGAGCATATCAAACTATACTTTTGGGAGTATAACTAAATATACAATAAAAATGTGATTTAAGAATTCATTCAGACCTGAGTGCATCAAAATACACCTTTGCGACTATAGAAATACCACAAAGGCAATCCCTATTTGGATAAAATATCGGTTTCTGACATTCCATGACAACAGGAATGGGGTGTCAAATCCTATAGCGCTATATCATACTACCAATCGGTCTGGTGAACATATAAAATAAGTACAATCCAACAATTAATTTTATAATCTTTGGAAAAATTAGTGTTTAAACCATAAATAATCATTCAGTTTGTCAAAAGATAAGTACTAATATGTATAATCAATTACACTTTGAAATCATGAACATAACAATTAGGTACACATGTTTCACCCCAAAACATTGAAAACAGTAAAAGAGGGGACCATGTACTCACTTGAGAGTGCTTAGAAGTCTTGAACAACTACCAAGCCAGCTAGAGGGATCACGGAATCAAACGGCACCTAATATAGGTAACTAAGTAAATAAACCGGACCTAAATCGGATGATTGGATAGAATGAGGTTTCGTAAACCAAATGAGTGTGGGAACTCATATGATATGGTTTAACAAAGGCTACATACTAAAACGAAAGCTAACCTAAGTGCTTACGACCCATTTCGACCCGTTTAGGTAGCTTACGCTACTTTAACGCGTCGTTCGCGTAAAACACGTTCGGAACGCCTAACTAGTCCTATGACAAGAATTATATGCCTAAACATGTTTTATTATGTTGCATAATCAGTTAAATGACAAGAGTTTGGGTTACATATGCTTAAATATCAATTATGCATAAAAAGGGCATTTTGGTCATTTTTCTAAGGCATATAAACTACCTATCATACAACTAACTAAACGAAGTGACCATAAGGTATAACCTCGGAAGGTTATTATTCCCTATGCAACTATGGTCACCTAATGTGCTTGGTCGGATCCTAATGCTTGACCAAACGGGTCGGGTTCGAAAGTCTAAGCGATTGTTTAGACCGCTTATCTTTTTTTGGGTAAAGGGTGACGGGTGGTCCATAGGACAACCCTTAATGATGTTTAAAGACGAGTTTATCCTTCACTTAATCGCGTAATTATCTTTTTTTGGGTAGAGGGTTACCCCGGTAAATTTTATAAAGAAACAATAAGAGTACAGGCGTGCCAGAAATAGCACACACAGCTAGCCTTGGCATACCAAGACTAGGAAAACCAGAAACAAACAAAACCAGAACCAACACAACCAGTTTAAACAAAACACAACCCAAATAAACTACCACATTAGACTAACACTAACTAGACCCTACAATCGAAAATCGTCAGCCCGGGTCTTCATCCATAGCCCTTGACGAGATCTGCCACTTCTTCAGAACTCTGTTGTGATCGACATGCCCTTGGAACTTGAAGCCCATCAACCGAAGACGCACGGAATTTTTAATCTTCTCAGTCACCTGGTTAGCCGAACATTGTAGACGAGAGAATAACCGGTTATTTCTTTCTTTCCAAATAAAATAAACCGACGCCGCTACAACCAACTTGCATACAATTTGCTCCAATCTCTTTGAGTTCGAGTATTGATCCATCCACTCCAAAACTGAATCCCAAGACTCATTAACATAATTCATATCCACCATAGATTTAACATTCATCCAGACCTGCGAAGCAAACTTACACGAGAAAAAAAGATGATATATAGAGTCACGGTCGTGCTGGCATAAGGGACAACACATCAATCTTAAGTTCGTTTCACTACCCGCTTCCCAGACTTTCAATCGATCTTGAGTCTTCAACTTATTCTTGATCACTAACCATAACTGAAAAGAATGCCTCGGGATACATTGACTGAACCAAACCATATTAGCCCAGCTAACTGGATTGTTACGCAAACGAATGGTATGCCAAACTTCCAATGAACTAAAGTGCCGTTCATTACCCTCCAAATCTTTCCAAACCGTGCGATCATGTAATTGTGAACTATTCTGATCAATTGTCAAGCCAATTAAAACTGGGTAAGTATCATACCAAGCTTGGGGCCATCTCCATTGACCGTTTTCGTCTAAAATATCCGCCACAGAAGACTGAAGATTGAAGCCAGCGTTTGCAATGTGTCTCGGAGTAATAAATGCCCTAAGGGGGCTCAAGTGACACCAGTTGTCGCTCCAGGCATTTGTTTGCATTCCACTCCGAATGACCTTCCAAATGAACGGCCGAACCATATTGCGAATAGATAATAACTTCCTCCAACCCCAACTCACGGTCCCCCTGCACTGGACATCCCAAAAATTCTGATGCTTCAGTTTGTGAGCATAAATCCATTGCACCCATAGGGATTTCCTTCTAACAAGGATACTCAAAATATGATTGGTGATAAGGGCTCTATTCACATCCCCAATTCTCCGAATTCCTAAACCACCCTCCATCTTAGGAAGACAAATATCATTCCACGCCACTTTAGCTTTTATTTTGCCAGCATTCCCGGCATTCCAAAGGAATCGCCGAATACGTTTCTCCAGCTCATTGACAACCCGAACCGGAATAACGAAAACCGAGGCCCAATATATATGCATTGATGAGAGGACTGAATTGATAAGCTGCACTCTACCCGCAAAAGATAACGATTTTGTCATCCAGTTATTAACTTTCTTATCCAATCGGTCCACTAAAAGCTTGCAATCCCCAGCACTTAACTTAGACGAGATTAACGGCACTCCTAAGTATCGAACAGGCAAGTAACCTTCCTAAAACGGCATTTCATTAAGAATTTCATGTTTGACCTGCTGTGGAACGTTACAAAAGAACACCGTGCTTTTGGCCTGACTCGGAACAAGACCCGACATACTCGTGAATAACTCCAAAGCGGCTTTAATCTTCCTAACCGAATGAACACTCCCATGAACGAAAATAAAGAGGTCATCAGCAAAGGATACATTTATTATTCTTTGTTTCGTACAATGAGCGTGGTACTTAAATGAAGAGCTTGAACTTGCATTCTTTTGGAGCAATAAGGTAAGAACCTCCATAACAAGTGTGAACAGGTACGGAGACATTGGATCCCCTTGTCGAAGACCCCTTCTACCTTTAAAAAAACCATAAAGATTGCCGTTTATGCTCAAGGAATACGTAGCCGTGGTAACACACGCCATAATCCATTTCACCATCTTTTTGTGAAAACCAAACTGGTCAAGAATCTTCTCCAGAAACGACCAACTAACTGTATCATACGCCTTTTGAATGTCGATTTTGAACGCACATCTAGGAGGGCCTTTATTCAAATGATAGTTGTGCATCAACTCTTGAGTTAACAGAATATTATCAGAAATCCGTCTGCCAGGGACAAAAGCAGACTGATTAATACTAACTAATGACTCCAAGCTCCCTTTAACCCTATCCGTTATAATCTTGCTAATGCATTTGTAGAGAACATTACAGCATGAAATAGGCCGATAATCAAGAACAGAGTCCGGGGTATCCACTTTTGGAATAAGAGCCAATATTGTGTGATTTAACGGTTTCAGGATTTTACCATTGTCAAAAAAATCTAGAACTGCATTCGTTACCTCATTACCTACTATCTCCCATGCATGTTTAAAGAAGGCTGACGTGTAACCATCCGGGCCAGGAGCTTTGTTTTCATTTATACTGAACATAGCATTCTTTACTTCTTCCCGCGTAACCTGGCGAACCATATTAACTGCTTCATCCGGATTAATAACATTAACAAACACTTCATCCATGTTCATGTTAGCAACCGGGCCCTCCTTGCCTAAAAAAGCTGAATAATGACCAACAAGAGCGGTCGCAGCTTCATCACCTTCAAACCGATTACCAGCCACATCCCGAATGCATTGAATTTTAGTTCGATTATTTCTGTATTTAACACTATTGTGAAAGAAAGCCGTATTAGAATCCCCAGCACAGAGCCATTCCACCTTGGACTTTTGTTTCAAAAAACATTCCTCATCATAAGCAGCTACTTTGAACTCCTGAAGGCACTCGAGTTCCCTTTTTCGAATTTCCTCATCCATCGGATTAGCATCAACCATATTCTGGACATCATCTAGGTTCTTGCGCAACTCAAGAACTCTTTTATGCAGGTTACCTTGTTGGAAAAGGATCTTTCTAAGTCCTGGTTTCAGATTTTTTAACTTACTAACAACCGAGAACATAGCAAACCCATCAATCTTTTTCGCCCATTCTCGCTCTACACAAACTTTAAATTCAGGTTTGGAGGCAATAAAATTTGCAAACTTGAAAGGCTTAGGCCGAGAATTGTTAGAAGTATTAGTCAGCTTCAAAATGCACGGAGTATGATCAGAAACTCGATACGGGTGATACATAACGTAAGCGTCAGGAAATACATCTAGACACTTTACATTACTCATTACTCGATCAATTTTCCTAAGCAAACCGATCCCTTCCTTCGGCTTCTGGTTCCAAGTGAAGTGAATACCATGGCCCTTCACATCTACAAGCTCCGAATCTTGGATGCATTCACAAAATTCCCGCATGCCAATCGATTGACTAGAGGGACCAAACAACGAGTCATCCGCATGGAGAGCGGAATTAAAATCCCCCATGACGAACCATGCCTTATCCGTACACAAAAGTTTGTGCCTACATAAATCCTCCCAAAGTCTTCTTCGCTCTTGGTACTTATTTTTCGCATAGACAAATGAGCAAAAGATACTCGAATTATCAGCTTTGGACCAGATTTGTGAATGAATTACCTGATCTGATTGTGATAAGATCATAATATCCACCAAGTCGCTATCCCAAGCGAGAATAATTCTAGCCCCCCGATCACATAATCCCCCATTAGACGTCCAGCTCCACTTTCTAAAGACATTTTTGCAAACTCTATCCAGCTTTGCGACTTCCACATGTGATTCTAAGATAGCACAAACCGAGACCTTATTTTCTGAGAGCATTACACGAACCTCATTTTGTTTCAGGGGTTGGTTCAAACCCCTTATATTCCAGGAAAGGATGCTATCCATGGAGACCGCTCTGTCTGGGAGTGCTTGCCCCCTCAGCAACCTTTTCCAGGTTATCATTTCTCATAAACTCAGCCGTTTCCGTAGGAATTATCTCCACCACCTCCTCATCGATCTTAGTTTGCTTCCCCTTATTATTGTTACCAGTTTCCTTCACAGCATTATCATCCTTCACCTCCTTGTCATCTATCTTCGATAAAGCCTCAAAGGAGTTCCGTGTTTTAACATTTTCACTTGTCTTGCCATTGACGTTTACCTTCTTTGTACCCGACGTGCTCAGATCCGAATTGTTGACCTTTGGCTTGTAAATAAATTTCAGCTTTTGTTTCTTTGGAACCACCCCTACTCGAGCCATCTTCCTCTTATCCATAGTAAAGCCCTCATCATCCACCACAACTTGCTTTGCTTTTTTATTTTCGTTCTTCCCACACGTTTGATCATTGTGACCAAAAATACAACACAACGAGCATCTTTGCGGCTTCCACTCATATTCCACATTAACTACTTCAGTAATATATCCGTCCTCCTCTAGCTTTGGAATAGCAACAACAATATGGTCCTTAAGTTCGTGATCTGCATTAATTTCTACCAAAGCCCTAGCAAAACTACTCCTGCCCCAGTTCTCCGAGCACATATCAGCCGTATATCCATCCAGTCGTTTTGGCTCACCTATCTTAGAAGCTAACAAGCTTAACCCGTCATCAGTATAGATCGCAATGGGAACATTATGGAATTTCACCCAAACCGGCACAGACTTAATACCTTCTTTCTTAAGACTAACTGACGGAGACCAGATATTAAGAAACAGCGGCACCTTCCTGATCAACCAAGGTCCACCTTCCAACACTTTTGCCATACCCTCTTTTGAGTCAAATTTAAAGAAAAAGAATCCATCTGAGTTCATCATGAGTTTAACAAACCCATACTTAGCCCAAACATTCTTAGCATAGTATTCGACAATAGGATATGGTAACCGATTGCCCAAGAAGTAACCATATAACACATTAACAAACTTCTCCTGAACTTTACGAATTACCTCTCGAGGAATGACAACATCTGCATCAGGTTTTGTCTCTCCTGATTCCATCTTCCTGAAATTAACTTCCTTTTTCACAATGGAGATATTCTTAACCCTATCCGCATAAGACAACTTTACGGCTCCCTCCTCTTTAATACGATCTGCTGAATCACTTGCCCCTTGGACTGGAACTGAGACCTTTTCCAATTCATCTATTATGTTAATCATTCTCGGTTCCTTTTGGACGACTCCCCGTTTCGGCAATAACGGATTTCCATCAATCTATAACGACTTGGCATCAAGACTACTCCAAAAGGTAGACAGACTACCTCGCACCTCCTTTGGATTCGACTGCTTAGCATTGTTTGAAGAGATAAAGATATCCCCATGCAACTTTTCAGAGAACGAGTGAAACCCTAAATCCTCCAACCCTTGATCCGAATTACCCTCCATGCACGACACTCTCAAAGAAATCAAAACCAGGCGACAATAACATGCATCCTCCAGTAACAAACCCTAATCCTTTTAACCCTAGTAACAATCTTCAATCCTTAACCTATTAATCTGGAGTTATCGATCTAGCTAAATTAGTCTCAGCTAACCGCAATCAACAACAACCAGACTAATAAATCAGGGTTTCAAACTGAAAACAAGGGCGGCGATTAAAACAAAAACGAAAAAGAAAACCCTATTATCAAAATCGGTCACAATTGCTAACGAGTTCGTTATAGAGTTATGATTGAAATCAAACTCTAATCACAGACTGTTATACAAAAGATCACAATCAAGAAACTAGGGTTACGACAAGAACCTGAATCGCCAAAGGAGAGGAGAGGGTTTAAACGAGTCTTTATGTAAAAATGTTTTCCATAAGGTGGAATAATCGCGTAATTATCTTGAATTAGATAACTGCAGTTGCTTATGTTTCAGGTATGCTTTGGGAGCTAAAAGAGGAGAAAATGCAGCTTTGGACGGTTTGGAGTTGAACGGGTCGTGCGTGAAACAAATGGAGAAACAAAACATACAAGTCAGGGTGCCACCGTAATTTACCGTACCACCGTAATTTACGGTGGCCCTGAAAGTTGCCTGAATCTCACCGTAACTCAGGAGAATCACACCGTAACAATTCCTGGTCCACCATAATTTACGGTGGCATCGTAAATTATGGTGGAGGTTGCGACAGAAACGTAACTGCCATCATTAAATCAGTTTTTTGGTGTCTTTTGACATTATCTCATCATTGGGATGTTTCTTTGGAGTCTAGGGGTGATTTTGGCTGATTGTACTTGGTTGCAAACAATTTCTAACATTCGGTTTATGTTTTCGATTAGTATGAACATTAAACTTGTTGTTATGATGATTCACCAAGCTATGTCTGGCTAAACTTTCGGTGATCATCTTAGGTGAAGGTTTCTCTTGAACTTTTGTGTGTTTATTTCAGAATTTCTAGAATGATAACTTGTGTTTGCTTGATTATCATGGTGTATCCATAATTGTTTGTAGCTTATTAATTGATAGTGCAATTTCTAGTCTCAATCGTACGTTCTTGGTGCCGTTGGCAATCGAGATATCACGGGAAGGGTTAGGGTAGGTTATTGATTAATTGGTCATCGGGAAACAACCTTGCGTTTATATAATCCGAGTACTTTGTTCCCTTTTATCACTTCAATTATCTATACATGAGTTATGTCTATGTAACTCTTTCTAGTTGGAATTTCACACATTGTTCTCCTAATCTGTTTTACAACCAACCTTTGATTTGAAATTAGTTAGTTAAGTTTAGTTTTAAAACCAAACAATCCAAACTATTGATCTTTTTAGTTTCTGCAATTTAGGTTAATTTTAGTTAAAGTGCAATACATAATCGACATATTTTCCACATACTCCCTGAGTTCGATACCCATTTACCACTATCTATAGTTGTTATTGGGATTAAATTTGCGTGACCACGACATCACGTCAAATTTTGGCGCCGTTGCCGGGGAGTTGTGCGCAACGTGTGTCAGTTTGTTAGTTTTGCTTTGTTATTTTCGGATTTACACTGGTGTGTTTAGTGTGCAGGTTCTACAGGTGCATGCATACTAGAGGCTCGCATAAAGCATCACCATTGTCATTTGATCCGGAGATCGAAAGAACGCTAAGACAAAACAGGGTTTTAGTAAGAGAAAACAGAATTATTGGTTCACCTACATCACCCATTACACCACGAAACATCATGCAAGAATCTCAAGTACCACCCACAACGGGTCAAACGACCTCATCATTTATACCTACTTCCACACAACCATCACCAAACACAACCATACCAAATTCCACTACAATTCCTACTCCACCTCATTATACTACACCAACCAACACCACACAACCGATTACTACTCAAAGTGAACCCAATCTTACCTTTAGTCCTTCAGCCACAATCCCACCATTATCACACTTCTTTCCTCCATCTACAGGTCAATCATCATCCCACTATTCAATACCACCAAATTCAACCATTGTCCATATTTCAACATTCAGACCAGTGAACCAGTCGGGTTTTCAATATTCGACTCTTCCATTTGGGCAAACTTCGGGTATAGGGGAAGATGGATATGAGGAAGGATACGAAGATTATGAGGGCTATGATGAAGACGGGTATGCTTATGGGGGTTATGGTGATCAAGGAGAGTTCGGTTATGTGCAAAGTCAATCTCAAGGGATGGCAAGTGTAGGTGGAATGCCACAACAACAACTCATACCACAACACATTAGGCCAAGGCCACAAGGGCCACCAATGCAACGCCCTATACCATTGCAACAAGTTCGACCGCAAAATGTACAACCGCAAACACCAACCGATGCCACAACAACAATTTCAACCCTATGCACCACAAGGGCCTATCCAAAGGCCAATGGGTCCTATTCGACCAAGGGTTCGGTTGGGTGTACCAAGACGACACCTTCGAGAACATGCGAGAGGAATTGAAGCGCATTTTAGGCCGGTAATAACTCAAAATCCCTCACCGGTAGTTATGCCTCACAATGATCAAGGGATGACTTTTGAAGTGAGAACAAATTCTTTGCAAAGTTTTCCGAAATATAAAGGGCTAGCAACGGAGGAACCGTATTTCCACTTAGAGGTCTATGACTCAATTTGCAATACTCTTGGGAGTCAAGGTTTTTCGGCTGATGATGTCAAGTTGGTCCTGTTTCAATTTTCTTTGGAGGACAAGGCAAAGAAGTGGTTCTACACTTTGCCTTCAGCATCTATTTATACTTGAGCGGAGATGCAACAAATTTTTCTAGACAAATTTTACACCGCTCAAAAGACCAACGATGCTAGAAAGGGGTAGAGGAGTTTTCAACAACAACATGGTGAAATGTTCCATGAGGCATTTGAGCGTTTTAACATGATGATTAAAAATTGCTCTCACCGTGGGATTGAACTTTGGGAGTTGATGAATGCCTTCCACGAGGGGTTGAGTGCCGAAGATGCTCGTGATTTAATGTCCATTACCGGTGGGACATTTGGTACAAACTACGAGAATGATGATTGGGAGTTTTTGGAGAACATGGCAATTACATCAAAAAGAAAAGCTCAAGCATCGAGGAGAGCACGACCGGCCATTGCCCGACCTCAAGTGCATGCAATAGATGATGGTAATGTTCAAACCACTAACCAAATTTATGATGTTTGTGCATTGTGTAATGAAATAGGTCACGCGGCTGAAAATTGCCCGACCTCAACTTCCTAGCGACACTAAGGTAAATCCTTCACATGGTTCGTCACGAGGTAATGTTAATGTTCATCATGTTAGTGTTTTAAGAAGTGGAAAAGAATTTAAAGCCAATTTATCACCCGAATTGGTTGAGGGGGTAGTTGAGGACATCACGGGTAATGATAGTGATGATGAAGTTTCACCGATTAAACCTAAAGAAACAAATGTTAACAAACCGGGGTTGGGTGAAAACGAAAAGAATGAAAAAGTTGAGGGTGAACCGAGTCAAGTCCCGTTTCCATCGGCTCTACTTGACCCGGTAAAGAAAAATTTTATTGCATCAAGAGGTCCCCAAAAAGAAGAATTGTGGGACATGTTTAAACAAGTTAAATTAACCTTCCACTCCTTGATGCAATAAAACAAGTACCCGCCTATGCAAAATTTCTAAAAGAATTGTGTACACAAAAGAGGCAACAAAAGAAGAAAATGCCTAAGCGGGTGGACTTAACCGGGCAAGTAAGTGCAGTTTTAAATGGGGAGCTTCCTCCTAAGCTCCAAGATCAGGGCACGCCGTTGATTAACATACAAGTTGGTAATTTTCAAATGGCTAAGGCGTTGCTAGATCTTGGAGCCGGAGTTAGTATTTTACCGGGGGGCTTATATGACCAATATGATTTTGGTCCGTTAGTTAGGGTGGAGACAACGGTTGTTTTGGCCGATTTGTCTCATAAGCTACCTCGAGGGATGGTTCAAAATGTAATTGTTAAAATTGATGAATTTTATTACCCAGTTGACTTTTTAGCTTGGACTACTCATCGGCGGACCCAAAGCAACAACAAAATGTAATTTTGGGTCGGCCATTTTTGAGCACCGCACATGCAGTAATCGATTGTAGATTTGGTACAGTCGATATGACTTTTGGGAATCGAAAAATGCGTTTGAATGTTTTTACTAACAATTCTAATGCTAATGGTGTTGATGAGTGTTTCATGGCAGATTTAGTTGATGGATGCAACCCGCATGAGTATGAGGAGGATGGTTTGGATGTTTGCTTGTGTGATTTTTCTGAACAGGTACATGCTTATGCACTCCGGGTTGAAGAGGAAAAACAAGATGCAATGGCCTTGAAAGAAGGTCGACCGCCGTGGACTCATCAATTCGAAGGCTTACCGGTGGAAATTAGCTCGGGTACAAAACCATCATTAGAAGAACCACCGAAGTTGGAACTCAAAGACTTGCCGAGCCACTTGAAGTATGCTTTCTTAGGGGATAATGACACTCTACCGGTCATTATTGCCTCTAATTTAGAGTTTTTTTTTTGGGTAAAGGGTTACCCCGGTGATTCTATTAAAACAATCCCAATAAAGTACAAGTAGTGATGGTGAGTTCCACACTAATTCATATACAGGACATGCCCCGTATATGTAAACAAAACAAAACAAAAATATCTAAGACAACCCATAACCTAGCCTACATTACAGCATGAAAACAAAGTAGGCAAAACCAAAACACGAAACCAAAAATAAACGACTCAACCTCCATCATCAAAGATGAAATTGCCACAAACCGGCAAACCCTTGACTCGAAACACAATATGTCTAGCCATTGGAACCCTTTGTGGATGAGTTGCTTGCCCGAGCTCTAGAAGATGAAGGATGTGTTCCCGAAGTCATAAATTCATTAGTTTCATTGTAGACTTCCTCAACCTCCTCCTCATCTGAATCTTGCTTGTCATTAACCTGCTTGGCCTTCTTCTCTATACGACCCACAGTACTACCTCCCTGACCACCATCATTATCCTTAAGGACATCAAAGGGGTTTGACGTTGATACCTGATTATTCATCGGCTTCCTCAAGGACGAAATTGGTTTAGGGTTTACAACTGGTCTGTACCTTAGGCTTCTGATTTTTCATATGAAGACCTTGGTTAGTAGCTTTCTTCTTCTTTGCACCCACAACCTGAAAATCATCAATTTTCTTTCCAGAATCCCCACTTGAAACAACCTGAGGGCTCTTTGGGCACGAGTTATCTTCATGACCAAACACGCAACAAGCTGAGCACCTTAAAGGCTCCCAATCATATTCGATTTTAACCTCCACCATTGAATGACCATTACCCTCTAAAGATGGGATTGCAACAGTAACACTCCTCTTTACCTCAGCCCCGACTTGAATTTCAATGAGAGCTCTAGCATAAATACTTCTTCCCCATGACTCAGCACACATTATAGCAGTGTACGAATCTAGCATCTTAGGCACCCCTATCTTAGAAGCGAGCAAACTAAGACCGTCCTCAGTATATGCTGCTAACGGCACTTCATGCATCTTAACCCAAACTGGGATAGCCTTTATATCTTCTTTTTCCAACTTGACAGAGGCCGACCACTCCTTCAAAATTATCGGAACATTTCTAATCATCCAAGGTCCATCCTCCACCAATTTATCCATCCCTTCCTTTGTTTTGAATTTAAAGAAAAAGAACCCGTTCGCATTCATCATTAGTCTAGAGAGACCATATTTAACCCAGTTTGTCTTTGCAAAATAATCCACCACAGGAAAAGCCAGCCGTTTACCCAGAAAATATCCATACAACGTGTTAGCATACCTGTCAGTGACTTGTTTAACCGAAGACAATGGAATGACAACATCAGCTCCATCAACCGACTCGCTAGATTCCATCATCCGAAAATTAACCTTTACATTCTCCTTTGCGGTGTTCACTACACTAGCAAATGATAAAGGTTCTGCAGCCCCAGATAATTTTGAATTCGAGTTACCAGCCAATGGAGTTGACAAATTCACTCCATGAACACCTGTTTTTGGCGAGAACAGTTTATCCACCTGAATCGGAGCCGTGACCTTAGTGAGTTCATCGATGATGTTGATACCACGTCTTGGCTGAATATTGTTCCCATCAACATCAAGAATTCGATCCGCTATTTCTTTAAATGACAGTGGTGGCCTTCCACCAGGTTTCATGCGTTCATCCATTAAGAGAACAAGCCACCTGAATAAACCCTAGTAGCCGTCAACCACCAATTAACTTGCCGACAATCAGAATCAATGAGTAATCAGCCACAAAACCCTAATCGGATGAGTTAGCAGCCGCAAAACCCTATTCTGATTTGTCGCTGAATACCCCGTTTGAAACCCTGATGACTTGTTGCTGACAGAAACCCTAATTCAGATTATTGGCCTCCAATCAGATAACAAATCTGATTATCAACCTACAATCGATTATTGCCTCTTGATAACAAATTGTAACCCTCTTGATAATACCAATCCTGACGAAACCCTAATCTGATTTTGGTTGATTAGCGCCTATGAACGAGTAAATGATTCCTTACCAGAGAAGAAATCTGATTCGTAGACACTAACGAAGATCAATTGAGACCAGGATTGAAAGAAATCGCCTAGGGTTTCTTGGTCGCCATTTTCGCCCAGTATTGAGTAGAAACCCTAATATCAAAACCTATTTTCTAAACATGTTCTAGCATGTTTGCCTCTAATTTAGAGTTGGTGCAAGAGCAAGCATTGTTGGAGGTGTTAAAGGAAAACAAGGGAGCTATTGGATGGACGATTGCCGATCTCAAAGAAATTAGTCCATCAATTGTCATGCACAAGATTATTACCGCCGAAGATGCCAAACCGACAAGAGAAGCTCAAAGGCGATTGAATCCGAACCTAAGGGAGGTAGTAAAAAAGGAGGTAATCAAATGGTTGGATGCGGGAATCATCTATCCGATTTCGGATAGTGCTTGGGTGAGTCCCACCCAAGTTGTGCCTAAGAAGGCCGGCATTCAAGTAGTCAAAGATGAAAATGGTGAACAAATTGCCACCCGACCGGTTACCGGGTGGCGTGTATGTATTGACTACCGAAAGTTGAATGCCGCCACTTCTAAGGACCATTTCCCGTTGCCTTTTATTGACCAAATTATTGAAAAATTATCGGGTCAAAAATATTACTGCTTTTTGGACGGGAATTCGGGTTACAATCAAATAGCAATACACCCGGATGACCAACACAAGACCACCTTCACTTGTCCATATGGTACCTTTGCCTTTCGGCGAATGCCATTTGGCTTGTGTAATGCACCGGCAACTTTCCAACGATGTATGATGAGTATCTTCTCGGACATGGTTGGAGAGTCGCTTGAAGTATTTATGGATGACTTTTCCATTTTTGGCACTAGTTTTGAATCTTGTCTCAACGAATTACAAAAAGTTTTAAAAAGATGTGTTCAGAAAAATCTAGTGCTTAGTTGGGAGAAAAGTCATTTCATGGTGCAAGAGGGCATTGTGTTGGGTCACGTAATTTCGGAAAGGGGAATGGAGGTGGATAAGGCAAAAATAAGGGTAATAGCATCTTTGCCACCTCCGAAAAATGTTAAGGGTGTAAGGTCATTTTTGGGACATGCGGGTTTCTATAGACGTTTCATAAAAGGTTTTAGTGTTATCACCAAACCTTTATGCAACTTGTTATTAAAAGATGTCCCATTTGATTTTACTAACGAGTGTATGCAAGCTTTCACTGTTTTGAAGGAACACTTGGTCAAAGCTCCTATTTTGCAACCACCGGATTGGTCAAAGCCGTTCGAGATAATGTGTGATGCAAGCGACACTACTATTGGTGCAGTTTTGGGTCAACGGGTTGATAAAAAGCCAGTGGTGATTTACTATGCAAGCAAGACTTTATCCGAAGCACAACTCAATTACACCACAACCGAAAAAGAGTTATTAGCGGTGGTGTATGCTTTGGATAAGTTTCGTGCTTATATTTGGGGGAGCAAAGTGGTGGTTTATTCGGATCATAGTGCGGTCCGATATTTGATGGAGAAAAAGGATGCGAAGCCTCGTTTAATTCGGTGGGTGTTGTTATTACAAGAGTTCGATTTAGAGATCCGAGACAAAAAGGGAAGTGAAAATGTAGTAGCGGATCATTTGTCTCGGATTCCGGTTGAAGGGATCGACGATGTTAGTGAAATAAATGAAAGTTTTCCCGACGAGCAACTCTTAGCCGTTTCCACCTTTGTTGCACCGTGGTATGCTCACTACGTAAATTACTTAGCCACGGGTGCCATCCCAAGTCATTGGACCAAGAAGCGAAGACAACAATTTATGGTCCAAGTGAAGCAATACATTTGGGATGAACCGGATCTTTTCAAGATTGGGTCGGATCAAGTGATTAGGAGGTGTGTGCCCGAAACGGAAGTGTTGGAAATTTTGACCCATGCTCATTCATCCGCATGTGGAGGTCACTTTAGTGGGCATAAAACGGGCTACCAGGTTCTTTCATGTGGGTTTTATTGGCCCACAATTTTTAAGGATGCATGTGAGTTCGCTAGAAATTGCATAAATTGTCAAAAGATGGGAAGCATATCGAAGAGGGATGAGATGCCATTACAACCAATCTTGGTTGTGGAAATAGTCGATGTTTGGGGTATAGATTTTATGGGTCCCTTCCCGAAGTCGAATGGTTTTCTATACATTTTGGTAGCGGTCGATTACGTCTCGAAGTAGATTGAAGCTATTGCAACAAGAACAAATGACCACTCGGTTGTTTGTAAATTCGTTCAATCCAACATCTTTTCTCGATTTGGTATTCCGAGGGTTATCATAAGTGACGGAGGGTCGCATTTCAAGAACTTCAATTTCGGGAAATTGCTGAAGAGGTATAGTGTGAATCACTGGATTGCCACACCTTACCATCCGCAAACAAGTGGATAAGTTGAAGTGTCCAACCGTCAAATAAAAGAAATTCTCATGAAGACGGTTCGAACGGATAGGAAGGATTGGTCTAGCAAGTTGGATGATGCGTTGTGGGCGTACCGAACGGCCTACAAGACTCCAATTGGCACAACGCCTTACCGGATGGTTTATGGGAAGGGTTGTCATTTGCCAATGGAGTTAGCGCATCGGCCACAATGGGCAATTAAGACGGTGAACGCAGATTACGATGAAGCGGGGAAGATAAGGAAGTTGCAATTAAGCAAAATTGAAGAGATTAGAGATGAGGCATATGAATGTGCATCGGCTTATAAAGACAAGCTCAAAAAAGTACATGTTGCGAAGTTGCGGAAGAAAACCTTTGAAGTGGGTCAAAAGGTTTGGTTGTATAATTCAAGACTCAAAATGTTCGCGGGCAAGCTTAAAAGCAAATGGATGGGCCTGTATGTCGTTCGGAGAGTTGGGAGGTTTGGTGATGTAGATATCCAAGATGAGCAAACATTGAAACAACAAACGGTGAACGGTCACCGGTTGAAACCATACTTGGAGGGGAACGACATCAACAACTTGGAGCTTGATAAAGCGGGCTACATCTTACGCCCGGTCGACGATGAGCAACCATGAGAGGCCCAGTTTTGGTAGTGTAAATAGTAGTATTTCATTTTGTATAGTTTGCACAGTTACCGTATTTCTTTGAAATCCGTGTTTGAAACAAGTGTGGGGATATTCGGGTCACGAATTGCTCTAACATTGTGTTGAGGACAACACGGGATTTTCGAGGGGGTAGGGTGATTTTTACATGTTTTTGAAAAATTTAAAAAACACACAAAAAAATCGAAAAAAACTAAAAAAAAATATATAAAAAATATGCATAAAAATCACATTTTCAGCGAACCAGAAACTCCCAGATACCACCGTAATTTACGATGGGGAACAAAAATGTTGGGGCTTTACGGTGTAATCCTACTGAGTTACGGTAGGAATTGTTGGCCAGCATCCACCGTAAGTTACGGTCCCACCGTAATTTACGGTGGACCTGGCGAGTCAAAGGGTCGATCCGGTTTCTGTAGGTACATATAAAAAAATAATAATAAAACATCAGATTACGTGAACAAGCCCCATCCACACAATTCCCCTTCATCTTTTTCATTTATTACTTTTCACCTATCACTCTCAACTTCCCCACAAAATCCCCAAACTCCATAATCTTCCAAGCTTAATATCTTTCTCAATTCCTAGCCAAATCCAGTGAAATTTAGGTCTAACTTGACTAATTTTTCACGAACTTTCTGATTTTGAGAAGAAACTTGCGAGAAAACGAAGCTTTCGGGTCCGAATTCCAAACCCTATGTCCGAAAATTTTAGGGGTTTTTGGAGTTTTTGTTTCACAAGCATTCTAGCATCTTCAAGCAAAGGTATGGAAGTTTAATTGTTGTATTTTGATGATGCATTGTCACCTATTCAGGAAACCCTAATTCTCTCTCACTAGCCAGGCGATTTCAGGTTCTTCATGGTTCCCAAGATTTTTCGAGATTAAACGTATAACAGTCTGTCATTGGATGTTGATCATCAATCTTCTATAACGAATTTGTTAGCATTCTTAATGAATGTATAACAGTCTGTGATTAGTGGTTGATTGTTTTCATCTATAACGAACTTGTTAGCGTTTTTGAGTCGATTATATCTAGGGTTTCTTCTGTTTTCTTCTTCGCCGTATGCTTATTTTGTGTGCACTTGATCGAGTGTACATGGGATAGGTTTTGCTAGTTTTAGGGTTTCGGATTTGCTGTTCTCGTTTTTGGTGCCGCTGGTTATTAGGGTTTTCTTTTTGCATGGTTGTCTTCTGTTTCGTTTAGAGAGAGTGGTGTTATTTTCTGCATGGAGGAACGTAAGTCTTCGGCTGAGGTTGATAAGGGAGATCGAGGTAAACCTAATTTATTTACTAAGGGTATTGCTAGCCGCATTGTTAACATTGATGGCAACCCGTTGTTGCCTCGTCGGGGGATTGTTAATGAACCGAAACAGATTAATATCATTGATGAATTAACTAAGATTACTACTCCTGTTAGTAGTATTGATTTGGGGCAGCAGGGTTGTGAATCTTCGGGTAGTGGCAAAAACAATGAAGATGGTGGCAAGGGGGCCAACCCGGATATTGGTAATGCCTCAAAAACCAAATCATATGCTGAATCGCTGCTTGTTAACAAGACGAAGAAGCTGAACTTTCGATCTCTTGTTGGTGAAAATGTTCAAGATGGGTGTGATGTGGTTCTTCCTAAAGAATCTGTTCGTTTAGTTCAAGATAAAATGGCAAACACCTTATATGGTTACTTTCTAGGTGATCGGGTAGCTTTTCCTGTCGTGGATTACTTTGTGCGTAATAACTGGAAGAAATTTGGAGTTCAAAAGTCTATGATGAATGATAACGGGTTTTTCTTCTTGAAGTTTTCGGATGAAGCAGGAATGTTGAATGTTTTGAAAGAGGGTCCTTGGATCATTCGGTCACAGCCTCTTTTTCTGAATATCTGGAGTCCGACTACTAAATTGGAAAAAAAGGGAGTAAAAAATGTGCAGGTTTGGGTTAAAATTCATGACGTCCCGATCGCGGCATATACGGAAGATGGCTTAAGTATGATTGCCACTACGATTGGTGTACCGAAACTTCTTGATTCATACACTTCATCGATGTGCATGGATATGTGGGGCCGAAGTAGTTATGCTAGAGCTTTAATAGAGGTGTCGGCTGAAAAGAAGTTAAGGGAGGAGATCACGTTAGCTATTCCTGAACCCGAAGGGGAGGGTTTCACTAAGGAGACTATGTCTGTCGAATTTGAATGGGTGCCTTTGCGTTGTGGACACTGTTGTGTCTTTGGCCACTCTGATGAGTCTTGCCCTCACCAGCCGAAAGTTCATAATGATGCTCGTAATAATACAAGGGTTGGTAAGAAGCCATTGGTGGATGAGGATGGGTACACAGGTGTATATGGTAAGAAAGCTGCTAGAAAGTCTGGATTCCCTATTATTAAGCCCAAGCCGAAATTCGAGTATCGGCCAGTGGTTACAAAGAAATCTCAAGAAGTGGGTAGTGGGTCGTTTCAATCGACGAACCCTTTTGATGTCCTTAATGATCCAAGTATTTCTGAGGATGCGGATAGGATTAAGTCGGGGGAGGTTCGTGGTGGAGCTGGGGAAGAAGAGGTGGAAGAAGTGTACAATGAAGTAGATGGTTATGGGATGGATGCTTTTTTGAATCAGGGTACCATTAGAAAAGATAATAAAAAAGGGGCAAGCACTCCTTCTACGCTAGTTATCAATGGTTAATCTAGCCTCTTGGAATATTAGGGGTTTGAACCGCCCCATTAAGCAAGTGGAGGTTCGTCAGGCGATTAAAGATTTTAATTTAAGTTTTTGTGCGATTCTTGAGTCTCACGTTGATCTGAATAATTTATCTAAAATTTGCAAGTCGGTGTTTCGGTCTTGGCAATGGGCTTCTAATGGCGATTGTTACGATAAAGGAACCAGAATTATTGTTGGTTGGAATCCATATATCTTTGATGTTATGGTGCTTTCTCAGACGGATCAGGTTATGCATTTACAATTAAATTTTAAACAGGAGAAAAAGATGGTGTTTTGCTCGATTGTATATGCCGCGAATTATTATGTTGCTCGTAGGGAGCTATGGAGTCATCTTTCTTTTCATAAGTCTTTTGTTCGTGATGCTCCTTGGGTCATGTTAGGAGATTTTAACTCGGCTCTAAATCTGGAAGACAAATCTATGGGATCTTCCTCGATCTCGGCTAGCATGCGGGAATTTCAAGCTTGTGTAGATGATGTGGAGATGATAGATCTGAATCGGTCGGGTATTCATTACACTTGGAGTCAGAAGCCGAAAAAGGGTATTGGCTTGTTGAAAAAAATTGACAGAATTATGGGGAATTCGCAGTTTATAGCTCTTTTTACTAATGCTTTGGCGGTCTTTTTTCCGGCTCGCTTGTCGGACCATTGTCCGTGTGTTCTAAAAATACCAGAAGATGGGAAAGTTAAACATAGATCTTTCAAGTTTGCAAATTTTTTAATTCATAAACCGGAATTTTCTGTCATCGTAAAGCAAGCTTGGGAAACATGTGTTCGAGGGGTGCCGCAATTTTCGGTCGTGAAGAAGCTTCGGCTGCTGAAATCTCCACTTCGAACATTACTCTTTAAACAAGGAAACCTGCATAGGAAAGTTCAAGATTTGAGGTTTAAACTGGATGAGATTCAAAAAGATATTGATATTGATCCGACTAGTCTGGCGCTGAGGGAGGAAGAAACTCGTACCCGACGTGATTATCAAGATGCGCTTTTAGATGAGGAACGTTTTTTGAAGCAAAAGTCCAAAGTAGACTGGTTGGCAGCTGGGGATTCGAATTCAGCCTTCTTTCATTCGGTTCTCAAGAACAAAATTCATTATAACCGTATTGAGGTGATTCAGGATTCTAGCGGGAAGGTGTATGAAGATGGTTTAGTTCAAGAAGCGTTTGTTAAGCACTATGAGAATTTTTTGGGTTGCCAGGGAGACACGTCTCTTATTCCGTCACCAGAGTTATTTAATAAAACTTTGGATTTAGATGTTGCGTCTCATATGGTTCGTCCGGTCACAGTCGAAGAGGTTAGGAAAGCGATGTTTTCTATTGGTTCAGACAAAGCTCCGGGGCCCGATGGTTTTACTGCTGGATTTTTTAAAGGAGCGTGGCAGATTGTGGGTAGTGAAGTGGCGGAGGCTGTTATCGATTTTTTTAATACTGGGAAACTTCTTCGGGAATTAAACCATACACTTATTGTTCTTCTCCCTAAGTCTCCTTCTCCAGTTATGGTGACGGACTTTCGTCCGATTGCGTGTTGCAATGTTTTGTATAAATGCATTAGTAAAATAGTGGCAGATCGCGTTAAAGTGGTGTTGGACGATATTGTTAGCATCAATCAGTCTGCTTTTGTTCCAGGTAGAAAAATTTCTGATAACATTTTGTTAACGCAAGAGCTGATGCATAATTATCATCGTAATATCGGGCCTCCTAAATGTGCTTTTAAAGTTGATATTCAAAAGGCTTATGACACTGTGGATTGGAAATTTCTCAAAGATGTGTTGCTTGGTTTCGGTTTTCATCCTAAAATGGTTCACTGGATTATGCTTTGTGTTTCTACTACAACGTATTCGGTTTGCGTTAATGGTGAAGTTCATGGCTATTTTAAGGGTAATCGGGGCTTAAGGCAAGGTGATCCGGTCTCTCCTTATTTGTTCACATTGGTTATGGAGGTGCTTACGGGTATCCTTCAGCATGCGGTAAGGATTGATTCTTCTTTTAAATTTCATAATAAGTGTGAGCGTCAACGAATTATTAATCTTTGTTTCGCGGACGATTTGTTTATATTTGCGAAAGGTGAGATTGCCTCAGCTAGGTGCATTATGAAATCCCTTGATTCATTCACAAAGATGCCAGGTTTGTCGCCTAGTGTGCACAAAAGCACTGTGTTTTTCTCGAATGTGCCTTCTTATGTCAAAACTGCTATTTTGAATATTATGCCTTTTAAGGAGGGTTCTTTGCCTGTGAGGTATCTTGGAGTGCCACTTATCTCTTCAAGGTTGCTTCATAAGGATTGTTATGTATTGGTGGAGAGACTGGAAAAACGGATTTTGCATTGGAGGAATAAATTATTATCATTTGCAGGCAGGTTGCAACTTATTATCTCGGTTTTGTCTTCAATGCACATTTATTGGTCGTCTGTTTTCATGTTACCGTCTCGGATAATTCTTCAATTGGAGGCTTTGATGCGGAATTTTTTATGGTCTCATGACAGTGTGTTTCAAAAAGGGCGGTCAAAAGTGTCGTGGAAATCGGTTTGTGTTCCTAAGTATGAAGGGGGTTTAGGCATTCGGCGGATTGGGGATGCTAATATGGCTCTCATGACAAATCATATTTGGAGTATTCTCACGAAACGGAGATCTTTGTGGGTTGAGTGGGTTCACGCTTACAGGTTGCGTGGAAATAGTTTTTGGGCATGTAGAGTTCCGTCTTCTTGTTGTTGGTCTTGGAGGAAGCTGCTTCAGATTCGTCCTATTATAAGGAGATTTATATGGTCCGAGCTAGGGAATGGGATGGATACTTCAGCATGGTTTGATACATGGAGCAATTTAGGGCCGTTACATGTTTTCATCTCGCCTAGAGTCATTGCTAACGCGGGGTTCGATATGGGGTCTAAAGTGTCGGATCTTTATTCTTCTAATGTTTGGAGTTGGCCGAATGAGTGGAGGGTTTCTTATCCGGAGCTTATTCAGTTAGATCAACTGATTTTGAGTCCGAATCAGTCGGATAAACTTATGTGGCGACAGGGCGATTTTAAACATGATTTTTCTTCTTCGCGTGCTTGGGATTCTGTTCGGCATCAAGAAGGGGAGGTCGATTGGTGTCGTATAGTTTGGTTCCCTCAATGCATCCCCCGTCATGCGTTTTTAATGTGGCTTATTATGAGACGGAAGTTGCTTACTCAGGATAAAATCTTGTCTTGGGATTTCTCGCGTAGAAAGAATATGAACATGATGTGCTGTTTGCTTTGTTATGCCAATCACGACTCGCATAATCACCTGTTTTTCGAATGCAAGTTTTCAGCTGAAGTGTGGAGTACGGTTAGGCAAAAAGTTGGTATGGTTTCGGTTCAACCTAGGTGGAACGACATTATAAACTGGTTGCTGGTGCACTCCAAGTCGAATACTGTTTCTGGTTTTGTTGCTAGATTAGTAGTGGCGTCGACTGCTTACTGTATTTGGCAAGAGCGTAATTTGAGATTATTCAAGAACCAATTGCGGCCTCCTGAGATTATAAGTGAAATTGTTCTACAACAAGTGAGGTATAAGTTGATGGGTGCGAAGCTGAAGAATTGTGTCAATGTCCGAAGGCTTCTAGAGGAATGGGGTATTAATGGCTCAGTTATGTTAGATATGGCTGCTGATTAAGGATGCTTAATTTTATGTGTTTCTAGATAATTATTTGTCTAGTGGCTGTCCTTTAGGTGGTTGTTATTGTTTACTTTGTTTTGATGGTTGTTACTTTCATAGGGCATGTCCTATGTTTGAACTAGTGTAGACTCACTACACTACTTGTATTGTTTTTGGTTGTGAATTTATAAAATCACCGGGGTAACCCTTTACCCAAAAAAAAAAAAAAAAAAAGATTGAGGTTGATTTTGATATTTGTTCATAACCACTTGCTTGTTCATAGTTTTGACTTGTTACTTGTTACTTGAATATGGTTATGGGTTGTAGATGTAGGATTGATGGTAAAGTAGTGAACTTTTTGGGAATCTCTACATTGTAGAGACACCATGCCCAATTTTTGAAAAAGATTTATAAAAGTTTTGGTTCACTAGCATCTACAACCATAGTAACAAGCAAGTGTGGGGATATTTTGGAGAAAAGAGTCTAATTTTGTTTTGTTTGGTTGTGTTGTTTGCCTTAATGTGTGTAGGAAAATGGTCAAGACAAAGGAGAAAGCCGGAGCAAGTTCGTCTTCTTCGTCTAAAGATAAGGGTAAGCGGCCGGAACAACAACCGAAAAAGAGGCAATACTTGGGTCGAGTTGATGAAAGTGAAAGTTAAAGTGAGGAAGAAATGGAGTTGGACCCGACAGAAAAGCCAAAATGGGAGTCGGGTCCATTGGATGACCAACCGGAGCATTGGCAACCGACACTCTACCACGATAGTATGAATAAATTGAAAAACAAGGCTGCCGCATTTATTTGCGAGAGAGAAGTTAATGAGGTTCAATTTAGCCCGTTTGGTGTGTTTGCTAAATTCCGCGCTCTAGGATGGGAGGGGGCGCTTAGTTGCTATGATAAGGATAAAAACAACTTGTTCATGACCGAAATACAAGAATGGATGGCAACTCTCAAGTGCAACACATATGAAAAGCCATCACAAATGAAGCTAACGGGTATGGTGAATGGGATTCCGGTAGAGATGTCGTTTGACACGCTAAAGAAATTGGGGAAGTATGATAGTTTACATGCTCGTGACTAGATGATACCTACTCTTGATGACCTTTTGGTTAAACCGGAGAAGCATACTTGTTGGAATGACATGTTGGCGGCGTTATTTTTGCCCGGTACTTACAGTGGTATTTTATACCGGAGGAACTTAAAAATAGAAGCAAAATTGTTGCTAGCAATTTGTATTCTCAATGTCATTCCGCGAAGGGGGGACAAGGAGCAAGTGAGGTTCCCCGAAGTACCCGTCCTCTATTCGCTACTTCATGGGTCTCCACAGTTTCCAATCCGATATCTAATCATGAACCACTTATGGATTTGCCGGAACAAGTTGGGAAGAGATATAATCCCGTATTGCCGAATCATCACGGGATTGATGAAGCAGCAAAAGGCAATCACGTCCGAAGATAGAGAAGCAACAAAAAGGCATCAGCCTTTTACTTTAGACAAGTTGGGGATTGGTTGGACGTACACGCAGTCGGAACGGTACCATAAACTTAAGTCGGAGGGGCAGCGATGGAGAGCATTAAAGGTGGGTGCACGAGAACTTCTACCGGGTGAGCCGGATGAGCCGGAAAGTGATGAGGAGGTTCCAAGTGGTGATGAGGATTATGCAGACGAGCCGCATGGTGGTGAAAATGTGGGCCAAGGGGGCCATGGTAGAGGTTATGGTGGTGCCTTTTACGATTATACGGAGCGGTCTTATGTGCCGAATTGGGCTTATAAGGGCACGATGCAAGAAGTTATCGAAAATCAACGTCCTCCGGCACCCATTTTTGAATCGTGGTCGAGTTCGGAGCGGACGTTATTTGATCAAAACACGATGATGAGTGCAAGCATAGAGCGATCCTTGAAACAAAACCTTGATCGTCAAGAGGCATGGAATCACACACACGCGTATTCCCGTGAAGTGGAAATGAATAATCGATACCATGATGACCAAGAAAGGAGAATGCACGCAGATTGGCACGCCGGGCGGCCGGTGGTTGTGGATCCACAACATGTGGATTATGCGTCTCTACCACCGTATGATGGTAGTGTTTCGTATCCAACCCCGTCGATTCATCATTCACAATGGATCGATCCGCGCCAACAAGAAGGAGCTCAACAACAAGGTGGGAGTAGTAGCGGTTCATTTGCATTTGGAGAGTGGAATGACATGATGTCTTCCATTTTTGGACCTCCGGGGCCACGCTATTACTAGTCAGGTTGTGTTCCTTCCTTGTATATTTTGTGAATATTTATGTAGTTTAGTATGTTTATGGTTGGGCGGTTGGGTGGTGTTAGTTGTTTGGTTTTGTGTTGGGTTGGTGCAAGTTGGTGGTGTCATGTTTTAAAAAGAAGAAAAAACATAAAAAAATATAAAATTAAAAAATCCAAAAAGAAATTTGTGGTTTGAGTGTTGAGCTTTTGGATGATGTGAAAGACGTTTAGCGATCAAAGCCTCCTAAAACCATACATTGGGGTCAATGTATCCCAAGTGTGGGGATGGGGGGAATTTTTGAAGTTTTTAAAAATTTTTAAATCAAGTGAAACAAAGTGAGAATTTGAGAACCCTAGATTAACCCCAAATGATGCACCGGCAACCCTTAATACCCTTTTATTCTTGGTGAGAGTTGAAGCCACACATGTAAATAAATAAAACTTGTCTTTGATGAGAGTGGCTACGGGTGGGGGTGCATTAGAACTTGTGCCTTGATACGGTTTGAGTCCTTAGTTGGATATGAATGCGAAGAGGATAAGGGCATTTAGGGAGCCTCGTCTTTAGTGTGTGAGTGTGGGATTTGGGGGGTTGGACCTCATAAGTTATATATATGAGCATGGTAGTGAGAGGGGCGGGGGTTTGGACATTCAGTTGCCCAATTTTGTGCCTAAAGCCTATCATTTGTTACCCTTAGCTACTTACCTAAAAATTTACCCAATTTGACCCGGTCTTATAGTGTTAGTAATAGTAGTTTTAGTAGTATGATGTAGATATGTTTGATGCTTTATTGTATGGTTGTTTGAAAAAAAAAATTCAGAAAAAATCAGAAAAAGAAAAAAAAAAAAAAAAGAGAAAAAGCAATGAAAAAAAAAAGTGATGTCTAGTTATCTTATATATAGTAGTGTAGTTTGGTAGTTGTTTGTTTGTTTTTGTGTAATAAAAGACCGGGTTAAGTTTCGCTAATTCATATATATTCCATTTCCTACCCATACGCCTAGCCACGTTACAACCTTGAAAGTCCCTTTGATTTGCATTCATGTTTGACACGATTTAGGAGAAGGATTGATTTAGGTACAAGCTTATAGTTGTGCAACAGCCCGTTAGCCTTTGTGTGTCTAGCTCACATTGCTAGTGCTTACTTGTTACTGAGAGGAGAGACACAGCGAGGGGTGCGTTATTTTGGGTGTTAAAAAGGGGTTAGTAAAAAGACTACATGTTTTTGCTTGGTTTACATTAATCGCTTATTTTGAAAACGATTTGATGAGTTGCTTGGGACAAGCAACGGTTAAGTGTGGGGATGTGACGGGTGGTCCATAGGACAACCCTTAATGATGTTTAAAGACGAGTTTATCCTTCACTTAATCGCGTAATTATCTTGAATTAGATAACTGCAGTTGCTTATGTTTCAGGTATGCTTTGGGAGCTAAAAGAGGAGAAAACGCAGCTTTGGACGGTTTGGAGTTGAACGGGTCGTGCGTGAAACAAATGGAGAAACAAAACATACAAGTCAGGGTGCCACCATAATTTACGGTACCACCATAATTTACGGTGGCCCTGAAAGTTGCATGAATGTCACCGTAACTCAGGAGAATCACACCGTAACAATTCCTGGTCCACCGTAATTTACGGTGGCATCGTAAATTACGGTGGAGGCTGCGACAGAAACGTAACTGCCATCATTAAATCAGTTTTTTGGTGTCTTTTGACATTATCTCATCATTGGGACGTTTCTCTGGAGTCTAGGGGCGATTTTGGCTGATTGTACTTGGTTGCAAACTATTTCTAACATTCAGTTTATGTTTTCGATTGGTATGAACATTAAACTTGTTGTTATGATGATTCACCAAGCTATGTCTGGCTAAACTTTCGGTGATCATCTTAGGTGAAGTTTTCTCTTGAACTTTAGTGTTTATTTCTGAATTTCTAGAATGATAACTTGTGTTTGCTTGATTATCATGGTGTATGCATAATTGTTTGTAGCTTGTTAATTGATAGTGCAATTTCTAGTCTCAATCGTACGTTCTTGGTGCCGTTGGCAATCGAGATATCACGGGAAGGGTTAGGGTAGGTTATTGATTAATTGGTCATCGGGAAACAACCTCGCGTTTATATAATCCGAGTTCTTTGTTCCCTTTTATCACTTCAACTATCTATACATGAGTTATGTCTATGTAACTCTTTCTAGTTGGAATTTCACACAATTGCTAAAAGAAACTGAATCCTAAGATTGTCATCGTTCTCCTAATCTGTTTTACAACCAACCTTTGATTTGAAATTAATTAGCTAAGTTTAGTTTTAAAACCAAACAATCCAAACTATTGATCTTTACTTTCTGCAATTTAGGTTAATTTTAGTTAAAGTGCAAAGCTACATAATCGACATATTTTCCACATACTCCCTGAGTTCGATACCCATTTACCACTATCTATAGTTGTTATTGGGATTAAATTTGCGTGACCACGACATCACGTCAAATTTTGGCGCCGTTGCCGGGGAGTTGTGCGCAACGTGTGTCAGTTTGTTAGTTTTGCTTTGTTATTTTCGGATTTACACTGGTGTGTTTAGTGTGCAGGTTCTACAGGTGCATGCATACTAGAGGCTCGCATAAAGCATCACCATTGTCATTTGATCCGGAGATCGAAAGAACGCTAAGACAAAACAGGGTTTTAGTAAGAGAAAACAGAATTATTGGTTCACCTACATCACCCATCACACCACGAAACATCATGCAAGAATCTCAAGTACCACCCACAACGGGTCAAACGACCTCATCATTTATACCTACTTCCACACAACCATCACCAAACACAACCATACCAAATTCCACTACAATTCCTACTCCACCTCATGATACTTGTAACATCTGTGCTTGTAATCATTGTGAACAGTTCTGTTATCAATAAAACAATGTTATTTGATCCCAATGTTTGTTTTGTTGTGTTTTACATTTTTCATGTTTTGACTTTTATGTAATTCCAAACTCTACATCGCTTTCTGGAGAATTATACGCAAACTGGTGCGTAAACGTAATCAGTTTAATGCGATAAATACTCCGAAACATCAACATATACTTAACATACCTTAAATAACCCTTACATAACTTAGAAATAAGTTTTAAAGGCTTTGGTATGGCAAAAACAAGTTAATTCGCTTACAGGGACTAAATTTGACAAACTGCGAAAGTATGCCAATTTGAACTGTAACAGACATTCCGGAACATGACCATAAGTTAAACATACCACAAATATCCTTTACATAGCTTAGAAATAGGCTTTGAGGGGTCCGGTATGCTAAAATAAACTTTTGGGTCATTCAGGGACTAAAAGTGTCAAAAAGTGCATAAGTTTGCACTTTTGCGCATAACTCTCGTTCTGAATACATCCGGACATCCAAAAATTTATGTAAGCACTAAAATATTTTATTTTAGTGTTTGGCATAAGAAAAATCCATTCGTCGCGTCATTTGGATCGTTTTTCGCGCTTATGCGCATTCCGTCGTAATTAAGCAAACATCGCGATCGTACGACCAAACGAACCGACATCCGACATATTTTTGAGCATGTTTCATGTCCACAATGTTTAGGCATCATTTTAGGGCCTTAAAGTTGGCTTTACGGGCCTTAGAAGTGTCGGAAATGGCTTAAATACGTAACAGGGACCTAAACTGTCATTTTTGAAAGATAGTTCTGATCAGACAAGGCCAGGCGGCCCGCCTGAGTTTTGTCTGATCCTGAAGCGGGCCGCGTCAGCCCTTCAGATCAGCAAAGGTCAAGTTAACAGCTGTTTCAGCATTTAAACACTCTCCAAAGGTCATGTGGCACATGTTAATTTGTGGTGGCCAAAATCAGTTACCACAACATTCCGACAAGTGTACGGGCTAGATCATTCCCCCTTTTCCAAGAAACGATCCTAACGGTGAACCGAAAACTATAAATACCCCACCCCCATTTGCTTCAAACTCACTAGAATCTGATCTAAAAGACTCTAAGTTGGAACCATTGTTTCATACCTGAGTTATTTGGATCTAGATTAGCATTCGGGGACCCTTCGTAAGTATTCTTTCGTTCTTTTATTGCTTTTCGAGTCCATAAGTCAAACTTTGTTTGACTTTCAGCGTTGACCAGCTTATGGTCAATGCGAAGTTCGTTTGAACTTTGCAACGTGATTGTAATCACGATGGTCATAGTCCCTTGTGACTATGCCTACTGATTACCACGTTGTCTAGGGTCGTAAGGGTAAGCGATCTAATAAATCGCTTATACCTTCGAACCCGACCCTTTTGGTCGATCATTAGGATCCGACCAAATACATTAGGTGACCATAGTGTATAGGGAATAACCTTCCGAGGTTATACCTTATGGTCGCTTCGTTTAAGTAGTTGTATGATAGGTAGCTTATATGCCTTAGGTAAATTACCAGAATACCCTTTTCATGTGTAATTGGTAATTAAGCATATGTAACCTAAACTTTTGTCACATAACTGATTATGTAACATGTTAGGCATATAACACTTGTCATAGGACTAGTTAGACGTTCCGAACGCGTTTTACGCGAACGACGCGTTAAAGTAGCATAAGCTACCTAAACGGGTCGTAATGGGTCGTAAACACTTAGGTTAGGTTTCATTTAGCATGTAGGCTTTGTTAAACCATATGACACGAGTCTCCCTACTCGTTTGGTTTACGAACCCTCATTCTATCTAAATCCTCCGATTTAGGTCCGGTTTATTAACATAGTTACCTATATTAGGTGCCGTTTGATTCTGAGATCTCTAGCATTGCTTGGTGGTTATCTTAGGACTTCTGAGCAATCTCAAGTGAGTACATAGACCCCTCTTTTACTGTTTTCAAACTGTTTTGGGGTGGAACACATGTGCCTACTTGTTACTTTCATGCTTTCCTGTTTTCACATCATATACCTGCTATGTTCGTTAGTACATTATAGTACATGATTTCATTACCTTTCATGCTATGTATGTCCATTGTGTGCATACTTAGTACATTGTTTTCACATTTCATCTCTGTTGCATATGTTCTCGTAACATATGGACACATTGTTTTACAGCTCTACCTTGTATGTTTACTCTAGCATACTAGGTACATTATCTTCATAAAACATGCTTACATTTTTGGTATGACATTTGGTTTGTTTAAACTATACTATACATTCATTAACACCGATCATGCCGCTCGGTAGTAGGTAGTGGTACCATAGGACTTGACAAATCCCATTCCTGAAATCTCGGGTTTTGTTTGGACGTAAGGAATGACCGAATCCGAATACATTTTCATTTGATAACTCACTTTTACATAGTTATCCGACTGTCGCAAGGCTTGGATGTATGAATTTTCACAATACCGCATAAATGTTCGTATTCAATAAAGCATGCATTATTCTACAAAGCATAATTTTTGATTTATTCAAATACTTTGTTTTGTACATTTTTACTTGTGGTTTAAGTAGACTCATTTTACTTACCATACATGACTTTTGACTATACATAAACATTTACACATTACTTGACTACTTTTGGACTTCTTAACATTTGACATGGTTTATACAAGGACTTTTGACTATTGGTTTAAACATAGACTTTATACATTGGTGATTTGTTTAAGTGACTTAATTAACGAGATGTGAGTAATATGATACAAGCATGGTGGATACGCCGCTGGTACTTCCTATACATAAGTGTTTGTATTATATTACATATCATAGCGTTATTTAAATCATTCAATTTGGACTTATATATTTTACACAAGTAACACGATTTTCTTACAAGACTTTGGTTTACAAACAATCTACTTTATACAACTCAATTTACTTGGTTATTCATTTTTTTGGGTAAAGGGTTACCCCGGTGATTCTATTAAAAACAACCGCAAATAAGTACAAGTAGTGGGGAAGAGTTCCACACTAGTTCATATACAGGACATGCCCCATATATGTAAACCAAACAAAACAAAGAAACCAATTACAACGCATCACCTAGCCTACGACATCAATCCAGTAGACACGACAAGACATACCAAAAACAAAAAACATTCAACCTCCATCATCAAAAATGAAACTGCCACTAACTGGCATCCCCTTCACACGAACCAAGAAATGACTATCCATTGGAGTACTTTGTGGAAGAGGTGCTAGTCCTTGCTCTAGAAGACGAAGAATGGGTGCCTGAAGTCATAAATTCACTTGTTTCATTATAGGCTTCAACAACCTCCTCATCATCCGAATCCTGCTTGTCGCTGTTCTCCGTGGCCTTCTTCTTCAGACGACCCTCAGTACTACCTCCACTACCACCATCATCGTCCTTAAGGGCATAAAAAGGATTGGCCGTTGAAATCGAGTTCGTCATCGGACCCTTTAAGGACGATTTAGGTTTAGGTTTTACAACCGGTCTATAAACTACCTTAGGCTTCGGATTTTTCATATGAAGACCTTGGTTATTAGTCTTATTTTTCTTGGCACCAACAACCTGAAAGTCATCACTGTTATTTTCAGGATCCCCCGTCAAGCCTACCTGCGGGTTCTTTGGGCATGGGTTATGATCATGACCAAAAACAAAGCAGGATGAACACCTTAAAGGTTCCCAATCATATTCAACCTTTACCTCCACCTTTGAATGACCATCACCATCTAGAGATGGGATTGCAACAGTTACACTCTTCTTTAACTCTGCCTCCGCATGAACTTCAATAAGAGCTCTAGCAAAACTGCTTCTTCCCCAAGACTCTGCACACATCGTGGCAGTATACGAATCCAACATCTTAGGCACCCCTATCTTAGAAGCCAACAAACTAAGACCATCCTCAGTAAAAGCCGCTAACGGTACATCATGCAACTTAACCCAAACTGGAATAGTCTTTATATCCTCTTTTTCCACCTTGATAGAAGCTGACCACTCCTTCAAAATTATCGGGACATTTCTTATCATCCAAGGACCATCTTCTAACATTTGATCCATCCCTTCCTTAGTTTTAAACTTAAAGAAGAAAAACCCCTTTGCATTCATCATTAGTCTAGACAAACCATATTTAACCCAATTATTCTTCGCAAAATAATCCACCACAGGAAATGCCAGCCGTTTTCCCAGAAAATACCCATACAACGTGTTTGCATACCTGTCTGTAACCTGTTTGACCGAAGACAGTGGAATAACAACATCTGCTCCGTCAACCACCTCGCTAGATTCCATCACCCTAAAATTCACCTTAGGAGTCTGCTTCGAGTTCTTCACAGCTTTAGCGAATGATAGAGGTTCGGTAGGCCCAAATGTTCTTGGTTTCCCTTGACTACTCGACGGATCTGCACCATCCAAACCTGAAATTGGTGTGTATCCCATACCCGGAGAATCCCAGAAATTCGCATCCAGATTACCTAGTCGGACAGGAGCCGAACCCTTAGAATTCTCATCACTGATGTTTGAGCTTTCATTCAAGTTTCTGGGATCGATAGGATTCTGAACCGATCCTCTTCGGGGTAACCAGGTATTACCCTCAACATCGATTACACGCTTAGCAAAGGCTTCAAAAGATACTGCGGGTTTGCCACGATCTTGCGGAAAAACCCCGCCTGATTTCTTCTCATCCATTAATCAGAAGCTTGTTGAAAACACAATTAAGTTTATAGAAAACCTAATGTGTTGCTGCCGTCACACCCTAATCAAAGTATGCCGTGAAACTCGACAAAACCCTAGATCCGATGTGCAGCAACCAAAAAATTTCTATCAGCAATCAGATAACACCTACTAGACAATCCCAACCTGCTGTAATCAGATTGAAGAAACCCTAGCAGCCGTCAACCATAATATGCAGAAAAGAAACCTGAAAACCTAGAAGCCGTCAACCCTAATGCAATCAAGAGATGACGAATCAGCGCAGCAACAATGGTACTCTCTCTTTGTAAACCCAAACCAGATTATAATTGAATCCAAAACAACCACGACAGCAAGTGCAAATAACCCAAGAAAGAAAGAAAAAACGTAACCCTAATGACTAAGAACCGGACCAATGACGATTATAATGAATTGCAAGGGTAAACTAGAAATCATAAGACTCTAATCACACAAACAATCCTCATAATCAGCAAGTAATCACGAATTTTAGCTCAAAAAAAAGAGTGATCGCCGTTTTCTCCATTAGAGAGAGAGAACTAGGGCCTTTCATTTAAACATTGGTTATTCATTTAACCATACATTATTCTCTTATTTATACATATCATCTAAACTTATTGTTTTTCAAACGATTTACAAAACAAATCAATTTACAAGGTTCATGGCTAAACATTTTCTTAAACTTAAGTCATGAATCCTATTTTCACAAACCTATGTATCTCACAGGCATTTTTATGCTGACGTACCTATTTTTACAGGTGTTTTTCAGGTGCTTTTGCATAGGATGATGATCATGACACTAGGGCGGACCTGTGCCTTAGAGACTTAAAATGAAGATAGACTTTGTTTAATTATGTTATAAACTCTTTGATTCCTGTTTAAAACAATGTGAGTCTTATGTTAATAAATAAAATACAACTTTGTATGCCATGGTTATGAAACAATTAATTCTGTTACAACACTCCCTGACGTTTTCCGCCACGTTTTGTATGTTCTACGTGGTCGGGGTGTGACAGAAGAGTTGGTATCAGAGCCAATGGTTATAGGGAATTAGGTTATTAGTAATTCTTTGACCTAGACTATAACCTTTCTAGGACCCTAACACAAGTTATCTTGTGTTTAGATCTTAAAACATGCACATCACCTATCCTTAGGTGATTATCAAAACAAGAACCAATTTTTTTCCGAAACGATTTTTGAAAAACAATCATCTGTTTTTGGATGATTTATTACAAGGTTTTAAACCCTCTATTGTAAGGTTTTGAACCCTCTGTTATATGGTTTTGAACCCTTCCAGTTTGGTTTTTGGCCTTGTGCCTTCAAATTTTCAAAATCTCGTCAAGGTTTTGGGTTTTAAATAATGTGAACACATGTAAACTGGAAGAGTGAATGCCTGTATTCTGGGTTTTCTGTCTAGGCAAGCACTTCGTATACATCTCATCAGACGTGAGACCAGTTGTGCTTACCTGGGAATTCTTGGGATGAGTGTTCACTTATAGGCGAGCATGTCTTCGCAATACATTATTTTTGACCCATTTACTTTGATTAGTCACTGTGTGTCGTTTGTTTGCTTTGTGATACGGACGAATGACCACCATCTTTGCTTTTGTTGATTTTGTTTCATCTCATTCTCTTCATCCAATCATCTCACTCGTTTCCTTTCATGTTTCCTCTTTTAGAATGCCTCCTCGACGCGAACACCAGATAGCGACTGCCGAACTGGCAGAAATCATTGCGCAGCAGATGGCTGCTCAATTCCCAGTTTTCATTGCTCAAATGAACCAAGCCAACAACAACAACCATGCTATATGCAATTTCAAGACTTTTAACTCGGCTAAACCACTCAAGTTTAGTGGTTCTGAAGGAGCGACTGGGCTTCTTCAATGGTTCGAGAGCATTGAGAATACTTTCCGCCACGTGCAGTGTCTGGATAATCGCAAGGTCGAGTTTTCTTCGAGCGTGTTTCAGAAGAGGGCTCTTACATGGTGGAATGGGGTAATGAGAGACCGTGGTGCAGAAGTTGCTCTAGCACAGACATGGGCTGAACTTAGAGCTCTTATGATGAGGGAGTTTTGTCCTCGTCATGAACAACGAGCGTTGGAGAAGGAGTTTGATAACTTGAAACAAGACAGTGGTGAGCACAGGGCATATACTGATAGGTTTGAGGAGTTGAGTCTGCTTTGCCCAACTATGGTTACCCCACTCGACAAGGCTATCGAAAGGTACATCGACGGCCTACCTAACTCGGTACAAGACATCATTACTGGTAGTAACCCTGCCACACTCCGTCAGGCAATCGAGTTATCAGCGACTTTGACTGAGTCGCAGATTCGGAAGAATAAGTTACATAGGAAGGGTGACAAGGGCAAGAAACAATCGTCTGACAAGGAAGATAGCAAGAAAGGTCAAAACAAGAATGGAAAGGATTCTGGTCCATCGAAAAGGGCAAGGAAGCGTAAGGCTTCCCAAAACTATGCCATTACTGCACAAGCCCAAGCTGCACCAAATCAGCCTGCGCAACCACTAGCCAAGAAGCCTTATTTTGGCAATGCACCTTTGTGCAACAGATGTAACGGCCATCATCAACCACACCTCCAGTGTCGTCAGTGCACCAACTGCGGAAGACCTGGTCATCTTGCCGCCACTTGTCGCATTCCTGCCAACCAGAACCAGGCAGTTCAGAACCAAGCTCAACAAGTTGCTCAGCTTCTTGTTCAGCAACAAGGTCAAGCTGCACGACCTCATTTTCCTCCTGGTTCGTGCTACAATTGTGGGGATCTGACCCACTACAGAAACCGGAGCCCAAGACTAGCAAACCAGAATCAGAATCAGGCTCCGGCTCGAGGGCGAGCTTTTAACTTGAATGCCCAAGAGGCACAGGCGGACGATAATGTGGTGAACGGTACGTTCTTTATTAATAATCAGCCTGCATCTGTTCTTTTTTATTCGGGTGCCGATAAGAGTTTTGTGTCTTTGTCTTTTGAGCCAATGCTTCGCATGTCTAGAACAAAACTAGGTAAACCTTTGACAGTAGAGGTTGCTAGTGGTGAACCCATTGTTTTTTTTTTTTTGGGTAAAGGGTTACCCCGGTCAACTTTTATATCACTCAAAAACAAACAATACAAATCAAGTGGGAGCCAAGAACACGACCCCCAGTTCTCAAATACGACATGCCATATTTGAGTGAACAAGCAAAACTGCAAACAAAAAACTAGACAACCAACTACATACTAACTAAAAGCATAAAACATTAGCCGCAGTCATCATCCTGAACCAGTAAACCTCTAGGAAGCCTCCACTCATGCAAGACTCTAGTAGCGTAATTTGTGGCCTTAAACTTCATAGTGTGTAACTTCATTCGAACCGTATTCAAGATCACTTCAATAAGTTGATCCGTACTCCTTTTCTTTCTAGAAAAAAGACGATAATTCCGCTCCTGCCAGACAACATATGCGGACGCCCCTACCACTAGCTTCATAATCACATGCTCAGCCTTCTTTGAATCCGCAAACATTAACAAATACGTGTAAATCTCATCCCATGAGGAATTAATCGATCCCATGTCCACCTTCCCCCTAACGCCATGCCAAATTTGTGTTGCATAATGACACGCAAAGAACAGGTGTTCATGTGAATCAGGCCCAGATGTGCATAAGGAACAACACATAAGATTGAAATTATAGTTACCCGATGAAGCCCATGTACTTATCACATCCTGCGTCTTCAGTTTTTTATTAATAAGCAGCCACATAAGAAACGAGTGACGAGGAATAGCTTGAGGATACCACACCAGACTAGCCCAAGACACCTCATTCCGATGAGGCCGAATATCATCCCAAACACACGTAGTTTGATAATCCATATCTATACCCAATCTCGTTCTCCATACAACCCTATCCTGGACGTTCGGTTGAAAGATTACCGGTCGCATATTATTCAACTCTGGGAACCGAATCAGCCAAGTGTTCGGCCACCTCCAGCCTCCCGGATCACACACATTGGCAACTGTGGAGCTCAAGTCAAAACCCGCATTAGCTATCATCCTTGGAGTGATAAACGATATCAGCGGACAAACAACATCCCATTTATCAAACCATACCATCGTTCTATTACCATTTCCAATTTTAATCCATATACGGTCACGTATTGGTGAACCCATTGTTCTTGATTCTGTTCTACGCAACTGCCAGCTAAACCTTAACGACCATCTTTTTCCTATTGATCTTACGCCTATGCAACTTGGAAGCTTCGACGTTATAGTGGGTATGGATTGGTTATCTAAGCATCGCGCAGAGATAGTTTGTTCTGAGAAGATTGTTCGTGTGCCGCTTTCGATAGGTGAGATCCTACAGGTTCGTGGTGAGAAG
This sequence comes from Helianthus tuberosus, assembly GCA_030545235.1. Lineage (NCBI taxonomy): Eukaryota > Viridiplantae > Streptophyta > Magnoliopsida > Asterales > Asteraceae > Helianthus > Helianthus tuberosus. The sequence continues at coordinate 116,692,087 of CM060407.1, forward strand.
CCTGCCGGTGGTCTCAAGCTTATGTCTTGTTTTAAAGCTCGGAAGTATCTGCGAAAGAACTATGTGGCCTTCTTAGCACATGTTACAGCAGATAAAGGCAAGGGTAAGTCTATTTCAGATAATCCTGTCGTTCGGGATTATTCTGAAGTTTTCCCTGAAGAGTTACTTGGTTTACCCCCAGCACGCTAAGTCGAGTTCCGCATTGATCTCGTACCTGGTGCAAATCCCATTGCCAGAGCTCCATATCGTCTTGCATCGTCTGAGATGCAAGAGTTGTCTAATCAGCTTCAGGAACTCTCTAACAAAGGTTTTATCCGTCCTAGCTTTTCACCTTGGGGTGCTCCCGTTCTTTTTGCCAAGAAGAAGGATGGATCTTTTAGGATGTGTATCGATTATCGTGAGCTTAATAAGCTTACCATCAAGAATCGATATCCCCTACCTCGCATTGATGATCTCTTTGATCAGTTACAAGGCGCTTCTTATTTTTCGAAGATCGATCTGCGATCGGGATATCATCAACTTCGGGTGCATGAAGAAGATATTCCCAAGACAGCATTCCGCACTCGCTATGGGCATTATGAGTTCACAGTCATGCCTTTCGGTTTGACTAATGCTCCTGCTGTTTTCATGGACTTAATGAATAGGTCTGCAAGCCTTATTTGGATCAGTTCGTCATTGTTTTTATTGACGATATCTTGATTTATTCTAAGACGCGAGCTGATCATGAGCAACATCTTCGTCTTACACTGGAACTCCTAAAGAAAGAGCAACTTTTCACCAAATTCTCCAAGTGTGAATTCTGGCTTAAAGAAGTTCAATTTTTAGGACATGTTGTCAACGAACGAGGTATTCATGTAGATCCCTCCAAGATCAGTGCGATCAAGGATTGGGATACGCCTACTACTCCTACTGAAGTTCATTCTTTTCTTGGTTTAGCGGGTTATTACCGCCGCTTCATTGAAAACTTCTCAAAGATTGCAGTTCCTCTAACCGCTCTAACTCAGAAGAACAAGCCCCTTGATTGGGGATTCAAGCAAGAGAAAGCTTTTCAACACTTGAAGCAGAAACTTTGTGGCGCGCCTGTTCTAACTTTGCCTGAGGGCAACGACGATTTTGTCGTTTATTGCGATGCATCTAATCAGGGTTTCAAACTGAAAACAAGGGCGGCGATTAAAACAAAAACGAAAAAGAAAACCCTATTATCAAAATCGGTCACAATTGCTAACGAGTTCGTTATAGAGTTATGATTGAAATCAAACTCTAATCACAGACTGTTATACAAAAGATCACAATCAAGAAACTAGGGTTACGACAAGAACCTGAATTGCCAAAGGAGAGGAGAGGGTTTAAACGAGTCTTTATGTAAAAATGTTTTCCATAAGGTGGAATAATCGCGTAATTATCTTGAATTAGATAACTGCAGTTGCTTATGTTTCAGGTATGCTTTGGGAGCTAAAAGAGGAGAAAATGCAGCTTTGGACGGTTTGGAGTTGAACGGGTCGTGCGTGAAACAAATGGAGAAACAAAACATACAAGTCAGGGTGCCACCGTAATTTACCGTACCACCGTAATTTACGGTGGCCCTGAAAGTTGCCTGAATCTCACCGTAACTCAGGAGAATCACACCGTAACAATTCCCGGTCCACCATAATTTACGGTGGCATCGTAAATTACGGTGGAGGTTGCGACAGAAACGTAACTGCCATCATTAAATCAGTTTTTTGGTGTCTTTTTTTTTGGGTAAAGGGTTACCCCGATGAATTTTATAAATAACCAATAAAGTACAAGGATGTGTCAAAGCAACACACCAACTAGACTTGGCATACCAAGACTAGGACATCAAACGACAAGACCAAGAAAAAAAACAACCAACTAAAAAGTTATCAAACAAAGCAAGCTACCATGGCCAAAAAGTAAACAACCTAGGCCATTAACAAACTAAACAACTAAACCACTAGCCCGGTTCATCATCCTTGTTATCATTGATCTTCCAGATTTCATATATCCTCCTCCTAGCCGACTCCACTCGAAACTTGAATCCCATAAGACGAAGTCGAACCATGCTTTTAATCTTCTCGGCAACTTGCAAAACGGTCAATTGGTTGGAGCTAAAAAGGCGATCATTCCGCTCTTGCCATATGTAGTAGGTAGCGCAGCAACCACCAACTTACACACAATATCATCAGTTGTCTTCGAATTTGCATGTTGATCAGCCCATAACATTAAAGATTGCCATGTGTTATCAACATTCTCCAACTTCGCCATAGTCTTCACTTTTTCCCAAACCTGACTTGCAAACTCACATTGAAAAAACAAATGATTACGGCTATCTCGATCATGTTTACACAACGGGCAGCACATAAGATTTAGATTTGTAGCACTTCCAGCTTCCCAAACCGCCAGCCTATCCTGAGTTTTTAGCTTATTCCGAAACACTAACCACAGGTGAAACGAGTGGCGAGGAATGCACTGAGAAAACCAAACCATGTTTGCCCAGTTGACCTGATTATCTCTTGTCCGAATTGTACTCCATACTTGAGCCGATTCAAAATCTGTATACTTCCCATCCAGAGTTTTCCAAGCCAACCGATCCAGAGTACCATCTATCAGCTGAGGCATTTGGATGCTTATTAAAACCGGGAACAAATCTAGCCAAGCTTGGGGCCATCTCCACTGCCCATATGCGTCAACAACATCAGCAACCGAAGAGCTTAGATTGAAACCAGCATTAGCTATAGACCGAGGAGTAATAAATGAGGTAAGAGGACTTATAGAACACCAATTGTCACTCCATACATTAGTTTGCACGCCACTTCTGAGCAGAGACCATATGTGAGGCCGCATAATACACCGAATAGAAAGAATTTTCCGCCAACCCCAACTCATATTCCCTCGACAAGGCACCTCCCAAAAATTTCTCCCCTTTATCTTGTGTTCATGAATCCATGTCACCCAAATGGATTCCCTTTTAGTAATAATACTCCAAACATGCTTGACCATAAGCGATTTATTAACATCATTTATGCTTCGGATGCCCAAACCACCTTCATCTTTCGGCAAACATACATCTTTCCAAGCAACTTTAGCACGAATTCTACCCTCCGATCCCGCATTCCATAAGAATCTACGAATTCTTTTCTCAAGTTCCTTAATAACCCGAGCTGGAATAATGAAAACAGAGGCCCAATATATATGCATGGATGAAAGAACCGAATTTATTAGCTGCAAACGGCCAGCAAACGATAACGACTTGGTCATCTAGTTTACAATCTTCTTATCCATTCGATCAATAAGAATTTTACAATCCTTAAAGAGCAACCTGGAAGAGATGAGCGGAACCCCAAGATAACGAACCGGAAAAACACCCTCCTGAAATGGCATAATCTCCAGAATTTCCTGTCTAATCAACTGAGGAACATTGCAGAAGAAAACTGTGCTTTTAGCTGGACTAGGAGCCAAACCAGAGACATTAGTAAACATCCCAAGAGCCTCCTTAACTTTCTTTACCGAAACAACATCAGCATGCACAAAAATAAACAAGTCATCAATAAAGGAGACATTGATAATTTTTTGCTTTGCACAATGAGCATGATATTTGTATGGAAAACTAGCAGCCTGTTGAAGCATGAGCGACAGAACCTCCATAATTAACGTGAATAAATATGGTGACATTGGATCACCTTGTCGTAACCCTCGTTTGCCTCTAAAATAGCCATGAAGATTGCCATTAATATTCAACGAATACGACACAGTTGTAACACATGTCATAATCCATTCAATCATTTTCTGATGAAACCCAAATCGAACCAAAATATCACGCAAGAATGTCCAATTAACCGTGTCATAAGCTTTCTGGATATCAATTTTGAATGCACATCTAGCCGGGCCCCTATTCAGATGATAATTATGCATTAATTCTTGTGTAAGAAGAATGTTATCAGAAATCTTTCTACCCGGCACAAAAGCTGACTGGTTGATGCTAACAAGAGTACCCAAACTTCCTTTTAAACGGTCCGTAATTATCTTACTTATACATTTATAGAGAACATTGCAACAAGAAATCGGCCTGTAATCTAGAACTGAATCCGGGACATCTTTTTTTGGAATCAACGCCAGAATAGTATGGTTAACTTGAGTTAGAAGTTTACCATTCTCAAAAAATTGCAAGACCGCATCAGTAACCTCGTTACCAACAATATCCCAAGCATGCTTAAAAAATGCGGACGTGTATCCATCTGGACCCGGAGCTTTGTCTTCTCCAATACTGAACATCGCATTTACACCATTCGATCCGCAACCTCACTACTTAGCACATTAGGGAATAGAATGTCCGAATTAACCTTTTCAACCGAGATATCAACCCCCAAAAACTGAGTATAATGCGAAACCAGTACATTCGTAACCGCATCTCCTTCATGGCGAGCTCCCAGAGTATCCGTGATACTAGAAATTTTGGATCTAGCATTTCTAGCTTTAACAGTGTTATGGAAAAATCTGGTATTAGAGTCTCCTGCCCGAAGCCACTCAACCTTGGCTTTCTGTTTTAGAAAACATTCTTCATCGTAAGCCGCAGCTTGAAAATCTTGAAGACATTGAGTCTCCATTTGTCTAAGCCGAACATCCATCGGATTCTGATCCACCTGTATCTGAATATCATCCAAATTTTTTCTCAGCTCCACCACCCTATCATGTAAATTACCTTGGTTAAAAAGAATCTTCCTTAACCTAGGTTTTAAATTCTTCATTTTCTTCACAATGGAAAGCATAGTAACACCCTCCACTATTTTAATCCATTCCTGCTTCACGGAATCTTTAAATTCAGGTTTAGTAACAATGAAATTCGGAAATTTGAAGGGTCTTGGACGAGTTCCAGCTGAGCACATCATTCTTAGGATGCAAGGCGTATGGTCAGACACCCGAAACGGATGAAAGAAAGCAAATGCATCAGAAAAATGATATATAAACGAGACATTACTCATAACCCTATCAATCTTTTTGAGAAGACCCACACCACTCTTCGGTTTTTGGCTCCACGTGTATTGCATACCATGCGCCTGAACATCAAATAATTCTGTTTGTTGAACACAATCATCAAACTCACGCATACCAATAGAATGATTGGACGGGCCAAACAAAGAATCTCCAACTTTAAGAACCGAGTTGAAATCTCCCATAACAACCCACGGCTTATCATGACAAAGAACCTTATGCTTGCATAAATCAGCCCATAACAGTCTTCGATCTTGATACTTATTTTCAGCATACACAAAAGAGCAGAAAAGAACCTTTTTGCTATCTTTAAAAATTACCTGAGTATTAATAAGTTGGTCAGTTTGATAGAGGACCATTACATCAAACACATTAGGATTCCACCCCAAAATAATTCTCGTACCACGCGAGCATAAACCACCATTAGAAGTCCAACACCAATTACGGAAAACATACTTGCAAATGTTGGCCAGCTTGGAAACATCCACATGAGATTCAAGGATCGCACACATATCTAAATTATTACCAGTTACAATAGAACGAACCTCACTTTGTTTCAGGGGCCGGTTCAAGCCCCTAATATTCCAAGTCATTATGCTACCCATTTAAACCATTCGAACCGGGAGTGCTTGCCCCCTCAGGATTAGTATTATTCATAAACTGTGCCATCTCAGTTGGAGTAACCTCCTTCACCTCATCATCGTTCTTCGTAACCCGATTGGTATCAACATGCAGCCTCTGATTGTCAACATCTCTACTCTCCTCTCCATTTCCATCCACAGCTGCTAATGCTTCAAAAGAATTCGCTGTTTTAATCTGAATAGACCCTGAGCTATTATCTTGCTTGGTTCCTGATGTACTGGCACCCGATCTATTTACTTTTGGCTTGTAAACAAACTTTGGTTTCTGTTTTTTCTGCCCAACCCCGAACTTAGCAACTTTCCTTTTATCCGTAACAAATCCTTCCTCATCCACCGTTACCTGCTTCTGGCTAACATTAACATTCTTAGGACAACTTTGGTCATTATGACCAAAGATACAACAAGTAGAACAATGATGCGGCTTCCATTCATACTCAACTCTGACTTTCTCCATGATAAACCCATCATCCTCCAGCTTCGGAATAGCAACAACTATCTGATCCTTAAGAACATCATCGGCACTAACTTCAATCAAGGCTCTAGCAAAGCTGCTCCTTCCCCAGCTATCCGCACACATATCCGCTGTGTAACTATCCAGCCTTTTTGGTATTCCAATTTTCGATGCCAGCAAACTCAAACCATCATCCGTATAGATAGAAATAGGAACATTATGAAGCTTAACCCATATAGGAACTGATTTAATTCCTTCTTTTTTCAGACTAACCGAAGGCGACCAGATGTTAATAAAAAGAGGAACTTTACGAATTAGCCAAGGCCCACCCTCAAGAACTTTATTCATACCTTCCTTTGTATCAAATTTAAAAAAGAAAAACCCTTCAGCATTCATCATGACTTTAGCAAATCCAAATTTTGACCAAACGTTTTTAACATAATACTCCACAACAGGAAACGGCAATCTGTTCCCCAGAAAGTATCCAAAAAGCACATTATCAAATCTGTCTTTAGCCGTTTTAACAACCTCCCTCGGAATCACAATATCTGCTTCCTGATGAGTCTTAGTCGTGTCCAGCTTCCTGAAGTTAACTTCACGATTAGACTTAGAATTCATCATCACCTTTTTAGCATACGACACCTGGTTCTCCTGATGTTTATCCGCATAAACATTCTCAACCGGAACTGTTATTTTCTCCAATTCATCAATAACATTGATAACTGGAGGCTCATTCAGATTGTTCACGACAACTCCACGTCTCGGTGCCATCGTTTTGCCATCAATATTCAGAATTTTACTTCCCAAACCCTTGATCACAGTCGGCGGCTTCCCATACATATCACGGTAATCAGCATTCAAAGATGGAGGTTTCCCAAAAATCTTATTGATATCAGGCGGTTCAGTATTCATCCCTGTATCAAACTACTCACATGCAAACGTAAAGGCGGCAGCAAGAACAGCTTACGGAAACAGCAACCAAAAACCCTAATCAGCCGACAAAACTATCTCTCTTGGAAACGAATGAACCAGACTCCAACTCCAATAGAAACAATCAGCAATCGACCAAGACAACCTGAGCAAACCCTAGACTAGCCGAACTTGTGAATCTAACAATCTATATAATGTTATCGGATAAACCTACCACACTATACAGAAGTTTCAATTCAGCAAATTATGAAGACGACAGAAAGAAAACAGAAAACCCTATTATAAAACGATCACTATTTTGCTAACTAGTTCGATATAGATCATTTGAAAAATCAAATTACTAATCTCAGACTGTTATACAAATAGATCACGAATCAAACCTAGGGTTGCATGAAGAAGAAAGTCGCCTGGCTAGAGAGAGAACCTAGGGTTGCATGAAGAAGAAACCCTAGACTGCATGAAGAAGAAAGTCGCCTGGTTAGAGTTCTTCAGTTTTTTGGTGTCTTTTGACATTATCTCATCATTGGGATCTTTCTCTGGAGTCTAGGGGTGATTTTGGCTGATTGTACTTGGTTGCAAACAATTTCTAACATTCGGTTTATGTTTTCGATTAGTATGAACATTAAACTTGTTGTTATGATGATTCACCAAGCTATGTCTGGCTAAACTTTCGGTGATCATCTTAGGTGAAGGTTTCTCTTGAACTTTTGTGTGTTTATTTCAGAATTTCTAGAATGATAACTTGTGTTTGCTTGATTATCATGGTGTATGCATAATTGTTTGTAGCTTATTAATTGATAGTGCAATTTCTAGTCTCAATCGTACGTTCTTGGTGCCGTTGGCAATCGAGATATCACGGGAAGGGTTAGGGTAGGTTATTGATTAATTGGTCATCGGGAAACAACCTTGCGTTTATATAATCCGAGTACTTTGTTCCCTTTTATCACTTCACTTATCTATACATGAGTTATGTCTATGTAACTCTTTCTAGATGGAATTTCACACATTGTTCTCCTAATCTGTTTTACAACCAACCTTTGATTTGAAATTAGTTAGTTAAGTTTAGTTTTAAAACCAAACAATCCAAACTATTGATCTTTACTTTCTGCAATTTAGGTTAATTTTAGTTAAAGTGCAAAGCTACATAATCGACATATTTTCCACATTCTCCCTGAGTTCGATACCCATTTACCACTATCTATAGTCGTTATTGGGATTAAATTTGCGTGACCACGACATCACGTCAAATTTTGGCGCCGTTGCCGGGGAGTTGTGCGCAACGTGTGTCAGTTTGTTAGTTTTGCTTTGTTATTTTCGGATTTACACTGGTGTGTTTAGTGTGCAGGTTCTACAGGTGCATGCATACTAGAGGCTCGCATAAAGCATCACCATTGTCATTTGATCCGGAGATCGAAAGAACGCTAAGACAAAACAGGGTTTTAGTAAGAGAAAACAAAATTATTGGTTCACCTACATCACCCATCACACCACGAAACATCATGCAAGAATCTCAAGTACCACCCACAACGGGTCAAACGACCTCATCATTTATACCTACTTCCACACAACCATCACCAAACACAACCATACCAAATTCCACTACATTTCCTACTCCACCTCATTATACTACACCAACCAACACCACACAACCGATTACTACTCAAAGTGAACCCAATCTTACCTTTAGTCCTTCAGCCACAATCCCACCATTATCACACTTCTTTCCTCCATCTACAGGTCAATCATCATCCCACTATTCAATACCACCAAATTCAACCATTGTCCATATTTCAACATTCAGACCAGTGAACCAGTCGGGTTTTCAATATTCGACTCTTCCATTTGGGCAAACTTCGGGTATAGGGGAAGATGGATATGAGGAAGGATACGAAGATTATGAGGGCTATGATGAAGACGGGTATGCTTATGGGGGTTATGGTGATCAAGGAGAGTTCGGTTATGTGCAAAGTCAATCTCAAGGGATGGCAAGTGTAGGTGGAATGCCACAACAACAACTCATACCACAACACATTAGGCCAAGGCCACAAGGGCCACCAATGCAACGCCCTATACCATTGCAACAAGTTCGACCGCAAAATGTACAACCGCAATTCCAAAGGCCGATTCAACACCAACCGATGCCACAACAACAATTTCAACCCTATGCACCACAAGGGCCTATCCAAAGGCCAATGGGTCCTATTCGACCAAGGGTTCGGTTGGGTGTACCAAGACGACACCTTCGAGAACATGCGAGAGGAATTGAAGCGCATTTTAGGCCGGTAATCACTCAAAATCCCTCACCGGTAGTTATGCCTCACAATGATCAAGGGAGGACTTTTGAAGTGAGAACAAATTCTTTGCAAAGTTTGCCGAAATATAAAGGGCTAGCAACGGAGGAACCGTATTTCCACTTAGAGGTCTATGACTCAATTTGCAATACTCTTGGGAGTCAAGGTTTTTCGGCTGATGATGTCAAGTTGGTCCTGTTTCAATTTTCTTTGGAGGACAAGGCAAAGAAGTGGTTCTACACTTTGCCTTCAGCATCTATTTATACTTGAGCGGAGATGCAACAAATTTTTCTAGACAAATTTTACACCGCTCAAAAGACCAACGATGCTAGAAAGGGGTAGAGGAGTTTTCAACAACAACATGGTGAAATGTTCCATGAGGCATTTGAGCGTTTTAACATGATGATTAAAAATTGCTCTCACCGTGGGATTGAACTTTGGGAGTTGATGAATGCCTTCCACGAGGGGTTGAGTGCCGAAGATGCTCGTGATTTAATGTCCATTACCGGTGGGACATTTGGTACAAACTACGAGAATGATGATTGGGAGTTTTTGGAGAACATGGCAATTACATCAAAAAGAAAAGCTCAAGCATCGAGGAGAGCACGACCGGCCATTGCCCGACCTCAAGTGCATGCAATAGATGATGGTAATGTTCAAACCACTAACCAAATTTATGATGTTTGTGCATTGTGTAATGAAATAGGTCACGCGGCTGAAAATTGCCCGACCTCAACTTCCTAGCGACACTAAGGTAAATCCTTCACATGGTTCGTCACGAGGTAATGTTAATGTTCATCATGTTAGTGTTTTAAGAAGTGGAAAAGAATTTAAAGCCAATTTATCACCCGAATTGGTTGAGGGGGTAGTTGAGGACATCACGGGTAATGATAGTGATGATGAAGTTTCACCGATTAAACCTAAAGAAACAAATGTTAACAAACCGGGGTTGGGTGAAAACGAAAAGAATGAAAAAGTTGAGGGTGAACCGAGTCAAGTCCCGTTTCCATCGGCTCTACTTGACCCGGTAAAGAAAAATTTTATTGCATCAAGAGGTCCCCAAAAAGAAGAATTGTGGGACATGTTTAAACAAGTTAAATTAACCTTCCACTCCTTGATGCAATAAAACAAGTACCCGCCTATGCAAAATTTCTAAAAGAATTGTGTACACAAAAGAGGCAACAAAAGAAGAAAATGCCTAAGCGGGTGGACTTAACCGGGCAAGTAAGTGCAGTTTTAAATGGGGAGCTTCCTCCTAAGCTCCAAGATCAGGGCACGCCATTGATTAACATACAAGTTGGTAATTTTCAAATGGCTAAGGCGTTGCTACATCTTGGAGCCGGAGTTAGTATTTTACCGGGGGGCTTATATGACCAATATGATTTTGGTCCGTTAGTTAGGGTGGAGACAACGGTTGTTTTGGCCGATTTGTCTCATAAGCTACCTCGAGGGATGGTTCAAAATGTAATTGTTAAAATTGATGAATTTTATTACCCAGTTGACTTTTTAGCTTGGACTACTCATCGGCGGACCCAAAGCAACAACAAAATGTAATTTTGGGTCGGCCATTTTTGAGCACTGCACATGCAGTAATCGATTGTAGATTTGGTACAGTCGATATGACTTTTGGGAATCGAAAAATGCGTTTGAATGTTTTTACTAACAATTCTAATGCTAATGGTGTTGATGAGTGTTTCATGGCAGATTTAGTTGATGGATGCAACCCGCATGAGTATGAGGAGGATGGTTTGGATGTTTGCTTGTGTGATTTTTCTGAACAGGTACATGCTTATGCACTCTGGGTTGAAGAGGAAAAACAAGATGCAATGGCCTTGAAAGAAGGTCGACCGCCGTGGACTCATCAATTCGAAGGCTTACCGGTGGAAATTACCTCGGGTACAAAACCATCATTAGAAGAACCACCGAAGTTGGAACTCAAAGACTTGCCGAGCCACTTGAAGTATGCTTTCTTAGGGGATAATGACACTCTACCGGTCATTATTGCCTCTAATTTAGAGTTTTTTTTTTGGGTAAAGGGTTACCCCGGTGATTCTATTAAAACAATCCCAATAAAGTACAAGTAGTGATGGTGAGTTCCACACTAATTCATATACAGGACATGCCCCGTATATGTAAACAAAACAAAACAAAACCAAAATATCTAAGACAACCCATAACCTAGCCTACATTACAGCATGAAAACAAAGTAGGCAAAACCAAAACACGAAACCAAAAATAAACGACTCAACCTCCATCATCAAAGATGAAATTGCCACAAACCGGCAAACCCTTGACTCGAAACACAATATGTCTAGCCATTGGAACCCTTTGTGGATGAGTTGCTTGCCCGAGCTCTAGAAGATGAAGGATGTGTTCCCGAAGTCATAAATTCATTAGTTTCATTGTAGACTTCCTCAACCTCCTCCTCATCTGAATCTTGCTTGTCATTAACCTGCTTGGCCTTCTTCTCTATACGACCCACAGTACTACCTCCCTGACCACCATCATTATCCTTAAGGACATCAAAGGGGTTTGACGTTGATACCTGATTATTCATCGGCTTCCTCAAGCACGAAATTGGTTTAGGGTTTACAACTGGTCTGTACACTACCTTAGGCTTCTGATTTTTCATATGAAGACCTTGGTTAGTAGCTTTCTTCTTCTTTGCACCCACAACCTGAAAATCATCAATTTTCTTTCCAGAATCCCCACTTGAAACAACCTGAGGGCTCTTTGGGCACGAGTTATCTTCATGACCAAACACGCAACAAGCTGAGCACCTTAAAGGCTCCCAATCATATTCGATTTTAACCTCCACCATTGAATGACCATTACCCTCTAAAGATGGGATTGCAACAGTAACACTCCTCTTTACCTCAGCCCCGGCTTGAATTTCAATGAGAGCTCTAGCATAAATACTTCTTCCCCATGACTCAGCACACATTATAGCAGTGTACGAATCTAGCATCTTAGGCACCCCTATCTTAGAAGCGAGCAAACTAAGACCGTCCTCAGTATATGCTGCTAACGGCACTTCATGCATCTTAACCCAAACTGGGATAGCCTTTATATCTTCTTTTTCCAACTTGACAGAGGCCGACCACTCCTTCAAAATTATCGGAACATTTCTAATCATCCAAGGTCCATCCTCCACCAATTTATCCATCCCTTCCTTTGTTTTGAATTTAAAGAAAAAGAACCCGTTCGCATTCATCATTAGTCTAGAGAGACCATATTTAACCCAGTTTGTCTTTGCAAAATAATCCACCACAGGAAAAGCCAGTCGTTTACCCAGAAAATATCCATACAACGTGTTAGAATACCTGTCAGTGACTTGTTTAACCAAAGACAATGGAATGACAACGAGTAAATGATTCCTTACCAGAGAAGAAATCTGATTCGTAGACACTAACGAAGATCAATTGAGACCAGGATTGAAAGAAATCGCCTAGGGTTTCTTGGTCACCATTTTCGCCCAGTATTGAGTAGAAACCCTAATATCAAAACCTATTTTCTAAACATGTTCTAGCATGTTTGCCTCTAATTTAGAGTTGGTGCAAGAGCAAGCATTGTTGGAGGTGTTAAAGGAAAACAAGGGAGCTATTGGATGGACGATTGCCGATCTCAAAGAAATTAGTCCATCAATTGTCATGCACAAGATTATTATCGCCGAAGATGCCAAACCGACAAGAGAAGCTCAAAGGCGATTGAATCCGAACCTAAGGAAGGTAGTAAAAAAGGAGGTAATCAAATGGTTGGATGCGGGAATCATCTATCCGATTTCGGATAGTGCTTGGGTGAGTCCCACCCAAGTTGTGCCTAAGAAGGCCGGCATTCAAGTAGTCAAAGATGAAAATGGTGAACAAATTGCCACCCGACCGGTTACCGGGTGGCGTGTATGTATTGACTACCGAAAGTTGAATGCCGCCACTTCTAAGGACCATTTCCCGTTGCCTTTTATTGACCAAATTATTGAAAAAATATTACTACCTTTGCCTTTCGGCGAATGCCATTTGGCTTGTGTAATGCACCGGCAACTTTCCAACGATGTATGATGAGTATCTTCTCGGACATGGTTGGAGAGTCGCTTGAAGTATTTATGGATGACTTTTCCATTTTTGGCACTAGTTTTGAATCTTGTCTCAACGAATTACAAAAAGTTTTAAAAAGATGTGTTCAGAAAAATCTAGTGCTTAGTTGGGAGAAAAGTCATTTCATGGTGCAAGAGGGCATTGTGTTGGGTCACGTAATTTCGGAAAGGGGAATGGAGGTGGATAAGGCAAAAATAAGGGTAATAGCATCTTTGCCACCTCCGAAAAATGTTAAGGGTGTAAGGTCATTTTTGGGACATGCGGGTTTCTATAGACGTTTCATAAAAGGTTTTAGTGTTATCACCAAACCTTTATGCAACTTGTTATTAAAAGATGTCCCATTTGATTTTACTAACGAGTGTATGCAAGCTTTCACTGTTTTGAAGGAACACTTGGTCAAAGCTCCTATTTTGCAACCACCGGATTGGTCAAAGCCGTTCGAGATAATGTGTGATGCAAGCGACACTACTATTGGTGCAGTTTTGGGTCAACGGGTTGATAAAAAGCCGGTGGTGATTTACTATGCAAGCAAGACTTTATCCGAAGCACAACTCAATTACACCACAACCGAAAAAGAGTTATTAGCGGTGGTGTATGCTTTGGATAAGTTTCGTGCTTATATTTGGGGGAGCAAAGTGGTGGTTTATTCGGATCATAGTGCGTTCCGATATTTGATGGAGAAAAAGGATGCGAAGCCTCGTTTAATTCGGTGGGTGTTGTTATTACAAGAGTTCGATTTAGTGATCCGAGACAAAAAGGGAAGTGAAAATGTAGTAGCGGATCATTTGTCTCGGATTCCGGTTGAAGGGATCGACGATGTTAGTGAAATAAATGAAAGTTTTCCCGACGAGCAACACTTAGCCGTTTCCACCATTGTTGCACCTTGGTATGCTCACTACGTAAATTACTTAGCCACGGGTGCCATCCCAAGTCATTGGACCAAGAAGCGAAGACAACAATTTATGGTCCAAGTGAAGCAATACATTTGGGATGAACCGGATCTTTTCAAGATTGGGCCGGATCAAGAGATTAGGAGGTGTGTGCCCGAAACGGAAGTGTTGGAAATTTTGACCCATGCTCATTCATCCGCATGTGGAGGTCACTTTAGTGGGCATAAAACGGGCTACCGGGTTCTTTCATGTGGGTTTTATTGGCCCACAATTTTTAAGGATGCATGTGAGTTCGCTAGAAATTGCATAAATTGTCAAAAGATGGGAAGCATATCGAAGAGGGATGAGATGCCATTACAACTAATCTTGGTTGTGGAAATATTCGATGTTTGGGGTATAGATTTTATGGGTCCCTTCCCGAATTTGAATGGTTTTCTATACATTTTGGTAGCGGTCGATTACGTCTCGAAGTGGATTGAAGCTATTGCAACAAGAACAAATGACCACTCGGTTGTTTGTAAATTCGTTCAATCCAACATCTTTTCTCGATTTGGTATTCCGAGGGTTATCATAAGTGACGGAGGGTCACATTTCAAGAACTTCAATTTCGGGAAATTGCTGAAGAGGTATAGTGTGAATCACCGGATTGCCACACCTTACCATCCGCAAACAAGTGGACAAGTTGAAGTGTCCAACCGTCAAATAAAAGAAATTCTCATGAAGACGGTTCGAACGGATAGGAAGGATTGGTCTAGCAAGTTGGATGATGCGTTGTGGGCGTACCGAACGGCCTACAAGACTCCAATTGGCACAACGCCTTACCGGATGGTTTATGGGAAGGGTTGTCATTTGCCAATGGAGTTAGCGCATCGGGCACATTGGGCAATTAAGACGGTGAATGCGGATTACGATGAAGCGGGGAAGATAAGGAAGTTGCAATTAAGCGAAATTGAAGAGATTAGAGATGAGGCATATGAATGTGCATCGGCTTATAAAGACAAGCTCAAAAAAGTACACGATGCGAAGTTGCAGAAGAAAACCTTTGAAGTGGGTCAAAAGGTTTGGTTGTATAATTCAAGACTCAAAATGTTCGCGGGCAAGCTTAAAAGCAAATGGATGGGCCCGTATGTCATTCGGAGAGTTGGGAGGTTTGGTGATGTAGATATCCAAGATGAGCAAACATTGAAACAACAAACGGTGAACGGTCACCGGTTGAAACCATACTTGGAGGGGAACAACATCAACAACTTGGAGCTTGATAAAGCGGGCTACATCTTACGCCCGGTCGACGATGAGCAACCATGAGAGGCCCAGGTTTGGTAGTGTAAATAGTAGTATTTCATTTTGTTTGGTTTTGTATAGTTTGCACAGTTACCGTATTTCTTTGAAATCCGTGTTTGAAACAAGTGTAGGGATATTCGGGTCACGAATTGCTCTAACATTGTGTTGAGGACATCACGGGATTTTCGAGGGGGTAGGGTGATTTTTACATGTTTTTGAAAAATTTAAAAAACACAAAAAAAAATCGAAAAAAACTAAAAAAAATATATAAAAAATATGCATAAAAATCATATTTTCAGCGAACCAGAAACTCCCAGATACCACCGTAATTTACGGTGGGGAACAAAAATGTTGGGGCTTTACGGTGTAATCCTACTAAGTTACGGTAGGAATTGTTGGCCAGCATCCACGTAAGTTACGGTCCCACCGTAATTTACGGTGGACCTGGCGAGTCAAAGGGTCGATCCGGTTTCTGTAGGTACATATAAAAAAAAAACCATCAGATTACGTGAACAAGCCCCATCCACACAATTCCCCTTCATCTTTTTCATTCATTACTTTTCACCTATCACTCTCAACTTCCCCACAAAATCCCCAAACTCCATAATCTTCCAAGCTTAATATCTTTCTCAATTCCTAGCCAAATCCAGTGAAATTTAGGTCTAACTTGACTAATTTTTCACGAACTTTCTGATTTTGAGAAGAAACTTGCGAGAAAACGAAGCTTTCGGGTCCGAATTCCAAACCCTAAGTCCGAAAATTTTAGGAGTTTTTGGAGTTTTTGTTTCACAAGCATTATAGCATCTTCAAGCAAAGGTATGGAAGTTTAATTGTTGTATTTTAATGATGCATTGTGAAGATTGAGGTTGATTTTGATATTTGTTCATAACCACTTGCTTGTTCATAGTTTTGACTTGTTACTTGTTACTTGAATAGGGTTATGGGTTGTAGATGTAGGATTGATGGTAAAGTAGTGAACTTTTTGGGAATCTCTACATTGTAGAGACACCATGCCCAATTTTTGAAAAAGATTTATAAAAGTTTTGGTTCACTAGCATCTACAACCATAATAACAAGCAAGTGTGGGGATATTTTGGAGAAAAGAGTCTAATTTTGTTTTGTTTGGTTTTGTTGTTTGCCTTAATGTGTGTAGGAAAATGGTCAAGACAAAGGAGAAAGCCGGAGCAAGTTCGTCTTCTTCGTCTAAAGATAAGGGCAAGCGGCCGGAACAACAACCAAAAAAGAGGCAATACTTGGGTCGAGTTGATGAAAGTGAAAGTGAAAGTGAGGAAGAAATGGAGTTGGACCCGGCAGAAAAGCCAAAATGGGAGTCGGGTCCATTGGATGACCAACCGGAGCATTGGCAACCGACACTCTACCACGATAGTATGAATAAATTGAAAAACAAGGCTGCCGCATTTATTTGCGAGAGAGAAGTTAATGAGGTTCAATTTGCGAGAGAAAAGCTAAACGGTGGCCCTGAAAAAAAGTTGCCTGAATCTCACCGTAACTCAAGAGAATCACACCGTAACAATTCCTGGTCCACCTTAATTTACGGTGGCACCGTAAATTACGGTGGAGGCTGCGACAGAAACGTAACTGCCATCATTAAATCAGTTTTTTGGTGTCTTTTGACATTATCTCATCATTGGGACGTTTCTTTGGAGTCTAGGGGCGATTTTGGCTGATTGTACTTGGTTGCAAACAATTTCTAACATTCGGTTTATGTTTTCGATTGGTATGAACATTAAACTTGTTGTTATGATGATTCACCAAGCTATGTCTGGCTAAACTTTCGGTGATCATCTTAGGTGAAGGTTTCTCTTGAACTTTTGTGTGTTTATTTCTGAATTTCTAGAATGATAACTTGTGTTTTCTTGATTATCATGGTGTATGCATAATTGTTTGTAGCTTGTTAATTGATAGTGCAATTTCTAGTCTCAATCGTAAGTTCTTGGTGCCGTTGGCAATCGAGATATCACGGGAAGGGTTAGGGTTGGTTATTGATTAATTGGTCATCGGGAAACAACCTCGCGTTTATATAATCCGAGTACTTTGTTCCCTTTTATCACTTCAATTATCTATACATGAGTTATGTCTATGTAACTCTTTCTAGTTGGAATTTCACACAATTGCTAAAAGAAACTGAATCCTAAGATGGTCATTGTTCTCCTAATCTGTTTTACAACCAACCTTTGATTTGAAATTAATTAGTTAAGTTTAGTTTTAAAACCAAACAATCCAAACTATTGATCTTTACTTTCTGCAATTTAGATTAATTTTAGTTAAAGTGCAAAGCTACATAATCGACATATTTTCCACATACTCCCTGAGTTCGATACCCATTTACCACTATCTATAGTTGTTATTGGGATTAAATTTGCGTGACCACGACATCACGTCAAAGGGTTACCCCGGTGATTCTATATATTCACAACCAAAAAACACAAGTAGTGTAGAGAGTCTACACTAGTTCAATCATAGGACATGCCCCATGAAAGTAACAACCCGGAAAAAACAAACATAACACCACCAAAGGAAATAACAACTAGACTAGGCTCTAGAAAACAAAAAACAGAAATCTTAATCAGCCGCCATCATCATGAAGTTCAGTTCCATTAATCTCCCAGTCACCTAGAAGCCTTCGCACATTTTCACAGTTCTTCAGCTTCGCTCCCATCAATTTGTAACGCACCTGTTGGATAATAATTTCACTTATAGTTTCCGGAGGTCTCAACTGGTTCTTGAATAATCTAGCATTACGCTACTGCCAAATCAAATAAGCACTGGCCGCCACCAACAATCTAGCAACGTAGTTAGCCTCATATTTCAACTTGGATCGCACAAGCAGCCAATTAACAATATCGTCCCACTTAGGATGAACCGAATCCATGCCCACTTTATGCCTAACCATAAGCCACACTTGAGTAGAGAACTTACATTCGAAAAACAGGTGACTATGAGAGTCGTGATTAGCATAACATAACAAACAGCACATCATGTTCATATTCTTTCTACGCGAGATATCCCAATTCAAAATCTTATCCTGAGTAAGTAACTTACGCCTCATGATAAGCCACATTAAAAAAGCATGACGCGGGATGCACTGACCAAACCACACAATACGACACTAATCTATCTCCACTTCTCGATGCCTAACTGAATCCCAAGCTCGAGTCGTAGAAAAATCATGTTTATGATCCCCTTGACGCCACATGAGTTTATCAGACTTATTCGGATCAATAGACAACTGATCAAGTTGGATAAGAACAGGATATGTATCCCTCCAAGCAGTTGGCCACCTCCAAGAAATATCCGAATAAACATCAGACACCTTAGACTCCATGTTGAACCCCGCATTGGCGATAACTCTAGGCGACAGGAATTGATCCAGCGGCCCTAAGTCACTCCACGTATCGAACCAAGCTGAAGTAGTTGAACCGTTACCAATATCGGACCAGATGAACTTCCTCATAATCGGCCGAACCTGAAGAAGCTTTCTCCAAGACCAGCAACAACTAGAAGGAACTTTACAAGCCCAAAAACTTCTACCTTTTAACCTGTATGAGTGAACCCACTCAACCCACAACGAATGTCGCCTCGAAATAATACTCCAGATATGCGCTGTCATAAGAGATTAACATCACCAATCCGCCGAATGCCTAAACCACCCTCAAACTTAGGAACACACACCGCTTTCCAAGAAACCTTGGCTCGACCTTTTTGAAACGCACTGTCATGAGACCATAAAAAATTCCGCATCAAAGCCTCCAAATTAAGAATCACCTGGGCCGGCAAAATAAACACAGACGACCAGAAAATATGCATCGAGGACAAGACAGAAATAATAAGTTGCACCCTGCCCGCAAATGAAAGTAACTTATTCCTCCAATGCATGATACGTTTTTCAAGCTTCTCCACCATCACATAACAATCTTTATAAAGTAACCGAGAAGAGATAAGGGGCACACCCAGATATCTCACAGGCAAAGTACCCTCCTTAAAAGGCATAATGTTCAAAATAGTAGTTTTAACATAAGATGGCACATTAGAGAAAAAAACTGTACTTTTCTGAACACTAGGCAACAAACCCGACATTTTTGTAAAAGAAGACTTCATAATACACCTAGCCGACGCAATCTCACCTTTCGAGAAGATAAAAAAATCATCTGCAAAACAGAGGTTGATAATCTGTTGACGTTCACACTTGTTATGAAATTTAAAAGAAGAATCAATCCTTACCGCATGCTGTAAGATAGCCGTAAGAATCTCCATTACAAGAGTGAATAAATAAGAAGAAATGGGATCACCCTGTCTTAACCCCCCGGTTACCCTTGAAAAAACCATGAACATCACCATTAACACACACTGAATACGTGGTAGTGGAGACACAAACCATAATCCAGTGAACCATGTTAGGATGAAACCCGAATCCAACCAAAATACTCTTGAGAAAACTCCAATCAACAGTATCATATGCCTTCTGAATATCAACTTTGAACGCACATTTAGGGGGACCGATATTTCGATGATAATTGTGCATCAGCTCTTGAGTTAACAAAATATTATCAGAGATTTTTCTACCTGGCACAAAAGCCGACTGGTTGACACTAACGATATCATTCAATGCCACTTTAATTCTTTCAGCAACAATCTTGCTAATGCATTTATACAAGACATTGCAACAAGCAATCGGACGATAGTCCGTAACCACAGACGGGGATGGGATCTTAGGAAGAAGAACAATAAGAGTATGGTTTAATTCCCGAAGAAGCTTCCCTGTAGCAAAAAAATCAATAACAGCATTCGAAACATCATTACCCACAATAGGCCAGGCACTTTTAAAAAATCCAGCAGTAAAACCATCGGGACCCGGCGCCTTATCCGACCCAATCGAAAACATCGCTTTCTTAACCTCTTCAGCTGTGACTGGACGAACCATATGAGCCGCAACATCCATATCCAACATTTTAGTAAATAAGTCGGGAGTCGGACTAAGCGACGTATCACCCGGGCAGCCCAAAAACTTCTCATAATGGTCAACAAACGCTTTCTGAACCAAGTCATCCTCATACACATTCCCACTAGCATCCCGAATAACATCAATGCGACTATAGTGAACTCTGTTCTTGAGAGACGAGTGAAAGAAAGCCGAATTCATATCACCAGCCGCTAACCAGTCCACCTTGGACTTTTGCTTCAAAAATAGCTCCTCATCTAATAAAGCTTCCTGATAATCACGACAGATAAGCTTCCTCACCCCGAAGCAACTCACTTGACGGATCATTATCAAGATCGCGCTGAATCCCATCAAGTTTTTCTCGCAAGTCTTGAACTTTCTTGTGCAAATTACCTTGCTGAAATAATAAAACTCGTAAAGGAGATTTAAGCAGCCGAAGTTTCTTTACGACAGAAAATTGATACACACCACTAATACTCATATCCCAAGTCCGCTTCACAATCACCAAAAAATCAGGCTTATGCACCAGAAAATTAGCAAATTTGAAGGACAGATGTTTTAGTTTCCCAACTTCCGGAATCTTCAGAACACACAGACAGTGGTCAGATAACCGAGCCGGATAAAACACCGCCACTGCATTCGGAAACTAGGCTATGAACTGAGTATTACCCATCACTCTATCAATCTTTTTCATCAAACCAATCCCCTTCTTGGGCTTCTAATTCCACGTAAAGTGGATACCTGACCGATTTAAGTCCACCATCTCAATATCATCGACACAAGCTTGAAATTCCTTCATACTAGTAGAAACCGACGAACACCCCATAGATTTATCTTCAAGAGTCAAAGCAGAATTAAAGTCACCTAAGATGACCCAAGGATCATTACGAACAAATGCTTTATGCAAAGAGAGGTGACTCCAAAGCTCCCTACGGGATACATAATAATTAGCTGCATAAATAATCGAACAAAAAACCATTCTTTTCTCCTGTTTAAACATCAGTTGCAGGTGCATAACCTGATCCGACTCCGAAAGCACCATCACATAAAAAATATAAGGATTCCAACCAACAATAATTCTCGTTCCTTTGTTACAACGAGCCCCATTAGACGTCCAATGCCAAGACCGAAACACCGACTTGCAAACTTTAGAAAGATTACTCACCTCAACGTGTGATTCAAGAATAGCACATAAACTTAAGTTAAAGTCCTTAACAACTTGACGAACCTCAGTTTGCTTTATGGGGCGGTTCAAACCCCTAATGTTCCATGAAGCAATGCTAACCATTTTTAACTATTGAAGAAGGAGTGCTTGCCCCTTTTTTATTATCAGTTTTAATAGTTCCTTGCCTCAAAAAATCATCCATCTCATATCCATCCGCCTCGTTAAAAACCTCGACCACCTCTTCATCCTCCACATCAACTTGGGCCGAGCCTGACATTGTCACACCCCGACCGCGTAAAACAACAAAGCGCGGCGGAAACATCGGGGCGTGTTGTAACAGAATTATCGTTTCATAACCATGGATACAAAAGTGTTTCGTTTTATTGATAATATTAAACATTTACATTGTCTTATCATAAAATAGCAAGTTACATATCGACTAATATTGTTTTATGTCACTAAGGCCTTGTCCAGATCCTACGTGACGCATGCTTCCTAGTAATCATCATCAAGCATCAACTCCTGAAACATATGTGAAAATACAGTCAGCAAAGAAATGCTGGCGAGTACATAGGTTTTATAGGAGTATTGGATTCATGGCTAGTTTATACGTTGCAATACCTTATTAAAAACCTTGTTTTGAAAAGAGTATAATATTGCAACTTTATTAACCAACTCAAATCGAGCGGGTTATAGTTTATAAAACCTCATAGCCATGATTCTTAACCCATGAACCTTTGTTTTAGTAAAGCAAATTGTAAAACTTCTCGTAATAACTCGTTAATAAAACTCGTATGTTACTTCGAAAACATCGTTGTGTGACATCGTGTCGCTATCGTTTACCCAAGTGAACTAAATAACGCCACGGTATGTAATATGTTGAAAACACTTATATATAAGAAGTACCAGCGGCGTATCTACCATGTTTTCACCACATTACACCCGTCTCGTTATCTAAACACTAACTAAAAATCAATCGTTTACCCAAATCGTTTAACATCGTATCGTCCAAATCGTTTACATCGTCCAAATCGTTCTCGTTTTAATTGTGAATAACTTATAAATGGTCGTCTCGCTAATAACATTCAAACCTTCGTGACTCGTCCCTCGTCCCATTCGTTCTCGCATTAACAAACCTCCATAGGGTAAGTTAACAATCATCAGATTCAGTCGCTACCCACAACACCCACACATAACCATGGGTGTAGTAAAATAACGGGATTTGTCAGATCCTATGGTACCATAACCTAATACTGGTCGGCTTGATCATTGCTAATGAATGTCATTTGTTATGTAACCCAACCAACAAGTTCGTTCACATTATCGAAATCGTTATTAGTTTTGTATAAATCGTCTTAATCGTTTTTGAAACCATCGTTATAACATCGAAAATCGTTTAGTACATATGAATCACCCCAAAACAATTGAAAGCAGTAAAATAGGGGAACTATGTACTCACAGTAGTGCAAGGTATCGTCAATCAATCGAACTTCAACAAACTCGAGCAAACCAGTGAAATCAAACAATACCTAGTAATCGAACCGCTAGTCAAACAATAGACACCTAAATCGGAAGATCGGACAGAATGAGGTCTTGTAAACCAAATGAGTGTTAGAACTCATGTGATATGGTTTAACAAAGCCTACATCCTAAATCGGAACCTAATCTAAGTGCTTTCGATCCATCGTGACCCATTAGGGTAGCTTACGCCACTTTAATGCGTCGTGCGCGCAAAGCGCGTTCGAGACGTCTAACTAGCCCTATGATAAGTGTTATATGCCTAAACATGTTACATAATCAGTTATGTGACAAAAGTTTAAATTACATATGCTTAATTAGCAATTATACATGAAAAGGGTATTCTGGTAATTCACCTAAGGCATATAAACTACCTATCATACAACTACTTAACGAAGCGACCATAAGGTATAACCTCAGAAGGTTATTCCCTATATACTATGGCCACCTAATGTATTTGGTCGGATCCTAATGATCGACCAAAAGGGTCGGGTTCGAAGGTATAAGCGATTTATCAGATCGCTTACCCTTACTACCCTAGACAACGTGGTAATCAGTAGGCATAGTCCCAAGGGACTATAACCACCGTGATTACAATCACGTTGCGAAGTTCAAACGAACTTCGCATTGACCATAAACTGGTCAACGCAGAAAGTCAAACAAAGTTTGACTTTCAGACTCGAAAAGCAATAAAAGAACGAAGGAATACTTACGAAGGGTCCCCGAATGCTAATCTAGATCAAAATAACTCAGGTATGAAACAATGGTTCCAACTTAGAGTCTTTAAGATCAGATTCTTGTGGGTTTAGCAATGGGTGGGGTTGGGTCTTTATAGTTTTCGGGTAACCGTTAAGATCGTTTCTTGGAAAAGGGGGCACGATCTAAGCCGTACATATGTTGGAATGTTGTGGTAAGTAAATTTGCCACCCACCATAAGGAATTGACACTTGGAATTGGGATTGGGAGTGTAAAACAGCTGCAAACAGCTGTTAAATTCACTTAATCTGGTCAGGAAGGCTGACGCGGCCCGCGTCAGGATACACAAAAACTCAGGCGGGCCGCCTGGAGCTTCTGATCAGAAAACAAGTTTCCAAAATGACAGTTTTGGTCCCTGTTGGTGTTTAAGGCCATTTCCGGCACTTCTAAGGCCCGTAAAGCCAACTTTAAGGCCCTAAAATGATGCCTAAACATTGTGGACATGAAACATGCTCAAAAATATGCCGGATGTTGGTTCGTTTGGTCGTACGAACGCGATGTTCGCTTAATTACGACGGAATGCGCACAAGCGCGAAAAACGATCCAAATGACCCGACGAATGGATTTTTCTTATGCCAAACACTAAAATAAAATATTTTAGTGCTTACATAAATTTTTGGATGTCCGGATGTATTCAGAACGTAAGTTATGCTCGAAAATGCAAACTTGTGCACTTTTTGACGCTTTTAGTCCCTATTGATCAATAAAGTTTATTTTAGCATACTGAACCCCTCAAAGCCTATTTCTAAGCTATGTAAAGGATATTTAGGGTATGTTTAACTTATGATCAAGTTCCGGAATGTTCGTTACTGTGTAAATCCTCATAGTTTCACAGTTTGACACAAATAGTCCCTGTGATCGAATAGACTTGTTTTCAACACACCAAACCATTCAAAACTTATTTCTAGGTTATGTATAGGTTATTTAAGGTATGTTAAGCCTATGTCACTATCCCAGAGTGTTTGTTGCATTAAACTGGTTATATTTACGCATCTGTGCGCGTATAACCTTCCAGAAAGCGATTTAAAGCTTGAAATTGGAATAGAATCGAATTATAAAATCACCAAACATAATTGCACACATAAAAACATCAAAACACATATAATAACACCAAAGCACATTGTTTTATTAATAATCAACATTGTTTTACATCGTACATCGATTACAGAGTACAGTTGTCACAGTCTCCCCTACTTCAGGAAATTTCGTCCCGAAATTTTAACTAGAGGAAGCTTGTGAAAACAATTGCGGATACTTCATCTTCATCTGGTCCTCACGTTCCCAAGTAAACTCAGGACCACGTTTGGATTCCCAGCGAACTTTGACCAAATGAATCCGTTTGTTCTTCAACTGTTTGTATGTACGTTCCACTATCTCCACGGGTTTCTCGACAAAGTGCATCGTTTCATCGATTTGAATCTCGTCGAGAGGGATGTGAAGATCAGCGTCAATTAAACACTTTCGCAAATTGGACACGTGAAACATGATCAACATACAGTACAAGTGGGGGAAAAATGGGGAGGCTCTGGGCGATCTTGGAGATTTCGTGAAACCCTAAACGATTCAATCAACTCTTGGTCTCGATCGATCTTGGTTAGTGTCTAAGGATTCCATATTCGTTTCTTTAGGTTCTAATCATCTGAAATCAGATTAAGGTTCGTGCTCTAGGGTTTTTATTTTCGTATTCGTTTCTGATTGTTCGTGGGGTGCCGGCGGCTTCTTGATTATTTACTTTCGTTGCTGATTATTGGTCACTAAATACCATTTTAATCGTGATTTTTGCTGATTATTGGGGTTACATCAGATTGCTTAGGGTTTATTTTTGCGGTGGCTGGTATAACTTTGTTTCGGATTCAATCGGTTCGAATTAGGGTTGTCACGGCTGCTAGGTTTTTGCTGAACGATCCTCATCTTGACGGCTACTAGGGTTTTCAGCCGTCATATCTTTCAATTGACGGCTGCTAGGGTTTGTCAATATGGGAATGGATGAATCTAACAATTCTGGTGGAAACCAACAGGATACTCGTGGAAAGCCGAGATTATCGTTTGATCAAATAGCTGCGCGGTTTCTTGATGTTGATGGAAACACTTTGCAGCCAAAGCGTGGTGTAACGATTGGAACACAAAATGACCCTAAGTCTTCAAACATCATCGATGAGCTAACAAGGGTCACAGTTCCGGTTCGCTTGGAAAAACGGGATGTCGGAAAGTCAGACAACTTTTGGGATTACCCTAGCAAGTATACACCAAAATCAGATTTATTTGCTGCATCCTTCTCGGCTGAAAACAGGGCTGCTCAAGGTAGTTCGGGGCCTGCCGATCCTGTTTCTTTTGCTAACATTGTTAAGAATACAAAGGAGAAGGTTAAAGTGAATTTTCGGGCGATGGAATCTGCCGAGAAAGTTGACGGTGCTGATGTTGTTATTCCTTTGTCATCGGTTCAACAAGTTACTGATAGGTATGCTAACACATTGTTTGGATATTTTCTGGGTAAACGGTTGGCATTTCCTGTGGTTGATTACTTTGCTAAGAACAACTGGGCTAAATATGGGCTTTCTCGGCTCATGATGAATGCAAACGGGTTATTTTTCTTTAAGTTTACTTCTAAGGAAGGGATGAATCAAATGCTAGAGGATGGGCCTTGGCTAATCAGAAGTGTTCCCATAATTTTGAAGGAGTGGCCGCCCTCTATCAAGATGGAAAAAGAGGACATTAAAGTGGTTCCAGTTTGGGTCAAGATGCATGATGTGCCATTAGAGGCATTTACTGAGGATGGGCTTAGCTTGGTTGCCTCTATGATTGGAATACCTAAGATGTTGGATACGTATACTGCCTCGATGTGTGCTGAATCTTGGGGAAGGAGTAGCTATGCTAGAGCGCTCATTGAAGTGCAAGCGGGGGCTGAGTTAAAAAAGAGTGTTACAGTTGCTATCCCATCGATGGATGGTAGTGGGTTTTCAAAGGTGGAGGTCAAGATTGAATATGATTGGGAGCCTCTAAGGTGCTCCTCTTGTTGTGTGTTTGGTCATGATGACAGCTCGTGCCCGAAGAACCCTCAGGTATCTTCTAGTGGAGTTGCTGAAAAGAACAATGATGATTTTCAGGTTGTAGGGGCAAAGAAGAAGAAAGTGAACAACCAAGGCATTCATATGAAAAATCAGAAGCCTAAGGTAGTCTACAGGCCAGTCGTCAACCCTAAGCCAAAATCGTCCTCAAAGAGTCCGATGCAGAATCAGGTTTCAACGTCTAACCCGTTTGACATTTTGAAGGATGATACTGGTAATCAGGGAGGTACCACTGTGGGTCGAGTGGAGAAGAAACAATCGAATGACAGGCAGGTGTCGGATGAGGAGGAGGTTGAAGAAGTCTACAATGAAACTAGTGCATTTATGACATCAGGTACTCATCCTTTCTCGTCGAAAGCAGGGGCAAGCACCTCTTCTACCAAGATCTCTAATGGATAGGCTATCTGCTTTTCGTCTGAAGGGGCTGCGGTTTTGTGGCTACTTTATCTTTGATGATGGCGGTTGAGGATTTTGTTTTATGTTTTGCATTGTTTGTCTACTAGATGTCGTGTCATGATGTATAGTAGACTAGGTTATGGGGTATTATAGGTCTTTGGTTTCTGTTTTGATTTACATATATGGGGCATGTCCTGTATATGAACTAGTGTGGAACACATCCTCACTACTTGTACTTATTTGCGGTTGCATTTTAATAGAATCACCGGGGTAACCCTTTACCGAAAAAAAAAATTGGACACGTGAAAAGTCGGGTGAACATTTCCAAGCTCCGGAGGTAGCTCCAGTTGATAGGCAACCTTTCCAATTCTTTCCACAATCTTAAATGGTCCAACATATCGAGGTGCAAGTTTTCCTTTCCTTCCAAATCTCACGACTCCCTTCCAAGGTGAAACCTTGAGTAGGACACGATCTCCGACTTGAAATTCTAAGGGCTTGCGTCGTAAATTCGCATATCTCTTTTGACGTAATCTAGCCGTCACAAGATTATTACGGATTTTCTTGATCTTGTCTGTTGTTTCCAGAACGAGTTCAGGTCCAGTAAGCTGAGCTTCACCGGTCTCGTTCCAACAGACCGGTGAATGACATTTTCGACCGTAGAGAGCTTCGTATGGTGCCATTTTAATACTAGTATGATAGCTATTGTTGTAAGAGAACTCGATCAGTGGCAGATTAGAATCCCAACTACCACCAAAGTCTATTACACATGCTCTAAGCATATCCTCCAAAGTTTGAATCGTCCTCTCAAATTGGCCATCTGTTTGGGGATGATAAGCAGTGCTTAGATTTAATTGGGTTCCCAAAGCAGATTGCATGGCCTTCCAAAAATGAGATGAAAATCATGCATCACGATCAGAAATGATGTCCAAAGGAACACCATGTCGTGACACTATCTCATCAACATAAATCTTTGCAAGTTTATCAGCAGAATAATCCTTGCGAATCGTAATAAAATGAGCTGATTTTGTTAATCGATCGACCACAACCTAAATAGCATCGTGACCTTTAGATGTACGCGGTAATTTAGTGATGAGATCCATCGTAATGTTCTCCCACTTCCAAACCGGTATTTCTGGCTGTACAAGCAAACCAGAAGGTCGTTGATGTTCGGCCTTGACTTTGAGACAAGTTAGGCATTTCGATACATACAAGACAACATCCTTCTTCATACCAGGCCACCAGCACGAAGTACGAAGATCCTTGTACATTTTATCAGCACCAGGATGGATAGAATATCGAGACTTATGAGATTCGTCCATTACCAAGGTGCGAAGATCGTCCTGATTCGGAATCCACAAACGATCCATGAAATAGAGCAAACCATCGTCTTTCGCTTCGAGTTTAAGCTCAAGCTGATGTGGTAATTCCGTACCTATCAAATTTTGTGAAACACAAAATTGCTTAGCCTGAAGAACACGAGTTTGAAGATCAGATAGCGTTTGAATAGTATGAAGCTTGACTTGTTCTTTTCGACTAAGCGCATCAACTACGACATTCGCCTTACCAGGATGGTAGCGAATCTCGCAATCATAGTCGTTCAAGAGTTCAACCCAACGTCGTTGCCTCATATTCAGCTCTCTCTGATTAAGAATATGCTGGAGACTTTTGTGGTCTGTGAAAACCACACACTTCGTTCCATAGAGGTAGTGTCTCCAGATTTTAAGCGCAAAAACCACAGCTCCTAACTCCAGATCATGAGTCGTGTAGTTCTTCTCGTGAATTTTCAGCTGTCTAGATGCATAGGCAATAACTTTACCTCGTTGCATGAGGACGCAACCAAGGCCTAAGTTGGACGCATCGCAGTAGACAACGAAATCATCGCTTCCCTCGGGCAGAGATAAAACAGGAGCATTACATAACTTCTGCTTCAGCGTTTGAAATGCTACTTCTTGCTTGGGTCCCCACTCAAAAGGCTTATTCTTCTGAGTCAAAGCAGTGAGTGGAATCGCGATCTTCGAGAAATTTGAAATGAATCGCCGATAATAACCAGCAAGACCAAGAAAAGATCGAATCTCTGTAGGCGTCGTCGGTGTATTCCAGTCCTTAATTGCAACAATCTTGGACGGATCTACATGAATACCCTGCTTGTTGACAATATGACCCAAGAACTGAACTTCTTTAAGCCAGAATTCACACTTGGAGAATTTAGCAAAAAGTTGTTCCTTCTTCAGGAGTTCCATTGTCAAACGAAGGTGTTGCTCGTGCTCGGCTTGAGACTTTGAATAGATCAAGATGTCATCAATAAAAACAATGACGAACTGATCCAAATAAGGCTTGCAGACCCTCTTCATTAAGTCCATGAAAACAGCAGGAGCATTAGTCAAACCGAAAGGCATGACTGTGAACTCGTAATGCCCATATCTTGTGCGGAAAGCAGTTTTGGGAATATCTTCTTCGAGAACACGAAGTTGATGATACCCAGAACGCAGATCGATCTTGGAAAAACATGAAGCACCCTGCTGCTGGTCGAAGAGATCATCAATTCGTGGTAGGGGATATCGATTCTTGATGGTGAGCTTATTAAGCTCACGAAAATCGATACACATTCGAAAAGATCCATCTTTCTTTTTCACGAAGAGGACAGGAGCTCCCCAAGGTGAAAAGCTTGGTCGAATGAATCCTTTATCAGATAACTCTTGAAGCTGCTTCGATAATTCTTGCATCTCAGATGGTGCAAGTCGATAGGGCGCTTTTGCAATCGGGTTGGCATTGGGTACAAGGTCAATATGAAACTCGACTTGACGAACTGGAGGCAAACCAGGCAGTTCATCAGGAAACACCTCTGGATAATCCCGAACAATCGGAATATCCTGAATACTCTTGCTCTTGTCTTTCTCCTCGGTGACATGTGCCAGAAAAGCAACATATCCTTTCTTCAAAAACTTTTGGGCTTTCGTACACGACATCAACTTCAAACCACCAGATGGTTTCTCGCCACGAATCTCCAGAACATCGCCAGAAGACAAAGGAATACGAACAATCTTGTCGAAACAAACCACCTCAGTATGGTGTTTGGTTAACCAATCCATTCCAACGATAATATCAAAGCTTCCAAGTTGCATCGGTGTGAGGTCAATAGGAAAAAGATGGTTATCAAGGTTCAACTGACAACCATGAATAACAGAATCGAGAATAAGAGGTTTACCAGTGGCAATTTCAACAGATAAGGGTTTCCTCAGTTTGGTTCTAGGTATCACAAGCAAAGGCTCAAATGACAATGAAACAAAACTTCTATCGGCACCGGAATCAAAAAGAATAGATGCAGGTCGATTGTTAATAAGAAACGTACCGTTAACCACTTCGTTGTCGGCCCTTGCTTCGTTTGCATTCAAGTTGTACGCTCGCCCACGAGCGGGATTCACATTGATGTTTGCATTCGGGTTTGCGTTAGCATTCGCGTTTGCATTCGCCAGCCTCGGACAGTTGTTGCGGAAGTGGCCATACTCTCCACAATTAAAACACGAACCCAGTGGGAATCTCGCAGCATTCCCTTGACCCTGAACTGGAACCTGGGCAACCTGATTCTGTCCAAAACGACAAACATTGGCCATATGCCCAAGTCTACCGCACGTCGTGCATTGCCTGCAAGCTTGTTGTGCAACGTGATGACCGTTGCAACGAGCACAGTGAGGTGCGGTACCAGCGTATGCTTTCTTTGCAGGTGGCTGAGCTGGTGGGTTCTGCGGGTTCTGAGCAGTCTGGGCTGTAACAGCAAATTTTTGGGCACCCTTTCGCTTCCTTGATTTCTTCGACGTCTCTCCTTCCTTACCCTTACCCTTAATCTTGTTCTTCTCAGAATCAGTCGCCTTCTTTTTATCACCCTTGCGGGTGAGTTTACCCTTCCTGACTTGAGTCTCAGTGAGGGTAGCAGACAACTCGATAACTTGGCGAAGGGTAGTAGGATTAACACCGGTCAAAATCTCCAGAATATAATCGGGTAGCCCATCGATATATCTCTCGATTGCTTTATCCGGAGGGGTAACCATGGTGGGACACAATAGACTGAGTTCTTCAAAACGATCCGTGTACGCACGGTGTTCAGCCCCATCTTGCTTTAAGTCGTCAAACTCTCGTTCCAAAACTCGAATTTCGTGACGGGGACAAAACTCCTTCATCATGAGAGCCCGAAGCTCTTCCCATGTTTGTGCCAACGCCACTTCGGCACCCCTATCGCGCTTAATACCATTCCACCAGGTAGGCGCTCGCTTCTCAAACACGCTTGAAGCAAATTCAACCTTACGCGCATTCTGACACTGCACATGTATGAATGTGCTTTCGATACTCTCAAACCACCGTAGGAGCGCAGTTGCTCCTTGCGACCCAGAAAACTTAAGCGGCTTCGCAGAATTAAAATTCTTGAAATTACACTGTGCGTTATTGTTGTTGTTATTATTGATGTTGTTGAATATCTCATGGACTTGGGTTACAACACCGGGAAGCACAGCAGCCACTTGCTGAGAAACCAGGGCTGCTATTTCTTCAATAGTAAAAGTTCGAGGATCGCGTCGAGGAGGCATTGTCTAACAAGGAAACAAGAGAATCGAGTGAGGTTGAAATTTAGGAAAAAACAAAAGAGGTATTGACAAAACACAAGGAAGGCGATCATTTGTTTGTTACCTCGAACAAACAAACGACACGCAGTGACTAATCAAAGTAAATAGATCAAAAATAATGTATCGCGAAGACATGCTCGCCTATAAGTGAACACTCATCCCAAGAATTCCCGGGTAAGCACAACTGGTCTCGCGTCTGATGAGATATATACGAAGTGCTTTCCTAGACAGAAAACCCAGAATACAGGCATTCACCCTTCCAATTTGCACGTGTTCACATTATTTAAAACCCAAACTTTGACGAGATTTTGAAAACTCAAAGGGGTTCAAAACCTTATAACAGAGGGTTCAAAACCTTGTAATCAATCATCCTAGAACGGATGGTTAATTTTCGAAGCGGATTCGAATTTGTGTTCTCGTTATGGTTATCACCTAAGGATAGGTGACAATTTTGTTTTTAAAATCTAAACACAAGTAAACTTGTGTTGGAGTCCTAAAGTTATAGTCTAGGTCAAAGCATTACTAATAACCTAATTCCCTATAACCATTGGCTCTGATACCAACTCTTCTGTCACACCCCGACCGCGTAAAACAACAAAGCACGGCGGAAACATCGGGGCGTGTTGTAACAGAATTATCGTTTCATAACCATGGATACAAAGTGTTTCGTTTTATTGATAATATTAAACATTTACATTGTCTTATCATAAAATAGCAAGTTACATATCGACTAATATTGTTTTATGTCACTAAGGCCTTGTCCAGATTGTCACACCCCGACCACGTATAACATACAAAGCGTGGCGGAAACATCGGGGAGTGTTGCAACAGAATTAATTGTTTCATAACCATGGCATACAAAGTTTTATTTATTTATTAAACAAGGGTGTTACATTGTTTCAAACAGGAAAATTAAAGAGTTCAGAACATAATTAAACATAGTCTATCTTCTTTTAAAGTCTCTAAGGCACAGGTCCGCCCTAGTATCATGATCAACATCCTATGGAAAAGCACCTGAAAACACATGTGAAAATAGGTACGTCAGCATAAAAATGCCTGTGAGATACATAGGTTTGTGAAAATAAGATTCATGACTTGTATTTGAGAAAATGTTTAGTCATGAACCTTGTAATTTGCTTTGTCTTGTAAATCATTTAAAAAAAACGATAAGATCAGTTGATATGTATAAGTAAATGTAAGGTTAAATGAATAACCATGTAAAATGAGTTTGTATAAGATAAGTTGATTGTAAAACAATGTCTTATGAAAAGTATGTTATTTGTATAAAATGTTATATGTATCAAACTGAAATGATTCAAATAACGTTATGCTATGTAATATTATACAAACACTTATATATAGGAAGTACCAGCGGCGTATCCACCATGTTTGTATCATATTACACACGTATCGTTACTTAATCACTTAATCAAACCAAACCATAAAGATGTAAAATGTTCATGTACAAACCAATTGTCAAGTGTTATTGTGTAAACCATGTCAAAATGTCTATGTCCAATGTAAACCACCAAATGTGTATATCAATGTCAAAATGTTTATGTTCAATGTAGATCATGTAATGTGTAACCAAAATGTCATGTATGGTAAGTGAAATGTATCAACTAAACCATATGTAAAATGCACAACAACAAGGTATTGAAGTAAAACACAGTTTAAATTAAAGTCATGTTGTGTGTAACAAATGCATGCTATACTGATACAAACATTTATGCGGTATTGTTAATATGCATACATCCAAGCCTTGAGACTGAGGCGATAAACCCTTAAACAAATTAAAGATTTATCTAAATTATGTATATCGAATTCGGTCATTCCTTTCTGTCCCCTTTCCCTGGGATGTCCGGAATGGGAGTTGTCAATTCCTATGGTACCACTACCTACTAACGAATGGCATGATCAATGTTAATGAATGTATTGTCCCATGTTAAACAAACCAAATGTTATACCAAAAATGGAAGCATGTGATGCACTAAGTATGTAATCAAATGAACATACATAGCGTGAAAATGTAATGTAAAACGATGTACTAAGTAATGCACACAATGGGCACACCTAGCATGAAATGTAATGTAAAACAATGTACCAAGTAATGCACACAATAGGCACACCTAGCATGAAATGTAATGTAAAACAATGTACCAAGTAATGCACACAATGGGCACACCTAGCATGAAATGTAATGTAAAACAATGTACTAAGTAATGCACACAATGGGCACACCTAGCATGAAATGTAATGTAAAACAATGTACTAAGTAATGCACACAATGGGCACACCTAGCATGAAATGTCATGTAAAACGATGTACTAAGTAATGCACACAATGGGCACACCTAGCATGAAATGTAATGTAAAACGATGTACTAAGTAATGCACACAATGGGCACACCTAGCATAAAATGTATTGAAATCATGTACTATAATGTACTAACGAACATAGCATGTATATGATGTGAAAACGGAAAGCATTAAAGTAACAAGTAGGCACATGTGTTCCACCCCAAAACAGTTTGGAAAACAGTAAAAGAGGGGTCTATGTACTCACTTGTGATTGCTCAGATGTCTAAAGATAATCACCAAGTAATGCTAGAGATCTCGGAATCAAACGGCACCTAGTATAGGTAACTATGTTAATAAACCGGACCTATCTCGGAAGACTGGGTAGCATTAGGGTTTGTAAACCAAATGAGTGTAGGAACTCACGTGATATGGTTTAACAAAGCCTACATGCTAAATGAAACTTAACCTAAGTCTTATTGACCCATTATGATCCGTTTAGGTAGCTTATGCTACTTTAACGTATCGTGCGCGTGAAACGCGTTCGGACCGCCTAACTAGTCCTATGACAAGTATTATATGCCTAAACATGTTAAATAATCAGTTATATGACAAAAGTTTAGGTTACATATGCTAAATTACCAATTGTGTATGAAAAGGGTATTCTGGTAATTTACCTAAGGCATATAAACTACCTATCATACAACTACTTAAACGTCGTGACCATAAGGGATAACCTCGGAAGGTTATTCCCTACACTATGGTCACCTAATGTATTTGGTCGGATCCTAATGATCGACCAAACTGGGTCGGGTTCGAAGGTATAGGCGATTTATTAGATCGCCTACCCTACGACCCTAGACAACGTGGTAATCAGTGGGCATAGTCCCAAGGGACTATGACCAACGTGATTACACTCACGTTGCGAAGTTCAAACGAACTTCGCATTGACCATTACTGGTCAACGCTGAAAGTCAAACAAAGTTTGACTTTCTGACTCGAAAAGCAGTAAAATAAGGAAAAGAACGAAAGAATACTTACGAAGGGTCCCCGAATGCTAATCTAGATCAATATAGTTCAGGTATGAAACAAAGGTTTCAACTTAGAACACAATTAATCAGATTCTAGTGAGAAATAAGGTTGGGGTAATGGGGTATTTATAGTTTTCGGTGAACCGTTGAGATCGTTTCATGGAAAAGGAGGCACGATCAATACCGTACACTTGTCGGAATGTTATGGTGACTAATTTGGCCACTCACCATAAGGTATCAACACTTGGCAAGGGAAATGGGAGTGGAAACCAGCTGCAAACAGGCTGTTTAAACATTGCACCTGGTCTGGAGACCCCTAGCGCACCGCTACGCTAAAAGTGTAGCGCACCGCTAGGCTTAAGTTTGACAGATTTACACTTTTGGTCCCTGTCATGCATTCAGCCCATTTTCGACACGTTTAAGGCCCGTTAACCCCATTTCAAAGCTCTAAAATGAAGTTAAAGTATAGGGATCTTAAAATGTGCTCAAAAATATCTCTAATGTCGGTTCGTTTAACCGTACGGTTGCGTTGTTCGGTTAATTACGACGGAATGCGCACAAGCGCGAAAAACGATCCAAATGACGCGATGAATGGATTTTTCTTATGGCGAACACTAAAATATAATATAGTCATGCTTACATAAATTTTTGGATGTCCGGATGTATTCAGAACGTAAGTTATGCGCGAAAATGCAAACTTGTGCACTTTTTGACACTTTTAGTCCCTGAATGACCCAAAAGTTTATTTTAGCATACCGAACCCCTCAAAGCCTATTTCTAAGCTATGTAAAGGATATTTAAGGTGTGTTTAACTTATGGTCATGTTCCGGAATGTTCGTTACAGTTCAAATTGACATACTTTCGCAGTTTGTCATATTTAGTCCCTGTAAGCGAATTAACTTGTTTTTGCCATACCAAAGCCTTCAAAACTTATTTCTAAGTTATGTAAAGGTTATTTAAGGTATGTTGAGTATATGTTGATGTTCCGGAGTATTTCTCGCATTAAACTGAGTACGTTTACGCACTAGTTTGCGTATAACTCTCCAGAAAGCGATGTAGAGTTTGAAATTACATAAAAGTCAAAACATGAAAAATGTATAACATAACAAAACAAACATTGGGATCAAATAACATTGTTTTATTGATAACAGAACTGTTCATAGTGATTACAAGCACAGTTGTTACAGTCTCCCCTACTTGTGGAAATTCCGTCCCGAAATTTATTTAGAGGAAACTCGTGGAAAAAGATGTGGATATTTCGCCTTCATTTGATCCTCGCGTTCCCAAGTAAACTCGGGTCCACGTTTAGCTTCCCAGCGAACTTTGACCAAAGGAATGCGCTTGCGTTTAAGCCACTTGACTTCACGTTCCATGATTTCCACTGGTTTCTCAACAAATTTCAGTGTTTTGCCAACACGAATTTCGTCAAGCGGTATGGAGTAGTTCTCATCAGCTGTACACTTC
Source organism: Helianthus tuberosus (assembly GCA_030545235.1). NCBI lineage: Eukaryota > Viridiplantae > Streptophyta > Magnoliopsida > Asterales > Asteraceae > Helianthus > Helianthus tuberosus. The sequence continues at coordinate 116,728,916 of CM060407.1, forward strand.
TTGAGATTTGATATGTGAAAAGTTGGATGAACATTTCCCAGTTCAGGAGGTAACTCAAGTCTGTAGGCTACCTTTCCGATTCTTTCGACGATCTTGAATGGTCCAACGTATCTAGGTGCAAGTTTTCCTTTCTTTCCAAATCTGATCACACCTTTCCAAGGTGAGACCTTAAGTAATACACGATCACCGACTTGAAATTCCAAGGGTTTGCGTTTTGGGTCCGCGTAAATCTTCTGACGGCTTCTAGCTGCCTGAAGGTTATCACGAACTTTCTTGACCTTGTCAGTTGTCTCTAAAATGAGGGCAGGTCCAGTAATTTGAGCCTCGCCAATCTCATTCCAGCAGACTGGTGAACGACATTTTCGACCATAGAGAGCCTCGAAAGGAGCCATTTTGATGCTAGTGTGATAACTGTTGTTGTAGGAGAATTCAATCAATTTAAGATGTGAATCCCAGCTACCACCAAAATCGATCACACAAGCTCTTAGCATATCCTCCAGGGTCTGGATTGTTCTCTCAGATTGACCATCCGTTTGCGGATGATAGGCTGTGCTCAGATTAAGTTGGGTCCCCATAGCAGATTGCATGGTTCTCCAAAAATGAGAAGTGAAACGAGCATCTCTGTCGGAAATGATGTTCAAAGGAACACCATGTCGAGCCACAATTTCATCTACATAGATTTGAGCAAGTCTGTCAGTAGGAAAATCCTCGCGGATTGGCAAGAAATGTGCTGACTTTGTAAGACGATCAACGACTACCCAGATGGCATCATGACCTTTCTTTGTGCGCGGGAGTTTGGTAACAAGATCCATAGTAATGTTTTCCCATTTCCAAACTGGGATCTCTGGTTGCTCCAATAAACCAGATGGACGCTGATGTTCAGCCTTAACCTTAAGACAAGTAAGGCATTTGGATACATATAAGGCAATGTCTTTCTTCATACCAGGCCACCAATAGTGAATACGAAGATCCTTATACATTTTATCTGAGCCCGGATGAATAGAATAGCGAGACTTATGGGCTTCATCCATAAGCAAGGTACGAAGATCATCCTGGCTTGGGACCCACAAATGGTCCATGAAGTAATATGATCCATTGTCCTTCAGTTCCAGAGCAGGTGTTATGTGATAGGGAAATTCCTTATCCATTAATCCTTGTGAAACACAAGATTGTTGAGCTTGAGAAATGCGTGCTTGAATATCGGATCAAGCTTGAATAACAGATTGAACACGTACACAATGAAGCTTAGTACGTTCCTTACGACTCAATGCATCAGCTACGACATTCGCCTTACCAGGATGGTAGCGAATTTCGCAATCATAGTCGTTTAGAAGCTCAACCCAACGTCGTTGCCTCATGTTGAGTTCTTTCTGGTTGAAGATATGCTGAAGACTTTTGTGGTCAGTGAAAACCACACATTTTGTACCGTACAAATAGTGTCTCCAGATCTTGAGAGCAAAGACAACTGCACCCAACTCAAGATCATGAGTGGTGTAGTTCTTCTCATGTATCTTCAACTGCCTCGATGCATAAGCTATGACTTTGTTCCTTTGCATAAGAACACAGCCAAGACCCAATTTCGATGCATCACAATACACAACAAAATCATCATCACCCTCAGGCAATGATAGAACAGGCGCATCGCAAAGCTTCTGCTTCAAGTGTTGAAAAGCTTCCTCTTGTTTGTATCCCCAATAAAAGGGCATTTTCTTCTGAGTTAGAGCAGTTAGAGGAACTGCAATCTTCGAGAAGTTTTCTATGAAGCGGCGATAATAACCCGCTAGACCAAGAAAAGAACGAACTTCAGTAGGAGTAGTAGGTGTATCCCAATCCTTAATCGCACTGATCTTGGAGGGATCTACATGAATACCCCGTTCGTTGATAACATGCCCCAAAAATTGAACTTCTTTAAGCCAAAATTCGCACTTGGAGAATTTGGCGAAAAGTTGCTCTTTCTTTAGGAGTTCAAGGGTAAGACGAAGATGTTGCTCGTGGTCAGCTTGCGTCTTAGAGTATATCAAGATGTCATCAATAAAAACAATGACGAACTGATCCAAATAAGGTTTACAGACCCTATTCATTAAGTCCATGAAAACAGCCGGAGCATTAGTCAAACCGAATGGCATGACTGTGAATTCATAATGCCCATAACGAGTACGGAACGCTGTCTTCGGAATGTCTTCTTCTTGCACACGAAGTTGATGATATCCGGAACGTAGATCAATCTTCGAAAAATAAGAAGCACCCTGTAGCTGATCAAAGAGGTCGTCTATGCGAGGTAAGGGATATCGATTCTTGATGGTAAGCTTGTTAAGCTCACGATAATCGATACACATCCTAAAGGATCCATCCTTCTTCTTGACAAAAAGAACTGGAGCACCCCAAGGTGAAAAACTAGGACGTATAAAACCTTTGTTAGAGAGCTCTTGAAGCTGTTTAGACAACTCTTGCATCTCAGATGGTGCAAGACGATATGGAGCTCTGGCAATGGGATTTGCACCAGGTACGAGATCAATGCGGAACTCGACTTGGCGTGCTGGAGGTAGACCAGGTAAATCTTCAGGGAACACTTCAGAATAATTCCGAACGACAGGAATATCTGAAATAGACTTACCCTTGCCTTTATCTTCTGTAACATGTGCTAAGAAAGCCACATAGTTCTTCTGCAGATACTTCCGAGCTTTAAAACAAGACATAAGTTTGAGACCAACGGTAGGCTTCTCACCTTGAACCTGCAGGATCTCGCCTGTCGAAAGCGGCACACGAACAATCTTCTTAGAACAAACTATCTCTGCGTGATGCTTGGATAACCAATCCATTCCCACAATAACGTCGAAGCTTCCAAGTTGCATAGGCGTGAGATCGATAGGGAAAAGATGGTCATTTAGGTTCAATTGGCAGTTGTGAAGAACAGAATCCAGAATAATGGGTTCACCACTAGCAACCTCTACTGTCAAAGATTTGCCTAGTTTCGTTCTAGACACGCGAAGCATAGGCTCAAAAGACAAAGACACGAAACTCTTATCGGCACCAGAATCGAAAAGAACAGATGCAGGCTGATTATTAATAAAGAACGTACCGTTCACCACATTATCGTCAGCCTGTGCCTCTTGGGCATTCATGTTAAAAACTCGGCCTCGAGCCGGAGCCTGATTCTGGTTCTGGTTCTGGTTCGCCAGTCTTGGGCACCGATTCCTATAGTGGGTCAGATCCCCACAATTGTAACAAGCACCTGGTGGGTATTGTGGTCGTGCAGCTTGACCCTGTTGCGGAGCAGGAGGCTGAGCAACTTGTTGAGCCGGGTTCTGAACTGCGCGATTCTGAGCAAACCGACAAACATCGGCAAGATGACCTGACTTCCCACAGCTAGTACAGAAACGGCACTGATGTTGCGGCTGATGGTGACTGTTGCACCTATTGCACAAAGGTGCATTCCCTGTATAGGGTTTCTTCGCTGGAGGCTGTGCGGGTTGATTGGGAACTGCCTGATTAGCTTGGGCAGTGACAGCAAAATTTTGGGAAGCCTTACGCTTCCTTGACCTCTTCGAAGAACCAGAGTTCTTTCCATTCAAGTTTTGACCTTTCTTGCTATCACTCTTGTCAGCCGACTGTTTCTTGCCCTTGTCACCCTTCCTGTGTAACTTGTTCTTCCGGATCTGCGACTCAGTCAGTGTCGCTGATAACTCGATTGCCTGACGAAGTGTGGCAGGGTTACTACCAGTAAGAATGTCTTGTACTGAGTCAGGTAGGCCATCGATGTATCTCTCGATAGCCTTGTTGAGTGGGGTAACCATAGTCGGGCAAAGCAAACTCAACTCTTCAAACCGATCAGTATAAGCCCTGTGCTCACCACTATCTTGCTTTAAATCATCAAATTCCTTCTCCAAAGCTCGTTGCTCATGACGAGGACAGAATTCCCTCATCATAAGGGCTCTGAGTTCAGCCCAAGTCTGTGCGAGAGCAACTTCTGCACCCCTATCTCTCATAACCCCGTTCCACCATGTCAAAGCCCTCTTCTGAAATACGCTCGAAGCAAACTCAACTTTGCGATTATCCGGACACTGCACATGGCGAAAAGTATTCTCACTGCTCTCGAACCACTGAAGAAGCCCAGTCGCTCCTTCAGAACCACTAAACTTGAGTGGTTTAGCCTGATTAAAATCCTTGTATTTGCATGGAACATTGTTGTTGTTGTTGGCTTGATTCCATTGAGCAGCCATCTGTTGCGCAATGCACACAATGCACACAATAAGATTTGGAAACTGAGCAGCCATCTGTTGCGCAATAATTTCTGCCAGCTCGGCAGTAGCTATCTGGTTCTCGCGTCGAGGAGGCATTCTAAAAGAGGAAAACATGTAAAGGAACGAGTGAGATGATTGGATGAAAAGAATGAGATGAAACAAAATCAACAAAAGCAAAGATGGTGGTCATTCGTCCGTATCACAAAGCAAACAAACGACACACAGTGACTAATCAAAGTAAATGGGTCAAAAATAATGTATTAGCGAAGACATGCTCGCCTATAAGTGAACACTCACTCCAAGAATTCCCAGGTAAGCACAACTGGTCTCGCGTCTGGTTGAGATGTATACGAAGTGCTTGCCTAGACAGAAAACCCAGAATACAGGCATTCACCCTTCCAGTTTGCACATGTTCACATTATTTAAAACCCAAAACGTTTGACGGGATTTTGAAAATTAGAAGGCACAAGGCCAAAAACCAAACTTGAAAAGGGTTCAAAACCATATAACAGAGGGTTTAAAACCTTACAATTGAGGGTTCAAAACCTTGTAATAAATCATTCAAAAACAGATGATTGTTTTTCAAAAATCGTTTCGGAAATTTTTTTGGCTTTTGTTCTGATAATCACCTAAGGATAGGTGATGTGTATGTTTTAAGATCTAAACACAAATAATTTGTGTTAGGGTCCTAGAAAAGTTATAGTCTAGGTCAAAGCATTACTAATAACCTAATTCCCTATAACCATTGGCTCTGATACCAACTCTTCTGTCACACCCCGACCACGTATAACATACAAAGCGTGGCGGAAACATCGGGGAGTGTTGCAACAGAATTAATTGTTTCATAACCATGGCATACAAAGTTTTATTTATTTATTAAACAAGGGTGTTACATTGTTTCAAACAGGAAAATTAAAGAGTTCAGAACATAATTAAACATAGTCTATCTTCTTTTAAAGTCTCTAAGGCACAGGTCCGCCCTAGTATCATGATCAACATCCTATGGAAAAGCACCTGAAAACACATGTGAAAATAGGTACGTCAGCATAAAAATGCCTGTGAGATACATAGGTTTGTGAAAATAAGATTCATGACTTGTATTTGAGAAAATGTTTAGTCATGAACCTTGTAATTTGCTTTGTCTTGTAAATCATTTAAAAAAAACGATAAGATCAGTTGATATGTATAAGTAAATGTAAGGTTAAATGAATAACCATGTAAAATGAGTTTGTATAAGATAAGTTGATTGTAAAACAATGTCTTATGAAAAGTATGTTATTTGTATAAAATGTTATATGTATCAAACTGAAATGATTCAAATAACGTTATGCTATGTAATATTATACAAACACTTATATATAGGAAGTACCAGCGGCGTATCCACCATGTTTGTATCATATTACACACGTATCGTTACTTAATCACTTAATCAAACCAAACCATAAAGATGTAAAATGTTCATGTACAAACCAATTGTCAAGTGTTATTGTGTAAACCATGTCAAAATGTCTATGTCCAATGTAAACCACCAAATGTGTATATCAATGTCAAAATGTTTATGTTCAATGTAGATCATGTAATGTGTAACCAAAATGTCATGTATGGTAAGTGAAATGTATCAACTAAACCATATGTAAAATGCACAACAACAAGGTATTGAAGTAAAACACAGTTTAAATCAAAGTCATGTTGTGTGTAACAAATGCATGCTATACTGATACAAACATTTATGCGGTATTGTTAATATGCATACATCCAAGCCTTGAGACTGAGGCGATAAACCCTTAAACAAATTAAAGATTTATCTAAATTATGTATATCGAATTCGGTCATTCCTTTCTGTCCCCTTTCCCTGGGATGTCCGGAATGGGAGTTGTCAATTCCTATGGTACCACTACCTACTAACGAATGGCATGATCAATGTTAATGAATGTATTGTCCCATGTTAAACAAACCAAATGTTATACCAAAAATGGAAGCATGTGATGCACTAAGTATGTAATCAAATGAACATACATAGCGTGAAAATGTAATGTAAAACGATGTACTAAGTAATGCACACAATGGGCACACCTAGCATGAAATGTAATGTAAAACAATGTACCAAGTAATGCACACAATAGGCACACCTAGCATGAAATGTAATGTAAAACAATGTACCAAGTAATGCACACAATGGGCACACCTAGCATGAAATGTAATGTAAAACAATGTACTAAGTAATGCACACAATGGGCACACCTAGCATGAAATGTAATGTAAAACAATGTACTAAGTAATGCACACAATGGGCACACCTAGCATGAAATGTCATGTAAAACGATGTACTAAGTAATGCACACAATGGGCACACCTAGCATGAAATGTAATGTAAAACGATGTACTAAGTAATGCACACAATGGGCACACCTAGCATAAAATGTATTGAAATCATGTACTATAATGTACTAACGAACATAGCATGTATATGATGTGAAAACGGAAAGCATTAAAGTAACAAGTAGGCACATGTGTTCCACCCCAAAACAGTTTGGAAAACAGTAAAAGAGGGGTCTATGTACTCACTTGTGATTGCTCAGATGTCTAAAGATAATCACCAAGTAATGCTAGAGATCTCGGAATCAAACGGCACCTAGTATAGGTAACTATGTTAATAAACCGGACCTATCTCGGAAGACTGGGTAGCATTAGGGTTTGTAAACCAAATGAGTGTAGGAACTCACATGATATGGTTTAACAAAGCCTACATGCTAAATGAAACTTAACCTAAGTCTTATTGACCCATTATGATCCGTTTAGGTAGCTTATGCTACTTTAACGTATCGTGCGCGTGAAACGCGTTCGGACCGCCTAACTAGTCCTATGACAAGTATTATATGCCTAAACATGTTAAATAATCAGTTATATGACAAAAGTTTAGGTTACATATGCTAAATTACCAATTATGTATGAAAAGGGTATTCTGGTAATTTACCTAAGGCATATAAACTACCTATCATACAACTACTTAAACGTCGTGACCATAAGGTATAACCTCGGAAGGTTATTCCCTACACTATGGTCACCTAATGTATTTGGTCGGATCCTAATGATCGACCAAACTGGGTCGGGTTCGAAGGTATAGGCGATTTATTAGATCGCCTACCCTACGACCCTAGACAACGTGGTAATCAGTGGGCATAGTCCCAAGGGACTATGACCAACGTGATTACACTCACGTTGCGAAGTTCAAACGAACTTCGCATTGACCATTACTGGTCAACGCTGAAAGTCAAACAAAGTTTGACTTTCTGACTCGAAAAGCAGTAAAATAAGGAAAAGAACGAAAGAATACTTACGAAGGGTCCCCGAATGCTAATCTAGATCAATATAGTTCAGGTATGAAACAAAGGTTTCAACTTAGAACACAATTAATCAGATTCTAGTGAGAAATAAGGTTGGGGTAATGGGGTATTTATAGTTTTCGGTGAACCGTTGAGATCGTTTCATGGAAAAGGAGGCACGATCAATACCGTACACTTGTCGGAATGTTATGGTGACTAATTTGGCCACTCACCATAAGGTATCAACACTTGGCAAGGGAAATGGGAGTGGAAACCAGCTGCAAACAGGCTGTTTAAACATTGCACCTGGTCTGGAGACCCCTAGCGCACCGCTACGCTAAAAGTGTAGCGCACCGCTAGGCTTAAGTTTGACAGATTTACACTTTTGGTCCCTGTCATGCATTCAGCCCATTTTCGACACGTTTAAGGCCCGTTAACCCCATTTCAAAGCTCTAAAATGAAGTTAAAGTATAGGGATCTTAAAATGTGCTCAAAAATATCTCCGATGTCGGTTCGTTTAACCGTACGGTTGCGTTGTTCGGTTAATTACGACGGAATGCGCACAAGCGCGAAAAACGATCCAAATGACGCGATGAATGGATTTTTCTTATGGCGAACACTAAAATATAATATAGTCATGCTTACATAAATTTTTGGATGTCCGGATGTATTCAGAACGTAAGTTATGCGCGAAAATGCAAACTTGTGCACTTTTTGACACTTTTAGTCCCTGAATGACCCAAAAGTTTATTTTAGCATACCGAACCCCTCAAAGCCTATTTCTAAGCTATGTAAAGGATATTTAAGGTGTGTTTAACTTATGGTCATGTTCCGGAATGTTCGTTACAGTTCAAATTGACATACTTTCGCAGTTTGTCATATTTAGTCCCTGTAAGCGAATTAACTTGTTTTTGCCATACCAAAGCCTTCAAAACTTATTTCTAAGTTATGTAAAGGTTATTTAAGGTATGTTGAGTATATGTTGATGTTCCGGAGTATTTCTCGCATTAAACTGAGTACGTTTACGCACTAGTTTGCGTATAACTCTCCAGAAAGCGATGTAGAGTTTGAAATTACATAAAAGTCAAAACATGAAAAATGTATAACATAACAAAACAAACATTGGGATCAAATAACATTGTTTTATTGATAACAGAACTGTTCATAGTGATTACAAGCACAGTTGTTACACAGATCCTACGTGACGCATGCTTCCTAGTAATCATCATCAAGCATCAACTCCTGAAACATATGTGAAAATACAGTCAGCAAAGAAATGCTGGTGAGTACATAGGTTTTATAGGAGTATTGGATTCATGGCTAGTTTATACGTTGCAATACCTTATTAAAAACCTTGTTTTGAAAAGAGTACAATATTGCAACTTTATTAACCAACTCAAATTGAGCGGGTTATAGTTTATAAAACCTCGTAGCCATGATTCTTAACCCATGAACCTTTGTTTTAGTAAAGCAAATTGTAAAACATCTCATAATAACTCGTTAATAAAACTCGTATGTTACTTCGAAAACATCGTTGTGTGACATCGTGTCGCTATCGTTTACCCAAGTGAACTAAATAACTCCACGGTATGTAATATGTTGAAAACACTTATATATAAGAAGTACCAGCGGCGTATCTACCATGTTTTCACCACATTACACCCGTCTCGTTATCTAAACACTAACTAAAAATCAATCGTTTACCCAAATCGTTTAACATCGTATCGTCCAAATCGTTTACATCATCCAAATCGTTCTCGTTTTAATTGTGAATAACTTATAAATGGTCGTCTCGCTAATAACATTCAAACCTTCGTGACTCGTCCCTCGTCCCATTCGTTCTCGCATTAACAAACCTCCATAGGGTAAGTTAACAATCATCAGATTCAGTCGCTACCCACAACACCCACACATAACCATGGGTGTAGTAAAATAACGGGATTTGTCAGATCCTATGGTACCATAACCTAATACTGGTCGGCTTGATCATTGCTAATGAATGTCATTTGTTATGTAACCCAACCAACAAGTTCGTTCACATTATCGAAATCGTTATTAGTTTTGTATAAATCGTCTTAATCGTTTTTGAAACCATCGTTATAACATCGAAAATCGTTTAGTACATATGAATCACCCCAAAACAATTGAAAGCAGTAAAATAGGGGAACTATGTACTCACAGTAGTGCAAGGTATCGTCAATCAATCGAACTTCAACAAACTCGAGCAAACCAGTGAAATCAAACAATACCTAGTAATCGAACCGCTAGTCAAACAATAGACACCTAAATCGGAAGATCGGACAGAATGAGGTCTTGTAAACCAAATGAGTGTTAGAACTCATGTGATATGGTTTAACAAAGCCTACATCCTAAATCGGAACCTAATCTAAGTGCTTTCGATCCATCGTGACCCATTAGGGCAGCTTACGCCACTTTAATGCGTCGTGCGCGCAAAGCGCGTTCGAGACGTCTAACTAGCCCTATGATAAGTGTTATATGCCTAAACATGTTACAAATCAGTTATGTGACAAAAGTTTAAATTACATATGCTTAATTACCAAATATACATGAAAAGGGTATTCTGGTAATTCACCTAAGGCATATAAACTACCTATCATACAACTACTTAACGAAGCGACCATAAGGTATAACCTCGGAAGGTTATTCCCTATATACTATGGCCACCTAATGTATTTGGTCGGATCCTAATGATCGACCAAAAGGGTCGGGTTCGAAGGTATAAGCGATTTATCAGATCGCTTACCCTTACGACCCTAGACAACGTGGTAATCAGTAGGCATAGTCCCAAGGGACTATAACCATCGTGATTACAATCACGTTGCGAAGTTCAAACGAACTTCGCATTGACCATAAACTGGTCAACGCAGAAAGTCAAACAAAGTTTGACTTTCAGACTCGAAAAGCAATAAAAGAACGAAGGAATACTTACAAAGGGTCCCCGAATGCTAATCTAGATCAAAATAACTCAGGTATGAAACAATGGTTCCAACTTAGAGTCTTTAAGATCAGATTCTTGTGGGTTTAGCAATGGGTTGGGTTGGGTATTTATAGTTTTCGGGTAACCGTTAAGATCGTTTCTTGGAAAAGGGGGCACGATCTAAGCTGTACATATGTTGGAATGTTGTGGTAGGTAAATTTGCCACCCACCATAAGGAATTGACACTTGGAATTGGGATTGGGAGTGCAAAACAGCTGGAAACAGCTGTTAAATTCACTTAATCTGGTCAGGAAGGCTGACGCGGCCCGCGTCAGGATACACAAAAACTCAGGCGGGCCGCCTGGAGCTTCTGATCAGAAAACAAGTTTCCAAAATGACAGTTTTGGTCCCTGTTGGTGTTTAAGGCCATTTCCGGCACTTCTAAGGCCCGTAAAGCCAACTTTAAGGCCCTAAAATGATGCCTAAACATTGTGGACATGAAACATGCTAAAAAAATATGCCGGATGTTGGTTCGTTTGGTCGTACGAACGCGATGTTCGCTTAATTGCGACGGAATGCGCACAAGCGCGAAAAACGATCCAAATGACGTGACGAATGGATTTTTCTTATGCCAAACACTAAAATAAAATATTTTAGTGCTTACATAAATTTTTGGATGTCCGGATGTATTCAGAACGTAAGTTATGCGCGAAAATGCAAACTTGTGCACTTTTTGACGCTTTTAGTCCCTATTGATCAATAAAGTTTATTTTAGCATACCGAACCCCTCAAAGCCTATTTCTAAGCTATGTAAAGGATATTTAGGTATGTTTAACTTATGATCAAGTTCCAGAATGTTCGTTACTGTGTAAATCCTCATAGTTTCACAGTTTGACACAAATAGTCCCTGTGATCGAATATACTTGTTTTCAACACACCAAACCATTCAAAACTTATATCTAGGTTATGTATAGGTTATTTAAGGTATGTTAAGCCTATGTCACTATCCCGGAGTGTTTGTTGCATTAAACTGGTTATATTTACGCATCTGTGCGCGTATAACCTTCCAGAAAGCGATTTAAAGCTTGAAATTGTTATAGAATCGAATTGTAAAATCACCAAACATAATTGCACACATAAAAACATCAAAACACATATAATAACACCAAAGCACATTGTTTTATTAATAATCAACATTGTTTTACATCGTACATCGATTACAGAGTACAGTTGTCACAGACATGTTACCACCCTCTTCCACATTAATACTAGGATCATTAAGAACATCAAACGGATTCGAAGACTGAAAGTTAGGCGAGAACGACCCACTGACCGGCTCTTCTTTCTTCTTAGATACCACTGGCCTATATTCGAATTTTGGCTTAGGCTTATTAACCGGGAAACCAGTTTTTCTAGCAATCTTCTTGCCATGAACCCCTGTATAACCCTCCTCATCAACCACCGGATAGTTATTAGGACGTTTTTCTTGAATAGGCTGCTTACCAACCTTTGTCGTATTCCTAACATTACCCTGATTCTTAGGCTGGTTAGGACAACTGTCATCAGAGTGACCAAAAACACAACAATTGGCACATCGAAGAGGATACCATTCATACTCAACAGACATAGATTCCTTAATAAATCCCTCCCCCTCAGGTTCAGGAATCGCCATTGTGATCTCTTCTCTTAAACTCTTATCAGCCGATACCTCTATTAAGGCTCTTGCATAACTACTACGGCCCCACATATCCATGCACATCGACGTAGTGTACGAATCTATAATTTTCGGTTCACCGATAGTAGTCGCAATCATACTAAGACCATCCTCCGTATACGCAGCAATCGGAACATCATGAATTTTAACCCAAATCTGCACCTTTTTTACTTCCTTTTTTCCAGCTTAGATGTCGGGCTCCAAATATTAAGAAAAAGAGGTTGCGACCGAATAATCCACGGGCCATCCTGCAAAACATTCAACATACCTGCCTCATCCAAGAACTTGAAGAAAAAGAATCCGTTAGCATTCATCATAGACTTCTGGACACCATATTGTTTCCAGTTATTACGCACGAAGTAATCCACGACTGGATAAGCCACTCGATCCCCCAGAAAATAACCAAACAGGGTATTTGCCATCTTATCTTGAACTATACGCACAGATTCCCTTGGGAGAACAACATCACAACCATCATGCAAAGTATCACTAGCAAGAGATCGAAAGTTCAACTTTATGGATTTGTTTGCAAGAAGCGAATCAGCGTATGACATGGGTTTCGAAGAGCTACCAATATCCACCTTGGCCCCCAGAACCCCTTCTTGACCTTCCTGCTTATTACTCGAAGCCTCACACTCCGATCGATCCAAGTCTAGACTAAGGGAGTAGTAATCTTTGTAAGTTCATCAATAATATTTATCTTTTTGGGATCAGAAACTGTACCACGACGAGGAAGCATCGGATTGCCGTCAATATTGACCACACAGCTAGCTATTCCCTTGACTGATAATGGAGGTTTACCACGATCACCCGGGACATATTCAGCAGATTTCTTACGATCATCCATTCAGAATAAAACAACTCTCTCCTTTAGAACACACAGCGAACAACCATGCACAAGAAAACCTACTTCACCAGCGGCACAAAGAAAGAAGAAAACAGAAAGACAAAACCCTAATCTAGCAAACCCTATCCCATGGACATTCGAAAAGAAGCACACAGAATTTTCAGGCGACGATTAAGAAAACAAAATAGAAACCCTAGATTGAAATCAATCAAGAATGCTAACTAGTTCGTTATAGATGCTTGAAAAATCAAACCTCTAATCACAGACTGTTATACATACAATCACGAAAAATCTTGGGATCCATGAAGAACAGAAAATTACCCAGCTGGAGAGAGAGAATTAGGGTTTTTTTATAACATTTGATTTTAGATCGCTTATCTTACGACCCTATATAAGCACTAATCTAAAAGTGACGAGTTAAACATGTTAAAACATGTTTAACAAAGTTTAAAAAACAAGTTTGATATCAACACAAAGGGTCTTGATACCTAAGAATAGTTTGGTTGCAAAATACGCAAGAATACGCATTTTGACCGAAACTATGACTCGTCACAAGAGACTATAACCATCGTGATTACGCTCACGTTACGAAGTTCAAACGAACTTCGTGTTGACCATAGACTGGTCAAAGTAGAAAGTTAAACACTATTTGACTTTTACACTTAAAAACGCATAAAAGAACGAAAGAATACTTACAACGGTTCCAAGAAATGGAGGATATGATCTATAAATTCTCAGGTATGAAGCATTTGAGCTTCAACTTAGAGAAAATTAGATCATGTGTGAGGAAAGAATGAAAATGAGGTGGGTATATATAGGATTCGGTCCACCGTTAAGATCGTTTATCGAGAACCGTGCTTTAATCATGGCCTTACACTTGGGCCCAAGGTTTTAGAATACCATGGGAACATGTAAAACCGTCAAATACCATCCCATAGGGTGCAAAAACCATGGATTAAAACCATCAAAAGCTCAAAAATAGACCAAGTTCAATGTATCTGCCAGAAATTTCAAAAATGGTTCCTGCACTTGTAAAACTTGATTTTTTTGCACTTTTAAGCCCCGTTAACCCCATTTCAAGGCTCTAAAATAAAGTTAAAGTATAGGGAACTTAAAATATGCTCAAAAACATCTCGGATGTCGGTTCGTTTGGTCGTACGGCTGCGTTGTTCGGTTAATTACGACGGAAATCGTAACGAACGCAAAAACGATCCAAATTACGTGACGAATGGAATTTTATCATGCCAATCACTAAAATAAAATATTTTAATGATTAAATAAATTTTTGGATGTCCGGGTATATTCAGAAAGTAAGATATGCGCGAAAATGCAAACTTGTGCACTTTTGACGCTTTTAGTCTCTATTGATCAAATAAGTTTATTTTAGCATACCGAACCCCTCAAAGCCTATTTCTAAGCTATGTAAAGGATATTTAGGGTATGTTTAACTTATGATCAAGTTCTGGAATGTTCGTTATAGTAAGAATCGGCATACTTTCGCAGTTTGTCAAAATTAGTCCATGTAAGCGAATAAACTTGATTTCGACACACCAAACCATCCAAAACTTATTTCTAAGTTATGTAAAGGTTATTTAAGGTATGTTAAGCCTATGTCACTATTCCAAAGTTTTTGTTGCATTAAACTGATTATATTTACGCATCAGTTCGCGTATAATCTTCCAGAAGCGATTTAAAGCTCGAAATCGAACAAGAATTGATATGTGCAAACGATACACATATTTATACAAATTCCAAGTATTAAATACAATATCTCATTGGTTTGGTATTCGTATGATGGTTGAAGTGACACAGGTTTCACAGTCTCCCCTACTTTAGGAAATTTCATCCCGAAATTTAATTTTAGAGGAAACTTGTGAAGACAACTGTGATGGTTTCGCTTTCGAATGAATCCCTCGAACCCTAAGTAAAACTCTGGGCTATGTTTGGATTCTTAGCGAAATTGTCAACCGTCAAAGTGAAGTCCTTGTAGTAACAAAACATGGAGTTTCGAACTACGGACAAAAGAACGTTTCTCATGAAAACTTATCATAGGAAACTTGTGTGTGCTCGAAATCAGAGTCGGAGAGTGTAAAATAAAATGACATTGGTCAAGGTCCAGGACTTCTAGTAACTTAAATAACGCTACGTTCGCAATGTAATAAGGAACACTTATATATAGGAAGTACCAGCGGCGTATCCACCATGCCCCTTTTTAGATTGTTCTCGTTTCATTATTCTCATCACTATCGGTCTTAACACATGACAAAATTTGCTGTGGTTTCTGTGCACTGAATTCCATAATTATGTATGCATCCATAATTACGTAATTCCTTGCACAGTCCGCACAGTTCATTTCATAATGTGCAGGGGAAAATCAATCGAATAAACATGAAGTGATTTGACTAGACCACCAAAGGATCTTTTTAACTAGATCAACGAACGATCTTTTTAACTAGATCAACACATGATCTTCTTAACTAGACCGTCGTACGATCTCCTTAAATAGAGCACTTAAGGGATCTTTTTAATTATATCATCACATGATATTCCTATCCAGATTTTTAAATCAATCTGTTTAACTAGACCACTAAAGGGGTCCAATTATAGAATAGTACTTCATAACCCAAGGGACTTTAACTACAACGTAGAAGTCCATTAAGGAATTAAGACAGAACCTTTGGATATCCTACTATGAATCCCTTATACGAAGATATGGAAGATTCTACGAGGATTTGGATATTGAAAATTCGGATCACACAAAAACATAAATAAAACTCAAAACATATAAGAAAACAAATAAGCACAAAATCACATAATTTGTTTAACTTGATTTTTAATGTGTTATCTTTGGACACGGGTATTTTAAAGCACACAAGGAATCCAATCCGTGGATTTCATTTGGCACTTTAAACATCTTCAAGAATCTAACTATGGAGATAGAAAGATCTTAATAGGAATTCGGCTTTGTCCTTATTGAATTGTAATATACGTATTAATGCATACGAATAATTCAATTAAGGGCTCCGATTTGAGCGATATTTATCCACAAGGATCTAATTATGAGGATAGAAAGATCCTATTTTGGATTTTGGAATTTGTGTAACGAGAGGTGTTTCGAAACCTTGCACTAAAAATGCTTAAGTCGATACACAAGGTAGAGAGTTCATGAGGTTGAGGTACTAGATATGCCAAGGCGACATATGAAGCAGAATTTGGAGTTTGAGCAGCGGCAGGATTTGCAACAGCTTTGTTTTGGACAGCAAAGCGACACATGTTAACCAAATGTCTCCATTGTCCACCGTGGGTACATTTGAAACAGGGTATTTGATTCGGATGATGACGGTGGCATCGATTGCATCAAAGAGCAGTTCCCTTGTACAGCTTCATCCCTGAGGTGAGTCATGGTGATAGCTAAATCAAGGGTCCTCTGGAGTACGACGCCTATTTGTTGGGCAATTGAAGTTCTGACATTGTTGTTGCGATGAAGAGGCATCATGAAGATAATGAAAGATATGGGAGGAAAGAAGTGAAATGAAAACAGAATGACAATGCATAAAAATTGCGATCATTTGTTTGTTACCTAAGGCAAACAAATGAGATGGTGATTAATCAAAGTAAGTGGGTCATATTAATGTATCGCGAAGACATGCTTTAGCCTATAAGTGGACACTCACCCCAAGAGTTCCCAGGTAAGAGTGACTAGTCCGATTATGTGGATTTGTACGAACACTCTAGCCTTAGACAGAAAGCTCAGAGTACAGGCATCCACCCTTCCAGATTGCACGTGTTCACATTATAAGACCCAAACTTTGACGAGATTTTGAAAACTTAGAGAGTTCAAAACCTTATAATAAATCATCCTAGAACAGATGATTGGTTTTCAAAGCGGATTCGAAATTTGTGTTCTTATTGTGGTTGTCATCTAAGGATAAGTGACGGTATTGTTTTAAAAATAAACACAAGATAACTTGTGTTAGGGTCCTAGGAAGGTTATAATCTAGGTCAAAGCATTACTAATAACCTAATTCCCTATAACCATTGGCTCTGATACCAACTTTTCTATCACACCCCGACCACGTAAAACAACAAATCGTGGCGGAAACGTCGGGGAGTGTCGTAACAGAATCATCGTTTCACATCCATGGATTAAATAATTTCGTTTTATTGAATTGTTGAACTCATTGTTTTATTACAAATCAGATAAATACAAATATTATCTTTCTAGTTTTAAAGTCGTTAAGACACGAGTCCATCCTATGTATAGCATGCATCAACAATCATCACATAACAGCACCTGAAACATGTGTAAAAATAGATACGTCAGCATAAAAATGCCTGTGAGATACATAGGTTTTATTATAATAGGATTCATGACTTATAAGTTCAAGAAAAATATTTAGTCAAAAAAATTCATGAATCTTAAAAATATTTTCTTTTATAAATCATACTAAAATTTATAAGAAATCAGATGATATAACAGAATAATACATAGCTAAATAAATGACTAAGTAAAATGAGTTTATATAAAATATGTTGTTTGTAAAACAACATTGTGATAAAAAGGTTTGTAATATATATAAAAATATACTTTGGTTTTAAGAAAGTCGAATAAGTAATATATTAAAATATATTTCAGTTCCAAAATCGTTAAACAAATAGTATATTAAATATACTTTAGTCGTTAAAATAATAATTTTCAGTAGTATATCAAAAGTATACTTTGGTTTTATTAATAACATATTAAACTATGCTTTGGTTTTATAAATAACATATTAAGTTACTATGTTTTGGTTTTATAAATAACATATTAAGCTATGTTTTGGTTTTATAAAATAACATATTAAACTATGTTTTGGTTTTATAAATAAAATATTAAGCTATGTTTTGGTTTTATAAATAAAATATTAAGCTATGTTTTGGTTTCATATTAAACTATGTTTTGGTTTTATAAAATAACATATTAAACTATGTTTTAGTAATTAACAAAATATATGTTGGTTTTGTACAATATCACACATGAGAGCATATCAAACTATACTTTTGGGAGTATAACTAAATATACAATAAAAATGTGATTTAAGAATTCATTCAGACCTGAGTGCATCAAAATACACCTTTGAGACTATAGAAATACCACAAAGGCAATCCCTATTTGGATAAAATATCGGTTTCTGACATTCCATGACAACAGGAATGGGGTGTCAAATCCTATAGCGCTATATCACACTACCAATCGGTCTGGTGAACATATAAAATAAGTACAATCCAACAATTAATTTTATAATCTTTGGAAAAATTAGTGTTTAAACCATAAATAATCATCCAGTTTGTCAAAAGACAAGTAATAATATGTATAATCAATTATACTTTGAAATCATGAACATAACAATTAGGTACACATGTTTCACCCCAAAACATTGAAAACAGTAAAAGAGGGGATTATGTACTCACTTGAGAGTGCTTAGACGTCTTGAACAACTACCAAGCCAGCTAGAGGGATCACGGAATCAAACGACACCTAATATAGGTAACTAAGTAAATAAACTGGACCTAAATCGGAAGATCGGATAGAATGAGGTTTCGTAAACCAAATGAGTGTGGGAACTCATATGATATGGTTTAACAAAGCCTACATACCAAAACGAAACCTCACATAAGTGCTTACGACCCATTTCGACCCGTGTACGCTACTTTAACGCGTCGTTCGCATAAAACGCGTTCGGAACACCTAACTAGTCCTATGACAAGTATTATATGCCTAAACATGTTTAATTATGTTGCATAATCAGTTAAATGACAAAAGTTTGGGTTACATATGCTTAAATATCAATTATGCATAAAAAGGGCATTTTGGTCATTTTCCTAAGGCATATAAACTACCTATCATACAACTAACTAAACAAAGTGACCATAAGGTATAACGTCGGAAGGTTATTCCCTATGCAACTATGGTCACCTAATGTGCTTGGTCGGATCCTAATGATCGACCGAACGGGTCGGGTTCGAAAGTCTAAGCGGTTGTTTAGACCGCTTATCTTACGACCCTATAGAAGCACTAATCTAAAAGTGACGAGTTAAACATGTTAAAACATGTTTAACAAAGTTTAAAAACAAGTTTGATTATTCTATATGATTTTTACAAGGTTCTCAGATTAGGGTTTAGCTAGGTTTTAGGGTTTTGTTTTTCCGTCTTTTGTTTTTCTGGTTACGGGGTTTTCTGGTGCATGGTTGTTCATTCTTTTGGCTCAGGAGAGATTGATTAAATCAGTAATGAATGATCGTAAGAAACATGGCAACAACAATCAGGATATTCGGATGAAGACCGCTACGTATGATAGAGGGAAACCTCGATTGTCGTTCAAGGGTGCCGATTGGAATCCGATACAGCCTCGTCGAGGAGTGGTTAAGACTTCGCAGCAAGAACCTAGACCCATTAACGTCATTGATGAGCTCACAAAGATAACTATTCCAGCCGATATTACTAACATCCAACCGACTGCTATGGGAGAAGGTGCTAATGGAGCGGATCCTAGTCTTGAAGGAGTGAAGGGAACTAAGGATGATAGTGTTGTTCTTGAATCAGTGCTGAAACCTATGTCGTATGCTGAATCAGTTGGGGTGTCTAACTCCAAACAGGTAAACTTCAGATCTCATGCTAGTCAAGAAGTGCATGATGGTTGTGATGTTGTCCTTCCTCGGGAATCTGTTAAGTCAGTTCAGGATAAACTTGCTAATACGTTGTATGGATATTTTTTGGGAGATCGAGTTGCATACCCGGTTGTGGAGTACTTTGTGAGAAACAACTGGAAGAAACATGGTCTGCAAAAGTCTATGATGAATGCATATGACTTTTTCTTCTTCAAGTTTGCTGACAAGGAGGGTATGATGAATGTTCTTAAGGGAGGTCCTTGGATTATTCGATCACAACCCTTATTTCTCAATATTTGGTCGACTGCTACAAAGTTAGAAAAAACAGAAGTTAAGAAAGTTCAAGTGTGGGTTAAAATTCATGAAGTCCCTATAGCCGCTTACACGGAAGATGGTTTGAGCATGATTGCGACAGCTATTGGGGAACCCAAACTCTTGGATTCGTATACCACTTCAATGTGTTTGGATGCCTGGGGGAGGAGTAGCTATGCTAGAGCCTTAGTAGAAATCTCTGCTGAAAATGAGTTTAAGGAAGAAATAATAATCGCGGTCCCAGATCTGGATGGGGAGGGCTTTGTGAAAGAAAAGTTGTATGTGGAATATGAATGGAATCCCCACAGGTGTGCTCATTGCAAAGTCTTTGGACATCCTAATGATAATTGCCCGAAGCAACCAAGGAAAACCATGAAGGGTGAGATTAAAATACAGAAACATAATGTTGGTAAACAGTCTCGTGGTCCTGTGAAGAATCCAGTTGTTGATGAAGAGGGTTTTATGGATGTTGATGGTAACAAGGTTGCTAGGAGGACGGGATTCCCAGTTTCTAAACCGAAGCCGAAGTTTGAGTACAGGCCGATTGGTTCTAAATCGCATGGAGGGGCATCTTCTTCGAATACGTCTTCTAGTTTTATTTCTCAAAATCCGTTTGATGTTTTGTCAGCGGATCAGGGAGACAGGGGGCATCCGAGCAAGGAGTCGGGCAATGAGTTGGGCGATTCTGATGATGAAGAGGTGGTTGAGGTGTACAATGAAACGAATGAATTTATTCTGGAAGGTATCACACCTAATGTTAACAAAGGGGCAAACACTCCTTCTCAAGATGTTATTTATGGTTAGTTTAGCCACTTGGAACATTAGGGGGTTGAACCGCCCTCTCAAACATTCAGAGGTTCGTCAAATTGTTAAAGATAACAATTTAAGTTTTTGTGCTATTCTTGAATCTCATGTTGATGTTGGGAATTTGGATAAAGTGTGTAAAGGCGTATTTCGTACCTGGGCTTGGACGTCTAATGGAGGTCGATGTAATAAGGGCACTCGAATCATTATTGGTTGGAATCCCGGGATCGTTGATGTTATGATTCTAGCTTAAACCGATCAGGTTATGCATGTTCAGATTATTCTCAAAAATGATAAAAAAGTGCTTTTCTGTTCCGTTGTGTATGCAGCGAACTACTATGTCTCTAGGAGAGATTTGTGGCACCAACTATCTATGCATAAATCTCTTGTTTGCAATAGTCCGTGGATAGTTATGGGTGACTTCAATACGACTTTAATGATCGAGGATAAGTCTATGGGCACATCTTCCATTACAGCTAGTATGCGTGAATTCCAAGATTGTTTGACGGATTTAGAGGTTTTTGATATCAATAAAACGGGTTGTCACTTCACATGGAATCAAAAACCTAAGAAAGGAGTTGGCCTTCTAAAAAAGATAGATAGGATCCTCGGTAATACCCAGTTTGTGGACGAGTTTCCTGACGCGTTAGCCACGTTCAAACCATATCGTTTGTCAGACCATTGTCCGTGTATTCTCAAGCTGTCGAACCCGGTGAAAGCTAAGCCTAGACCCTTTAAATTTGCTAATTTTCTGATTCACAAACCAGGTTTTATGGATATTGTGGCAAAGTCTTGGGAAACTCCTGTTAGTGGTGTTCATCAGTTTTGTGTAGCTAAGAAACTTCGATTGCTAAAGTCTCCTCTTCGTGCTCTTTTATTTAATCAGGGGAACTTGCATAAAAAGGTTGTTGATCTTCGTGGTAAATTGGAGAGTATTCAACAGAATATTGATGGTGATCCTTTGAATGAGGCTCTTCGTTTTGATGAAACTCAAGTCCTTCGGGAGTATCAAGATGCTTGTCTAGATGAGGAAAGATTCCTGAAGCAGAAATCTAAGGTCGACTGGTTGAAAGCAGGTGATGCTAATACAGCTTTTTTCCACATGTCTTTGAAGAGCAGGAACCATATCAGTCGTATTGGTTCAATCACGGACTCGAATGGCGTTTATTTTGAGGGGGAGTCCGTTCCAAAAGCTTTTGTGAGCCATTATGAGAAGTTCCTTGGTTGTAATGGTGATGTGTCTCTTGTGCCGTCTCCTGATCTCTTCATCAACCGGCTTGATCCTGATGTCTCGGCTAACATGATCCGTCAGGTTTCAGTTGAAGAGGTCAAATTAGCTATGTTCGATATTGGTAATGATAAGGCGTCAGGTCCTGATGGGTTCACTGCAGACTTTTTTAAAAGTGCTTGGCATATTATAGGAAGTGAGGTGACTGATGCTATTCGGGATTTCTTCCGCACAGGTAGACTTCTTCAGGAGCTTAATCACACTCTTATTGTTCTTCTTCCTAAAGTCTCGACTCCTTCAGTTGTTATGGATTATAGACCAATATCTTGCTGTAATGTTATGTTTAAATGTATTAGCAAGATCATTGTGGCCCGTATGAAACACGCTCTCAATAATATTGTCAGTATAAACCAGTCAGCCTTTGTGCCTGGTAGAAAGATCTCGGACAACATTCTGCTTACGCAAGAATTGATGCACAACTATCATCGTAATGTTGGCCCTCCTAGATGTGCATTTAAAGTGGACATTCAAAAAGCTTATGACACGGTTGAATGGAGTTTTATGAAAGGTGTTTTATTGGGATTTGGTTTTGCTCAGAAGATGGTGGATTGGATCATGATGTGTGTCTCGTCCACTTCTTATTCGATTTGTGTCAATGGTAATGTGCATGGGTATTTTAAAGGGAAACGGGGTTTAAGACAAGGTGATCCTCTCTCCCCGTATTTATTTACTCTTGTAATGGAAATCCTGACAGGTATTTTGCAGCATACTACTCGTATCGACTCGTCTTTCAAATTCCATAACAGGTGCGAGAAACATAAAATTATAAACCTTTGCTTTGCTGACGATTTATTCTTGTTTGCGAGAGGGGATGTGGATTCAGCTAGATGTATTATGTCCTCGCTTAAAGATTTTACTAGAATGTCTGGTCTCGTGCCGAGTGTCCAGAAAAGCACGGCATTTTTTTGCAATGTTCCTACTCACGTGAAATCGGCTATTCTGAGCATCATGCCATTTGTTGAAGGTACCCTTCTGGTCAAATATCTGGGGGTGCCGCTAATAACTACGAGGCTGCGTTACATGGATTGTAGCATTCTTGTGGAAAGACTTGATACTCGTATAGCAAACTGGAAGAATAAACTTCTTTCGTTCGCCGGGAGACTCCAACTAACCATCTCTGTTTTATCGTCTATGCATATCTATTGGTCTTCGGTGTTTATGTTACCGGCTCGGGTGATTTCTGATTTGGAAGTTAAGATGCGTAAGTTTTTGTGGGGTGATGGTCGTAAGGCTAAGACCTCGTGGAAATCTATTTGTGTCCCGAAATATGAAGGGGGGTTGGGTATTCGTCGTATTGGTGATGTCAACAGAGCACTGATTGCTTCTCATGTTTGGAGTATTTTATCCAAACGGGTTTCTTTATGGGTTGACTGGATCTATTCGTATCGCATAAGATCCAACAATTTCTGGCTTGCAAGGTTCCGTCAAGTGTTTGTTGGAGCTGGAGGAAAATTCTTCAACTTCGTCCTCTGCTTAGGAACTTTATTTGGTCCAAAGTTGGGGACAGTAAGGGTACGTCAGCATGGTATGATCGATGGTGTGATATTGGGACCTTGTGCAATCTTCTCACTCCGAGAACAATTACTAATGCTGGCTTCTTGCTTCAATCGACAGTTCGGGACGTTTCAGCTAATGGTTCTTGGTTGTGGCCAGCTGCTTGGCGTGATATCTATCCGGTTTTATTCCATCTTAACGTGCATCTAAATCCGGGTATAAATGATTGGCTCCTATGGAGAGATGGTGATAATCTGAGGGATCATTCTTCCTCTATGGTTTGGCATTCTATTCGGATGAGGGAGCCAGAGGTTTCATGGGTTAATATTGTTTGGTTCTCTTAATGCATCCCTAAACATGCTTTCCTTATGTGGCTTATTATGCGCCGAAAACTCTTGACTCAAGACAGGATTTTGCGATGGGAAGCTAAGAGGAGGGGAAATATGAATATGATGTGTTGCTTGCTTTGTTATTCGGATTTTGATTCTCATAATCATCTTTTCTTTGAATGCGAGTTCTCTTCTCAAGTTTGGAAGATGGTGCGAGTCAAAGCAGGTATGGCGAATGTTAACTCTAGCTGGAGCTCCATTGTTGGCTGGTTAGTTGCTCGTGATCGGTCCAAGACCGCTGCCAACTATGTCAGCAGATTGGTGGTAGCGGCTACTGCTTATGTAATTTGGCAGGAGAGGAATAAGCGTCTTTTCAAGAACCATTCAAGACCGCCAGATATAATTAGTGCTTCAATCTTAAACACGTTAGATATAAGATTATGGGAGCTACGTTAAAGAACACGGCTAATGTGAGAAGGCTGTTAGAGGATTGGGATATCCGCGGTGACACGCGTATCGATGGGCAGGGCTGATTGAGTCTTAGTTTGTTTGTTTTGGTCTAGATGTTAGTCGAGTCGTTGTTATTTGGTTTGGTTGTTTTTTCTTTTGGTTTCACAGTCATGGGGCCTGTCTCATGTCTGAACTAGTGCGGGTTCTCCACTCTACTTGTTTTGTTTTCGTTGTGAATATATAGAATCACCGGGGTAACCCTATACCAAAAAAAACAAGTTTTATATCAACACAAAGGGTCTTGATACCTAAGAATAGTTTGGTTGCAAAATACGCAAGAATACGCATTTTGACCGAAACTATGACTCGTCACTACGCCTAAATAATGTGGTAATCAGTAGGTATAGTCTCAAGAGACTATAACCATCATGATTACGCTCACGTTACGAAGTTCAAACAAACTTCGTGTTGACCACAGACTGGTCAAAGCAGAAAGTCAAACACTGTTTGACTTTTACGCTTAAAAACGCATAAAAGAACGAAAGAATACTTACAACGGGTCCAAGAAATGGAGGATATGATCTATAAATTCTCAGGTATGAAGCATTTGAGCACTTAGAGAAAATTAGATCATGTGTGAGGAAAGAATGAAAATGAGGTGGGTATATATAGGATTCGGTCCACCGTTAAGATCGTTTATCGAGAACCGTGCTTTAATCATGGCCTTACACTTGGGCCCAAAGTTTTAGAATACCATGGGAACATGTAAAACCATCAAATACCAGCCCATAGGGTGCAAAACCATGGGTTAAAACCATCAAAAGCTCAAAAATGGACCAAGTTCAATGTATCTGCCAGAAATTTCAAAAATGGTCCCTACACTTGTAAAACTTATTTTTTTTTGCACTTTTAAGCCCCGTTAACCCATTTCAAGGCTCTAAAATAAAGTTAAAGTATAGATAACTTAAAATATGCTCAAAAACATATCGGATGTCGGTTCGTTTGGTCGTACGGTTGCGTTGTTCGGTTAATTACGACGAAAATCGGTAACGAACGCAAAAACGATCCAAATTACGCGACGAATGGAATTTTATCATGCCAATCACTAAAATAAAATATTTTAACGATTGCATAAATTTTTGGATGTCTGGGTATATTCAGAACGTAAGATATGCACGAAAATGCAAACTTATGCACTTTTGACGCTTTTAGTCTCTATTGATCAAATAAGTTTATTTTAGCATACCGAACCCCTCAAAGCCTATTTCTAAGCTATGTAAAGGATATTTAGGGTATGTTTAACTTATGATCAAGTTCCGGAATGTTCGTTATAGTACGAATCGGCATACTTTCGTAGTTTGTCGAAATTAGTCCCTGTAAGCGAATAAACTTGATTTCGACACACCAAACCATCCAAAACTTATTTCTAAGTTATGTAAAGGTTATTTAAGCTATGTTAAGCCTATGTCACTATTCTGGAGTGTTTGTTGCATTAAACTGATTATATTTAAGCATCAGATCGCGTATAATCGTCCAGAAGCGATTTAAAGCTCGAAATCGAACACGAATTGATATGTGCAAACGATACACATATTTATACAAATTCCAAGTATGAAATACAGTATCTCATTGGTTTGGTATTCGTATGATGGTTGAAGTTACACATGTGTCACATAACCCTTTACCCAAAAAAAAGACCTATGTTTCTAGTTTATGTTATGATCTAGATTGGTTGTTTTGTTTGGTTGTTTCCTTTTTTACTTTTTAGCGGTATGTCGCTAAGAGAAATAGGGGGTTTTGTTAGCCTTCCTACTTGTTTTATATGGTTATGTTATAAAATCACCGGGGTAACCCTTTTACCCAAAAAAAAAAGACAACCATTCTGAATCTGCCATGCTAGGGAAGCTGAATTATTCAAATTAAGTCGAGTCTGGATGAAACAGAATCCGGATACCACCCATTGTGAGTCCTTCTGATTAGTGATGTTACAGGCATTCACTCTTCCAGTTTGCACGTGTTCACACTATTTAGAACCCAAAACTTTGACGAGATTTTGAAAATTCAAAGGAGGTTCAAAACCTTATAACAGAGGGTTCAAAACCTAGTAATCAATCATCCTAGAACAGATGATTAGTTTTCAAAGGGGATTCGAACTTGATGTTCCAGTTATGGTTATCACCTAAGGATAGGTGAAGTGCATGTTTTAAGATCTAAACACAAGATAACTTGTGTTAGGGTCCTAGAAAGGTTATAGTCTAGGTCAAAGCATTACTAATAACCTAATTCCCTATAACCATTGGCTCTGATACCAACTCTTCTGTCACACCCCGACCACGTATAACATACAAAACGTGGCGGAAAACGTCGGGGAGTGTTGTAACAGAATTAATTGTTTCATAACCATGGCATTCAAAGTTGTATTTTATTTATTAACATAAGAGTTTCATTGTCTTAAACAGGAAACAAAGAGTACATAACATAATTAAACTAAGTCTATCTCCGTTTTATGTCTCTAAGGCACAGGTCCGCCCTAGTGTCACGATCATCATCCTAAGCAACAGCTCCTGAAAACACATGTGAAAATAGGTACGTCAGCATAAAAATGCCTGTGAGATACATAGTTTTTGTGAAAATAGGATTCATGACTTATAAGTTTAGAAAAAGTTGTTTAGCAAAAGTCACTCATGAACCTTGTTAATTGTTTTGTTTTGTAAATTGTTTAAAAAGCGATAAGATCAAATGATATGTATAAATAAAAGAATAATGTATGGTTAAATGTATAACCAAGTAAAATGAGTTGTATAAAGTAAATTGTTTGTAAACCAAAGACTTATAAAAATCGTGTTACTTGTGTAAAATGTATAAGTCCAAATTGAATGATTTAAATAACGCTATGATATGTAATATAATACAACCACTTATGTATAGGAAGTACTAGCGGCGTATCCACCATGCTTGTATCATATTACTCACATCTCGTTAATTAAGTCACTTAAACAAACAAACAAACAAACAATGTATAATGTCTATGTTTAAACCAATTGTCAAAAGTCCTTGTATAAATCATATCAAATGTTAATAGTCCAAAGGTAGTCAAGTAATGTGTAACAAATGTTATGTATTGTAAGTAAAGTATTTGTCACATAATCCAAATGTAGAAATGTACAAAACAAAGTAATTTGAATATATCAAAAGTTATGTTTTGCAAAGTAAAGCATGTTACATTGATACAAACATTTATGTGGTAAGTTAACGCATACATTCAAGCCTTGAGACAGTCGGATAACCCTCTTAGTCAAGGTTATCAAAAGAAATGTTTTCGGATTCAGTCATTCCTTACATCCAAACAAACCCGAGATGTCAGGAATGGGATTTGTCAAGTCCTATGGTACCATTACTTACTACCGAGCGGCGTAGCTAATGTTAATGAACGTATATGAGTCTCGTTTGTGCAAACCAAATGTTATAGCAATTGTATACATGTCATATGAAAAGAATGTACTAAGTATGCTAAGTTAACATACAAAGCAGAAAAGTCATGTAAATCAATGTAATGTAAAACAATGTACTAAGTATGCACACAATGGACATACATAGCATGAAATGTAATGTAAAACGATGTACTAAGTACGCACACAATGGGCATACATAGCATGAAATGTAATGAAATCACGTACTATAATGTACTAACGAACATAGCAGGTATATGATGTGAAAACAGGAAAGCACGAAAGTAACAAGTAGGCACATGTGTTTCACCACAAAACAGTTTGGAAAACAGTAAAAGAGTGGTCTATGTACTCAGATAAACACCTTGAAAACTTTTAAAAGAGGGGGTTCTATGTACTCACTTGAGATTGCTCAGTAGTCCTTGAGTAACAACCAAACAAAGCTAGAGATCACGGATATCAAACGGCACCTAATATAGGTAACTATGTTAATAAACCGGACCTAAATCGGAAGATCGGATAGAATGAGGGCTTGTAAACCAAATGAGTATGAGAACTCATGAAATATGGTTTAACAAAGCCTACATACTAAATGAAACCTAGCCTAAGTTCTTATGACCCATTACGACCCGTTTAGGTAGCTTATGCTACTTTAACGCGTCGTTCGTGTGAAACGCGTTTGGACCGCCTAACTAGTCCTATGATAAGTAAAATATGCCTTAACATGTCTAATATTGTTACCAAATCAGTTTAGATACCAAAAGTTATGTTACATATGCTTAAAATGAATTTTGGCGTAAAAGGGCATTTTGGTAATTTACTAAGGCATATAAACTACCTATCAACAACTACTTAAACGTCGTGACCATAAGGTATAACCTCGGAAGGTTATTCCCTACCTACTATGGTCACCTAAAGTATTTGGTCGGATCCTAATGATCGACCAAATGGGTCGGGTTCGAAGGTATAAGCGATTTATTAGATCGCTTACCCTTACGACCCTAGACAACGTGGTAATCAGTAGGCATAGTCACAAGGGACTATAACCATCGTGATTACGCTCACGTTGCGAAGTTCAAACGAACTTCGCATTGACCATAGACTGGTCAATGCAGAAAGTCAAACAAAGTTTGACTTTCGGACTCGAAAAGCAATAAAAGAACGAAGGAATACTTACGAAGGGTCCCCGCAAGATTCGAACCTGATTCACTCTCAGGTAGGAAGCATAAACTTCCACTTAGAGAGTGTAGAATCAGATTCAAATGTGAGGAATGAGTGAAGTTGAGGTGGGTATTTATAGATTTCGGTTCACCGTTAGGATCGTTTCTTGGAGAAGAGGGAATGATCACATCCCTACACTTGTTGGCAAGCTCATGAACATCAATTGGCCCCCCATAAGCAGGAAACAACACTTGGAATTGGATTGGGAGTGCTAAACCGCTGTTAACAGCTGTTAAAAATGGCTTTGGCTGATCAGAGGGGGCCTCGCGTGACGCCAAGGGGGCTAGGTGTCATGCTAATGTCCCTCTGGACAGCAACCAGTTTTTAACGTTTCCAATTCAGTCCCCGTTGTGTATTAAGGCCATTTCCGACATGTTTAAGGCTCGTGAAGCCATTTTCAAGGCCCTAAAATGATTCCTAAACATTGTGGACATGAAACATGCTCAAAAATATCCCGGATGTTGGTTCATTTGGTCGTACGATTGCATGTTCGCTTAATTACGACGGAATGCGCATAAGCGCGAAAAACGATCCAAATTGCGCGACGAATGGATTTTTCTTATGCCAAACACTAAAATAAAATATTTTAGTGCTTACATAAATTTTTGGATGTCCGGATGTATTCAGAACGTAAGTTATACGCGAAAATGCAAACTTGTGCACTTTTTGACACTTTTAGTCCCTGAATGAGCCAAAAGTTTATTTTAGCACACCGAACCCCTCAAAGCCTATTTATAAGCTATGTAAAGGATATTTAAGGTGTGTTTAACTTATGGTCATGTTCTGGAATGTTCGTTACAGTTCAAATTGGCATACTTTCGCAGTTTGTCAAGTTTAGTCCCTGTAAGCGAATTAACTTGTTTTTGCCATACCAAAGCCTTCAAAACTTATTTCTAAGTTATGTAAAGGTTATTTAAGGTATGTTAAGTATGTGTTGATGTCCCGGAGTATTTGTCGCGTTAAACTGAGCATGTTTACGCACCAGTTTGCGTATAACTCTCCAGAAAGCGATATAGAGTTTGAAATTGAACAAAAGTCAAAACATGAAAAATATAAAACATAACCAAACAAACATTGGGCTCAAATAACATTGTTTTATTGATAACAGAATTGTTTACAATGATTTCAGACACAGATGTTACAGTCTCCCCTACTTGTGGAAATTTCGTCCCGAAATTTATTTAGAGGAAACTTGTGAGAATAGATGAGGATACTTCGCCTTCATTTGATCTTCGCATTCCCAAGTAAACTCGGGTCCACGTTTAGCTTCCCAGCGAACTTTGACCAAAGGAATGCGCTTGCGTTTGAGCCACTTGACTTCACGTTCCATGATTTCCACTGGCTTCTCAACAAATTTCAGTGTTTTATCAACACGAATTTCGTCAAGTGGTATGTGGAGGTTCTCATCAGCTAAACACTTCTTGAGATTGGATACGTGAAAGGTTGGATGAACATTTCCAAGTTCAGGAGGTAACTCAAGTCTGTAGGCTACCTTACCGATTCTTTCGACGATCTTGAATGGTCCAACGTATCTAGGTGCAAGTTTTCCTTTCTTTCCAAATCTGATCACACCTTTCCAAGGTGAGACCTTAAGTAATACTCGATCACCGATTTGAAATTCCAAGGGCTTGCGTTTTGGGTCCTCGTAACTCTTTTGATGGCTTCTAGCTGTCTGAAGGTTAGCACGAACTTTCTTAATCTTATCAGTTGTCTCTAAAATGAGGGCAGGTCCAGTAAGCTGAGCCTCGCTGATCTCATTCTAGCAGACTGGTGAACGATATTTTCGACCATAGAGAGCCTCGAAAGGAGCCATTTTGATGCTGGTGTGATAACTGTTGTTGTAGGAGAATTCAATCAACGGAAGATGTGAATCCCAACTACCACCAAAATCAATCACACAAGCTCTAAGCATATCCTCCAGAGTCTGGATTGTTCTTTCAGATTGACCATCCGTTTGCGGATGATAAGCCGTGCTCAGATTAAGTTGGGTCCCCATAGCAGATTGCATGGTTCTCCAAAAATGAGAAGTGAAACGAGCATCTCTGTCAGAAATGATGTTCAAAGGAACACCATGTCGAGCTACAATTTCATCCACATAGATTTTAGCAAGTTTGTCAGCAGAAAAATCCTCACGGATTGGCAAGAAATGTGCTGACTTAGTAAGACGATCAACAACTACCCAGATGGCATCATGACCTTTCTTTGTGCGCGGAAGTTTAGTAATGAGATCCATAGTAATGTTTTCCCATTTCCAAACTGGGATCTCTGGTTGCACCAATAAATTAGAAGGACGCTGATGTTCAGCCTTAACCTTAAGACAAGTAAGGCATTTTGATACATATAAGGCAATGTCTTTCTTCATACCAGGCCACCAATACTGAATACGAAGATCCTTATACATCTTATCTGAGCCAGGATGAACAGAATAACGAGACTTATGGGCTTCATCCATAAGTAAGGTGCGAAGGTTATCTTGGCTTGGGACCCACAAACGGTCCATGAAGTAATACTATCCATTGTCCTTTAGTTCAAGATCAGGTGTTATGTGATAGGGAAATTCCCTATCCATCAAACCTTGTAAAACACAAGATTGTTGAGCCTGATAAATGCGTGCTTGGATATCGGATCGAGCTTGAATAACAGACAAATACGAACACAATGAAGCTTAGTACGTTATTTACGACTCAATGCATCGGCTACGACATTCGCCTTACCAGGATGGTAGCGAATTTCGCAGTCATAGTCGTTTAGAAGCTCGACCCAACGTCGTTGCCTCATGTTGAGTTCTTTCTGATTGAAGATATGCTGAAGACTTTTGTGGTCCGTGAATACCACACATTTTGTACCGTACAAATAGTGTCTCCAGATTTTAAGGGCGAAGACAACTGCACCCAACTCAAGATCATGAGTGGTGTGGTTTTTCTCATGTATCTTCAACTGCCTCGATGCATATGCTATGACTTTGTTCCTTTGCATCAGAACACAGCCAAGACCCAATTTAGATGCATCGCAATAAACGACGAAATCATCATTACCCTCAGGCAATGATAGAACAGGCGCGTCACAAAGTTTTCGTTTCAAAGTTAGAAACGCTTCCTCTTGCTTGAATCCCCAATCAAAGGGCTTGTTTTTCTGAGTTAGAGCAGTTAGAAGAACTGCAATCTTTGAGAAGTTCTCAATGAAGCGGCGGTAATAACCCGCAAGTCCAAGAAAAGAACGAACTTCAGTAGGAGTAGTAGGCGTATCCCAATCCTTAATCGCACTGATCTTGGAGGGATCTACATGAATACCTTGTTCGTTGACAATATGTCCTAAAAATTGAACTTCTTTAAGCCAGAATTCACACTTGGAGAATTTGGCGAAAAGTTGCTCTTTCTTTAGGAGTTCCAAAGTAAGACGAAGATGTTGCTCGTGATCAGCTCGCGTCTTAGAGTAAATCAAGATGTCGTCAATAAAAACAATTACGAAAAGATCCAAATAAGGCTTGCAGACCCTATTCATTAAGTCCATGAAAACAGCAGGAGCATTAGTCAAACCGAATGGCATGACTGTGAACTCGTAATGCCCATAACGGGTGCGGAACGCTGTCTTGGGAATATCTTCTTCATGCACCCGAAGTTGATGATATCCAGATCGCAGATCAATCTTCGAAAAATAAGAAGCACCTTGTAACTGATCAAAGAGATCATCGATGCGAGGTAGGGGATATCGATTCTTGATGGTAAGCTTGTTAAGCTCGCGATAATCGATACACATCCTAAAAGATCCATCCTTCTTCTTGACAAAAAGAACGGGAGCACCCCAAGGTGAAAAGCTAGGATGGATAAAACCTTTGTCAGAGAGCTCCTGCAACTGCTTAGACAACTCTTGCATCTCAGACGGTGCAAGACGATATGGAGCTCTGGCAATGGGATTTGCACCAGGTACGAGATCAATACGGAACTCGACTTGGCGTGCTGGAGGTAGACCAGGTAACTCTTCAGGAAACACTTCAGAATAATCCCGAATAACAGGAATATCTTGAATAGACTTACCTTTGCCCTTATCTGCTGTAACATGTGCCAAAAAGGCCACATAATTCTTTCGCAGATACTTCCGAGCTTTAAAACAAGACATCAGTTTGAGACCACCAGTAGGTTTCTCACCTTGCACCTGTAGGATCTCGCTTGTCGAAAGCGGCACACGAACAATCTTCTCAAAACAAACTACCTCTGCGCGATGCTTGGATAACCAATCCATACCCACAATAACGTTGAAGCTTCCAAGTTGCATAGGCTCACGTTAATAGGAAAAAGATGATCGTTAAGGTTCAACTAGCAGTTGCGAAGAACAGAATCAAGAATAATGGGTTCACCACTAGCAACTTCTACTGTCAAAGGTTTTCCTAGTTTCGTTCTAGACACACGAAGCATTGGCTCAAAAGACAATGACACAAAACTCTTATCGGCACCCGAATCAAAAAGAACAGATGCAGGCTGATTATTAATAAAGAACGTACCGTTCACCACTTCATTGTCTGCTTGTGCCTCTTGTGCATTCATGTTGAAGACTCGACCTCGAGCTTGAGCCTGATTCTGATTTGGATTGGCGTTAACTAGTCTTGGGCACCGGTTTCTGTAGTGGGTCAGATCCCCACAGTTGTAGCATGAACCAGGAGGAAAATGAGGTCGTGCAGCTTGACCTTGTTGTTGAACAAGAGGCTGAGCAACTTGTTGAGCCGGGTTCTGAACTGCCCGATTCTGATTGGCAGGGATGCGGCAGGTGTCAGCAAGATGACCAGATCTTCCGTAGTTGGTGCACTGACGACACTGGAGGTGTGGTTGATGATGGCCGTTACACTGTTGCACAAAGGTGCATTGCCAAGATAAGGCTTCTTGGCTAGTGGTTGCGCAGGCTGATTTGGTACAGCTTGGGCCTGTGCAGTAACGACATAGTTTTGGGAAGCCTTTCGCTTCCTAGACCCTTTTGAGGAACCAGAATTCTTTCCCTTCTTGTTTTCACCTTTCTTGCCATTCTCCTTGTCAGATGCCTGCATCTTACCCTTGTCACCCTTTTTGTGCAGTTTTCCCTTTCGAACCTGCGACTCAGTCAATGTCGCTGCTAACTCGATCGCCTAACAGAGTGTGGCAGGGTTACTACCAGTAATGATGTCTTGCACTGAGTCAGGTAGGCCGTCGATGTACCTTTCGATAGCCTTGTCTAGTGGGGAAACCATTTGTGGGCAAAGCAGACTCAACTCCTCAAACCTATCGGTATACGCCCTGTGCTCGCCACTGTCTTGTTTCAAGTCATCAAACTCTCTTTCCAAAGCTCGCTGTTCATGAAGAGGACAGAACTCCCTCATCATAAGGGCCCTAAGTTCAGCCCATGTCTCTGATAGAGCAACTTCTGCACCACGATCTCTCATAACCCCGTTCCACCACGTAAGAGCCCTCTTCTGAAACACACTCAAAGAAAACTCGACCTTGCGATTGTCAGGACACTGCAAATGGCGGAAAGTATTCTCAATGCTCTCAAACCATTGAAGAAGCCCAGTCGCTCCCTCAGAACCACTAAACTTGAGTGGTTTAGCCTAGTTAAAATCCTTGAATTTGCATGGAGCATTGTTGTTGTTGTTGTCTTGGTTCCATTGAGCAAAGAGGTTTGGGAATTGAGCAGCCATTTGCTGCACAATGATTTCTGCCCGTTCGGCAGTCACTATCTGGTTTTCGCATCGAGGAGGCATTCTAAAAGAGGAAAACATGAAAGGAAACGAGTGAGATGATTGGGTGAAAAGGATGAGATGATAAAAATTGACAAAAGCGAAGATGGTGGTCATTTGTTTGTTACCACAAGGTAAACAAACGATACATTGTGACTAATCAAATTAATGGGTGAAAAATAATGTATCGCGAAGACATGCTCGCCTATAAGTGAACACTCACCCCAAGAGTTCCCAGGTAAGAGTGACTGGTCCGATTATGTGGATTTGTACGAACACTCTAGCCTTAGACAGAAAACCCAGGGTACAGGCATTCACTCTTCCAGTTTGCACGTGTTCACACTATTTAGAACCCAAAACTTTGACGAGATTTTGAAAATTCAAAGGAGGTTCAAAACCTTATAACAGAGGGTTCAAAACCTAGTAATCAATCATCCTAGAACAGATGATTAGTTTTCAAAGGGGATTCGAACTTGATGTTCCAGTTATGGTTATCACCTAAGGATAGGTGAAGTGCATGTTTTAAGATCTAAACACAAGATAACTTGTGTTAGGGTCCTAGAAAGGTTATAGTCTAGGTCAAAGCATTACTAATAACCTAATTCCCTATAACCATTGGCTCTGATACCAACTCTTCTGTCACACCCCGACCACGTATAACATACAAAACGTGGCGGAAAACGTCGGGGAGTGTTGTAACAGAATTAATTGTTTCATAACCATGGCATTCAAAGTTGTATTTTATTTATTAACATAAGAGTTTCATTGTCTTAAACAGGAAACAAAGAGTACATAACATAATTAAACTAAGTCTATCTCCGTTTTATGTCTCTAAGGCACAGGTCCGCCCTAGTGTCACGATCATCATCCTAAGCAACAGCTCCTGAAAACACATGTGAAAATAGGTACGTCAGCATAAAAATGCCTGTGAGATACATAGTTTTTGTGAAAATAGGATTCATGACTTATAAGTTTAGAAAAAGTTGTTTAGCAAAAGTCACTCATGAACCTTGTTAATTGTTTTGTTTTGTAAATTGTTTAAAAAGCGATAAGATCAAATGATATGTATAAATAAAAGAATAATGTATGGTTAAATGTATAACCAAGTAAAATGAGTTGTATAAAGTAAATTGTTTGTAAACCAAAGACTTATAAAAATCGTGTTACTTGTGTAAAATGTATAAGTCCAAATTGAATGATTTAAATAACGCTATGATATGTAATATAATACAACCACTTATGTATAGGAAGTACTAGCGGCGTATCCACCATGCTTGTATCATATTACTCACATCTCGTTAATTAAGTCACTTAAACAAACAAACAAACAATGTATAATGTCTATGTTTAAACCAATTGTCAAAAGTCCTTGTATAAATCATATCAAATGTTAATAGTCCAAAGGTAGTCAAGTAATGTGTAACAAATGTTATGTATTGTAAGTAAAGTATTTGTCACATAATCCAAATGTAGAAATGTACAAAACAAAGTAATTTGAATATATCAAAAGTTATGTTTTGCAAAGTAATGCATGTTACATTGATACAAACATTTATGTGGTAAGTTAACGCATACATTCAAGCCTTGAGACAGTCGGATAACCCTCTTAGTCAAGGTTATCAAAAGAAATGTTTTCGGATTCAGTCATTCCTTACATCCAAACAAACCCGAGATGTCAGGAATGGGATTTGTCAAGTCCTATGGTACCACTACTTACTACCGAGTGGCGTAGCGAAAAACGATGGAATGCGCATAAGCGCGAAAAACGAATGGAATGCGCATAAGCGCGAAAAACGATCCAAATTGCGCGACGAATGGATTTTTCTTATGACAAACACTAAAATAAAATATTTTAGTGCTTACATAAATTTTTGGATGTCTGGATGTATTCAGAACGTAAGTTATACGCGAAAATGCAAACTTGTGCACTTTTTGACACTTTTAGTCCCTGAATGTGCCAAAAGTTTATTTTAGCACACCGAACCCCTCAAAGCCTATTTCTAAGCTATGTAAAGGATATTTAAGGTGTGTTTAACTTATAGTCATGTTCCGGAATGTTCGTTACAGTTCAAATTGGCATACTTTCGCAGTTTGTCAAGTTTAGTCCCTGTAAGCGAATTAACTTGTTTTTGCCATACCAAAGCCTTCAAAACTTATTTCTAAGTTATGTAAAGGTTATTTAAGGTATGTTAAGTATATGTTGATGTCCCGGAGTATTTTTCGCATTAAACTGAGCACGTTTACGCACCAGTTAGCGTATAACTCTCCAGAAAGCGATATAGAGTTTTTTTTTTTGGGTAAAGGGTTACCCCGGTGATTCTATTAAAACAATCCCAATAAAGTACAAGTAGTGATGGTGTGTTCCACACTAATTCTATATATGTACAAGTAAAGTACATATATAGAGTTTGAAATTGAACAAAAGTCAAAACATGAAAAATATAAAACATAACCAAACAAACATTGGGATCAAATAACATTGTTTTATTGATAACAGAATTGTTTACAATGATTTCAGACACAGATGTTACAACAGGATCCGAATTTAATCAAGTATGGATGCTTTCTGAATGTAGCCGACTCTGGATGCTATACGATTCATAAAACAACCATTCTGAATCTGGCATGCTAAGGAAGCTGAATGATTCAAATTAAGCCGAGTCTATATGAAACAGAATCCTGATACCACCTATCGTGAGTCCTTTTGATTAGTGATGTTACAACATTCGAATTCAATCATGTATGGATGCTATCTGAATGTCACCGACTCTGGATGCTATACAATTCGTGAAACAACCATTCTGATTCTCGCATGCTAGGGAAGCGAAATGATTCAAATTAAACCGAGTCTGGATGAAACATAATCCAGATACCACCCATTTTGAGTCCTTATAATTAGTGATGTTACAGGATCTGAATTCAATCAAGTATGGATGATATCTGAATGTAGCTGACTCTGGATGCTATACGATTCGTTAACCAACCATTTTGAATCTCGCATGCTAGGGAAGTTGAATGGTCCAATTTAAACCGAGTCTGGAAGGTACAGGATACGGATACGACCCGTTGTGACTCCTTCTGATTTGTGATGCTACAGGATCCAAATTCAACTGAGTATAGATGCTATCTGAATGTAGCCGACCCTGGATGCTATACGATTCGTAAAACAACCATTCTGAATCTCGCATGCTAGAGAAGCTGAACGATTCAAATCAAACCGAGTCTGGATAAAACAGAATCCGGATACCGCTCGTTGTGAGTCCTTCTGATTAGTGATGTTACACGATCCGAATTCAATTGAGTATGGATGCTATCTGAATGTACCCGACTCTTGTAAAACAACCATTCTGAATCTGGATGAAACAGAATCCGGATACCACCCATTGTGAGTCCTTCTGATTAGTGATGTTAGAGGATCCGAATTCAACCGTGTATGGATGCTATCTGAATGTTGCTGAATCTGGACGCAATACGATTTGTAAAAACAACCATTCTGAATCTCGCATGCTAGGGAAGCTGAAAGATTCAAATTAAACCAAGTCTGGATGAAACATAATCTGGATACCACCCGTTGTGAGTCCTTCTGATTAGTGATGTTACATGATCCGAATTCAACCGAGTATGGCTGCTACCTGAATGTAGCCGACTCTGGATGCTATACGATTCTTAACATAATCATTCTGAATCTCGCATGCTAGGGAAGTTGAATGAATCAAATTAAACGGAGTGTGGATGAAAAAGAATCCGGATACCACCCATTGTGAGTCCTTCTGATTTGTGATGTTACAAGAGTCGAATTTAATCGAGTGTGGATGCTATCTGAAGGTCGCCGACTCTGGATGCTATACGATTCGTAAAACAACCATTCTAAATGATTCAAATTAAACCGAGTCTGGATGAAACATAATCCGGATACCACCCATTGTGAGTTCTTCTAATTTGTGATGTTGCGGGATCCGAATTCAATCGAGTATGCATGCTATCTGAATGTACCAGACCCTGGATGCTATACGATTCGTAAAACAAC
This sequence comes from Helianthus tuberosus, assembly GCA_030545235.1. Taxonomy (NCBI): domain Eukaryota; kingdom Viridiplantae; phylum Streptophyta; class Magnoliopsida; order Asterales; family Asteraceae; genus Helianthus; species Helianthus tuberosus. Next base: position 116,767,702 of record CM060407.1, read on the forward strand.
CATTGTGAATTTGGCAAGCTAGGGAAGCGGAATACAGATACCACCCATTGTGAGTCTTTCTGATTAGTGATGTTATAGTATCCTAGTTCAACCAAGTATGAATGCTATCTGAATGTAGCTGACTCTGAATGCTATAGGATTCGTAAAACAACCATTCCGAATCTCGCATGCTAGGGAAGCATAATGATTCAAATTAAACCGAGTCTTGTGACACATGTGCCTCCATGGCCATCAAACAAATACCAAATCAATGAAATATTGTATTTCATATTTCGGATTTGTATAAATATGTGTATCATTTGCACATATCAATTCTTGTTCAATTTCAAAATCTATATCGCTTTCTGGAAAGTTATACGCGCACTGATGCGTAAACATAATCAGTTTAATGCGACAAACACTTTGGAACATCAACATATGCCTAACATACCTTAAATAACCTTTACATAACTTAGAAATAAGTTTTGAAGGCTTTGGTATGGCAAAATCAAGTTTATTCACTTACAGGGACTAATTTTGACAAACTGTGAAAGTATGCCGATTCGTATAGTAACGAACATTCTAGAACTTAACCATAAGTTAAATATGCCCTAAATATCCTTTACATAGCTTATAAATAGGCTTTGAGGTGTTTGGTGTGCATAAATAAACTTTCTTGATCAATAGGGACTAAAAGCGTCAAAAAGTGCATAAGTTTGCATTTTCGCGCATATCTTACGTTCTGAATATATCCGGACATCCAAAAATTTATGTAAGCATTAAAATATTTTATTTTAGTGTTTGGCATGATAAAATTCCATTCGTCGCGTAATTTGGATCGTTATTTGCATCCGTTCGTGTTTCGTCGTAATTAACCGAACAACGCAACCGTACGGCCAAACGAACTGACATCTGAGATATTTTTGAGCATATTTTAAGTTCCCTATACTTTAACTTCATTTTAGAGCCTTGAAATGAGGTTAACGGGGCTTAAACGTGCCAAAAATGCATCAAAATGCATGTTTTTCAAGTGCAGGGACCTGTTTTGATATTTCTGCCAAAGTTTGCTAGGCCTGGGGCGTAAACCTTGATCAATTCTTACGCGGCCGGTGAGAGCTCATCAGACAGAAACTTCATTTTCAGCATTCTGGTCATATTTCAAGGGTTTTAATGCACAATTCTCAACACCTTGGGCTAAAAATTGATGGTTTTTAGCATCCCATTGTATTCTAATACCTTGGGCCCAAGTGTAAGGCCAAGATTCAAGCTCGGTTTACGAGAAACGATCCTAACGGTTCTTGGTTTTCTATAAATACCCACCTCCATTCATTCCATTCTTCACACTTGATCTGATTTGTTCTCTAAGTTGGAGTGCTTTCACTTCATACCTGAGAATAATCGGGTCAAACCTCCATTCTTGGACCCGTTGTAAGTCCTCTTTCATTCTTTTATGCGTTTTTAGCACGAAAGTCAAACAATGTTTGACTTTCAGCTTTGACTAGTTTATGGTCAACACGAAGTTCGTTTGAACTTCATAACGTGAGCGTAATCACGATGGTTATAGTCCCTTGTGACTATACCTACTGATTACCACGTTATTTAGGCATAGTGACGAGTCGTAGTTTCGGCCAAAATGCATATTCTTGCGTATTTTGTAACCAAACTACTCTTGGGTATCAAGACCCTTTGTTTTGATACCAAACCTGTTTTCAAACCTCGTTAAACATGTTTTAACATGTTTAGCTCGTCACTTTTAGATTTGTGCTTATATAGGGTCGTAAGGTAAGCGATCTAATCAATCGCTTATACTTTCGAACCCGACCCGTTTGGTCAATCATTAGGATCCGACCAAATACATTAGGTGACCATAGTTGTATAGGGAATAACCTTCCGAGGTTATACCTTATGGTCACTACGTTTAGTTAGTTGTATGATAGGTAGTTTATTTGCCTTAGGAAAATGACCAAAATGCCCTTTTTGCGCATAAATTCATTTTAAGCATATGTAACCTAAATTTTGACATCTAAACTGATTTGGCAACATTATTAGACATGTTAAGGCATATTTTACTTATCATAGGACTAGTTAGGCGGTCCGAACGCGTTTTACGCGAACGACACGTTAAAGTAGCATAAGCTACCTAAACGGGTCGTAATGGGTCGTAAGCACTTAGGATAGGTTTCGTTTTAGAATGTAGGCTTTGTTAAACCATATTACATGAGTTCCTACACTCATTTGGTTTACGAAACCTCATTTTATCCGATCTTCCGATTTAGGTCCGTTTATTTATATAGTTACCTATATTAGGTGCTGTTTGATTCCGTGATCCCTCTAGCTTTGCTTGGTTGTTATTCAAGACTTCTAAGCACCCTCCAGTGAGTACATAGTCCCCTCTTTTACTGTTTTCCAAACGTTTTGGGGTGAAACACATGTGCCTACTTGTTACTTTCGTGCTTTCCATGTTTTCATATCATATACTTGCTATGTTCATTAGTACACTATTAGTACATGATTTCATTATGTTTTTGCTATGTATGTCCATTGTTGCATACTTAGTACATTATTTTACATTACATTACATTTCATGCTATGTATGTCCATTTAGTGCATACTTAGTACATTATTTTACATTACATTTCATGCTATGTATGTCCATTTAGTACATACTTAGTACATTATTTTACATTACATTTTATGCTATGTATGTCACACCCCCAAAATCCACCTGCGGAGTACTACCGCTTGGAGGCGTGACTGACCAGGATCCAGCCACCAATTATATTGAACAAGCATGTAAGTAGTTATAAAAATCCAACCAATACAATTGGTGTTCAAACAAAACATAGTTAAGTTGCAAGCGGAAGCATAAGTCTTAAAGCCAAAACATAAGTTTAATAGTTTCAAAGTTTAACATGGCACACAGCCGTCCATGTCCCACAACGATCCTCCTCCATGCAAGCTCCAGCTAAGAACCTAAGGACCTGCAAAGCATGTAGTAACGAGTCAACAACAAGTTGAGTGAGTTCACGGTTGGGTGTTCGTTTTAAGTTGTTTCGAAAACAGTTTCCTTTAGCTGGCATCCTGCCGTGGGGGTTACCCCATAGTTAAAAACGTGACTTGTTTATTCCCGGTTACTCTGGCAATCCTGCCGTGGGGGCTACCCCGTGTTAGTTATCTGGCATTTCGGCCGTGGGGGCTACCCCATGTATACACTAGACTCGTTACCATATCGACTGCTGACTGTAGTCATGTTTATGTGCCCTGAACTGTCAATGTCTAACATCATTGACGTGCCAGTAGTCCATTAGTTCACGCCCGTCCTCTGCGGCACGGTGTGAGGTTTGTCAAACCTAAATAGCGCTATCTAACTAATGACCCGCTCGCCATTGGCCTCGGCGATTAAGTCGATACAAAGATGAGGGACTTCGTGATAGAGTTTTGGTCTAGTACGAGTTATCTGTCCGTGAGGACGAGGAATTACATTCCTGAACCATTGCTGTCCTACCCAAGGAGGACGAGGAACCCATGTTCCTTAACCCCAATTCCCGACCCCTGGGAATCCCATGCTTTGTAGAGGGTGTGAACTCACCTTGGTTTGCTCGGTAGGTACACAGAAAAGTCAATCAAGCAATATCGTGGCTACTCACGCCCTGTCATAGTTGTATCATACCAATCAGGTTCGTATTCAAGTAGTGCACGTATGTTCTACATGTATGCTAGCACGTTGCATGCAAGTTCATCCATAACAGCCCAATTAATCATTCACAAATAACAGTACGTATGAGGTCCACGTAGTAGGCCCAAAGGTCTGGCCCAAACAGTTAAGCTCTAAATCATGCAAGTCCAATTCAGCACACATATGCTGGTTTCGAGTCGCAACCAGGTGTTCTCGACTCGCAACCGGAGTCGCAACCATGGTTTCGGTTCATGCTGTCTTGGTTACGAGTCGCAACTGGACTCGTAACTGTGGTTTTGAGTCACAAGGTTGGTGTGCTGATCATATGTGATTTCGAGTCGCAACCGGGTGTTTGCGACTCGCAACCGATGTCGCAACCGGGGGTTTCGACTCATCATGTGATGGTTTCGAGTCGCAACTGGAGGTCTCGGTTGGACAGGAGCTGATCCGGAACAGTGTACTATCCAATGGGAATTCTATTTCATGAAACAGTTTGTACTACTCTCATAAACATGTTTATTTGTCTAACAAATTACCATTTTGGATCAAACATATCAGAATTCAAATATTCAAGCATGTTCATATGATATTCAACAAGTTCTTCATGTGTTCATCATGTTCATCAAATATTCCTATGAACTTTAACCAAACAAAAATCATAATCAACAACTTATCAACACCAACATGTATCCTATGATATCAACACAATGAATCACCCTACTAATGAGCATTCGGTTCTTAACACAAGAGTATGCAATCCGGTTATATGAATATCATCTATCATACATATGCAAGCCGGTTCTATAAACATCAACAACCAAGGGTTAACTGTGACACCCTAGGAAAACCATGCAACTTAACTAGCTTCCTCAGTGAGTACGTGCTAAATTTCGGGACGAAATTTCTTTCAACTTGGGGATAATGTGACAACTCGTATTTCCGAACCTATTTTTGTACCTTGATGTAACGTATGTGAACGTGATGTGATTTTATGAAAGTGATTGATTAAAAGAATGCTATGATTGGTGTGTTTATGTGAATGTATGTATGATGTAGTCGCACAACACAACTCAACCGCACAAGCCTTTGGGCCTAACTACTCTCGGTCCATTTCTCTTGAACTTGAACTTAATGGGCAGCCATGTAAAGGGTTCGGCCCACTCCACCATACGTATACACACACCCTTAGAAAGTTTGTTCTCACTGGTTGCAAAACATTCACACACACAAAACCCTAGTGCTCTCTCTCTCTCCTCTCAAACTCGACGGCAACAACCTTCATCTCTCACGAAGCTTTATCTTTCGGATCAACCTCTACACTCTTCTTTAATCGGTTAGTGCACGTTGTCTTTGATTTCTTTGGATTGCTTTGGTTTATGTATAGCATGTTTGTGATGTAAATGTTGAACATGAAATTACGTGAAGTGTGATATACACCTAGGGTTTCTGCATGATTGAATACGATTGGATGAATTATATGATTGGCTTGTTAAATTAAATGTTGTTGTAGGAAGTTCATGGCTGATGAATATGCATGTGACTTGTCTCGAAAATACAGCCAAAGTAGATAAACATTTACTTCATGAATTGTCGGCCACTTGTTCTTGCCTTGCATGTGCATTTAAGATTTGATATGATGACTGCAAGTATTCTCGTAAATAGCGAATTAGTCTTAGAAAAATCGGTGACTTGCTTTTGATTTGATCTGGTATATGTGAATTCGATTAATATGTGAATGTGTGTTGATGGGACTGGTGGAATGATTGTTGCTTTGTTCGAACAGTGTGTAAGTATGATGATGAACATGTGACTTTAATTAATTGTATATTAAGAATTCATTATGATCACCAGCCATTGTTTTCATAACTAGCATGTGAATTGTCAGTATATTTTGATGTTTGTCATATATATTCTTTTAAATTAGAAAGGCTGCAATACATATTCTATTTAATATATGATAAACATATTATTCCTATGATTGAAGGAAGTTGCTGTTGACTTATATGGATGGATGATCACGTGAATAATCTGATCAAATATGTCAAATGTGGTTGAAATTCTAGTGGACCGATTAAAGGATCATATTCATATTTTTTGGTTAGAGTTATTTTAATATTTGATAAAATTCATAAATTGGAAACCTTTGAATGATTATAACTGAATCGAATATTTGGAAACAACGCAACTAATATGCATGATATTCGGAAGTGTTAACTGATTGCATGAAATCCGGAATTTAAAACTAATCGCACAAGGTATCTTGGTAGCACAAGATGCCCACTCGCACAAGGTCATGACCAGTCGCACAAGGTCATGATCAGTCGCACAAATGAAAGGTAATTGAATGTTGGGCCGGGTATGTGCTTGGGCCGGATTAATCCAGTCGCACAAGACACATGAACCGTACAAGTGGGATTATTTGTTTAGTGTTTGGGTTGTACGTGTTGGGCCGGGGGTATTACCGAATCGCACAAGCTGTTTAATGGTTTAACTAGTGTGCCGTTTACTTGATGGACTGTTATGATAATTGGGCCGTTGATTATTGGGCTTAACCTTTCGGGTCGCGCAAATTAAATGGGTTAACGTGATGTTTCATATTTTGCCATGTTTCGTATGTGTTTCTTGTATGTTTTCAATGTGATACTTGTGTGCGCTATTTGACACCAAAACCTGACTTGTATGATAACCATGTTAGGACGTGGTTGACCACTAGCTGCTAGACTTGACCTTTCTGTGTAATCTGCCGAGCAAACCAAGGTGAGTTCACACTTCGTTACAAAGCATGGGATTCCCAGGGGTTGGGAATGGGTTAAGGAATAGGGATTCCTCGTCCTGTTGAGACGTAATCAGGAACATAGATTCCTCGTCCTGTTGAGACGTATTCAGGAACGTAGATTCCTCGTCCAGTATGAGACGGATTTAACTATACTAGACTAGAACTCTATCAACGAAGTCCCTCCTTTTATATCGACTTAATCGCCGAGGCCAATGGCGAACGGGTCATTAGTTAAATAGCGCTATTAGGTTTAACAAACCTCACACCGTGCCGCAGAGGACGGGCGTGGACTAATGGACTATGGCACGTCAGTGATGATAGACACAGACGTTAGGGCACTTAAACATGACGAACGTTAGTAGTCGATATGGTAACGAGTCTGGTGAATTAAACATGGGGTAGCCCCCACGGCCATAGGGCCGGGCTGGAATAGCCAACGTAAGAACGGGTAACTAATAAACGTTTTTTTGAACTATGGGGTAACCCCCACGGCTGGATAGCTGGTAAAGAACAAACTGCGTTTTCGGAATAACTATAAACTGGACAACCAAACGTGAACTCACTCAACTAGTTGTTGACTCGTTACTACATGCTTTGCAGGTCTATAGGTACTTAGCTGGAGCTTGCACAGGGGAGAGTCGTTGTGGGACATGGACAGCAGTGTGCCATGTTAAACATCTGGATATCTGAACTCTTGATTTGGTTTTAAACATTATGCTTCCGCTCATAACTTAACTATGTTTGTTTTTGGACACTAATCATGCTGGTTGGACTTTTACGATTAATTATATACTTGTTCGATATGATTAGTAGTTTGATCCTGGTCAGTCACGCCTCCAAGCGGTGATACTCCGCATGTGGATTTTGGGGGTGTGACAGATTGGTATCAGAGCCATTGGTTATAGAGAACTTGGTTTTAATAAAGGAAAACGTTTTTGTTAAAACCAGACTATAACCTGTACAGTGCTCTACGATCCACAACGACGCTTCACTCCACGTGCAAGACTCGACATTCTAGGTGGTATGAATTATGTTTATATTGCCTACTTGCTAGATTGCATAGAACGATGCTCATGGTATGCTTAGATAAACGTAGAAACTATAGTTCGAAAACACACGTGTGCTTGCTTCCTACTGTCACTCCACACTTACACACATTTGCGACACTTTTCCTACTTGTGTATCCTTCGATGTGAGATCATGAGGGAACGTGGGAACCTAACTCAAGCCAGCTGACGGCTCTTATCAACGAACAAGTAACGGCAGCACTCGCAGCCGCTCAGGCAGGAGGTATAACCTGCCATTCCGAACCTAACCTAGGATGATAGATCCTACTCACATGACCCAACTCTCGCACTTAACCCTGTCGTTTCTTCCTCGCGCAACAAGGTCAGAACGCTCGGCTGCCTGTATGCACATTTAAGATGTTTATGGACCGTCGTCCTAGTACTTTCAGTGGCCCTAAAGGAGCTGTTAGACTCCTCCATTGGTTTGAAAAGCTCGAGTTCGACTTAGAGACGTGTGAATGCCCTGAGGCTCATAGGGTGAATTACGCCACTGGTACTCTCGAAGGCACTACGCTAACTTGGCGGAACGCGCAAGTTCAGATGCTGGGGCTGGCGGCTGCTAATGCCACCCCATGGAATGATTCTTAAGGAACTGATCCAAACGTGAATGCCATAGTCGAGATGACATCCGCAAACTGGAAGTGGAGTTCTTAAACCTGAAGATGACAAGGTCAGAGATAGAAGCGTACACGAAACGATCCAACGAATTAACAGTGTTATGTCCAACAATGGTGGATCCTCTAATCAAGCGCATTGAGCTGTACCTCAAAGGCTTAGTACCAAAGATTCAAAGTCATGTGACATAGGCCAACCTTGCAACTATTCAGGATATTACTCGTCTTGCTCAACGTCTCTTAGATCAGGCGGTAGGACAGAATAAACTGCCGAAACGTATTAATGCTGCTACAACTACTTCGGATGCTCCCAGTGACAACAAACGCAAGTGGGATGGAAATTTAAGCAAGGGTTTCACTTCGGTGCAACCTCAGTCAAGTACAGGAGCCCCAGTCAGCAGTCTTTTGGTAATCGAAGTCAGGATGGACACGAGGGAAACCACCCTAAGTGCAATCGATGTAATTTGCACCACAGCGGGCAGTGCAACAAAGATCGTCGTTAGAGATGCAACAAGCTTAGTCATGGAGCCAAAGATTGTAGAAGTTCACGTCCTAACAGCAGCCACAAGCTCCACAGAATCAGCAGCAACAGCAGGATAACAAGGGATGTTATCAGTGTGGTGCTAAAGAATCATTTCATGAGACGCTACCCACGACTGAACCAGAATCAGAATCAGAACCACAACCAAGGAAACGGGAACAATAATAGAGGCAACAACGGGGGTAATAACGACGGCAATGGTGCTAGGGGTCGAGTGTTTGTGATTGGTCAGGGTGATGCTAGGAATGACCCCAACGTATGATGGTTTTGGCATCGTTATTGGTATGGACTGGTTGTCCCAACATCAAACAGAGATTATTTGTACCACTTATGAACCACTTATGATTCGTGACGATAAGAGTGGTGCTGTTGTGAGCATCATCTCTTTCCTTAAGGCCCAGAAGTGTTTGCGAAAGGGTCACACTGCCTTTCTGGCTCTCGTTACTGACACCTCAACGAAAGAGAAAAAGATAGAAGACTTTCCAATTGTACGCGACTATCCTGAGGTATTTCCTGAGGAACTACCTGGCCTCCCGCCTCATCGTCAGGTCGAGTTTCAAATCGAGCTAGCTCCTGGAGCGGCGCCCATAGCTCGTGCACCGTATCGTTTAGCTCCATCAGAGTTGAAAGAGCTATCTACGCAACTACAAGAACTCTTAGATAAGGGTTTTATTCGTCCTAGCTCTTCGCCCTGGGGAGCTCCAGTGCTATTTGTGAAGAAGAAAGACGGTACGTTCAGAATGTGCATCGACTACCGTGAATTGAACAGGGTGACTGTGAAGAATCGCTACCCTCTTCCACGCATTGACGACTTGTTCGACCAGTTGCAAGGGTCGAGCTACTACTCAAAGATTGATTTGAGATCAGGATATCACCAGCTGAGAGTCCGAGAGGGGGACGTCTCTAAAACAGCCTTTAGAACCCGTTATGGGCACTATGAGTTTTTGGTCATGCCTTTTGGGCTGACAAACGCACCTGCGGTCTTCATGGACTTGAGGAATCGAGTGTGCAAGCCTTACTTAGACAAGTTCGTTATTGTCTTCATCGACGACATCCTGATCTATTCGAAGAGTCAGGAGGAACACGAGCAACATTTACGACTTATTTTGGAACTCCTTCGAAAGGAACAGTTGTACGCCAAGTTTTCAAAATGTGACTTCTGGCTTCGTGAAGTCCATTTCTTAGGCCATGTAGTGAACAAGGATGGGATTCACGTTGATCCATCCAAGGTAGATTCGATCAAGAACTGGCCTGCACCTCGTACGCCAACGGAAATTCGCCAATTCTTGGGATTGGCAGGTTACTACAGGAGATTTATCAAGGATTTTTCTAAGATTGCTCAACCTCTTACTTCACTAACGCAGAAGGGCGTTGTTTATCATTGGGGAAACGCACAGGAGTTAGCGTTTCAGCACTTAAAGGATAGACTCTGCAGTGCACCTATCCTTTCATTTGCCAGAGGGCACAGACGACTTCGTGGTTTACTGCGACGCATCCATTCAGGGTCTTGGTTGTGTATTGACGCAGCGGGATAAAGTTATAGCCTACGCCTCACGTCAACTCAAAGTACATGAAAAGAACTACCCCACACACGATCTAGAGCTGGGAGCAGTTATTTTTGCGCTTAAGATATGGCGACACTACTTGTATGGCACCAAGTGTGCTATCTACACTGACCACAGAAGCCTCGAGCACATCTGCAAACAGAAGGAACTCAACATGCGACAGCGACGATGGGTCGAACTGCTGAATGATTACGAATGCTCGATCAGGTACCACCCGGGCAAAGCCAATGTTGTGGCTGACGCCCTCAGTCGAAAGGACACTGCGCCCAAGCGCGTACGAGCTTTACAACTTACTATACAGTCTAACCTTCCTTCTCAAATACGAAATGCTCAGGTAGAAGCATTGAAACCAGAGAATGTCAGGGCTGAAGCCCTACGCGGCTCAAGGCAACGCTTAGAACAGAAGGAAGACGGTGCCTACTACGTAACAGGACGCATTTGGGTCCCACTTTATGGCAACCTACGAGAGCTTGTGATGGATGAGGCGCACAAGTCTCGCTACTCGGTGCACCCTGGTTCGGATAAAATGTACCACGACATCAAAACCACATACTAGTGGCCTAGCATGAAGGCACACATAGCAACTTACGTTAGCAAGTGCTTGACTTGTGCGGGAGTCAAGGCGGAATATCAGAAACCTTCAGGCCCACTTCAACAACCAGAGATACCACAATGGAAATGGGAGCAAATTTCCATGGATTTTGTTACTAGCCTGCCTAGATCTCAACGTGGTAATGATACTATTTGGGTGATCGTGGATCGACTCACAAAGTCTGCTCACTTCCTGGCTATCAAGGAAACGAATAAGTTCTCCACCCTAGCAGACGCATATCTTAAGGAAGTTGTTTCGAGGCACGGAGTGCCCACCTCTATTATCTCGGATCGAGATGCACGTTTTACATCAGAACTGTGGCAAGCAATGCACAAGTCTTTTGGCTCACGTTTGGATATGAGTACAGCTTATCACCCGCAAACGGATGGGCAGTCAGAACGTACCATCGAGACCCTCGAAGTCATGCTTAGGGCATGCGTAATTGACTTTGGCAACGGCTGGGAAAAGCACCCGCCACTTGTGGAATTTTCGTACAACAATAGCTACAACACCAGCATTAAAGCTGCTCCGTTTGAGGCGTTATACGGGCGTAAATGCCGGTCACCTCTTTGTTGGGCAGAGGTGGAGGATAGTCAGATTACTGGTCCAGAACTTGTGGTAGACACAACAGAACGAATTGCGCAGATACGACAACGAATGGCGGCAGCTCGTGACCGTCAGAAAGTCTACGCCGATAAGGGCAGAAAACCACTAGAGCTCCAGGTTGGGGAGCGCGTACTACTCAAAGTGTCACCCTGGAAGGGTGTGGTTCGTTTTGGTAAACGAGGCAAACTTAACCCACGATACGTCGGATCTTTCGAAATTATTGAGAAAATAGGCAAGGTGGCCTACAGACTGAACTTACCAGCAGAACTCAGTGCAGTTCACAACGTTTTCCATGTGTCAAATCTGAAGAAGTGTCTGTCAGATGATACCCACGTAGTTCCTTTGAAGGAGCTCACGATCGACGAGCAGTTACGATTCGTCGAGGAACCTGTTGAAATCACGGACCGGGATGTTAAGGTCCTCAAGCGTACTAGAATACCTCTCGTTCGAGTTCGTTGGAACTCACGTCGCGGCCCAGAGTTCACTTGGGAACGCGAAGATCAAATGAAACAAAAGTATCCCCAACTGTTCGCAACCGGTACAACCACTACTGAGTCTGAAGCTACGGAATTTCGGGACGAAATTCCAGATCAACGGGGGGAGGATGTGACACCCTAGGAAAACCAGGAAAACCATGCAACTTAACTAGCTTCCTCAGTGAGTACGTGCTAAATTTCGGGACGAAATTTCTTTCAACTTGGGGATAATGTGACAACTCGTATTTCCGAACCTATTTTTGTACCTTGATGTAACGTATGTGAACGTGATGTGATTTTATGAAAGTGATTGATTAAAAGAATGCTATGATTGGTGTGTTTATGTGAATGTATGTATGATGTAGTCGCACAACACAACTCAACCGCACAAGCCTTTGGGCTTAACTACTCTCGGTCCATTTCTCTTGAACTTGAACTTAATGGGCAGCCATGTAAAGGGTTCGGCCCACTCCACCATACGTATACACACACCCTTAGAAAGTTTGTTCTCACTGGTTGCAAAACATTCACACACACAAAACCCTAGTGCTCTCTCTCTCTCCTCTCAAACTCGACGGCAACAACCTTCATCTCTCACGAAGCTTTATCTTTCGGATCAACCTCTACACTCTTCTTTAATCGGTTAGTGCACGTTGTCTTTGATTTCTTTGGATTGCTTTGGTTTATGTATAGCATGTTTGTGATGTAAATGTTGAACATGAAATTACGTGAAGTGTGATATACACCTAGGGTTTCTGCATGATTGAATACGATTGGATGAATTATATGATTGGCTTGTTAAATTAAATGTTGTTGTAGGAAGTTCATGGCTGATGAATATGCATGTGACTTGTCTCGAAAATACAGCCAAAGTAGATAAACATTTACTTCATGAATTGTCGGCCACTTGTTCTTGCCTTGCATGTGCATTTAAGATTTGATATGATGACTGCAAGTATTCTCGTAAATAGCGAATTAGTCTTAGAAAAATCGGTGACTTGCTTTTGATTTGATCTGGTATATGTGAATTCGATTAATATGTGAATGTGTGTTGATGGGACTGGTGGAATGATTGTTGCTTTGTTCGAACAGTGTGTAAGTATGATGATGAACATGTGACTTTAATTAATTGTATATTAAGAATTCATTATGATCACCAGCCATTGTTTTCATAACTAGCATGTGAATTGTCAGTATATTTTGATGTTTGTCATATATATTCTTTTAAATTAGAAAGGCTGCAATACATATTCTATTTAATATATGATAAACATATTATTCCTATGATTGAAGGAAGTTGCTGTTGACTTATATGGATGGATGATCACGTGAATAATCTGATCAAATATGTCAAATGTGGTTGAAATTCTAGTGGACCGATTAAAGGATCATATTCATATTTTTTGGTTAGAGTTATTTTAATATTTGATAAAATTCATAAATTGGAAACCTTTGAATGATTATAACTGAATCGAATATTTGGAAACAACGCAACTAATATGCATGATATTCGGAAGTGTTAACTGATTGCATGAAATCCGGAATTTAAAACTAATCGCACAAGGTATCTTGGTAGCACAAGATGCCCACTCGCACAAGGTCATGACCAGTCGCACAAGGTCATGATCAGTCGCACAAATGAAAGGTAATTGAATGTTGGGCCGGGTATGTGCTTGGGCCGGATTAATCCAGTCGCACAAGACACATGAACCGTACAAGTGGGATTATTTGTTTAGTGTTTGGGTTGTACGTGTTGGGCCGGGGGTATTACCGAATCGCACAAGCTGTTTAATGGTTTAACTAGTGTGCCGTTTACTTGATGGACTGTTATGATAATTGGGCCGTTGATTATTGGGCTTAACCTTTCGGGTCGCGCAAATTAAATGGGTTAACGTGATGTTTCATATTTTGCCATGTTTCGTATGTGTTTCTTGTATGTTATCAATGTGATACTTGTGTGCGCTATTTGACACCAAAACCTGACTTGTATGATAACCATGTTAGGACGTGGTTGACCACTAGCTGCTAGACTTGACCTTTCTGTGTAATCTGCCGAGCAAACCAAGGTGAGTTCACACTTCGTTACAAAGCATGGGATTCCCAGGGGTTGGGAATGGGTTAAGGAATAGGGATTCCTCGTCCTGTTGAGACGTAATCAGGAACATAGATTCCTCGTCCTGTTGAGACGTATTCAGGAACGTAGATTCCTCGTCCAGTATGAGACGGATTTAACTATACTAGACTAGAACTCTATCAACGAAGTCCCTCCTTTTATATCGACTTAATCGCTGAGGCCAATGGCGAACGGGTCATTAGTTAAATAGCGCTATTAGGTTTAACAAACCTCACACCGTGCCGCAGAGGACGGGCGTGGACTAATGGACTATGGCACGTCAGTGATGATAGACACAGACGTTAGGGCACTTAAACATGACGAACGTTAGTAGTCGATATGGTAACGAGTCTGGTGAATTAAACATGGGGTAGCCCCCACGGCCATAGGGCCGGGCTGGAATAGCCAACGTAAGAACGGGTAACTAATAAACGTTTTTTTGAACTATGGGGTAACCCCCACGGCTGGATAGCTGGTAAAGAACAAACTGCGTTTTCGGAATAACTATAAATTGGACAACCAAACGTGAACTCACTCAACTAGTTGTTGACTCGTTACTACATGCTTTGCAGGTCTATAGGTACTTAGCTGGAGCTTGCACAGGGGAGAGTCGTTGTGGGACATGGACAGCAGTGTGCCATGTTAAACATCTGGATATCTGAACTCTTGATTTGGTTTTAAACATTATGCTTCCGCTCATAACTTAACTATGTTTGTTTTTGGACACTAATCATGCTGGTTGGACTTTTACGATTAATTATATACTTGTTCGATATGATTAGTGGTTTGATCCTGGTCAGTCACGCCTCCAAGCGGTGATACTCCGCATGTGGATTTTGGGGGTGTGACATTAACCATATTTAATCACAAGATTTCATTACTCATCATACAACATATATAAAAATCAAGACATGTTTAACCGATTATCATCAATATACACATCCGAGAACATGATAAAGCCATAATCATACATTTTTCCACCTACTAGTACATGAAGACAAGCATTAAATCATCAAGCACACATAATCCTTAAAACATAGCAAAACACTAACCGATTTGGTTCTCTAAGTGTGAGGGTATGAAGAGTGATGAGTGACTTCCGAATGATGATCTTGAGCTCGGTCCGAGAGTCCTAGTGCCACCGGTTGATCCAAGAATGAAGGAGAGGAATGTTGTGGTTTAGGGTTTTAGTGTGAGAGAGTGGAGAGTGTGTGTTGGAGGAGTATGAGTGTTGTTGCCCAAAAATGACAAGTGTGGCTAACATGAGGATTATATACTAGTTCTAAGTAGTGCACCCTAATGGACTCGGATGAGGTGCACGGCCCAACCGGCCCATATGTTACACTAGTTCACTCGAGACCACATGGTCTCGAGTCGGGTTCATGGCTTTCGGCTCATATACATACTCGAATACATACACACAAGCATACATGTAACATAACACATAATCATATAAAGGTTCACTTATCATTCATAAATTCATCAAATTAGTTAGTCACTTAGTGTTCAAGCATACAACGAAAGGTTCTAAATTTCGAGTTGTCACATCATCCCCAAGTTGAAAGAAATTTCGTCCCGAAATTTGGTAGGCACTCACTGAGGAAGCTAGTTAAGTTGTATGGTTTTCCCGGTTTTCCTGGGGTGTCACATCCACCCCCCGTTGATCTGGAATTTCGTCCCGAAATTCCGTAGCTTCGGCCTCAGTAGTGGGTGTACTGTTTGCGAACAGTTGGGGATACTTTTGTTTCATCTGATCTTCGCGCTCCCAGGTGAACTCTGGGCCGCGACGTGAGTTCCAACGAACTCGAACGAGAGGTATTCTAGTGCTCTTGAGGACCTTAACATCCCGGTCCGTGATTTCAACTGGTTCCTCGACGAATCGTAACTGTTCGTCGATAGTGAGTTCCTTCAGGGGAACTACGTGGGTCTCATCTGACGGACACTTCTTCAGATTCGACACGTGAAAAACGTTGTGAACTGCACCGAGTTCCGCTGGTAAGTTTAGTCTGTAGGCCACCCTGCCTATTTTCTCAATGACCTCGAAAGGTCCAACGTATCGTGGGTTAAGTTTACCGCGTTTACCAAAACGAACCACACCCCTCCAGGGTGAAACTTTGAGTAGTACCCGCTCCCCAACCTGGAGCTCAAGCGGTTTCCTGCCCATGTCGGCGTAAACCTTCTGACGTTCGCGAGCTGCCGTCATGCGTTTTCGTATCTGAGCGATCTGCTCGGTTGTATCTACCACATATTCTGGACCAGTGATCTGACTATCTCCTACCTCTGCCCAGCAAAGGGGTGACCGGCATTTACGTCCGTACAATGCCTCAAACGAAGCAGCTTTAATGCTGGTGTGGTAGCTGTTATTGTACGAGAATTCCACAAGTGGCAGATGCTTTTCCCAGCGGTTGCCAAAGTCGATTACACATGCACGAAGCATGTCTTCTAAGGTTTGAATAGTGCGTTCGGACTGCCCGTCCGTCTGAGGATGGTACGCTGTGCTCATGTCTAGTCGTGAGCCGAAGGATTTGTGCATTGCTTGCCACAGCTCTGAAGTAAAACGCGCATCTCGATCCGAGATAATGGAGGTGGGCACCCCGTGCCTCGAAACGATTTCTTTGATGTATATTTCTGCAAGAGTGGAGAACTTATCCGTTTCCTTGATAGCCAAGAAGTGTGCAGATTTTGTGAGTCGATCCACGATCACCCAAATAGTATCGTTCCCGCGCTGGGATCTAGGTAGGCCAGTAACAAAATCCATGGAAATTTGCTCCCATTTCCATTGAGGTATCTCTGGTTGTTGGAGTAGGCCTGAGGGTTTCTGGTATTCGGACTTGACTCTCGCGCAAGTCAAACACTTGCTGACGTAGGTCGCTATGTGGGCCTTCATGCTAGGCCACCAATACGTAGTTTTGATATCATGATACATCTTATCTGATCCAGGGTGTACTGAGTAGCGAGACTTGTGTGCTTCATCCATCACAAGCTCTCGTAGGTTGCCGTAAAGTGGGACCCAAACGCGTCCCGTTACGTAGTAAGTGCCGTCTTCCTTCTGCTCTAAGCGTTGCCTTGATCCGCGTAGGGCTTCAGCCCTGACGTTTTCTGGTTTCAGTGCTTCTATCTGAGCTGCTCGTATCTGGGAAGGGAGACTAGAGTGGATCGTGAGTTGTAAAGCTCGTACGCGCTTAGGCGCAGTGTCCTTCCGACTGAGGGCGTCAGCCACAACATTGGCCTTGCCCGGGTGATATCTGATTGAGCACTCGTAGTCATTCAGTAGTTCGACCCATCGTCGTTGCCGCATATTCAGTTCTTTCTGCTTGAAGATGTGCTCGAGGCTCCTGTGGTCAGTGTAGATGGCGCACTTGGTACCATACAGGTAATGCCGCCATAATTTAAGTGCAAAAACAACAGCTCCCAGCTCTAAGTCGTGTGTCGTGTAGTTCTTTTCATGAACCTTAAGTTGGCGTGAGGCGTAGGCTATAACTTTATCTCGTTGCATCAACACGCAACCAAGACCCTGAATTGATGCGTCGCAGTAGACCACGAAGTCGTCTGTGCCCTCTGGCAATGAAAGAATAGGTGCACTGCAAAGTCTATCCTTCAAGTGCTGAAATGCTAACTCCTGTGCATTTCCCCAGTGATAAATAACGCCCTTCTGTGTTAGTGAAGTAAGAGGCTGTGCGATCTTAGAAAAATCCTTAATGAATCTCCGGTAGTATCCCGCCAAACCCAAGAATTGGCGAATTTCCTTTGGTGTACGAGGTGCAGGCCAGTTCTTAATCGAGTCTATCTTGGATGGATCAACGTGAATCCCATCCTTGTTTACCACGTGGCCTAGGAAATGGACTTCTCGAAGCCAGAAGTCGCATTTCGAGAACTTTGCATAAAGCTGTTCTGTTCGAAGGAGTTCCAGAATAAGTCGCAGATGCTGCTCGTGTTCCTCCCGACTCTTAGAATAGATCAGGATGTCGTCGATGAAGACTATAACGAACTTGTCCAGGTAAGGCTTGCACACTCGGTTCATCAAGTCCATGAAAACCGCAGGTGCGTTTGTCATCCCAAAAGGCATGACCAAAAACTCATAGTGCCCATATCGAGTTCTGAAAGCTGTTTTGGAGACGTCCTCTTCCCGGACTCTCAGCTGGTGATAACCCGATCTCAAATCGATCTTCGAATAGTAGCTCGACCCTTGCAGCTGGTCGAACAAGTCGTCGATACGCGGTAGAGGATAACGATTCTTCACCGTCACCTTGTTGAGTTCCCGGTAGTCGATGCACATTCTGAAAGTACCGTCCTTCTTCTTTACAAATAATACTGGAGCTCCCCAGGGCGATGAGCTTGGACGAATAAAACCCTTATCCAAGAGCTCTTGTAATTGCGTGGAGAGTTCTTTCAACTCTGATGGAGCCAATCGATAAGGTGCACGAGCTATAGGCGCAGCTCCAGGAGCTAGTTCAATCTGAAACTCGACTTGGCGATGAGGCGGAAGACCAGGTAATTCCTCAGGAAATACCTCTGGATAATCGCGTACAACTGGGAAATCTTCGATCTTTTTCTCTTTTGCTGAGGTGTCAGTAATGAGAGCCAAAATGGCAGTGTGGCCCTTTCGCAAACACTTTTGGGCCTTAAGGAGAGAAATGACGTTCTCAACAGCACTCCTCTTGTCGCCATAAATCATGAGAGGTTCACCATCAGGACCTGGAATACGGACAACCTTTTCGTTGCAAAGAATCTCTGCTCGGTGTTGGGATAACCAATCCATCCCAATGACAACGTCGAAACTACCCAAGACGATAGGAATGAGGTCGATAGAGAAGGTCTGGTCAGCGAGAATAAGTTTACAACCCTTGACTACGTGTGTGGCTTCTAAACTCTTACCATTTGCTAGCTCTACGGTGTGCTTGTTGTTCAAAGGTGTTGGAATACGCTTAAGCATTCGACTAACTTCTAGTGACATGTAGCTAGTATCGGCACCCGAATCAAATAAAACTGAAACGTAAAAGTCGTCGAGAAGGAACTTACCCGCCACAACATTGGGGTCATTCCTTGCTTCACCTTGGCCAATCACAAACACCCGCCCCCTGGCGCCATTGTTGTTGTTGTTCCCATTGTTACCATTCCCCTGATTGTTGTTGTTGTTGTTGTTCTGGTTCCTGTTCTGTTGTGGACAATCTCTCTTGAAGTGGCCCTCAGCTCCACACTGAAAGCACCCTTTGTTATCACCTTGCTGCTGCTGTTGGCGCTGGTTCTGTTGAGCTTGCTGACGATTCTGATTGGCGGGGTATAAGCTCCTGCAATCCTTTGCAGCGTGACCAGGCTTGTTGCACCGATGACAGTTGCCCCTGGTGCATGGTCCGCTGTGGTGCAGGCTGCAGCGATTGCATTTGGGATGATTTCCTTTGTACCCACCATGACTTTGGCCACCAGACGATTGTTGATTAGGGCTCTTGTAGTCATCAGTCTTTCTCTGCTGAGACTGGGACTGAACAGAAGTCGAACCCTTACTTGAAGTTCCATCCCATTTCCGTTTGTTGTCACTAGAGGTACCAGAAGTAGTTGCAGCACCTATGCGTTTTGGTAACTTGTTCTGCTCCACCGCTTGATCCGTGAGACGGTGAGCCAACTGAACAGTTTGCTGGTAGGTAGCGAGGTTCGCTGAAGTCACATGACTTTGGATTTCTGGCACTAAGCCCTGAAGAAATAGTTCGATGCGTTTGATGGGAGGATCCACCATAGTAGGGCACAGAATTGCCAGTTCGTTCGACCTTTTCACATAAGCTTCAATTTCGGACCCCGTCATCTTGAGGTTGAAGAACTCCACTTCCAGTTTGTGAATCTCATCCCAACTGCAGTACTCTTCCTTGATCATTTCCTTAAAAGTTTCCCATGGGGTGGCGTTGGCAGCAACCAACCCTAGCATCTGAACTTGAGCGTTCCACCATGTGAGGGCCAAACCCTCGAGAGTACCAGTAGCATACTTCACTCTGCGCGCCTCAGGGCATTCACACATTTCGAACACGGATTCTAGCTTCTCAAACCAGTGTAGGAGACCTACTGCTCCTTCAGTGCCGCTAAAAGTAGTTGGTCGGCAGTCCATGAAAGTCTTAAAAGTGCACACGGGTGGCTGAACATGCTGACCTATCGTAGGTGAAAGAAAAGACAGAGTTTAACACAAAGGTTGGTTCACGAGAGTAGGACCCTAAAGATCCTAGAATGAGTTCGGACTGCAGGATATACCTCCTGCGTGTGCAGCTGCAAGTGCTGCGGCAACTCGTTCGTTGATCAAAGCCGTCAACTGGGCTTGTGTCAGGTTAACGCGTCCAGACATGATCTTCATACCAAGAAGAACGTGAGTGAGAGGGGTTCGCGAAAGTGCGATGATAGGATAGAGTAAGCACGCACGTGTTCAAGCAACAGTAGTTATACTAACCAAGCATACCATAAGCAATGTACCATGTAACTAACAAGTAGGCAATACATACACAGACCATATCACCTAGAATGTCGAGCCTTGCATGCGGAGTGAAGCATCGTTGTGGATCGTTGAGCACTGTACAGGTTATAGTCTGGTTTTAACAAAAACGCTTTTCCCTTTATTAAAACCAAGTTCTCTATAACCAATGGCTCTGATACCAATCTGTCACACCCCCAAAATCCACCTGCGGAGTACTACCGCTTGGAGGCGTGACTGACCAGGATCCAGCCACCAATTATATTGAACAAGCATGTAAGTAGTTATAAAAATCCAACCAATACAATTGGTGTTCAAACAAAACATAGTTAAGTTGCAAGCGGAAGCATAAGTCTTAAAGCCAAAACATAAGTTTAATAGTTTCAAAGTTTAACATGGCACACAGCCGTCCATGTCCCACAACGATCCTCCTCCATGCAAGCTCCAGCTAAGAACCTAAGGACCTGCAAAGCATGTAGTAACGAGTCAACAACAAGTTGAGTGAGTTCACGGTTGGGTGTTCGTTTTAAGTTGTTTCGAAAACAGTTTCCTTTAGCTGGCATCCTGCCGTGGGGGTTACCCCATAGTTAAAAACGTGACTTGTTTATTCCCGGTTACTCTGGCAATCCTGCCGTGGGGGCTACCCCGTGTTAGTTATCTGGCATTTCGGCCGTGGGGGCTACCCCATGTATACACTAGACTCGTTACCATATCGACTGCTGACTGTAGTCATGTTTATGTGCCCTGAACTGTCAATGTCTATCATCATTGACGTGCCAGTAGTCCATTAGTTCACGCCCGTCCTCTGCGGCACGGTGTGAGGTTTGTCAAACCTAAATAGCGCTATCTAACTAATGACCCGCTCGCCATTGGCCTCGGCGATTAAGTCGATACAAAGATGAGGGACTTCGTGATAGAGTTTTGGTCTAGTACGAGTTATCTGTCCGTGAGGACGAGGAATTACATTCCTGAACCATTGCTGTCCTACCCAAGGAGGACGAGGAACCCATGTTCCTTAACCCCAATTCCCGACCCCTGGGAATCCCATGCTTTGTAGAGGGTGTGAACTCACCTTGGTTTGCTCGGTAGGTACACAGAAAAGTCAATCAAGCAATATCGTGGCTACTCACGCCCTATCATAGTTGTATCATACCAATCAGGTTCGTATTCAAGTAGTGCACGTATGTTCTACATGTATGCTAGCACGTTGCATGCAAGTTCATCCATAACAGCCCAATTAATCATTCACAAATAACAGTACGTATGAGGTCCACGTAGTAGGCCCAAAGGTCTGGCCCAAACAGTTAAGCTCTAAATCATGCAAGTCCAATTCAGCACACATATGCTGGTTTCGAGTCGCAACCAGGTGTTCTCGACTCGCAACCGGAGTCGCAACCATGGTTTCGGTTCATGCTGTCTTGGTTACGAGTCGCAACTGGACTCGTAACTGTGGTTTCGAGTCACAAGGTTGGTGTGCTGATCATATGTGATTTCAAGTCGCAACCGGGTGTTTGCGACTCGCAACCGATGTCGCAACCGGGGGTTTCGACTCATCATGTGATGGTTTCGAGTCGCAACTGGAGGTCTCGGTTGGACAGGAGCTGATCCGGAACAGTGTACTATCCAATGGGAATTCTATTTCATGAAACAGTTTGTACTACTCTCATAAACATGTTTATTTGTCTAACAAATTACCATTTTGGATCAAACATATCAGAATTCAAATATTCAAGCATGTTCATATGATATTCAACAAGTTCTTCATGTGTTCATCATGTTCATCAAATATTCCTATGAACTTTAACCAAACAAAAATCATAATCAACAACTTATCAACACCAACATGTATCCTATGATATCAACACAATGAATCACCCTACTAATGAGCATTCGGTTCTTAACACAAGAGTATGCAATCCGGTTATATGAATATCATCTATCATACATATGCAAGCCGGTTCTATAAACATCAACAACCAAGGGTTAACCATATTTAATCACAAGATTTCATTACTCATCATACAACATATATAAAAATCAAGACATGTTTAACCGATTATCATCAATATACACATCCGAGAACATGATAAAGCCATAATCATACATTTTTCCACCTACTAGTACATGAAGACAAGCATTAAATCATCAAGCACACATAATCCTTAAAACATAGCAAAACACTAACCGATTTGGTTCTCTAAGTGTGAGGGTATGAAGAGTGATGAGTGACTTCCGAATGATGATCTTGAGCTCGGTCCGAGAGTCCTAGTGCCACCGGTTGATCCAAGAATGAAGGAGAGGAATGTTGTGGTTTAGGGTTTTAGTGTGAGAGAGTGGAGAGTGTGTGTTGGAGGAGTATGAGTGTTGTTGCCCAAAAATGACAAGTGTGGCTAACATGAGGATTATATACTAGTTCTAAGTAGTGCACCCTAATGGACTCGGATGAGGTGCATGGCCCAACCGGCCCATATGTTACACTAGTTCACTCGAGACCACATGGTCTCGAGTCGGGTTCATGGCTTTCGGCTCATATACATACTCGAATACATACACACAAGCATACATGTAACATAACACATAATCATATAAAGGTTCACTTATCATTCATAAATTCATCAAATTAGTTAGTCACTTAGTGTTCAAGCATACAACGAAAGGTTCTAAATTTCGAGTTGTCACAATGTATGTCCATTTAGTGCATACTTAGTACATCATTTTACATTACATTTTGTGACATCTGTGCTTGAGTTATCAATGTACAGACTCTGAACAATTCAATATTAATAAAACAGTGTGTTTTTTTTTTGGTAAAGGGTTACCCTGGTAAATTTATTTCAAAACAACCAAAACCAACAAGTGTGAGCCAGGATGACCCACAGTTCTCACGTATGACAAGCCATACGGGAGTTTACACGCAAGGAAAAACCAAGCAAACAAGAAAAACAAAGTCACTAAACAAGGACTACACTCAAACAAACTTAATAATATTAGCCGAGATCATCATCTGCAACCAACAGACCACGCGGCAAACTCCAATCCCGCAAAATCCCTTCAATCTGAGTTGTTCTTTTAAACCTCATGGTATGAAGTTTTAACCGAACGGTAGACAACACCACCTCTATAAGCTGATCCGAGCTTCTCTTTTTATTAGAAAAGAGTCTTAGATTTCGTTCCTGCCACACAAAGTAAGCCGAAGCCCCAACAATAAGTTTTGCAATGATATGTTGCGCCTTCGTAGATGTCGCCACCTGATCCAAAGAGGCAAAGATTGCATCCCAAGTAGCTTGAATATGACCCATACCCGCTTTAGCTTTAACACCATTCCATACTTGAGAAGCATATCTGCACTCAAAGAACAAATGCTCATGAGAGTCCGGACCTAAAACACAAAGCGAGCAACACAATAAGTTAAAGTTGGCGTTACCCGTGGAACACCATTTACTCATAACATCCTGCGTTTTAAGTTTCTTATTCACAAGAAGCCACATGAAGAACGAGTGCCTTGGAATCGACTGCTTGAACCACACCATATTAACCCATGGCACCTCATTTTGATGTATATGAATATCTTCCCACACCATTGAAGCACAATAATCAGCCAGTTTACCTGACCTAGTTTTCCATAAAACAGTGTGTTTTGATCCCAATGTTTGTTATTTATGTTTGACATTATGCACGTTTTGATTTTTGATTGATTTTAAACTCTATATCGCTTTCTAGAGAGTTATACGCAAACTGATGCGTAAACGTAACCAGTTAAACGCGACAAACACTCTGGAACAGCAACATTAGCTTAACATACCTTAAATAACCTTTACATAACTTAGAAATAAGTTTTAAAGAAAGTCTTACAAAACTACTGGGAAAAGGTGGGGCTCTGGGCGAAAATGGCGACCAAGAAACCCTAGGCGATTTCTTTCAATCCTGGTCTCAATTGATCTTCGTTAGTGTCTACGAATCATATTTCTTCTCTGGTAAGGAATCATTTACCCGTTCATAGGCGCTAATCAACCAAAATCAGATTAGGGTTTCGTCAGGATTGGTATTATCAAGAGGGTTACGATTTATTATCAGATTTTGTTATCAAGAGGCAATAATCGATTGTAGGTTGATAATCAGATTTGTTATCTGATTGGAGGCTGATAATCTGAATTAGGGTTTCTGTCGGCAACAAGTCATCAGGGTTTCAAACGGGGTATTCAGCGACAAATCAGAATAGGGTTTTGCGGCTGCTAACTCATCCGATTAGGGTTTTGCGGCTGATTACTCATTGATTCTGATTGTCGGCAAGTTAATTGGTGGTTGACGGCTACTAGGGTTTATTCAGGCGGCTTGTTCTATCAGTTTAATGGATGAACGCATGAAACCTGGTGGAAGGCCACCACTGTCATTTAAAGAAATAGCGGATCGAATTCTTGATGTTGATGGGAACAATATTCAGCCAAGACGTGGTATCAATATCATCGATGAACTCACTAAGGTCACGGCTCCGGTTCAGGTGGATAAACTGTTCTCGCCAAAAACAGGTGTTTATGGAGTGAATTTGTCAACTCCATTGGCTGGTAACTCGAATTCAAAATTATCTGGGGCTGCAGAACCTTTATCATTTGCTAGTGTAGTGAACACCGCAAAGGAGAATGTAAAGGTTAATTTTCGGATGATGGAATCTAGCGAGTCGGTTGATGGAGCTGATGTTGTCATTCCATTGTCTTCGGTTAAACAAGTCACTGACAGGTATGCTAACACGTTGTATGGATATTTTCTGGGTAAACGACTGGCTTTTCCTGTGGTGGATTATTTTGCAAAGACAAACTGGGTTAAATATGGTCTCTCTAGACTAATGATGAATGCGAACGGGTTCTTTTTCTTTAAATTCAAAACAAAGGAAGGGATGGATAAATTGGTGGAGGATGGACCTTGGATGATTAGAAATGTTCCGATAATTTTGAAGGAGTGGTCGGCCTCTGTCAAGTTGGAAAAAGAAGATATAAAGGCTATCCCAGTTTGGGTTAAGATGCATGAAGTGCCGTTAGCAGCATATACTGAGGACGGTCTTAGTTCGCTCGCTTCTAAGATAGGGGTGCCTAAGATGCTAGATTCGTACACTGCTACAATGTGTGCTGAGTCATGGGGAAGAAGCAGTTATGCTAGAGCTCTCATTGAAATTCAAGCTAGGGCTGAGTTAAAGAGGAGTGTTACTGTTGCAATCCCATCTTTAGAGGGTAATGGTCATTCAATGGTGGAGGTTAAAATCGAATATGATTGGGAGCCTTTAAGGTGCTCAGCTTGTTGCGTGTTTGGTCATGAAGATAACTCGTGCCCAAAGAGCCCTCTGGTTGTTTCGAGTGGGGATTCTGGAAAGAAAATTGATGATTTTCAGGTTGTGGGTGCAAAGAAGAAGAAAGCTACTAACCAAGGTCTTCATATGAAAAATCAGAAGCCTAAGGTAGTGTACAGACCAGTTGTAAACCCTAAACCAATTTCGTCCTTGAGGAAGCCGATGAATAATTAGGTATCAATGTCAAATCCCTTTGATGTCCTTAAGGATAATGATGGTGGTCAGGGAGGTAGTACTGTGGGTCGTATAGAGAAGAAGGCCAAGCAGGTTAATGACAAGCAAGATTCAGATGAGGAGGAGGTTGAGGAAGTCTACAATGAAACTAATGAATTTATGACTTCGGGAACACATCCTTCATCTTCTAGAGCTCGGGCAAGCAACTCATCCACAAAGGGTTCCAATGGCTAGACATATTGTGATTCGAGTCAAGGGTTTGCCGATTTGTGGCAATTTCATCTTTGATGATGGAGGTTGAGTCGTTTATTTTTGGTTTCGTGTTTTGGTTTTGCCTACTTTGTTTTCATGCTGTAATGTAGGCTAGGTTATGGGTTGTCTTAGATATTTTGGTTTTGTTTTGTGTACATATACGGGGCATGTCCTGTATATGAATTAGTGTGGAACTCACCATCACTACTTGTACTTTATTGGGATTGTTTTAATAGAATCACCGGGGTAACCCTTTACCAAAAAAAAAAAAATAATAAGTTTTAAAGGGTTTGGTATGGCAAAAACAAGTTTATTCGCTCTCAGGGACTAAAAGTGTCAAAAACGTGCTTATTTGATCTTACAGGGACTAAAAGTGTCAAAAACGGCGTAAGTTTGCATTTACGCGCATATCTTACGTTCTAACCGCATCTGGGCATCCAAAATTTTTGTACACACTAAAATATTTTTATTTTAGTGATTGGCATGCAAAAATTCCATTCGTTTCGCAATTTGGATCGTTTTAGCGTCCGTTAAGATTTCCGTCGTAATTAACCGAACAACGCAACCGTACAGCCAAACAAACCAACATCTGTAACATTTTTGAGCAAAATTCAAGTTAGATATACTTTAACTTCATTATGGAGCTTAAAAATGGGCTTGACGGGTGTTAGAAGTGCCAAAATGCGACGAAACAAGCTCAGGGGCCAAAACTGTCAATTTCTGAAAGTCACTGATCAGATGCAGGGTCCTTACGGACCGTAAGGGTCCCCTTGAGGACCATAAAGCATGCCCAGCGACCAGAAACTTGAATTCAGCTGCTGTTTTGCAAAACCAGGCCCTTGTATGCAATTTCCATGTTTTGGGGAGCAAGTTAACACCTCTCCAAGGCTTCTAATCTGCCCTCAACAATTGTATGGCTAGGATTTCTTGCTTCTTGGCTACACAAACACTTGTTTTGATCTTGTGAGTTCATGACAAGTATAATAGCCTACCATTTCACTTGTTGCAACTCAAACTTGATGTAAATTCTCTAAGTTGGGGTTTCATAACTTCATACCTGAGAATTATAAGATGAAGTTCAAGCAAGGACCTTTTGTAAGCATTCCGTCATTCTTTTATTGCTTTCTAGCTTAAAAAGTCAAACAGTGTTTGACTTTCAGTTTGACCAGTCAATGGTCAACGCAAAGTTCGGTTGAACTTTGCAACGTGATTGTAATCACGATGGTTATAATCCTTAGCGATTATACCTATTGATTACCACGTTAACTAGGTGTAGTGACGAGTTAAAGTTTCGGTCAAAATGCGTTTTAGCATGCATTTTGCCACGGAACTACTTTTAGGTATCAAAACACTTTCTTTTGATACCAAATCAGTTTTCTAAGTAGGTTAAACATGTTTTGACATGTTTAACTCATCACTATTAGTTTAGTGCTTGTTTAGGGTCGTAAGTTAAGCGGTCTAAACAACCGCTTAGACTTTCGAACCCGACCCGTTTGGTCGATCATTAGGATACGACCAAGTTTGTTTAGTGATCATGGTTGCATAGGGAATAACCTCTGAGGTTATACCTTATGATCACGTAGGATTGGTTAGTTATTTGTTAAGTAGCTTGTATGCCCATAGGAAATGACCAAAATGCCCTTTTGAAGCATAAATCCGTATTTTGCATATGTGATCAACTTTTTGACATATAACCTGATTTAGTAACATGTTTAGGCATAATTGGGCATGTAAGACTTGACATAGCACTTAGTTAACCATCCGAACATAGTGTTACGCAAACGACGCATTATAGTAGCTTATACTACCATAATGGGTCGAAACGGGTCAAAAGCACATAGGTAGACTTCCAAATCAGAATGTTAGCTCTATTAAATCATACCATATGTGTTCAAATACTCATTTGATTTATAGAACATAATTCTATCCTATCTCCCGATTTAGGATCCGATATTAACATAGTTACCTATACTAGGTGCCGGATGATTCGTGATCCTTGAAGCCTTATTTGGTCTTATTCTCAAGACTATTAGGCAATCCCAAGTGAGTACATAGTTCCCCTCTTTTATCGCTTTCAAATACTTTGGGGTGATACACATGTACATACGTGTTACTTTCGTGCATTTCACGCTTTTATGACATAAACATGCTAGTTTCACCTAGTACATATCTAGTACATGCTTTCAAATTATGTTTTGCTATGTATGTTAAGCATGCTAGCACATTGATTTATTACACATTTGTTGCATATGTTTACTTAGCATATGTACACATTGTTTTACATGACATTTCTGCTATGTATGTTTATTGAGCATGCTAGCACATTGTTTTACATGAACATTTCTACTAGCCATGTTTACTTAGCATACCTAGCACATGGTTTTCATAGCATGCTTACATTGGTTATGACATTTGGTATGTTTAATCGAGACAATAATACATTCATTAACATTAGCTACGCCGCTCGGTAGTATGTAATGGTACCATAGGAATTGACAACTCCCGTTTCCGACTTCCTAGGTTTGTTTGGAAGTTGGGAATGACAGAATCCGATATACATAACTTAGATGAACCTTTAATTTGTTTAAGGGTTTGTCGCCACAGTCGCAAGGCTTGAATGTATGCGATTAACATTACTGCATAAATGTTTGTAATCATAAAGCATTGTTTTTCTGCAAAGCATAACATTTGATTTAAACTTAGGTTTATTCAAAAACATTGTTTTGTACATTTTTCCTATGGGGTTGAGTAATTTCTAGTTATTCACCATACATGACATTTGTTTTCACATTGATATCATCACATAGTTTGAGTAGGTACTTGCTACTTGCTATACATTTCATTTGGTTATACATGATACATGTTACACATGACATTGAACATGATTTACACATAAACATTTTGACATTAAACATGACATTTTGGTTGGTTATTGATAAGTGACTTATGTAACGGGGCTATGTGTTATATGATAAAAGCATGGTGGATACGCCGCTGGTACTTCCTATATATAAGTGCTTTTATTGTATTATACATTGTTGTGTTATCTAAACCACTTGGGCAAGACATGAAACATTTTATACAAGAACACGACATTGTTTTACAAATTACATATGTTATACAAATTCACTTCCACTTGGTTACTCGTTTAACCATGCATTTGTCCTTTCATTATCATTTGATTTTCATATCGATTTTCACATGATTTCACAAAGGAAAACATTTACAAGATTCATGACTACATTTTGTTAAACACTTCTTTTAACTACAAGTCATGAATCCTGCATAAACAAAACCTATGTATCTCACAGGCATTTTCATGCTGACATACCTATTTTTACATGTGTTTCAGGTGCTAATGCATGATGATGTTTGTGCTTCACTTAGGCGGACTCGGGCCTTAGTGACTTAAAAGACAGTTAATTATGTTATTTTTGTTTGAACTCAAAGACAATGTAACTTTAATTTCAATAATACAAAACTTTATTTACCATGGTTGTTGAAACAATAATTCTGTCGCATCACTCCCCGGCGTTTCGGCCACGGTTTTTTGTTTTAACGCGGCCGGGGTGTGACAGAAGAGTTGGTATCAGAGCCAATGGTTATAGGGAATTAGGTTATTAGTAATGCTTTGACCTAGACTATAACTTTCTAGGACCCTAACGCAAGTCTTCTTGTGTTTAGATCTTAAAACAATACTCGTCACCTATCCTTAGGTGATTACCAAAACATGAACATAATTCCCAAAATAATTTTGAAATCAATCATCTATCCTTAGATGATTTCTTTTGGCCTTGTGCCATCCAAATTTTCAAAATCTCATCAAAGTTTGGGTTTAAATAATGTGAACATGTGCAAACTGGAAGAGTGAATGCCTGTACTCTGAGTTTTCTGTCTAAGGCTAGAGTGTTCGTACAAATCCACAGTATCGGTCCAGTCACTCTTACCTGGGAACTCTTGGGGGTGAGTGTTCACTTATAGGCGAGCATGTCTTCGGTGATACATTATTATGACTCATTTACTTTGATTTGTCACTGTGTGTTGTTTGTTTGCTTTGTGATAACAAACAAATGACCACCATCCTTGCATTTTGTTGATTTTATTGATATCTCATTTTTCAACACATCATCTCACTCGTTTTCTCTCATGTTTCCTCTTTTAGAATGCCTCCTCGACGTAACGTTCAACAACCTGATGCCGAACTGGCAGCTATTATAGCACAGCAAATGGCTGCTATGCTACCGAATCTCATAACTCAATTAAACCAAGCCACCAATAACAATAATGCACCTGCTCCGTGAAATTTCAAAAGTTTTAACTCGGCTAAACCGCTCAAGTTCAGTGGTTCTGAAGGAGCAACAGGGCTCCTACAGTGGTTTGAGAGTCTTGAGAGCACCTTTCGCCATGTTCAGTGTCCGAACAATCGTAAGGTCGAGTTTGCTTTGAGTGTATTCCAAAAGAGGGCTCTTACCTGGTGGAATGGGGTAATGAGAGATAGAGGTGCTGATGTTGCTTTGGGTCAGACATGGGAGGAACTTAGAGCTCTCATGATGAGGGAGTTTTGTCCTCGTCACGAGCAGAGGGCACTTGGAAATGAGTTCCATGACCTGAAACAAGACAGTGGTGAACACCGGGCTTACACAGACAGATACGAGGAGTTAAGCTTGCTCTGTCCAACAATGGTCACGCCTTTGGATAAGGCTATTGAGAAGTACATAGACGGTTTGCCAGATCCTATTCAGGATATTGTCACTGGCAGCAACCCTACTACCATCCGACAGGCCATTGAGCTCGCTGCTACCCTTACTGAGTCACAAGTCAAGAAGGGTAAACTCCACAGAAAAGATGACAAAAAGCAGAATCAGTCTGTTAGCACCCAGGAGAAAAAGGGCAAGAAGGCTGCTGAGTTTTCTAAGAAATCAAAGAAGCGCAAGGCTTCCAAAAATTTCGCTATTACTGCTCAAACTAACCAGGCTGCTCCTAGTCAAGTTGCACAACCTGCTGCCAAGAGGCAGTATGCTGGTAATGCACCTCTGTGCAACAGATGTAACAGTCACCACCAGCCACAATTGCAATGTCGCATCTGCACAAATTGTGGCAAGTCTGGTCATCTTGCGAATACCTGCCGCTTTGCTCCAAATCATAATCAGGCAGCTAAAAACCAAGCAGCACAAAACCCTGCCTAGAATCCTGCACGACCTCACTTTCCGCCTGGTTCGTGTTACAATTGTGGGGATCTGACCCACTACAGGAACAACTGCCCGAGGTTGGCAAATGTGAATCAAGCGCAGGCTCATGGTCGAGCATTTAACCTGAATGCAAATGAGGCTCGCGCAGATAACGAAGTGGTGAACGGTATGTTCCTTGTTAACAACCATCCTGCTTCTGTTCTATTTGATTCGGGTACCGATAAGAGTTTTGTATCCTTAGAATTTGAGCCTTTGCTTTCGATGACTAGAACAAAACTAGGAAAGCCCTTGACAGTAGAAGTAGCTAGTGGTGAACCTGTTGTTCTCGATTCCGTTCTTCCAAATTGCCAATTGAACCTTAATAACCATTTTTTCCCTATTGACCTCACACCGATGCAACTCGGGAGCTTTAATGTTATAGTGGGAATGGATTGGTTATCCAAGTACCATGTTGAGGTGGTATGTTTTGAGAAGTTGGTCCTTATACCGCTTTCGACTGGTGAGATCTTAGAAGTTCGTGGGGAGAAACCCGTCAGTGGTCTTAAACTCATGTCTTGTACCCAAGCCCATAAATACCTATGAAAGAACTATGTTGCTTTCTTGGCACATGTTGTAGAGGAGAAAGGCAAGGGTAAGACTATCCAAGATATCCCTGTTGTTCAGGATTACCCGGAAGTATTTCCTGAAGAATTACCTGGTTTACCCCCTGTACGCCAAGTTGAGTTTCGTATCGATCTTGTGCCTGGCGCAAATCCTATTGCTAAGTCACCTTACCGTCTTGCACCGTCTGAGATGCAAGAGTTGTCTAAGCAGCTTCAAGAGCTTTCTGACAAAGGATTTATTCGTCCGAGCTTTTCACCTTAGGGCGCTTCTGTCCTATTCGTGAAAAAGAAAGATGGATCTTTCAGAATGTGTTTCGATTACCGTGAGCTTAACAAGCTTACCATCAAGAATTGATATCCCCTACCTCGCATTAATGATCTCTTTGATCAGCTATAGGGCGCTACTTGCTTTTCAAAGATTAATCTGCGTTCTGGGTATCATCAACTTTGAGTGATCGAAGAAGATATTCCCAAGTCAGCTTTTCGTACGAGATATGATCATTATGAGTTCACTGTTATGCCCTTCGGTTTAACAAATGCTCCAGCTGTTTTCATGGACTTGATGAATAGGGTTTGTAAGTCTTATTTGGACAAGTTCATCATCGTTTTCATTGATGATATTTTGATCTGTTCTAAGACTCGAGCTGATCATGAGCAACATCTTCGTCTTACAATGGAGCTCCTAAAGAAAGAACAACTTTTCGCCAAATTCTCCAAGTGCGAATTCTGGCTTAAGGAAGTTCAATTCTTGGGGCACATCGTTAACGAACAAGGTATTCATTAGATCCTGCCAAAATCAGTGCGATTAAGGATTGTGATACTCCTACTACTCCTACCGAGGTTCGTTCATTTCTTGGTCTAGCGGGTTATTACCGCCGTTTCATTGAAAACTTCTCCAAGATTGCGGTTCCTTTCACTGCATTAACTCAGAAGAGCAAACCTTTTAAGTGGGGGTCCAAACAGGAAGAAGCTTTCCAGACCTTGAAACAGAAGCTCTGTGATGCACCTATTCTATCTTTGCCCGAGGGTAACGATGATTTTGTTGTGTACTGTGATGCATCTAATTTAGGCCTTGGCTGCGTTCTTATGCAAAGAAACAAGGTTATAGCTTATGCATCAAGACAGCTGAAGGTGCACGAGAAAAACTACACGACTCATGATCTTGAGTTAGGTGCAGTAGTTTTTGCTCTCAAAATCTGGAGACACTACCTTTATGGTACAAAGTGTGTAGTGTTTACTGACCATAAGAGTCTCCAGCATATCTTCAATCAGAAAGAACTAAACATGAGGCAACGACGTTGGGTTGAACTCCTAAACGACTACGATTGCGAAATTCGCTACCATCCTGGTAAGGCAAATGTCGTGGCTGACGCATTAAGTCGTAAGGAACGTGTCAAGCTTCACTGTGTTCAAGTTCGATCTGATATTCAAACCCGCATTTCTCAGGCTCAACATACTTGTGTTACACAAGACTTGATGGGTAAAGAATTACCGTGTCATATTAAGCCTGAGCTTGAACTGAAAGACTTTGGGATATTCTATTTCATGGGCCGTTTGTGGATCCCAAGTATAGACGATCTTCGCACCTTGTTAATGGATGAAGCTCACAAGTCTCGTTATTCTATTCATCCTGGTGCAGACAAAATGTATAAGGATCTTCGAACCCAGTATTGGTGGCCGGGTATGAAGAAGGACATTGCCTTATATGTTTCCAAATGCCTTGCTTGTCTTAAGGTTAAGGCAGAAAATCAACATCCCTCTAGATTATTGGAGCAACCAGAGATTCCGGTTTGAAAATGGGAAAACATTTATATGGATCTCATTACCAAGCTGCCACGCACTAAAAGAGGTCATGACTCCATTTGGGTTGTTGTTGATCATCTTACAAAGTCAACACATTTCTTGCTGATCCGTGAGGATCTATCTGCTGACAAGCTTGCCAAGATATATGTTGATGAGATTGTATCTCGACATGGCATTCCTTTGAACATCATATCAGATAGAGATGCTCGATTCTCGTCTCGCTTTTGGAGAACCATGCAATCTTCCATGGGTACCCAACTTCATTTGAGCACAATGTACCATCCGCAGACAGATGGTCAATCTGAGAGAACAATCCAGACACTGGAGGATATGCTTAGAGCTTGTGTGATTGATTTTGGTGGTAGTTGGGATTCGCATCTACCGTTGATTGAATTCTCCTACAACAATAGTTATCAGTCTAGCATCAACATGGCTCCTTTCGAAGCTTTATACGGTCGAAAATGTCGTTCACCGGTCTGCTGGAATGAGATAGGTGAAGCTCAGCTTACTGGACCTGAACTCATCCTAGAGACTACAGATAAGGTCAAGAAGAGTCGTGATAACCTACAAACAGCTAGAAGCCGTCAAAAGAGTTACGCGGATAGAAGACGCAAGCCCTTAGAATTTCAAGTCGGTGATCACGTCCTACTCAAGGTATCCCCTTGGAAAGGTGTGATTAGATTTGGAAAGAAAGGAAAACTTGCACCACGCTATGTTGGACCATTCAAGATCGTTGAAAGAATCGGAAAAGTAGCCTACAGACTAGAGCTACCTCCTGAACTTGGAAATGTTCATCCAACTTTCCACCTGTCCAATCTCAAAAAGTGTTTAGCTGATGAGAACCTCCACATACCACTTGATGAAATTCGTGTTGATGACACGATGCATTTTGTTGAAAAACCTGTGGAAATCATGGAACGTGAAGTCAAAAAGCTCAAACGCAAGCGCATACCTATTGTCAAAGTTCGCTGGGAATCTAAACGTGGCCCAGAATTTACTTGGGAACATGAAGATTAGATGAAATCAAAATATCCGCATCTATTCTCACAAGTTTCCTCTAAATAAATTTCGGGACGAAATTTCCTAAAGTAGGGGAGACTGTAACATCTGTGCTTGAGTAATCAATGTACAGACTCTGAACAATTCAATATTAATAAAACGTGTGTTTTGATCCCAATGTTTGTTATTTATGTTTGACATTATGCACGTTTTGATTTTTGATTGATTTTAAACTCTATATCGCTTTCTAGAGAGTTATACGCAAACTGATGCGTAAACGTAACCAGTTAAATGCGACAAACACTTTGGAACAGCAACATAAGCTTAACATACCTTAAATAACCTTTACATAACTTAGAAATAAGTTTTAAAGGGTTTGGTATGGCAAAAACAAGTTTATTCGCTCTCAGGGACTATTTGCGTCAAACTGCAAAAGTCTGCCGTTTCGTAAGGCAACGTACAGTCCGGAATATGATTATAAGCTAAACATACCATAAATAACCTAAACATAGCTTAGAAATAAGCTTTGAGTGGTTCGGTGTGCGAAAACATGCTTATTTGATCTTACAGGGACTAAAAGTGTCAAAAACGGTGTAAGTTTGCATTTACGCGCATATCTTACGTTCTGACCGCATCTGGGCATCCAAAATTTTTGTACACACTAAAATATTTTTATTTTAGTGATCGGCATGCAAAAATTCCATTCGTTTCCCAATTTGGATCGTTTTCGCGTCCGCTACGATTTCCGTCGTAATTAACCGAACAACGCAACCGTACAGCCAAACGAACCAACATCCATAACATTTTTGAGCAAAATTCAAGTTAAATATACTTTAACTTCATTATGGAGCTTAAAAATGGGCTTGACGGGTGTTAGAAGTGCCAAAATGCGACGAAACAAGCTCAAGGGCCAAAACTGTCAATTTCTGAAAGTCACTGATCAGATGCAGGGTCCTTACGGACCGTAAGGGTCCCCTTGCGAACCGTAAAGCATGCCCAGTGACCAAAAACTTGAATTCAGCTGCTGTTTTGCAAAACCAGGCCCTTGTATACAATTTCCATGTTTTGGGGAGCAAGTTAACACCTCTCCAAGGCTTCTAATCTGCTCTCAACAATTGTATGGCTAGGATTTCTTGCTTCTTGGCTACACAAACACTTGTTTTGATCTTGTGAGTTCATGAAAAGTATAAATAGCCTACCATTTCACTTGTTGCAACTCACACTTGATCTAAATTCTCGAAGTTGGGGTTTCATAACTTCATACCTGAGAATTATAAGATCAAGTTCAAGCAAGGACCTTTTGTAAGCATTCCTTCATTCTTTTATTGCTTTCTAGCTTAAAAAGTCAAACAGTGTTTGACTTTCAGTTTGACCAGTCAATGGTCAACGCAAAGTTCGGTTGAACTTTGCAATGTGATTGTAATCATGATGGTTATAATCCTTAGCGATTATACCTACTGATTACCATGTTAACTAGGTGTAGTGACGAGTCAAAGTTTTGGTCAAAATGCGTTTTAGCACGCATTTTGCCACGAAACTACTTTTAGGTATCAAAACACTTTGTTTTGATACCAAATCAGTTTTCTAAGTAGGTTAAACATGTTTTGACATGTTTAACTCGTCACTATTAGTTTAGTGCTTGTTTAGGGTCGTAAGTTAAGCGGTCTAAACCACCGCTTAGACCTTCGAACCCGACCCGTTTGGTCGATCATTAGGATCCGACCAAGTTTGCATAGGGAATAACCTCTGAGGTAATACCTTATGATCATGTAGGATTGGTTAGTTATTTGTTAAGTAGCTTGTATGCCCATAGGAAATGACCAAAATGCCCTTTTGAAGCATAAATCCGTATTTTGCATATGTGATCAACTTTTTGACATATAATCTGATTTAGTAACATGTTTAGGCATAATTGGGCATGTAAGACTTGACATAGCACTTAGTTAACCATCCAAACATAGTGTTACGCAAAAGACGCATTATAGTAGCTTATACTACCATAATGGGTCGAAACGGGTCAAAAGCACATAGGTAGACTTCCAAATCAGAATGTTAGCTCTATTAAATCATACCATATGAGTTCAAATACTCATTTGATTTATAGAACATCATTCTATCCTATCTCCCGATTTAGGATCCGATATTAACATAGTTACCTATACTAGGTGCCGGTTGATTCGTGATCCTTGAAGCCTTATTTGGTCTTATTCTCAAGACTATTAGGCAATCCCAAGTGAGTACATAGTTCCCCTCTTTTATCGCTTTCAAATACTTTGGGGTGATACACATATACATACGTGTTACTTTCGTGCATTTCACGCTTTTATGACATAAACATGCTAGTTTCACCTAGTACATATCTAGTACATGCTTTCAAATTATGTTTTGCTATGTATGTTAAGCATGCTAGCACATTGATTTATTACACATTTGTTGCATATGTTTACTTAGCATATGTACACATTGTTTTACATGACATTTCTGCTACGTATGTTTACTGAGCATGCTAGCACATTGTTTTACATGAACATTTCTACTAGGCATGTTTACTTAGCATACCAAGCACATGGTTTTCATAGCATGCTTACATTGGTTATGACATTTGGTATGTTTAATCGGGACAATAATACATTCATTAACATTAGCTACGCCGCTCGGTAGTATGTAATGGTACCATAGGAATTGACAACTCCCGTTTCCGACTTCCTAGGTTTGTTTGGAAGTTGGGAATGACAGAATCCGATATACATAACTTAGATGAACCTTTAATTTGTTTAAGGGTTTGTCGCCACAGTCGCAAGGCTTGAATGTATGCGATTAACATTACTGCATAAATGTTTGTAATCATAAAGCATTGTTTTTCTGCAAAGCATAACATTTGATTTAAATTTATGTTTATTCAAAAACATTGTTTTGTACATTTTTCCTATGGGGTTGAGTAATTTCTAGTTATTCACCATACATGACATTTGTTTTCACATTGATATCATCACATAGTTTGAGTAGGTACTTGCTACTTGCTATACATTTCATTTGGTTATACATGATACATGTTACACATGACATTGAACATGATTTACACATAAACATTTTGACATTAAACATGACATTTTGGTTGGTTATTGATAAGTGACTTATGTAACGGGGCTATGTGTTATATGATAAAAGCATGGTGGATACGCCGCTGGTACTTCCTATATTAAGTGCTTTTATTGTATTATACATTGTTGCGTTATCTAAACCACTTGGGCAAGACATGAAACATTTTATA
This sequence comes from Helianthus tuberosus, assembly GCA_030545235.1. Taxonomy (NCBI): domain Eukaryota; kingdom Viridiplantae; phylum Streptophyta; class Magnoliopsida; order Asterales; family Asteraceae; genus Helianthus; species Helianthus tuberosus. Next base: position 116,805,783 of record CM060407.1, read on the forward strand.
CAAGAACACGACATTGTTTTACAAATTACATATGTTATACAAATTCACTTCCACTTGGTTACTCATTTAACCATGCATTTGTCCTTTCATTATCATTTGACTTTCATATCGATTTTCACATGATTTCACAAAGGAAAACATTTTACAAGATTCATGACTACATTTTGTTAAACACTTCTTTTAACTACAAGTCATGAATCCTGCATAAACAAAACCTATGTATCTCACAGGCATTTTCATGCTGACGTACCTATTTTTACATGTGTTTCAGGTGCTAATGCATGATGATGTTTGTGCTTCACTTAGGCGGACTCGGGCCTTAGTGACTTAAAAGACAGTTAATTATGTTATTTTAGTTTGAACTCAAAGACAATGCAACTTTAATTTCAATAATACAAAACTTTATTTACCATGGTTGTTGAAACAATAATTCTGTCGCATCACTCCCCGGCGTTTCTGGGCGGCCGGGGTGTGATTTCATGCTATGTATGTCATTTGTTGCATACTTAGTACATTATTTTCATAAAACATGCTTACATTTTGGTATGACATTTGGATTGTTTAAATGGGACCAAAATACGTTCATTAACATTAGCTACGCCGTTCGTTAGTAGGTAGTGGTACCATATCAATTGACAACTCCCATTCCTGACATCCTAGGTATGTTTGGATGGAAGGAATGACCGAATTTGATACACATAACTCAGATAAACCTTTAATTCGTTTAAGGGTTTATCGCCACAGTGTCAAGGCTTGAATGTATGCATTTTCACAATACCACATAGATGTTTGTATCAGTAAAGCATGCATTATTTTACAAAGCATAACTTTTGATTTATTCAAATACTTTGTTTTGAACATTTTTACATATGATTAAGTAGTCACTTTTTCTTATCATACATGACATTTGTTTACACATTTCATGATTTACATTTCACAATAGACCTGGTTTTCACACAAACATTTTGACATTTGATTATACATAAACATTTTTACGTTGGTGGTTTGTTTGGTAAGTGATTTAAGTAACGAGGCGTGTGTAATATGATAAAAGCATGGTGGATACGCCGCTGGTACTTCCTATATATAAGTGCTTTTATGATATTACATATCGTAGCGTTATTTAAACCATTTCAATTTTGACATATTACATTTTACACAACTAACATATCTTTACAAAACATTGTTTTTACAAACAACACATTTTATACAAATTCAATTTACTTGGTTATTTATTTAACCATACATATTTCTTTTATATCATCTGTTTCCTTATCGATTTTTATATGATTTATAAAACAAAAACATTTTACAAAGTTCATGACTACTTTTGTTTAACATTTTCATTAAGCTTACAAGTCATGAATCCTAAATCAATAAAACCTATGTATCTCACAGGCATTTTTATGCTGACGTACCTATTTTCACATGTGTTTTCAGGAAATGATGCATAGGATTGATCAAGATACACTTAGGCGGACTTGGGCCTTAGTGACATTAAAAGACGCAAGACTAGTTAATTATGTTATGTTTCTTGTTTGTTAAGACATTGTAACTCTTATAATTCAATAAAACAAAATTTCAAATTTCCATGTGTTATGAAACAATGATTCTGTTACAACACTCCCCGACGTTTCCGCCACGATTTGTTGTTTTACGTGGTCGGGGTGTGACAGAAGGCTTGGTATCAGAGCTCATGGTTATAGGGAATTAGGTTATTAGTAATGCTTTGACCTAGTCTATAACCTTCCTAGGATCCTAACGCGAGTTTACTTGCGTTTAGTCATAAAACAATACCGTCACCTATCCTTAGGCGACAACCACAACAAGAACACAAATTTCGAATCCGCTTCGAAAACCAATCATCTGTTCTAGGATGATTGATTACTAGGTTTTGAACCCTCTAAGTTTTCAAAATCTCGTCAAAGTTGGGTCTTATAATGTGAACACGTGCAATCTGGAAGGGTGGATGCCTGTACTATGAGTTTTCTGTCTAAGGCTAGAGTGTTCGTACAAATCCACATAATCGGACCAGTCACTCTTACCTGGGAACTCTTGGGGTGAGTGTTCACTTATAGGCAAGCATGTCTTCAGTGAAACATTAATATGACCCGTTTACTTTGATTAGTCACCGTCTCATTTGTTTGCCTTAGGTAACAAACAAATGATCGCAATTTTTATGCGTTGCCATTCTGTTTTGATTATCCAATAACATTTCACTAGTTTCTTCCTATGCCTTTCATTTCTTCTAGAATGTCTCTTCATCTCAGCAACACTCAAATGTCCGAGCAAACTGCCAAATTTGCCCAGCGAATAGGCGAAGTAATCCTGAAGTCTGTGGATTTAGGTATCGCCATGTCTCGTCTCAATAATGGAGCCACTCAAGAAGCATCGAAAGAAGCAGAAACCAAGCCTTCGAAAAGGTAAGGAAGTGTAAAGCTTCAAAGAATTCTCCAGTCGTTGCACCAAATCAAGCAGAACCTAGCCAGGTGGCAGCACCACCAGCTAAGAAGCGGTACAAGGGAACTGCTCCATGGTGCAATCGATGCAACTGTCATCATCTGCCTCAGTTACCCTGTTCTAAATGTACCCACTGTGGACGATGGGGACATTTGGTTGACATATGCCACTTTGCTATACAAAACAAAACTGTTGCAAATCCTGCTGCTACTCAACCCCAGGCTAACCCTGTCCAAGCTCGCTTTCCACCTGGATCGTGCTACAACTATGGCGAGACGAGCCATTTCAGGTAGGGGTGTTCATCGGTTCGGTTTATGGTTTATTTGGTTTATTCGGTTCGGTTTATTTGGTTTTCAAAATTTTGTACCCCAAACCAAAAACCAAACCAAATAAGGAATATGCAAACCGATCCAAACCAAACCAAATTCAATTCGGGTTGGTTTCGGTTAGAAACCAAATAAACCAAATCTAACCAAATTGTACTTAAGTACTATTTTTCCTAATTTATATTTATGTTTGTGTTCCAACTTCCGAACATCACAACTAATTTACACCTAACAATATATGAATACAAGAAAGTTTCATTGTGAAATAAAACAAACACATCCATAAAATAGTAGTAGACACAACCACAAAGTTAAAGTTTCAAAACATAGATGATAGAAACTATTGGAAGACTTAAATAGTGGTTTTGGTTGGGCTTTTAGATTTACATTTGTTATTTTGGACTGCATAAAAAATTAACTATTTTGGGCTAATAAATTGTATATGATTTATAAAATATTATTATTTTTATTTAATAATTAATTAAGTTAAATGGTTTATTCGGTTCTCCAAATAAACCAAATAAAATAAAATGTGGATCCATAAACCGAACCAAAAACCATATTCACAATTCGGTTTCAGTTAGAAACCAAACCAAAAACCGAATTCGTTATTCGGGTCGGTTTATTTGGTTACGGTTATGGTTCGGTTTAGGGTTTTTATTTGGTTACGGTTTTTTCTGAACACCCCTAATTTCAGGAACAAATGCCCAAAAATTGTCAATGCAAATCAACCCACGGATGAGCATTGGACTGATTATAAGATGTTGATGCATCGGATAATTTGAGTCTTATGTTTTTGTGTCTTTTGTTGAACTCTGAAATAATCGGTTTTATTTATAAATAAATCGTTGTTCACAATTCTGATAAACAAGTATAGTTACATGTGTGTATGGCATTTCCTTATGATATCTACATCAAAGAACCATGTTCTTTAAACAAACTACTCTTGTAATTCTCCCATTCATGCAATCACTCATAATTTCCTCAAAAATTCTAAGTACTCATTTCATTCTAAGAAACGAAGTATAGAAAATAAAGTGACATTATGAGTAATCATGCTTTTTTGCACATCTATGCCTTTAAATCCTTGGTTAGATAACTAAGGATATTTTTCGATCTCATACTCATATCAATACATTCTGGTTTTCATAAACAACGTACATAGTATAAGTTTTCGAAACAACCATCATGATTTCAAAATATCCCATATACTTTGAAAACATATTTAACATAGTATATTTACTTATTATATCAAGTGCATGATTTCAAAAACAGCATTCATGTTTTCAAAAACCCTATACATAATTTCAAAATTCATCTCATATGATTTTAAAACATTTTTATACTTATCTAATACACCTGCTTTATGATTTCAAAAGTATTATGTAAGGTTTCAAAAACATTAAACACATTTCTAAAAGAACCCCATGCATAGTTTTCAAAAAAACATTTTCTCATACATTGATTTAACCTTCAAAATCTGCTTCATATGTCTCCTTGGCATATCTAGCGCCTCAACTTCATGATCATTTTACCTCGTGTTTCGACTAAAGCACGTCTAGTACAAGGTTTTGAAACGCCTTCCGCTTTTCAAATTCCAAAATCCATATGGGCTCTTTTTACCTTCACAATTAGATCCTTGTGGATGGATATCATTCATATCGGAGTCCTTAATTGGATTCTTGTGTACCTTTATTCGAATATTACGATTCCTTGTAAATCGAAATCGAATTTTCTTTTTAAGATCTTCCTATCTTCATAGTTAGATTCTTGATAATATTTAAAGTGCCAAATGAAATCCATGGATTGGATTCCTAGTGTGCTTTAAATTCATGTGCGCAACTAACAAAACAAATTAACAAAATGATAACAAATTTAAGATCAAGCTAAACAATTTTGTGATTATGTGATTATGTGTTATGTGTTTTCTTTTGTGTTTTATTTTCATTATCCAAATCCTCGTAGAATCTTCCATATCTTCATATGAGGGATTCGCAGTAGGATATTCAAAGGTACTACCCTAAATCCTTAATGGGCTTCTGCGTAATAGTTAAGACCCTTGGATTATATAGTACCATTCCATAATTCAAAGAGACCCTTTGTGTGGTCTAGTAAAAAAGATTGATTCAAAATCTGGTTAAGAATGACATGTGGTGATATGGCTGAACAGACTCCTTGGTAGTCTATTTAGATCATTTATTGATTTAATTAAAAGGACTCTGTGGTGGTCTAGTCACAATCATCACCAGTTCATTCATTATTTTTCCCCCACATTATAAAATACAATGTGTGAACTATGCAAGGAATTACGTAATTATGGACGCGTACATAATTATGAAATTCAGTGCACAGGAACTCAGTAAGGTTTATTATGTGTAAGAACCGATAGTGGCAACAATAACGAAATGTGAACAATGTAATGGAGGTACGGTGGACACACTAATAACGCTTTATATACTTGTATACAAGTGTCCCTCTCACATTGCAAGCATGATGTTATTTAAAGTTACTAGAAGTTCAGGACTCTAACCAGTGTTGTTTGATCTTTTCAACTCCATATTTCAAGCTCTCACAAGTTTCCTCCAAATAAATTTCGGGACGAAATTTCCTAAAGTAGGGGAGACTGTGACACCTGTGCCTCCACGGCCATTAAACAAATACCAAATCAATGAAATATTGTATTTCATACTTGGGATTTGTATAAATATGTGTATCATTTGCACATATCAATTCTTGTTCAATTTCAAACTCTATATCGTTTTCTGGAAAGTTATACGCGCACTGATGCGTAAACACAATCAGTTTAACGCGACAAACACTTCAGAACATCAACATATGCCTAACATACCTTAAATAACCTTTACATAACTTAGAAATAAGTTTTGAAGGCTTTGGTATGGCAAAATCAAGTTTATTCGCTTACAGGGACTAATTTCGACAAACTGCGAAAGTATGCCGATTCGTACAGTAACGAACATTCCGGAACTTGAACATAAGTTAAATATGCCCTAAATATCCTTTACATAGCTTAGAAATAGGCTTTGAGATGTTTGGTGTGCAAAAATAAACTTTCTTGATCAATAGGGACTAAAAGCGTCAAAAAGTGCATAAGTTTGCATTTTCGCGCATATCTTACGTTCTGAATATATCCGGACATCCAAAAATTTATGTAAGCATTAAAATATTTTATTTTAGTGTTTGGCATGATAAAATTCCATTCGTCACGTAATTTGGATCGTTATTTGCATCCGTTCGTGTTTCGTCGTAATTAACCGAACAACGCAATTGTACGGCCAAACGAACCAACATCTGAGATATTTTTGAGCATATTTTAAGTTCCCTATACTTTAACTTCATTTTAGAGCCTTGAAATGAGGTTAACGGGGCTTAAACGTGCCAAAAATGCATCAAAATGCATGTTTTTCAAGTGCAGGGACATGTTTTGACATTTCTGCCAAAGTTTGCTAGGCCTGGGGCATAAGCCTTGATCAATTCTTACGCGGCCGGTGAGAGCTCATCAGACAGAAACTTCATTTTCAGCATTCTGGTCATATTTTAGGGGTTTTAATGCAAAATTCTCAATACCTTGGGCTGAAAATTGATGGTTTTTAGCATCCCATTGTATTCTAATACCTTGGGCCCAAGTGTAAGGCCAAGATTCAAGCTCGGTTTACGAGAAACGATACTAACGGTTCTTGGTTTTCTATAAATACCCACCTCCATTCATTCCATTCTTCACACTTGATCTGATTTGTTCTCTAAGTTGGAGTGCTTTCACTTCATACCTGAGAATAATCGAGTAAAACCTCCATTCTTGGACCCGTTGTAATTCCTCTTTCGTTCTTTTATGCGTTTTTAGCACGAAATTCAAACAATGTTTGACTTTCAGCTTTGACCAGTTTATGGTCAACACGAAGTTCGTTTGAACATCATAACGTGAGCGTAATCACGATGGTTATAGTCCCTTGTGACTATACCTACTATTACCACGTTATTTAGGCATAGTGACGAGTCGTAGTTTCGGCCAAAATGCGTATTCTTGCGTATTTTGTAACCAAACTACTCTTGGGTATCAAGACCCTTTGTTTTGATACCAAACCTGTTTTCAAACCTCGTTAAACATGTTTTAACATGTTTAGCTCGTCACTTTTAGATTTGTGCTTATATAGGGTCGTAAGGTAAGCGATCTAATCAATCGCTTATACTTTCGAACCCGACCCGTTTGGTCAATCACTAGGATCCGACCAAACACATTAGGTGACCATAGTTGTATAGGGAATAACCTTCCGAAGTTATACCTTATGGTCACTACGTTTAGTTAGTTGTATGATAGGTAGTTTATATACCTTAGGAAAATGACCAAAATGCCCTTTTTGCGCATAAATTCATTTTAAGCATATGTAACCTAAATTTTGACATCTAAACTGATTTGGCAACATTATTAGACATGTTAAGGCATATTTTACTTAGGGTTTAGGGTTTAGGACTAGTTAGGCGGTCCGAACGCGTTTTACGCGAATGACGCGATAAAGTAGCATAAGCTACCTAAACGGGTCGTAATGGGTCGTAAGTACTTAGGATAGGTTTCGTTTTAGAATGTAGGCTTTGTTAAACCATATTACATGAGTCCCTACACTCATTTGGTTTACGAAACCTCATTTTATCCGATCTTCCGATTTAGGTCCATTTATTTATATAGTTACCTATATTAGGTGCCGTTTGATTCTGTGATCCCTCTAGCTTTGCTTGGTTGTTATTCAAGACTTCTAAGCACCCTCAAGTGAGTACATAGTCCCCTCTTTTACTGTTTTTCAAACGTTTTGGGGTGAAACACATGTGCCTAGTTGTTACTTTCGTGCTGTCCATGTTTTCATATCATATACTTGCTATGTTCATTAGTACACTATTAGTACATGATTTCATTATGTTTTTGCTATGTATGTCCATTGTTGCATACTTAGTACATTATTTTACATTACATTTCATGCTATGTATGTCCATTTAGTGCATACTTAGTACATTATTTTACATTACATTACATTTCATGCTATGTATGTCCGTTTAGTGCATACTTAGTACATTATTTTACATTACATTTTATGCTATGTATGTCCATTTAGTGCATACTTAGTACATCATTTTACATTACATTTCATGCTATGTATGTCATTTGTTGCATACTTAGTACATTATTTTCATAAAACACGCTTACATTTTGGTATGACATTTGGATTGTTTAAATGAGACCAAAATACATTCATTAACATTAGCTACGCCGTTCGTTAGTAGGTAGTGGTACCATAGGAATTGACAACTCCCATTCCTGACATCCTAGGTATGTTTGGATGGAAGGAATGACCGAATTCGATACACATAACTCAGATAAACCTTTAATGAGTTTAAGGGTTTATCGCCACAGTCTCAAGGCTTGAATGTATGCATTTTCACAATACCACATAGATGTTTGTATCAGTAAAGCATGCATTTTTTTTGGGTAAAGGGTTACCCCGGTGATTCTATATATTCACAACCAAAGAAACATAAGTAGTGTAGGGAGTCTACACTAGTTCAATCATGAGACATGCCCCATGAAAGTAAACCAGAAAAAACACAAAAACACAAAAATCACCAACTAGGGAAAACAACTAGACAAGAACACATAACAACCAAAAACAAAACTAATCAGCCCCCATCATCATCCTTATCTTTCGTATGGATCTCCCATTCTTCAAGAAGCTTGCGCACCCTAACGGTATCCTTCAGCTTTGCTCCCATCAACTTGTATCGCACTGTTTTCATGATTACATCACTAACCGTCTCAGGAGGTCTCAACTGATTTTTAAATAACCTGACATTCCTCTCTTGCCAAATATTGTACGCGGCAGCCGCTACGATAATCTTAGCAACATAAGTATCGGCCCTCCTTTGATGAGCACGAGCATAAAGCCAGTCAACAATATCCGTCCATTTCGGACAAACAGAAATCATCCCCACCCTGTTTCTAACTGTACGCCACACTTGAGATGAGTACTTGCATTCAAAAAACAAGTGCGGGTGAGAATCAAAGTTCTCATAGCACAATAAACAGCACATCATATTCATGTTTTTTCTCCGTGACAAATCCCATTGCAAAATTTTATCTTGCGTAAGGAGCTTACCCTTCATAATCAACCAAATCATGAAAGCGTGTCTAGGAATACACTGGGCGAACCACACAATGCTACACCAATCGACTTCCGGCTCTCTATGCTAACCGAGTGCCATACACCAGAAGTCGAGAACTCATTAAGATCTCCACCATCTTTCCATAATAATCTGTCAACTTTCAAGGGGTCCAACTGAACTTGATCAATCTGAATAAGAACAGGGAAGAGATCCCTCCAAGCCGTAGGCCACATCCAAGCACCATTAGAATAAACATCGGCCACCAGGTCATCCAACCTAAAATCAACAACAGTGATAGTTCTGGGCGACACAAAGTCGCCAAGAGGCCCCAAATCACTCCAATTATCGAACCAAGCTGAAGTATTAGCACCATTCCCTAACTCCGACCATATATGCTTTCTAATTAATGGCCGCATCTGAGTGAGTTTTCGCCAAGACCAACAGCTATTCGAAGGCGTTTTGCAGATCTAGAAGCTCTTATATTTTAAACGATACGAATGAACCCATTCAACCCATAGGGAATCACACTTGGAGACAATACTCCAAATATGAGACGACATCAGAGCTTTGTTCATATCCCTAATGCGTCTAATACCCAAGCCCCCTTCATACTTAGGCGTACAAACCAATTTCCAAGAAACTTTAGATTTACCTTTATTGAAAGAAGAATCTTGAGACCATAAGAAATTTCTCATTTTAGCTTCTAGCTCCTGAATAATCTGAGCCGGCAAGATAAAAACCGAGGACCAATAAATATGCATAGAAGAAAGCACTGAAATAATAAGTTGAAGCCTTCCCGTGAATGATAATAGTTTGTTCCTCCAGTGCATAATACGTTTTTCTAATCCTTCCACAAGCACACGACAATCATTGTAACCAAGCCTAGCCGAAATCAGGGGCACCCCAAGTACTTGACGGGTAACTTTCCTTCCGTAAAAGGCATAATATCCAGAATAGCTTGTTTGACATGATCCTTAACATTACAAAAGAAAATCGTGCTTTTCTGGTTACTAGGCACTAACCCCGACATCTTAGTGAACTTCGAGAGAGAAGACATAATACAATTAGCCGAATTCACTTCCCCTCTAGCAAAAAGAAATAAGTCATCCGCAAAACAAAGATTAATAATCTGCTGCCTTTCACATCTGTTATGGAACTTAAAAGAAGAGTCAATTCGAACTGAATGATGAAGAATACCCGTTAAGACCTCCATAACGAGAGTAAATAAATATGGAGACATAGGATCTCCTTGCCTTAGCCCACGATTACCCTTGAAAAAACCATGCACTGTGCCATTAACACAAACCGAAAATGAAGTAGTAGACACACAAATCATAATCCACTCCACCATCTTACTGTTAAAACCAAAACCCATCAGCACACTTTTAAGAAACCTCCAATCGACAGTATCATAAGCTTTCCGAATATCTACTTTAAACGCACATCTTGGAGGACCCACGTCTCTATGATAATTATGCATTAACTCTTGGGTTAAAAGAATATTATCCGAAATTTTTCGTCCAGGAACAAAAGCAGATTGGTTTATGCTGACAATGTCATTTAGAGCTCCTTTAATTCTGTCTGCCACAGTCTTACTAATGCATTTGTAAAAAACATTACAACAAGCAATCGGTCAAAAATCAGTAACAAGCAAAGGAGTCGAAACCTTTGGAAAAGCACAATAAGAGTATGATTCAATTCCCGAAGCAGGTTACCAGTTTCAAAAAAGCCTTTAATGGCATTAGAGACATCATTGCCAATTAAAGACCAAGCGCTTTTGAAAAAAGCCGCCGTATAACCATCCGGCCCAGGGGCTTTGTCATTACCAATAGAAAACATCGCCTTCTTGACCTCCTCCATCGTTACCTGTCGAACCATATGAGTAGCAAAATTATGAGATAACCTTTTCGGAAATAAATCCGGAGCCGGCTCAAGCGATATGTCACCTTGAGAACCAAAAAACTTCTCATAGTGCTGAACAAACGCTTGATACACCATGTCACCCTCATAGAGAGACCCTCCCGAATCGCTGATAACATCAATTATGCTAAAATGATTTCTGGCTTTCAAAGAAGAATGAAAAAAGCAGTATTCATGTCGCCCGCAGCTAACCAATCCACCTTAGATTTTTGTTTTAGGAAACGCTCCTCATCCAACAAAGCCTCCTGTAAATCACGGCGCCCGGAAATCAACATTTAACGGGTTCTGATCAATATTTTGTTGAATCACATCCAACTTCATTATAAGATTTTCAACTTTCTTGTGAAGATTTCCTTGCTTGAAAAGCAACGACCTAAGCGGGTTTTTCAGCAAACGAAGTTTTTTGACAACTCTAAACTGATGCACACCGTCAACATTTGAATCCCAATGCTTTTTGACAATTTCTAAAAATTCTGGTTTAAAAACAAAAAAATAGCGAATTTAAAAGACCTCGGCTTCATTTTCATAGCTTCCGGAATAGATAGAATACATGGACAATGATCCGAAAGACCGAAAGACGATACGGCTTGAATATGGCAACCGAGTTCGGGTATTCAGCCACAAACGGAGTGTTCCCCATTACTCGATCTATTTTCTTTAGTAACCCAACCGCTTGTTTCGGCTTTTGGTTCCATGTAAAATGGATACCCGTCCGATTTATATCAACCACTTCAATGTCATCAACACAAGCTTGGAACTCTCTCATACCAATAGATATCAAAGACGTTCCCATAGATTTATCCTCTATATTTAGAGCCGAGTTAAAATCACCCATAATACACCAAGGTTTATTAGCAACAAGGGTTTTATGCATAGACAGTTGATGCCACAATTCTCTACGAGTCGCATAATAATTGGCTGCATAAACAATAGAACAAAAAACCATCCTTTTATCCAATTTAAACACAAGTTGGAGGTGCATAACCTGAGACGACTGAGCCAGGATCATCACATCAAAGATAGCAGGATTCCACCCAATAATAATTCTTGTACCTTTGTCACAACACCCTCCATTTGAAGTCCAATCCCAAGAGCGAAAAACAGTTTTACACACTCTACCCAGATTATCAACATTCACATAGGACTCTAAAATTGCACACAAACTCAAGTTATAATCCTTCACTGCCTGTCGAACCTCCATTTGTTTAAGCTGGTGGTTCAACCCCCTTATATTCCAAACCGCGAGACTAACCATCAGCAACTACCTGAGAAGGAGTGCTTGCCCCTTGTTTGCTCTTTATATTTAGAGAACCTTGCTGCATAAAAACATCCATTTCATTGTACACCTCGTCAACCTCATCATCCGTCTCCTCCTGGCCCATACCCGATGTATTCTTGCTGGTACCTTCCTCCGAGTCGACTTGGTTCAAGACGTCAAAAGGATTGTTCGATTTAACAGGCATTGATGTTGAACCGTTATTGACCTTCGGCTGAGTTTTAGATCCCACCGGCTGATATTCAAATTTATTATTTTGTTTGTTCACCGGAAAACCAACCTTTCTAGCAACTTTCTTACCATGAACTTCAGTATAACCATCCTGATCCACATTCGGAATCTTTTTCACTTGCCTGTTTCTTTGAAGATTGCGATTGTGATCCTCATGTCTAACATTTTTAATTGGCTTTTTCGGACACATCTCGCTAGAATGACCAAACACACAACATGTAGCACAATGATGCGGGCTCCATTCATATTCCACATACATAGTTTCTTTAATAAAACCCTCCCCGTCAGGTTCGGGTATTGCCATTGTAATCTCCTCACGGAACTCCTTATCAGCCGAAATTTCCACCAAAGCTCTAGCATAGCTTCTACGGCCCCATGACTCCGTACACATAGACGTAGTAAAAGAATCCAACATCTTTGGCTCCCCAATTGTTGTAGCTATCAGACTAAGGCCATCTTCTGTATAGGCCGCAATTGGAACCTCATGAATTTTCACCCAAACTTGCACTTGCCTTACTTCTTTCTTTACCAATTTGGTCGTAGGAGTCCATGTATTCAAAAACAATGGTTGAGGCCTGATTATCCACGGACCATCTTTGAGCACGTTCAACATCCCGCCTTCATCATTAAACTTGAAGAAGAAAAAGCCATTGGCATTCATCATCGTTTTTTGCAATCCATATTTCTTCCAATTAACTCTAACATAATAGTCAACAACCGGAAATGCAACTCGGTCCCCCAAAAAATAACCATAAATGGTATTAGACAATTTTTCCTGCACGGTTCGAACAAATTCCTTAGGAAGAACGACGTTACAACCTTCATGCACAACCGAGCTAGACAACGATCGGAAATTAACTTTCTGTACGTTGCTGCCTACTACCGAATCCACATAAGACTTAGGGTTAGAGCTGCTACCCTGAACCGTATGTGATCCCTGAAAGCCATATGCAGCCACATTATCCTCTGAACCTTGAGTCACCGATGATTGAACAGGAACGGTGATCTTGGTTAATTCATCGATGACGTTAAACTGAGAATTCTGAACCGTACCTCTCCTAGGAAGCACCGGATTACCATCAATACTCACCACTCTACTGGCCAAACCCTTAAACGGTAACAGAGGCTTCCCTCGATCACTCTTAGCAACATCATCAGGTTTTGGACGATCATCCATTGAACAAATAAGCGACTCTCTCCTTTAAGCAACAATTGAGACAACCATGCATGCAGAATAACGAAAAACCAAGAAAAATCCAGCCGAACGAACACAAGATAAAAACCCTAAATAGCTTGACGACAAAGAAACAAAAAGAACCCTAGATTCAACTCAATCCTTTCGCTAACTAGTTCGAATCAGATATATTGATAAATCAATACTCCGATGATCAGACTGTTATACGAAAATCATGAAGAAAAATCGAAGGTAGGAAGAGAGCCCAAAATCGCCATAGCTAGAGAGAGAATTAGGGTTTTTTGGTACTTTTTCTTAAAGCATGCATTATTTTACAAAGCATAACTTTTGATTTATTCAAATACTTTGTTTTGTACATTTTTACATATGATTAAGTAGTCACTTTTTCTTATCATACATGACATTTGTTTACACATTTCATGATTTACATTTGACAATAGACATGGTTTTCACACAAACATTTTGACATTTGATTACACATAAACATTTTTACATTGGTGGTTTGTTTGGTAAGTGATTTAAGTAACGAGGCGTGTGTAATATGATAAAAGCATGGTGGATACGCCGCTGGTACTTCCTATATATAAGTGCCTTTATGATATTACATATCGTAGCGTTATTTAAACCATTTCAATTTTGACATATTACATTTTACACAACTAACATATCTTTACAAAACATTGTTTTACAAACAACACAATTTATACAAATAAAATTTACTTGGTTATTTATTTAACCATACATATTTCTTTTATATCATCTGTTTCCTTATCGATTTTTATATGATTTATTAAACAAAAACATTTTACAAAGTTCATGACTACTTTTGTTAAACATTTTCTTTAAGCTTACAAGTCATGAATCCTAAATCAATAAAACCTATGTATCTCACAGGCATTTTTATGCTGACGTACCTATTTTCACATGTGTTTTCAGGAAATGATACATAGGATTAATCAAGATACACTTAGGCGGACTTGGGCCTTAGTGACATTAAAAGACGCAGGACTAGTTAATTATGTTATGTTTCTTGTTTGTTAAGACATTGTAACTCTTATAACTCAATAAAACAAAATTTCAAATTTCCATGTGTTATGAAACAATGATTCTGTTACAACACTCCCCGACGTTTCCGCCATGATTTTTTGTTTTACGTGGTCGGGGTGTGACAAGTCTGGATGAAACAGAACCCAAATACCACCCATTGTGAGTCCTCTTGATTAGTGATCTTACATGATCCGAAATCAATTGAGTATGGATGGTATATGAATGTAGCTGAGTCTGGATGTTATGCGATTTCTAAAACAACCATTCCGAATCTCGTATGCTAGGGAAGCTGAATGATCAATATTATACCGAGTCTAGATGAAACAGAATCCGGATACCACCAGTTGTGACTCCTTCTGATTAGTGATGCTACAGGATCAGAATTCAACTAAGTATGCATGCTATCTGAATATAGCTGACCCTGGATGCTATACGGTTCGTGAGACAACCATTCTGAATCTGCCATGCTAGGGAAGTTGAATCATTCAAATTAAGTCGAGTCTGGATGAAACAGAATCCGGATACCACCCATTGTGAGTCCTTCTGATTAGTGATGTTACAGGATCCGAATTCAATCAAGTATGGATGCTTTCTGAATGTAGCCGACTCTGGATGCTATACGATTCATAAAACAACCATTATGAATCTGGCATGCTAAGGAAGCTGAATGATTCAAATTAAGCCGAGTCTAGATGAAACAGAATCCGGATACCACCTATCGTGAGTCCTTTTGATTAGTGATGTTACAGCATCCGAATTCAATGGTGTATGTATGCTATCTGAATGTTGCCGACTCTGGATGCTATATGATTCGTGAAACAACCATTCTGATTCTCGCATGCTAGGGAAGCGAAATGATTCAAATTAAACCGAGTCTGGATGAAACATAATCCAGATACCACCCATTTTGAGTCCTTATAATTAGTGATGTTACAGGATCCGAATTCAATCAAGTATGGATGCTATCTGAATGTAGCCGACTCTGGATGCTATACGATTCGTAAACCGACCATTTTGAATCTCGCATGCTAGGTAAGTTGAGTGGTCCAATTTAAACCGAGTCTGGAAGGTACATGATACGGATACGACCCGTTGTGACTCCTTATGATTTGTGATGCTACAGGATCCAAATTCAACTGAGTATGGATACTATCTGAATGTAGCCGACCCTGGATGCTATACGATTCGTAAAACAACCATTCTGAATCTTGCATGCTAAAGAAGCTGAACGATTCAAATCAAACCGAGTCTGGATAAAACAGAATTCGGATACCACTTGTTGTGAGTCCTTCTGATTAGTGATCTTACAGGATCCGAATGCAATCGAGTTGTATGCTATCTGAATGTACCCGACTCTGGATGCTATACGATTTGTAAAACAACCATTCTGAATCTGGATGAAACAAAATCCGGATACCACCCATTGTGAGTCCTTCTGATTAGTGATGTTACAGGATCCGAATTCAACCGTGTATGGATGCTATCTGGACGTAATACGATTTGTAAAAACGATTTGTAAAAACAACCATTCTGAATCTCGCATGCTAGGGAAGCTGAAAGATTCAAATTAAATCAAGTCTAGATGAAACATAATCCGGATACCACCCGTTGTAAGTCCTTCTGATTAGTGATGTTACATGATCCGAATTCAACCGAGTATGGCTGCTATCTGAATGTAGCTGACTCTGGATGCTATACGATTCTTAACATAATCATTCTGAATCTCGCATGTTAGGGAAGTTGAATGAATCAAATTAAACCGAGTGTGGATGAAAAAGAATCCGGATACCACCCATTGTGAGTCTTTTTGATTTGTGATGTTACAAGATCCGAATTTAATCGAGTGTGGATGCTATCTGAATGTCGCCGACTCTGGATGCTATACGATTCGTAAAACAACCATTCTAAATGATTCAAATTAAACCGAGTATGGATGAAACATAATCCGGATACCACCCATTGTGAGTCCTTTTGATTAGTGATGTTGCGGGAACCGAATTCAATCAAGTATGCATACTTTCTGAATGTACCAGACCCTGGGTGCTATACGATTCGTAAAACAACTATTGTGAATTTAGCATGCTAGGGAAGCGGAATACAGATACCACCCATTGTGACTCCTTCTGATTAGTGATGTTATAGGATCCGAATTTAATCGAGTATGGATGCTATATGAATGTAGCTGAGTCTGGATGCTATACGATTCGTAAAACAACCATTCTGAATCTCGTATGCTAGGGAAGCATAATGATTCAAATTAAACCAAGTCTGGATGAAACAGAACCCAGATACCACCCATTTTGAGTTCTCTTGATTAGTGATCTTACAGGATCCGAATTCAATCGAGTATGGATGCTATATGAATGTAGCTGAGTCTGGATGTTATGCAACTCGTAAAACAACCATTCCAAATCTCGTATGCTAGGGAAGCTGAATGATCAAAATTAAACAGAGTCTAGATGAAGCAGAATCCGGATACCACCAGTTGTGACTCTTTCTGATTAGTGATGCTACAGGATCCAAATTCAACTAGGCATGCATGCTATCTGAATGTAGCTGACCCTGGATGCTATACGACTCGTGAGACAACCATTATGAATCTACCATGCTAGGGAATCTGAATCATTCAAATTAAGTCGAGTCTGGATGAAACAGAATCCGGATACCACCCATTGTGAGTCCTTCTGATTAGTGATGTTACAGGATCCAAATTCAATCAAGCATGAATGCTTTTTGAATGTAGCCGACTCTGGATGCTATACGATTCATAAAACAACCATTCTGAATCTGGCATGCTAAGGAAGCTGTATGATTCAAATTAAGCCGAGTCTAGATGAAACAGAATCCGGACACCACATATCGTGAGCCCTTTTGATTAGGGAGGTTACAGCATCCTAATTCAATGGTGTATGGATGCTATCTGAATGTCGCCGACTCTAGATGCTATACGATTCGTGAAACAACCATTCTGATTCTCGCATGCTAGGGAAGCGAAATGATTCAAATTAAACCGAGTCTGGAAGAAACATAATCCAGATACCACCCTTTTTGAGTCCTTATAATTAATGATGTTACAGGATCCGAATTCAATCGAGTATGGATACTATCTGAATGTAGCCGACTCTGGATGCTATACGATTTGTAAACCAACCATTTTGAATCTCGCATGCTAGGGAAGTTGAATAGTCCAATTTAAACCGAGTCTGGAAGGTACAGGATGCAGATACGACCCGTTGTGACTCCTTCTGATTTGTGATGCTGAGTATGGCTGCTATCTGAATGTAGCCGACCCTGGAAGCTATACGATTCGTTAAACAACCATTCTGAATCTCGCATGCTAGAGAAGCTGAACGATTCAAATCAAACCGAGTCTTGATAAAACAGAATCCAGATACCGCTCGTTGTGAGTCCTTCTGATTGGTGATGTTACAGGATCCGAATTCAATCGAGTATGGATGCTATCTGAATGTACCCGACTCTGGATGCTATACGATTTGTAAAATAACCATTCTGAATCTGGATGAAACAAAATCCGGATACCACCCATTGTGAGTCCTTCTGATTAGTGATGTTACAGGATCCGAATTCAACAGTGTATGGATGCTATCTGGATGTTGCTGAATCTGGACGTAATACGATTTGTAAAAACAACCATTATGAATCTCGCATGCTAGGGAAGCTGAAAGATTCAAATTAAACCAAGTCTGGATGAAACATAATCCGGATACCACCCGTTGTGAGTCCTTCTGATTAGTGATGTTACATGATCCAAATTCAACCGAGTATGGCTGCTATCTGAATGTAGCCGACTTTGGATGCTATACGATTCTTAACATAATCATTCTAAATCTCGCATGCTTGGGAAGTTGAATGAATCAAATTAAACCGAGTGTGGATGAAAAAGAATCCGGATACCACCCATTGTGAGTCCTTCTGATTTGTGATGTCACAAGATCCAAATTTAATCGACTGTGGATGCTATCTGAAGGTCACCGACTCTGGATGCTATACGATTCACAAAACAACCATTCTAAATTATTTAAAATAAACCGAGTCTGGATGAAACATAATCTGGATACCACCCATTATGAGTCCTTCTGATTAGTGATGTTGCGGGATCCGAATTCAATCGAGTATGCATGCTATCTGAATGTACCAGACCCTGGATGCTATACGATTCGTAAAACAACCATTGTGAATTTGGCATGCTAGGGAAACGGAATACGGATACCACCCATTGTGAGTCCTTCTGATTAGTGATGTTATAGGATCCGAATTCAATCGAGTATGGATGTTATATGAATGTAGCTGAGTCTGGATGCTATACGATTCGTAAAACAACCATTCCGAATCTTGTATGCTAGGGAAGCATAATGACTCAAATTAAACCGAGTCTGGATGAAACAGAACCCTGATACCACCCATTGTGAGTCCTCTTGATTAGTGATCTCACAGGATCCGAATTCAATCGAGTATGGATGCTATATGAATGTAGCAGAGTCTGGATGTTATGCGATTCGTAAATCAACCATTCCCAATCTCGTATGCTAGGGAAGCTGAATGATCAAAATTAAACTGAGTCTAGATGAAACAGAATACGGATACCACCAATTGTGATTCCTTCTGATTAGTGATGCTACAGGATCCGAATTCAACTAAGTATGTATGCTATCTTAATGTAGCTGACCCTGGATGCTTTACGATTCGTGAGACAACCATTCTGAATCTGCCATGCTAGGGAAGCCGAATCATTCAAATTAAGTCGAGTCTGGATGAAACAGAATCCGGATACCACCCATTGTGAGTCCTTCTGATTAGTGATGTTACAGGTTCCGAATTCAATCAAGTATGGATGCTTTCTGAATCTAGCCGACTCTGGATGCTATACGATTCATCAAACAACCTTTCTAAATGATTCAAATTAAACCAATTCTGGATGAAACATAATCCGGATACCACCCATTATGAGTCCTTCTGATTAGTGATGTTGCGGGATCCGAATTCAATCGAGTATGCATGCTATCTAAATATACCAGACCCTGGATGCTATATAATTCGTAAAACAACCATTCTGAATTTGGCATGCTAGGGAAGCGGAATACAGATACCACCCATTGTGAGTCCTTCTGATTAGTGATGTTATAGGATCGAAATTCAATAGAGTATGGATGCTATATGATTCGTAAAACAACCATTCCGAATCTCGTATGCTAGGGAAGCTGAATGATCAAAATTAAATCGAGTCTAGATTAAACAGAATCCGGATACCACCAGTTCTGACTCCTTATGATAAGTGATGTTACAGGATCCGAATTCAATCGAGTATGGATGCTATCAGAAAGTCGCCGACTCTGGATGCAATACGATTCGTAAAATAACCATTCTGATTCTCGCATGCTAGGGAAGCGAAATGATTCAAATTAAACCGAGTCTGGATGAAGTATAATCCAAATACCACACATTTTGAGTCCTTCTGATTAGTGATGTTACAGAATCCGAATTCAATCAAGTTTGGATGCTATCTGAATGAGCCGACTCTGGATGTTATACGATTCGTAAAACAACCATTTTGAATCTCGCATGCTAGGGAAGTTGAATGGTCCAATTTAAACCGAGTCTGGAAGGTACAGGGTACGGATACGACCCGTTGTGACTCCTTCTGATTAGTGATGCTACAGTATCCGAATTCAACTGAGTATGGATGCTATCTGAATGTAGCTGAACCTGGATGCTATACGATCTGTAAAACAACCATTCTGAATCTCGCAAGTTAGAGAAGCTGTATGATTTAAATTAAACCGAGTCAGGATAAAATAGAATCCAGATACCGTTCGTTGTGAGTCCTTCTGATAGAGATGTTACAGGATCCGAATTCAAGCGAGTATGGATGCTATCTGAATGTATCCGATTCTGGATGCTATACGATTCGTAAAACAACCATTTTGATTCTCGCATGCTAGGGAAGCTGAATGATCTAAATTAAACCGAGTCTAGAAGAAACAAAATCCAGATACCACCCATTGTGAGTCCTTATGACTAGTGATGATACAGGATACGAATTTAATCGAGTATGGATACTATCTAAACGTCGCCGACTCTGGATGCTATAAGATTCGTAAAACAACAATAATGAATCTCGCATGCTATGGAAGCTGA
This sequence comes from Helianthus tuberosus, assembly GCA_030545235.1. Taxonomy (NCBI): domain Eukaryota; kingdom Viridiplantae; phylum Streptophyta; class Magnoliopsida; order Asterales; family Asteraceae; genus Helianthus; species Helianthus tuberosus. Next base: position 116,826,559 of record CM060407.1, read on the forward strand.
ATGATTCAAATTTTGCCGACTCTAGATCAAACCGAATTCGGATACTACCCATTGTGAGTCCTTCTGATCAGTGATGTTATCCGAATTCAATCGAGTATGGATGCTATCTGAATGTAGCCGAGTCTGTATGTTATGCGATTCGTAATACAACCATTCTGAATCTCGCAGGCTAGGGAAGCTGAATGTTCCAAATTTAAACGAGTCTAGATGAAACAGTATTCGGATACCGCCTGTTGTGACTCCTTCTGATTAGTGATGTTACAGGATCCGAATTCAGCCAAGTATGGATGCTATCAAAATGTAGATGACTATGGATGCTATACGATTCGTAAAACAACCATTCTGAATCTCGCATGCTAGGGTAGATGAATGATCCAAATTAAACCGAGTTTTGATGAAACAGAATCCGGATACCACCCGTTGTGACTCCTCTTGATTAGTGATGTTACAGTATCCGAATACAACTGAGTATGCATGCTATCTGAATGTAGCCGACCCTGGATGCTATTTGATTCGTAAAACAACCATTCTAAATCTCGTATGCAAGGGAAGATGAATGATCAAAATTAAACCGAGTCTGGATGAAACAGAATCTGGATACCACCCGTTGTAAGTCTTTCTGATTAGTGATGTTGCAGGATCCAAATTCAACCAAGTATGGATGCTATCTGAATGTAGCCGACTCTGGATGCTATACGATTCGTAAAACAACCATTCAGAATCTCGCATGATAGGGAAGCCGAATGATTCAAATTAAACCGAGTCTGGATGAAACAGAATCCGGATACCACCCGTTGTGAGTCCTTCTGATTAGTGATGTTACAGTATCCGAATTCAATCGAGTATGGATACTCTATTAATGTAGCCGACTTTGGATGCTATACGATTCGTAAAAAATCCATTTTGAATCTCGCATGAATGGAAGCTGAAAGATCCAAATTAATCCGAGTCTTGATTAAATAGAATCATGATACCACCCATTGTGAGTCCTCTTGATTAGTGATGTTACAAGATCTGAATACAAGTGAGTACGTATGCTATCTGAATGTAGCCGACCCTGGATGCTATATGATTCGTAAAACAACCATTCTGAATCTCGTATGCTAGGGAAGCTGAATGATCAAAATTAAACCGAGTCTAGTTGAAACAGAATCCGGATACCACCCGTTGTGACTCCTTCTGATTAGTGATGCTACAGGATCCGAATTCAACTAAGTATTCATGCTATCTGAATGCAGCCGTCCCTGGATACTAAACGATTCCTAAGACAACCATTCTGAATCTGGCATGTTAGGGAAGATGATTCATTCAATTAAGCCGAGTCTGGATGAAACAGAATCCGGATACCACCCATTGTGAGACTTTCTTTTCGTAGTAATGTTACAGGATCCTAGTTCAACCAAGTATGGTTGCTATCTGAATGTAGCTGACTCTGGATGCTATACGATTCGTAAGAATAACCATTCTAATCTCGCATGCTAAGGAAGCTGAAAGATTCAAATTAAACCGAGTCTGGATGAAACATAATCCGAATACCACCCGTTGTGAGTCCTTCTGATTAGTGATGTTACATGATCCGAATTCAACCGAGAATGTCTGCTATCTGAATGTAGCCGGCTCTGGATGGTATACGATTCTTAACATAATCATTTTGAATCTCGCATGCTAGGGAAGTTGAATGATCCAAATTAAACCGAGTCTGGATGAAAAAGGATCCAGATACCACCCATTGTGAGTCCTTCTGATTTGTGATGTTAAAGGATCCGAATTTAATCGAGTGTGGATGCTATTTGAATGTCATCGACTCTGGATGCTATACGATTCATAAAATAATCATTCTGAATCTGGCATGCTAGGGAAGCTGAATCATTCAATTAAGTCGAGTCTGGATGAAACAGAATCCGGATACCACCAGTTTTGAGTCCTTCTGATTAGCGATGTTACGTGATCCGAATTCAACCGAGAATGGCTGCTATCTGAATGTAGCCGGCTCTGGATGCTATACGATTCTTAACATCATCATTCTGAATTTCGCATGCTAGGGAAGTTGAATAAATCAAATTAAACCGAGTCTGGATGAAACAGAATCCGGATACCACCCATTGTGAGTCCTTCTGATTTGTGATGTTAAAGGATCCGAATTTAATAGAGTGCATATGCTATATGAATGTCGACGACTCTGGATGCTATACGATTCGTAAAACAACCATTCTGATTCTCGCATGCTAGGGAAGCTAAATGATTCAAATTAAAGCGAGTCTGGATGAAACATAATCCGGATACCACCCATTGTGAGTCCTTCTGATTAGTGATGTTGCGGGATCTGAATTCAATCGAGTATGCATGCTATCTGAATGTAGACGACCCTAGATACTATACGATTCGTGAGACAACCATTCTGAATCTGGCATGCTAGGGAAGCTGAATCATTCAAATTAAGCCTAGTTTGGATGAAACATAATCCGGATACCACCCATTGTGAGTCCTTCTGATTAGTGATGTTACAGGATCCGAATTCAATCGAGTATGGAAGCTCTCTGAATATAGCCGACTGTAGATGCTATACAATTTGCAAATACCATTTTGAATCTTGCATGCTTGGGAAGCTGAATGATCCAAATTAAACCGAGTCTAGATGAAACAGAATCCGGATACCACCCATTGTGAGTCCTTCTGATTAGTGATGTTACTGCATCCGAATTTAATCGAGTATGGATGCTATCTGAATGTCGCCAACTCTGGATGCTATAAGATTCATGAAACAACCATTCTGATTCTTACATGCTAGGGAAGCGAAATGATTCAAATTAAACCGAGTCTGGATGAAACATAATCTGGATACCACCCTTTGTGAGTCCTTTTGATTAGTGATGTTACAGGATCCGAATTCAATCGAGTATGGATGATATCTGAATGTACCCGACTCTGGATGCTATACGATTCGTAAAACAACCATTTTGAATCTCGCATGCTAGGGAAGCTGAATGAACTAAATTAAACCGAGTCTAGATGAAACAGAATCCAGATACCCACCCATTGTGAGTCCTTCTGACTAGTAATGATACAGGATCCGAATTTAATCGAGTATGGATGCTATCTGAACGTCGCCGACTCTGGATGCTATACGATTCGTAAAACAACCATTCTGAATCTCGCATGCTATGGAAGCTGAATGATTCAAATTTAGCCGACTCTAGATCAAATCGAATCCGGATACCACCCATTGTGAGTCCTTCTGATCAGTGATGTTATCCGAATTCAATCGAGTATGGATGATATCTGAATGTAGCCGAGTCTGTATTTTATGCGATTCGTAATACAACCATTATGAATCTCGCATGCTAGGGAAGCTGAATGTTCCAAATTTAAACGAGTCTAGATGAAACAGTATTCGGATACCGCCCGTTGTGACTCCTTCTGATTAGTGATGTTATAGGATCCGAATTCAGCCAAGTATGGATGCTATCAAAATGTAGATGACTATGGATGCTATACGATTCGTAAAACAATCATTCTGAATCTCGCATTCTAGGGTAGATGAATGATCCAAATTAAACCGAGTTTTGATGAAACAGAATCCGGATACCACCCGTTGTGACTCCTCTTGATTAGTGATGTTACAGTATCCGAATACAACTGAGTATGCATGCTATCTGAATGTAGCCGACCCTGGATGCTATTTGATTCGTAAAACAACCATTCTGAATCTCGTATGCAAGGGAAGCTGAATGATCAAAATTAAACCGAGTCTGGATGAAACAGAATCCGGATACCACCCGTTGTGAGTCTTTCTGATTAGTGATGTTGCAGGATCCGAGTTCAACCAAGTATGGATGCTATCTGAATGTAGCTAACTCTGGATGCTATACGATTCGTAAAACAACCATTCCGAATCTCGCATGATAGGGAAGCTGAACGATTCAAATTAAACCGAGTCTAGATGAAACAGAATCCGGATACCACCCGTTGTGAGTCCTTCTGATTAGTGATGTTACAGGATCCGAATTCAATCGAGTGTGGATGCTCTATCAATGTAGCCGACTTTGGATGCTATACGATTCGTAAAAAATCCATTTTGAATCTCGCATGAAATGGAAGCTGAAAGATCCAAATTAATCCGAGTCTAGATTAAATAGAATCATGATACCACCCATTGTGAGTCCTCTTGATTAGTGATGTTACAAGATCTGAATACAAGTGAGTACGTATGCTATCTGAATGTAGCCGACCCTGGATGCTATATGATTCGTAAAACAACCATTCTGAATCTCTTATGCTAGGGAAGCTGAATGATCAAAATTAAACTGAGTCTAGATGAAACAGAATCCGGATACCACCCGTTGTGACTCCTTCTGATTAGTGATGCTACAGGATCCGAATTCAACTAAGTATTCATGCTATCTGAATGCAGCCGTCCTTGGATACTAAACGATTCCTAAGACAACCATTCTGAATCTGGCATGTTAGGGAAGCTGTATCATTCAATTAAGCCGAGTCTGGATGAAACAGAATCCGGATACCACCCATTGTGAGACTTTCTGATTAGTGATGTTACATGATCCTAGTTCAACCAAGTATGGTTGCTATCTGAATGTAGCTGACTCTGGATGCTATACGATTCGTAAGAATAACCATTCTAATCTCGCATGCTAAGGAAGCTGAAAGATTCAAATTAAACCGAGTCTGGATGAAACAGAATCTGGATACCACCCGTTGTGAGTCCTTCTGATTAGTGATTTTACAGGATTCGAATTCAATCGAGTATGGATGCTATTGGAATGTAGCCGACTCTGGAGGCTATATGATTCACAAAACAACCATTTTGAATCTCGCATGCTTGGGAAGCTGAATGATCCAAATTAAACCGAGTCTAGATGAAACAGAATTCGGATACCAACCGTTGTGACTTCTTCTAATTAGTGATGTTACAGGATCCGAATTCAATCATGTATGGATGCTATCTGAATGTAGCTGACTCAGGATGCTATACGATTCGTAAGAATAACCATTATGAATCTCGCATGCTAGGGAAGCTGAAAGATTCAAATTAAACCGAGTCTGGATGAAACATAATCCGAATACCACCCGTTGTTAGTCCTTCTGATTAGTGATGTTACATGATCTGAATTCAACCGAGAATGGTTGCTATCTGAATGTAGCTGGCTCTGGATGGTATACGATTCTTAACATAATCATTCTGAATCTCGCATGCTAGGGAAGTTGAATGATACAAATTAAACCGAGTCTGGATGAAACAGAATCCAGATACCACCCATTATGAGTCCTTCTGATTTGTGATGTTAAAGGAACCGAATTTAATCGAGTGTGGATGCTATCTGAATGTCACCGAATCTGGATGCTATACGATTCATAAAACAACCATTCTGAATCTTGCATGCTAGGGAAGCTGAATAATTCAATTAAGCCGAGTCTGGATGAAACAGAATCCGGATACCACCAGTTGTGAGTCCTTCTGATTAGTTATGTTACATGATCCGAATTCAACCGAGAATGGCTGCTATCTGAATGTAGCCGGCTCTGGATGCTATACGATTCTTAACATAATCATTCTGAATCTCGTATGCTAGGGAAGTTGAATAAATCAAATTAAACCGAGTCTGGATGAAACAGAATCCGGATACCACCCATTGTGAGTCCTTCTGATTTGTGATGTTAAAGGATCCGAATTTAATCGAGCGCATATGCTATATGAATGTCGACGACTCTGGATGCTATACGATTCGTAAAACAACCATTCTGATTCTCGCATGCTATACGAATGATGGAGCACAAAACCCTAATACGAATGAGGAGACGGAAACTACTCCGGGAACAGTTCCTGTGCGCGGAATTGGACTACGAGTGACTAATATTGAGGGCAATCCACTGATGCCGAGGAGAGGCATGTATTCCACGAACAATGTATCAGTGATCGATGGACTGGCTGCTATATCGAAACCTGTGAAATTGGATTATAAAGGAGGAAGGCCCGGCTTATTTCATGATAACAGTATGAATGAGGATGTGCCGATGGATGAAGTAAGTGATAACACCAAACCTATGACTTTTGCTAGGGTAGTCCAGACTCGGAAAGAGGGACCTAAGATAAACTTTAGGATGATGGAGGCTAAGTAGAACATGGAAGGGGTGGATGCGGTCATTCCTGTGGCATCGGTCAAAGAGGTTCAAGACAGATTTGCGAACACACTTTATGGGTACTTCTTGGGAAAGAGACTTGCATTTCCTGTCGTCGATTACTTTGTTAAGAATAATTGGGCTAAGTATGATTTTGCAAGACTGATGATGAATGCCAAGGGTTTTTTCTTTTTCAAATTTAAATCAAAGAAGGGAATGGAACAACAGTTGGAGGATGGTCCATGGATGATATGTAATGTCCCTATAATTTTGAAAGAATGGAATCCTTCAGCCACATTAACGAAAGAGGAGATTACTGAGATCCTAATTTGGGTTAAAATGCATGATGTTCCGTTGGTGGCATTTACTGAGGATGGATTGAGTATGCTAGCGTCAAAAATAGGTGTTCCTAAGATGCTGGACTCTTATACGGCTTCTATGTGCGCTGAATCGTGGGGTAGGAGTAGTTTCGCTAGGGCGCTGATTGAAGTTAATGCCGCTTCAGACCTTAAAAGGAGTGTTATGGTTGCTGTTCCATCGCTGGAAGGTAATGGGTTCTCGAAGGTGGAGGTTAAAGTTGAATATGATTGGGAGCCGCTGAGATGTTCGGCATGTTGTGTGTTTGGTCATGATGACAATGCTTGTCCCAAAAAACCAAAACCTGCTATGAATGAGTCTAATATGAACAAGGAAGGGTTCCAAGACAACATAGGGAAAAATAAGAAGTTGACCCAGCAAGGTTTTCCTATGAAGAACCAAAAGCCAAAGTAAGTTTATCGACCAGTTGTAAAGACCAAGTCTGCTGAGGGCTCTACTTCTGCCTCGCAAGTTCCTATATCTAATCCATTTGATGTTTTGAATGAGGATATCAGGGAGAAATTAACTGGACCTGTTAAGGATGACGCCCCCAAGCCGAAGGGAATTCCGAAAGGAAGCATGAAGAATAGGGAGGAGATTATTGTGGATGATGTCAAGGTTGATGAACTGCTTGCTGATATACCAAAGTTCATGGACTCGAAATTAGATAATATTGTTTCTGAGGGTGCAAGCACAACCGGTCAAAAAGGTGTCCATGAGTAGTATTACCGCTTAGAATATTAGGGGGTTGAACCGCTCCCTTAAACAGAAGGAGGTTCGTCAGATGGTGGTGGAGAAGAATGTGCAGTTTGTGCTATTATGGAGACTCATGTGGAAGCGTCTAACGTGCCTGATATTTGTAAGAAAGTGTGTCGTTCTTGGAGTTAGGCCACGAATACTGGGTAAAGGGTTACCCCGGTGAGTCTATTAAAAACAACCGCAAATAAGTACAAGTAGTGAGGATGTGTTCCACACTAGTTCATATACAGGACATGCCCCATATATGTAAATCACAAAAAACCAAGGAAAACTATGACACCCCATAACCTAGCCTACTATACATCAGTAGACGAAATAGTACAAAAAAAACAAAAATAAAATCCTCATCCGCCATCATCAAAAATGAAATTGCCAGAAACCGGCAACCCCTTCACACGAACCAAAAAAGATCTATCCATTGGAGAATTTTGTGGAAGAGGTGCTAGCCTTTGCTCTCGAAGATGACGAATGTGTACCCGAGGTCATAAATTCACTAGTTTCATTATAGACTTCAACAACATCCTCCTCATCCGAATCCTGCTTGTCACTACTAGTCTGCGCAGCTTTCTTCTCCACTCGACCCACAGTACTACCTCCCTGATTACCATCATCGTCCTTAAGAATGTCAAACGGGTTTGACGTTGAAACCTGGTTATTCATCGGACTCCTCAAGGACGATTTTGGTTTAGGTTTGACAACTGGTCTGTACACTACCTTAGGCTTCTGATTTTTCATATGGAGGCCTTGGTTATTAACTTTCTTTTTCTTAGTACCCACATCCTGAAAAACATCATTATTCTTTCCAGAATCCCCACTTGAAGTAACCTGAGGGTTCTTTGGGCATGAGCTATCGTCATAACCAAACACACAGCAAAAGGAGCACCTTAGAGGCTCCCAATCATACTCAATTTTGACCTCCCTTTGAATGACCATTACCATCCAAAGATGGAATTGCAACAGTAACACTCTTCTTTAACTCAGCCTCTGCCTGAACTTCAATAAGCGCTCTAGCATAGCTGCTTCTTCCCCAAGACTCAGCACACATCGTGGCAGTATACGAATCCAACATCTTAGGATTCCCAATCTTAGAAGCAACCAAGCTAAGACCATCCTCGGTAAAAGCCGCTAACGGCACATCATGCATCTTGACCCAAACTGGAACAACTGTAATATCCTCTTTTTCCATCTTTAAAGAAGCCGACCATTCCTTCAAGATTATCGGTACATTTCTGATCAACCAAGGCCCGTCCTCTAACATTTGACTCATCCCTTCCTTAGTTTTAAACTTAAAGAAAAAGAACCCGTTTGCATTCATCATTAGCCGGGACATACCATATTTAACCCAGTTGCTTTTAGCAAAATAATCGACCACAGGAAATGCCAACCGTTTACCCAGAAAATATCCATACAAAGTGTTAGCATACCTATCATTGACTTGTTGAACCGATGACAACGGAATTACAACATCAGCACCGTCAACTGTTTCGGTGGATTCCATCGCCCTGAAGTTCACCTTAGCATTCTCCTTGGCGTTCTTAACAATGTTAGCGAATGATGTAGGATTTGCAGCCCCCGTATTTTGTGATTTTCCTTGTGCATCCGACACATTCATTCCATCCAGACCTAATAATGGCGAATATCCCAAATTGGGATAATCCCAACAATGTTCCGATCGCTCAACAGCCGGTTTCGCAAACCTCCCTGATCGGCCGACAACTTCACTCCATCCACACATGTTGTTGATGAACCTAGATTATCTAATTGAACCGGTAAAGTGACCTTTGTGAGTTCATCAATGATGTTTATACCACGTCTTGGCTGCACAGTGTTACCATCAACATCCAGAATACGATCGGCTATCTGCTTAAATGTCAGTGGCGGCCTTCCACCAGATTTCATTCGATCATCCATTACAAAGTTGACAACTCTCTATAACCCTACGGAAGAAATAAAGCAAGCACCAAGAAACCACATGAACCAGATGCCAACGAACAAAAAGAAAACCGAAACCCTAAACTAGCTGAAGCCCTAACCCATGAATCTTACAAATCGGACAGAAAAACTGATAAATCAAGGCTGATCGACCAACAAATCAATCCAATATGCTCGAATCAGAAAGTGAAGGCGGCGATTTTAAATAAAACAGAAAACCCTAGCCGATAATCAAACAATTCCGCAAAACAGATTGTGAATTAGATGTTAGAACCTCTAATCGCTGATCTGATCTTGAAGAATCACGCTGAAAAAACTAGGGTTTCAAGAAGAATAGAGGTCGCCATAGCTAGAGAGAGAATTAGGGTTTCGATTCAGTCATTATGGGCCACGAATACTAGTTGTTGCTCTAAAGGAACTCGTATAATGTTGGGTTGGGACGCTCAAATGGTAGATGTCATGATTCTTGCTCAATCTGATCAGGTAATACATACGCAGATTATGTACAAATTAGATAAAAAAATGTCTTTTTTTTGGGTAAAGGGTTACCCTGGTGATTCTATATATTCACAACCAAAAAGCACAAGTAGTGTAGAGAGTCTACACTAGTTCAATCACGGGACATACCCCATGAAAGTTACAACTAGAAAAACAAAAAAACAACCACCAAAAAGGAAAAACAACTAGACTAGGCTCTAGAAACAAAAACATAACAACTTAATCAGCCGCCATCATCATGAAGCTCATTTCCGTTAATCTCCCAATCACCTAGAATCCTACGCACATTGTCACAGTTCTTCAGCTTCGCACCCATCAATTTGTAACGCACCTGTTGGATAATAATTTCACTTAAAATTTCCGGAGGTCTCAACTGGTTCTTGAATAATCTAGCATTACGCTCCTGCCAAATCAAATAAGCACTAGCCGCCACCACCAATCTTGCAACGTAGTTAGCCGCTGATTTGGACATGGACTGCAAAAGAAGCCAATTAACAATATCGTCCCACTTGGGTTGAACAGAGTCCATGCCCACTTTCTGCCTAACCATATGCCAAACTTGTGAAGAGAACTTGCATTCAAAAAACAGATGACTATGAGAATCGTGATTAGCATAACAAAGAAAACAGCACATCATGTTCATATTCTATCTACAGCGATATATCCCAATTCAAAATCTTATCCTGAGTAAGTAACTTACGCCTCATGATAAGCCACATTAAAAAAGCATGACGAGGGATGCACTGAACGAACCAAACAATACGACACCACTCTATCTCCAACTCTCGATGCCTAACTGAATCCCAAGCACGAGCCATAGAAAAATCATAATAATGATCCCCTTGGCGCCATATGATTTTATCAGACTTATTTGGATCAAAAGACATCTGATCCAGTTGGATGAGAACACGGTAGATATCCCTCCAAGCGGCTGGCCATCTCCACGAATTATCCGAAAAAACATCAGAAACCTTAGACTCCATGTTGAACCCCGCATTGGCAATAACTCTAGGCGACAGGATCTGATCCAGCGGCCCTAAGTCACTCCAAGTATCGAACCAAGCTGAATTGTTCGAACCATTACCAATATCGGACCAAATGAACTTCCTCATAATCGTCTGAACCTGAAGAAGCTTTCTCCAAGACCAGCAACAATTAGAAGGAACTTTGCAAGCCCAAAAAACTTTTACCTTTTAACCTGTATGAGTGAACCCACTCAACACACAATGAGTCACGTCTTGAAAGAATATCCAAATATGCGCTGTCATTAGAGCTATATTAACATCACCAATCCGACGGATGCCTAACCCACCCTCATACTTAGGCACACAAACTGCTTTCCAAGAAACCTTTGCCCGACCTTTTTGAAACGCACTGTCATGAGACCATAAAAAATTCCGCATCAAAGCCTCCAAATTAAGAATCACCCGAGATGGCAAAATAAACACAGAAGACCAGTAAATGTGCATCGAGGACAAGACCGAAATAATAAGTTGCAACCTGCCCGCAAAAGAAAGTAACTTATTCCTCCAATGCATGATACGTTTTTCAAGCTTCTCCACCATCACATAACAATCTTTATAAAGAAGCCGAGAAGATATAAGAGGCACACCCAGATATCTCACAGGCAAAGAACCCTCCTTAAAAGGCATAATATTCAAAATAGAAGTTTTAACATAAGATGGGACGTTAGAGAAAAAACTGTACTTTTCTGAACACTCGACACCAAACCCGACATCTTTGTAAAAGAATTGAGAGAATTCATAATACACCTGGCCGACGTGATCTCGCCTTTTGAGAAGATAAACAAATCGGCCGCAAAACAGAGGTTGATAATCTGTTGATGTTCACACTTGTTATGAAATTTAAACGAAGAATCAATCCTTACCGCATGCTGTAAGATAGCCGCAAGAATCTCCATGACAAGCGTGAAAAAGTGGTAGTAGAGACACAAACCATAATCCAGTGAACCATGTTGGAATGAAACCCGAATCCAATCAAAATACTCTTGAGAAAACTCCAATCAACAGTATCATAAGCCTTCTGAATATCAACTTTGAACGCACATTTAGGGGGACCGATATTTCGGTGATAGTTGTGCATCAACTCTTGCATTAACAAAATATTATCAGAAATTTTTCTACCCAGCACAAAAGCCGATTGGTTGACACTAACAATATCATTCAACGCCACCTTAATTCTCTCAGCAACAATCTTACTAATGCATTTATACAAGACATTGCAACAAGCAATCGGACGATAGTCCGTGACCACAGACGGGGATGGGACCTTTGGAAGAAGAACAATAAGAGTATGATTTAATTCCCGAAGAAGCTTCCTTGTAGCAAAAAAATCAATAACAACATTCGAAACATCATTACCAATGATAGGCCAAAAAATCCAGCAGTAAAACCATCTGGACCCGGCGCCTTGTCTGAACCAATCGAAAACATCGCCTTCCTAACCTCTTCAGCTGTGACTGGACGAACCATATTAGCCGCAACATCCATATCCAACATTTTAGTAAACAAATCAGGAGTTGGATTAAGCGACGCATCACCCGAGCATCCCAAAAATTTCTCATAATGGTCAACAAACGCTTTCTGAACCAAATCATCCTCATACACATTCCCACTAGCATCCCGAATGACATCAATTCGACTATAATGAATTTTGTTCTTGAGCGAAGAGTGAAAGAAAGCCGAATTCATATCACCAGCCGCTAACCAGTCGACCTTGGACTTTTGCTTCAAAAATCGCTCCTCATCTAATAAAGCCTCCTGATAATCACGACGGATACTAGTTTCCTCAACCCGAAGAGTCTCACTAGCCGGATCATTATCAAGATCACGCTAAATCCCATCAAGCTTATCTCGCAAGTGTTGGACTTTCTTATGCAAATTGCCTTGCTGAAATAGTAACACTCGTAAAGGAGATTTAAGCAACCGGAGTTTCTTAACGACAGAAAATTGATACACACCACTAATACTCTTATCCCAAATCCACTTCACAAGCACTAAGAAATCAGACTTATGAACCAGAAAGTTAGCAAACTTGAAGGACCGATGTTTTATTTTTCCACCTTCCGGAATCTTGAGAACACAAGGACAGTGGTCCGATAACCGAGCCGGATAAAACACCGCCACTGCACTCGGAAACCGGGCTATGAACTGAGTATTACCCATCACTCTATCAATCTTTTTCATCAAACCAACCCCCTTCTTTGGCTTCTGATTCCACGAAAAATGAATACCTAAACGATTTAAGTCAACCATCTCAATATCATCAACGCAAGCTTGAAATTCCTTCATACTAGTAGAAACCGAAGAACACCCCATAAATTTATCTTCAAGATTCAAAGCAGAATTAAAGTAACCTAAGATGACCCAAGGTTCATTACGAACGAAATTTTTATGCAAAGATAGGTGATTCCAAAGCTCCCTTCGTGACACATAATAGTTTGCAGCATAAATAATCAAACAAAAGAACATTCTTTTCTCCTGTTTAAACATCAGTTGCAGGTGCATAACCTGATCAGACTCCGAAAGCACCATAACAACAAAAATATAAGGATTCTAACCAACAATTATTCTCGTTCCTTTGTTATATCTAGCCCCATTAGACGTCCAGTGCCAAGACCGAAAGGCTGACTTGCAAACTTTAGAAAGATTGCTCACCTCAACGTGTGATTCAAGAAAGGCACATAAACTTAAATTAAAATCCTTGATTGCTAGTTGAACCTCAGTTTGCTTAATGGGCCGGTTCAAACCCCTTATGTTCCATGAAGCAATACTAAACATTGATAACCTTCGAAGAAGGAGTGCTTGCCCCTTTTTATCATCAGTTTTAACAGTTCCTTGCCTAAAAAAATCATCCATCTCAAATCCATCGGTCTCGTTAAAAACCTCTACTACCTTTTCATCCTCCACATCAACTTGGGCCGAACCTGACATGTTACCACCCTCATCCACATTAACACTAGGATCGTTGAGAACATCAAAAGGGTTCGAAGACTGAATGTTAGACGAGTTCGACCCTCTGACTGGCTCATCCTTTTTCTTGGATGCCACCTGAGTAGGATTTGGATTCCCTCCAGTACCCTTAGACGTAATCAGCCTATATTCAAATTTTTGCTTTGGTTTATTCACATTAAAACCAACCTTCCTAGATGCCTTCTTACCTTGAACAGTCGTGTTCATTTGTGTATGCGGATAATCATTACATGTTCCTAGAGGATACGCTTATGGGGTCCTTATCTATTAATTTGGGAACTAGGGAATTTAAGGAGTGTGTGAACCAGATTGATGTTTTTGATATTAACAGAACCGGGCTACAGTATACTTGGTCGAACAAACATAAAAAAAGGAATGCCATAGTAAAAAAGTTAGACTGGGTGATGGGGAATACGAAATTTATTGATGAATTTCCTGCTGCTTATGCATGTTTTTATCCGTATTACGTATATCGGACCATACCCCATGTGTTCTTGTTTTGCCGAGTGTTAAAAGGGATAAACCGAAGCCGTTTAAGTTTGTCAACTTCATTGCTGATAAAAGTGGTTTTCTGGAGGAGGTAAAGCGGGTTTGGGATACTGAAGTTAGTGGTTATGCTATGTTCCAAGTGGTCAAGAAACTAAGGTTATTGAAATCTCCGTTACGTAAGCTTATGTACCAACAAGGGAATCTGCATGAAAAGGTGAAACTTGCTATGCTGTCTCTGGATCAATGTCAGTTGGAGTTGGATAAGAAGTTGCTGGACCAAGAGCTAATGAACTAACAAGCCCGTTTATTGTAGTATTATAAGGAGGCGGTCCATGATGAAGCGTCGTTTTTACAACAAAAGTATAAGGTTGACTGGCTTGCGCTTGGTGATGCCAATACAAAGTATTTTCACAATGTAGTTAAAGCTAAGAATCATCGAAGCAGGATTTTTTCTATTCGGGATGCGTCGGGTTCTTTGCATGAGGGTGGCTCGGTTCCTCATGTTATGGTGAATCACTATACGAGATTTTTTTGCATGGAAGGAAACACTAGTGTCCAACCATCTCCGGAGCTTTTTCGTAATGTGTTGTCTACTAAAAAAGCGGCTAACATGATCAAACAGGTTACTGATGAGGAGATCAAAACTGCTATGTTCTCCATAGCGGGCAACAAGGCGCCAGGCCTGGACGGTTATACGTCCACTTTCTTCAAGAAATCATGGCATATTGTCGGCTTGGATGTTTATTGTGCTATAAAGGATTTCTTTACTAATGGCCATCTTCTCCAACAGCTGAACCACACTGTGATTGCGTTAATCCCTAAGGTGGCAACCCCAGATTTAATTACGGACTATAGACCGATTTCTTGCTGTAACACTTTGTATAAGTGTATCAGTAAGATAATATCTAACCAGATTAAAGAAGGTTTGGGTGATGTAGTTAGCATAAATCAGTCGGCTTTTGTTCCTGGTAGACGAATATCGGATAATATTCTTTTTGTTGGGATTTTCACATGTTTATCAAAGTATTTTATCCATATAAAATAAAAACGCAGCGGAAATAATTATTTAAAAACATGTTACTTACAAGATATAAAACTCATTTTATATGTAAAACCCAATCCCGGATCCATATACGAACATGCATGCTATCAAAATAAAACACAACCATAGAGTGTTTAGAATACTACCTTCCAATGAGTAAAGGACATGAAGATGATGGTGCTTCTTGAACGGTTGCCTTCAAGTGTAGAAGACCTCAAGCTTGTATACCCCAAGCCTTCCAACAAACACCTTAGTTTTAGCTAGGATTTGAACACTTGTGAAATCACTAAAACTTCCTTCTTGGAGCCAACCCTTGGCCGAAAATTCCACTAGGGAATATAAGAGTTCTTAGCACTTGAATTACTAACTTGAAAACCTCTTGAACCAACACTTGTTGGCCGAAATTTAGAGAAGAAATTCTCTAGTTTTCTTTCAAGTTCATAAGTCTTGCATCTTCTTGCATTTGACATCTAAGTATTTATAGAACCATGAGAGAGTTGCCACCCACCTTGACCAATCATGTGCCAACTTACACATGCAAGTGCATGAAGCCCCATTGGACCAAAATGGTCTTGGTTAGACCACCCAATCAAATCTCCTCTAGCACATGCATTTGCATGCATTTCTATTGGACTAAAATTTTAGGGAAGAACACCATGGGGGGGGGGGTGACGGCCTTGCTTTATTATAAAAAAAAATCTTTTAAATAATATAAGTCTTGTATTTTATAACTTTAATAAAATATAACATCATATGTTCACAAGACTTTATACAACTTTTATTAAGTTATTTAACCCATTAAATAACAAAATAAAATATTCCCTCAAAATAAATTATCCATATAATTTATTAGTTTGTCAAGTGCAATTATTTAGAAAACCAATTTCTAAATACTCTAAGTGTTAATATTTATTTGTTTGATCATATCACAAATAAATAATATAAGTGTTTGTCTAGCTTGTATTTGGGTATGACTCGACTTGGATCATAACGTACTAGCCACATCAATTTAATATGTGTCTTGGGCATACAGAGTCCAACAATCTCCCACTTGCACAAGATACATAGAAGATTGATGCAAGCAGTAAATAACGCCTAACTACGGTTTACTACCCCTAATACGTATGACTATATGTGCCATTCAATAACATCATCCCCTTCAAGTCCCTTACTTGAAAATGATTTAGGTGAATCTATCATTTATCCTTTCGTTACAGATGTCATGTCAAATCCAGAGACATAGAGTGATCACTCTCTGTTAATTTAACTTTAACAGGCCTTAGACATCTTACTCTCAACGAATAAGAGGAACAAATCCCATCTTGACTACATACGTCTCTCACAATCACCTTGTACCATACCTGAGCTTAGCCTTCTGTACTGTCATATTACTAGCAGCGAAGAAATAAGTCAAGGTACAATATTTGGTGAATATCAAGACCCAATATGTATCTCAGGTCTGAGGATACTATGATATTCTCCTTTACTTCAAATTTACTTATGATCAATCACAGATGATTCCATGCAGTAATATTTGAGAGCGAGTCAGTCCAATATTTGTATCCCACAAATATCTATGAACCTTGGCAGCAACACTTTGCTCTATATTCATATCTAATGAATATCCACCAATCCAAGTTCATAATAGTCTTACATTCATATTTGTTCCCACAAGTATGATCGACTACGGACATTTAGAATAAGCAACTTATTCATGGATTTAAACATGCTAAAATGTAACATAACTCAAAATACCATAAAGAGTTATATTAACAATTGTTCCAATATCTGGAGTATTCTTTCGAGGCGTCAATCCTTGTGGGTTGAGTGGATTCACTCTTACAGGTTGAAAGGCAAAAGTTTTTGGGCTTGTAAAGTTCCTTCTACTTGTTGTTGGTCTTGGAGAAAGCTTCTTCAGCTTCGGCCGATTATGAGGAAATTCATTTGGTCAGATATTGGAAACGGTTCGGCTACTTCAGCATGGTTCGATACATGGAGTGATCTAGGACCGCTGGATTAGATTCTTTCTCCTAGAGTTATTGCTAGTGCGGGGTTTAACATGGATTCAAAGGTGTCTGATATTTATTCTGACAATTCTTGGAGGTGGCCGGTTGCTTGGCGGGATACGTACCCGGTTCTTATTCAGCTTGATAGAGTGTCATTGAATCCGAATAAGTCTGATAAACTCTTGTGGCGTCAAGGGGATCACAAACATGATTTTTCTTCGTCTAGAGCTTGGGATTCGGTAGAGCATCATGAAGCTGAGGTTGATTGGTGTCGTATTGTGTGGTTCGGTCAGTGTATTCCGCGACATGCTTTTTTATTGTGGCTTATCATGAGAAGGAAGCTGCTTACTCAAGATAAGATATTGAGCTGGGATTTTTCGCGTAGGAACAATATGAATATGATGTGTTGTTTGTTATGCTATGATAACCATGACTCTCATAGTCACCTGTTTTTTTAATTCAAGTTCTCGACGCAAGTATGGCTTATGGTTAGGGAAAAAGCGGGCATGGATTCGGTGCGGCCTAAGTGGGACGATATTGTTAAGTGGTTATGTGATCGGTCAAATTCGAAATTTGCCATTGTTTACGTTGCTAAACTTTTAGTGGCGGCTAGTGCTTACTTGATTTGGCAGGAGCGGAATGCTAGATTATTCAAGAACCAGTTGAGGCCTCCGGAAACTTTAAGTGAAATTATTATCCAACAAGTGCGGTACAAACTGATGGGAGCGAAGCTGAAAAAGTGTGAAAATGTTCGAAGGCTTCTAGGGGATTGGGATATTGCTGGTACAGAATTGCATGATGATGGCGGCTGATTGTCCTTGTTAATTTTCGTATTTTTGAGTCTAGATTTGTAGTCTAGTGGTCGTCAGTTTGGTGGTTGTTTTTAGTTTTGTTTTTTCCTGGTTGTTACTTTCATGGGGCGTGTCCTATGATTGAAATAGTGTAGGCTTTCTACACTACTTGTGTTTTCTTGGTTGTGAATATATAGAATCACCGGGGTAACCCTTTACCCAAAAAAAAACAATTGTTCCAATATCCAAATACAAAATAGATCAAATCCAATCACTAGAATATCGAAGTCCTAAGGCACAAGTATGACCCTTTCATGCTTTGCCCATACAGTACTAAGAAAGTGATGACGCTCCCACTAGCTTTCTTATACACACAAGCTTCATCGACTTTCTTGATGAATCAAAATTCCCTAATCTCTTCATCAAAACGGTGATTCCAACTTCTAGATGCTTGTTTCAATCCATAGATTGATATCTTTAACTTGCATACTTTGTTAGGATGTTTTGGATCGACAAAACTTTCAGGCTGAACCATATAGACATCTTCCTCAAGATATCTATTAAGGAAAGCCGTTTTGACATCCATTTTACAAATCTCATAATCATATTATGCAGGTATGGCAAATAATATCCTAATTGACTTTAGCATCGCCATAGGCGAGAAGGTCTCATCATAATCAACCCTTTGAGTTTGAGTGAAACCTTTTGCTAAGAGTTTCGTTGTATATATGTTTTCTTCATGAAAACCCACTTACTTCCAACCACTTTGGAGTTAAGAGATTTCACAACCAATTCCCATGCTTGGTTGTTATACATGGATTGCATCTCTACGTTCATGGCTTCAAGCCTTTTGTCACAATCGGATTTTGACATTGGATCATGGTATGTGGTAGGTTCATCCGAATCTACCACGTAGCATCCATCCATGAAAAATCCTTATCTTTCAGGTGGACTACTAATTCTACCAGATCTGCGAACATTTTGTGTGTTCTGATCAACCTCTTGATCGTTTTCAACAACCTCTTGTTGAGTGCTAGTATCAACCAAACATGTATCGTCTTGTGGTTCTTGATCCTCCTCAAGTTCCATTGTTCTACCACTAGTTCCTTCCATAAGGAACTTAGCTTCTAAGAACTTAGCCTTTCGAGCAACAAATACCTTTTGCTCTGTTGGATCGTAGAATTAATATCCTATACCATCTTTTGGATATCCTACGAAGATACACTTAGTGGATCGGACTTTCAATTTATTTGAGGTATATAGCTTAATATAAGCTTTACAACCCCTTACCTTTAAATATGATAATGATGGAACCCTTCCATGCCATATTTCAAAAGGTGTCTTATCCACTTTCTTGGTTTGGGCCATATATAATATACGAGCCACGGAGAGCAAAGCGTAACCCCAAAATGATAGAGATAATGCGCTCCTAGCCATCATAGATCGAACCATATCCAAATAGAGTTTGATTCCTCCTCTATCGGAACGAAGAACTTTAATTGAGTTGATATTGTACTTCACCTTTTGAAGGCTTTGAACATTTCAAAACTTCAACTTTGTGTCAAGTACATATAACCACAACTACTATAGTCGTTGGTAAAAGGTAATGAAGTATCTTTCACCATTCCTAATTATTGGCTTAAAAGGATCACATACATCCAAATGTATGATACTTAATAAATCTTTTACCCTTTCCCACTAAGGGATTACTTGGTCATTTTCACTTGTAAATAAGATTCGCATGTATCAAATGAACCAATTTCATTTGTTTCCAAAAGACAATTCTTTCGAAGTGTTTACATGCGACATCTGTTTATATGATCAAGGCGATAATGCCAAAGATAAGTCTCACTCAAATCCATTTTGAGTTTGTTGGTGATTGCTTGGTATATTGAACTATCAAATGATGCATTATTATGAACCAATTCATAACTACCATTTGAAGGCATAGTTTTAAAGTAAAACATGTCATTCATCGAAATATAAATGTCATTGTTTACAAACTTTAAATCAAAACATATTGTCTCAAAAGGGAAACTTAAATAATGTTCCTAGTCAAACTAGGAGCATTCAAAACTTTTTAAAACAATTTCCAAACCATTTGGAAGTTTCAAAACATAGTCTCCTTTCTTGTAATGCTTATTTCTTTTGAATTCTTGCAATGAATTGCAAATATGAGTTCCACATCCGGTATCTAATACCCATGTGTTAGAAGAAATATCATTAAGGTCAATATG
The DNA here is from genome assembly GCA_030545235.1 of Helianthus tuberosus. Classification (NCBI taxonomy): domain Eukaryota; kingdom Viridiplantae; phylum Streptophyta; class Magnoliopsida; order Asterales; family Asteraceae; genus Helianthus; species Helianthus tuberosus. Next base: position 116,846,797 of record CM060407.1, read on the forward strand.
TATCATTAAGATTGTACCTGATGTTTGCCCTGCATCCCTCTTATTTTTTTCAACTCTTTGAGATAGGTTGGACAATTCATTTTCAAATACCCTATCCCACCATACTCAAAGCATGGATCGTTAGTGGCAACCTTTGCCTTCTTCTCTTTTGGTTTCGGTGGTTTTGCTCTAGTCTTTCTAACCTTTTTCCCTTTGAATTTCCCGTTTCCATTTGCAACATTTGCTTTGGTGTCGGGGTGATGCCCTTTCTTGTTGCCATCCTTATTGATCGTTAGAATGGATAAAACCCTTTTATCCATATTGAGCCTTTCTAGGTGATCAATGTGGCTTTTCATCTTAAAGACATAAGATGAGACTGATTGGTTTTCCTCCATTCGACATGCATGAAGCGCCCTTGCATATTGTAGGAACATTTCCTTCAATTGCGTAATCATGTCGTATGCCCATGATGTTCAAAACCCTTTTTAATTTCGGGAATCATAATTCCTAAAAATGAGGCATGAGGCTTGCGTAGTATCCTCAATATACTTAATCCAATCGTTATAGGCATCCTTATCTTCCATAAGATGTTCATTAGGATTAGGATCATTCAACACATAGGATACCCTTTCTTACTTAAGAACGATTCTTAAGTTCGATGTTAATCCATAAAGTGTCTAGATTGATACGATCCTTTTCAAGGATTGTTTTTAGTGATAGGTTACGGACGGTTTGGGTAATATTGTTAGCGGCCATCTACAAAATTTTACAAGGTTCAATTTTAGTATTCTCGATATTATTATATTTTAATCATTAATACCCTTTTGTGTCTCATAGACAATTAATAATTAAAATCTAGAATCCAACGTTACATTTAAATATTGGTTTGGTGACCTTTATCCCTCTATTTAAATTAACAAGGTAGTCAACGTTTGACAATTGCAACTCTTTGCAACTTCTAGCCATATGGGATCGGTTAAACATCTTTATGTTTAGTTGGCATATTTAATCCCATCAACACCTTTGTTCCCCATGCTTCGGTGACCCTAAGTTCATGGTTTCCAAATCAAGTCGTCCAACTTACACACACGTGTGAGTTTATACACATAAGTGGTTAGGTGACCTTTATCCCACAAACATGGTAAACCCACCTCGAATATACAAGTTCCCTCAAATATGGTTAGGTGACCTTTATCCCACAAAAGAGTTCCCAAGTGATTCGAGTGTTGTATAAAAGGATGGTGTCTGACTTGTTTTATAAAAGGGATTTTGAGTTTTCAAAATTCTAGTTTAGAAAACTTTATGTACCATACATTTGCATGCATTCAAATCCTTGGTACTTTAGTGAAAACAAATTTTTAAGGTTCTTTTTAATAAAACCCATTTTATTATAAAATCATTAATTTTTAATAACCTTTTATTAACCATTTTAATGATCTTTAAAGAACCATTTTTAAGCTTGTTGTTGATTATTAGTTTGTTAACCATGCATATCCAAATATCATCCAAACAATAAAATAAGCAACCACACAAGCATAACACATATATCAATAGGTGCATAACCATAGCCAACTATTTTGACAACACTTGTTAGCCGAAACAAGTGTGCCAAAAGGTCTTTCCTAAGGGGTGAAAAATGACACAAGCGATGTGTCGTTGAACTCCCACTTGATCCCGCATCCAAATGCTTCAAGACTCCTTGTGTTGTGATTTGTCCACCTTCTTTGAGCTTCCAAAAGTCTTTTATTTTCAGCTCCAAACTCTTTTGGACTCTGAAAATGTGTTTTGGTTATTGGGCTAAAATCCCGTTAAGAACTATGAAGTCCTTTAGGCCCAAAATTGGCCAAAACCAAAACCGCATTTTTGTGTGCATCTTCTTTTACAAAAAAAAATATCCTAATACATTTTTCTAGTAAAATAAAATGCACCTAATCTATTTATTTTACATACCAAATGAAAATAAATAAATTACATATTTTTACACATGGAAGAACAAAATTAATTATTATTACAACCCTTTGAAATAATTAAATACAAATCACAAACACAAATATTCAACATATTCACACAAGGTCATGGCTAGGTTATGAACACCAAAATATATATATATATATCCATATATATAAAATTCAAGAAGCAAAAATGGTTTCCTTTTTACAACCTACTTTTCGGTCAAGAATGAAAAAAACCGAAAAAGTGGGTTTTTGTCCAAACAAACAAATCATCCAAATGACATAATTTTTCAAGATACTTTTATGCATGTATTAAAATAATCTTGAAAAACAAAAGGATAACCATATATAAAATTTCGGCCATAGGGTTTTAACCAAACCCGAAACCCGAAAATTTTATATCCTATGAAGCATGCATTCATATAAGCGGCTCTGATACCACTGTTTTCACATGTTTATCAAAGTATTTTATCCATATAAAATAAAAACGCAGCGGAAATAATTATTTAAAAGCATGTTACTTACAAGATATAAAACTCATTTTATATGTAAAACCCAATCCCGGATCCATATACGAACATGCATGCTATCAAAATAAAACACAACCATAGAGTGTTTAGAATACTACCTTCCAATGAGTAAAGGACATGAAGATGATTGTGCTTCTTGAACGGTTGCCTTCAAGTGTAGAAGACCTCAAGCTTGTATACCCCAAGCCTTCCAACAAACACCTTAGTTTTAGCTAGGATTTGAACACTTGTGAACTCACTAAAACTTCCTTCTTGGAGCCAACCCTTGGCCGAAAATTCCACTAGGGAATATGAGAGTTCTTAGCACTTGAATTACTAACTTGAAAACCTCTTGAACCAACACTTGTTGGCCGAAATTTAGAGAAGAAATTCTCTAGTTTTCTTTCAAGTTCATAAGTCTTGCATCTTCTTGCATTTGACATCTAAGTATTTATAGAACCATGAGAGAGAATTGCCACCCACCTTGACCAATCATGTGCCAACTTACACATGCAAGTGCATGAAGCCCCATTGGACCAAAATGGTCTTGGTTAGACCACCCAATCAAATCTCCTCTAGCACATGCATTTGCATGCATTTCTATTGGACTAAAATTTTAGGGAAGAACACCATGGGGGGGGGGGGGGTGGCGGCCTTGCTTTATTATAAAAAAATCTTCTAAATAATATAAGTCTTGTATTTTATAACTTTTATAAAATATAACATCATATGTTCACAAGACTTTATACAACTTTTATTAAGTTATTTAACCCATTAAATAACAAAATAAAATATTCTCTCAAAATAAATTATCCATATAATTTATTAGTTTGTCAAGTGCAATTATTTAGAAAACCAATTTCTGAAATACTCTAAGTATTAATATTTATTTGTTTGATCATATCACAAATAAATAATATAAGTGTTTGTCTAGCTTGTATTTGGGTATGACTCGACTTGGATCATAACGTACTAGCCACATCAATTTAATATGTGTCTTGGGCATACAGAGTTCAACACTTTTAACTCAGGAATTAATGCTTAATTACCATCGAAACATAGGGCCTCCTAGATGTGATTTTAAAGTAGATATTCAGAAGGCTTATGATACGGTTGAGTCAGGATTCTTGGAGAATACGCTGAAGGGGTTTGGCTTTCATCCAATGATGGTTAAATAGGTTATGGCTTGTGTTTCCTCTACATCGTTCTCTTTGGCAATTAATGGAAATCTGTATGGGTACTTTAAAGGTAAGCGGGGACTGCGGCAGGGTGATCCAATGTCCCCATACCTTTTTACGTTGGTTATGGAGGTGCTTACCTTGATCTTACAATGCCAGGTTTCGATCTCATCGGAATTCAGGTATCATAACAGATGTCAAAAGCAAAGAATTATAAATTTATGTTTCGCGGACGACCTGTTTCTTTTTGCTAGAGGGGATAACAGTTCGGCTAAGGTCATCTTGGATTCCCTTAATGTTTTTAAGAATATGTTTGGCCTTGTCCCTAGCATGACGAAAAGCACTGTATTTTTTTGGTAATGTCGCGGATTCGGTTAAAGCTCGGATTCTAACAATTATGCCTTTCGATGAGGGGGTATTACCGGTTAGATATCTTGGTGTGCAATTAATTTCTTCTCGGCTTCACTACAAAGACTGCAAAAAAACTTGTGGAAAACACGGATGCTAGAATTACGAATTGGAAGACCAAGTGCTTATCATTTGCAGGTAGGTTGCAACTTATATAATCAGTTTTATCCTCTATGCATATCTACTGGGCGTCGGTATTTATTTTACCGAAGCGCATTATTCATGAGCTTGAGGAGAGAATGTGGATGTTCTTGTGGTCGCAAGGAAATAATATCAAAGGTAAAGCGAAAGTAAAATGGAAATCAGTGTGTATGCCGAAAACTGAAGGAGGATTGGGTATTCAGCGGGTGGCAGACATGAATAATGCTCTTATGGTTGCTCATATTTGGAGTTTGCTTTCACATCGTGAGTCCTTATGGGTTAAATGGGTGCACTCATATCGTATTCAGGATAGAAGTTTTTGGGATATTCCGATATAGAGTAATATTTTATGGAGCTGGCGAAAGTTTTTTTGGGTAAAGGGTTACCCCGGTGATTCTATTAAAACAATAAGTACAAGTAGTGAGGAAGTGTTCCACACTAATTCATATACAGGACATGCCCCGCATATGTAAACCAAACAAAACCAAAAAACCCTAATACAACCCATGACCTAGCCTACTTTATATCAAGTAACAAAGTAGACAAGACAAAAAACACACCAAAACCAAATAAACGACTTAACCTCCATCATCAAATATGAAATTGCCACAAACCGGCAACCCCTTAACTCGAATCAAAACATATCTAACCATTGGAGCCCTTTGTGGAGGAGGTGCTTGCCCTTGCTCTAGAAGATGAAGAATGTGTACCCGAAGTCATAAAATCATTAGTTTCATTGTAGACTTCAACGACCTCTTCCTCATCTGAATCCTGCTTGTCATAATTCTGCGTAGCCTTCTTCTCCAAACGACCCACAGTGGTACCTCCCTGACCTCCATCATCGTCCTTAAGGGTATCAAAAGGGTTTGATGTTGATACCTGATTGTTCACCTGCTTCCTCAAGGATGATTTTGGTTTAGGATTTACAACTGGTCTATAGACTAACTTAGGCTTCTGATTTTTCATATGAAGACCTTGATTATTAGCTTTCTTCTTCTTGGCACCCACAACCTGAAATTCATCATTTTTCTTTCCAGAATCCCCACTCGAAACAACCTGAGGGTTCTTTGGGTACAAGCTATCTTCATGACCAAACACACAGCAAGATGAGCATCTTAAATCCTAAGAGTGTAGTGCGGTGGGGAGATGAAAACCCTACTCTCTCTCTAGCCAGGTGATTTCTTGCCCCTCATGAAACCCTACTGTTTTCTCGTGATTTAATGTATAACAGTCTGTTATTGGAAGTTTTGATTCATCAAGCTTCTACTACGAACTCGTTAGCATTACTTGATCGATCAGATTTTAGGGTTTGTTTTTTGTTTTTTCTGTTTAATCGCCGGCCTTGGTTCATTGATTCGGATCTGATTGAATAGAGAATTGGGGTTTTCGGTCCTACTGGTAAGGTAGTAACCTTGATTATTCGGGTTCTCTATTTGATTTCGTGAAGAATTCTTGGATTAGGGTTTAGCTAGATAGGGTTTTTCTGCGTCTTGTGGGCTTTGGGTGTCTCTTGTTTTCTTTGCATGGTGGATAGATTTTTTGCTGATGGAGGGAGTTGATGATGCTAATAAGTTTGCACGTAACAAAATGGGTGGGAATCTGATGTTTGATCGTGGAAAGCCGCCTACAAAAATTCAGGGTTTAGCGTCTCGGGTTATTGACATTGAAGGTAAAATGATGATGCCGAGAAGGGGAGTTGTGTCATCTGCACGAGAACCTGGTAAGATCAACATTATTGACGAGTTGTCTAAAGTTACTGTCCCTGTTGAGTTAAATCCGGGTCATGCTGAATTGAAAGATGATGTTAAAGTCGTTGATCCGAGTATTAACCAAGCTGCGGATGAGATGGAACGACCGGATGGTGAGACTTCGAGTAATAAATAGGTCGGTCAGGAAGGGGTTCAGGGGGCCAACGTGAATGTGGGTAGCAGTTCGAAATCTATGTCTTACGCTGAGTCGTTGCTTGTAAACAAATCTATAAAGTTGAATTTTCGCTCTCTGGCTAGTGATTCAGTGCATGAGGGTTGTGATGTTGTTCTCTCGAGGGAATCTGTGCGTAGTGTTCAAGATAAGATGGCTAATACCTTGGTGGGTTATTTTCTGGGGGATCGAGTGGCTTACCCAGTAGTGGACTATTTTGTGCGTAACAATTGGAAAAAATATGGAATCCAGAAGTCCATGATGAACGCTAATGGGTTTTTTTTCTTCAAATTTGCGGATGAGGCTGGTTTGATGAATCTCTTACAGGATGGCCCTTGGATTATTCGATCACAACCTCTGTTTCTTACCAGATGGAGCCCGACGTCTAAGCTGGAAAAAAGGAAGTAAAAAAGGTGCAGATTTGGGTTAAAATTCATGATGTTCCGATTGCTGCGTATACGGAGGATGGGCTTAGCATGATAGCGACTACTATTGGTGAACCGAAAGCCTTAGATTCGTAGACTACGTCGATGTGAATGGACATGTGGGGTCGTAGTAGTTATGCGAGACCTTTAATAGAGGTGTTGGCTGATAAAAGTCTTAGAGAAGAGATTACAATGGCGATCCCTGAACTGGAGGGAGAAGGATTTACTAAGGAATCTATGTCTGTTGAGTATGAATGGTACCCTCTTCGTTGTGCCCATTGTTGTGTGTTTGGACACTCTGATGATAGTTGTCCTCACCAGTCTTTGAAACAAGGTAATGGTAGGATTACGGAAAAGGTTGGTAAGTAGCATAATCAAATTAGACGTCCTAATAATTATCCGGTGGTTGATGAGGAGGGTTATACAGGGGTTCATAGCAAGAAGATTGCTAGAAAAACTGGCTTCCCGGTTAATAAGCCTAAGCCAAAGTTTAAATATAGGCAAGTGGTTGCTAAAAAGAAAGAAGAGTCGGTTAGAGGTTCGAGCTCGCGTAACTTGCAGTCTTCGAATCCATTTGATGTTTTCAACGACCCTAGCTTTAATGATGAAGAGGGTGGTAACATACCAGCTTCGGCCCGAGATGATGTGGATGATAAAGAGGTTGTGGAGGTTCTTAATGAGACTGATGGATATGAGATGGATGGTTTTTTGAGGCCAAAGGGGCAAGCACTCCTTCTTCGTCGGTTAACAATGGTTAATATTGCTTCTTGGAACATTAGGGGTTTGAACCACCCCATTAAGCAAACGGAGGTTCGTCATGCTATTAAGGAGTTTAAATTGAGTTTATGTGTTCTTGAATCCCACGTTGAGGTGGGTAATCTTTCTAAAGTTTGCAAGTCAGTTTTTCGGTCTTGGCACTGGACGTCAAATGGGGCTCGATGTAACAAAGGTACGAGAATAATTGTTGGCTGGAATCCTATTATTTTTGAGGTTATGGTGCTTTCGGAGTCAGATCAGGTTATGCACCTGCAGCTGGTGTTTAAACAGGAGAAAAGAATGATTTTTTGTTCGATTATTTATGCTGCTAACTATTATGTTTCAAGGAGGGAGTTATGGAATCAAGTATCTTTGCATAAAATTTCGTGCGTAATGAACCGTGGGTCATGTTAGGTGACTTTAATTCTGCGTTGAACCTTGAATATAAATCTATGGGGTGTTCTTTGGTTTCTTCGAGTATGAAGGAATTTCAAGCGTGCGTTGATGATATTGAGATGATTGACTTAAATCGTTCGGGATTTCACTTTACGTGGAATCAGAAGCCCAAGAAGGGGATCGGGTTGATGAAGAAGATTGATAGAGTGATGGGTAATTCTCAGTTCATAACCCATTTTCCGAGTGCTGTAGCGGTGTTTCATCCGGCTCAGTTATCGGATCACTGCCCGTGTGTTCTCAAGATTCCGGAAACTGAAAAGTTAAAGCATCGGTCTTTCAAATTCGCTAATTTTCTGGTGCATAAGCCTGAATTCTTGCCGATTGTGAAGAGCGTTTGGGGTACGAGTATTAGTGGTGTGTTTCAGTTCTCTGTTGTTAAGAAACTTCGGCTTCTCAAATCTCCTTTACGAGTCTTACTTTTTCAGCAAGGTAACTTGCATAAAAAAGTTCAAGACTTGCGTGAGAAACTTGATGGGATTCAGCGAGACATTGATAATGATCCGTCGTGTGAGACGTTTCGGGAGGAGGAAGCTACTATTCGGCGTGATTTTCAGGTAGCTTTGCTAGATGAAGAACATTTTTTGAAGCAAAAGTCCAAGGTGGACTGGTTAGCGGCTGGAGATATGAATACGGCATTTTTCCACTCGTCGCTCAAGAATAGAATTCACTATAGTCGTATTGATGTAATTCGGGATGCTAGTGGAAATGTTTATGAGGATGATATGGTTCAGAAAGCGTTCGTTGAACATTATGAGAAATTTTTGGGATGCCAGGGTGTTACATCGCTCAGTCCGACTCCTGATTTGTTTAATAAAATGTTGGATATGGATGTTGCGGATCATATGGTTCGTCCAGTCACAGCTGAAGAGGTTAAGAAGGCGATGTTTTCGATTGGGTCGAAGAAAGCTCCAGGTCCGGATGGTTTTACAGCAGGATTTTTTAAAAGTGCCAGGCCTATCGTAGGTAATGATGTTTCCAATGCGGTTATTGATTTTTTTGCTACAGGAAAGCTTCTTCGGGAATTAAATCATACTCTTATTGTTCTTATTCCTAAGATCCCGTCTCCGTCTGTGGTTACGGACTATCGTCCGATTGCCTGTTGCAATGTATTGTATAAATGCATTAGCAAGATTGTTGCTGAAAGAATTAAGGTGGCGTTGAATGATATTGTTAGTGTCAACCAATCGGCTTTTGTGCCGGGTAGAAAAATCTCTGATAATATTTTGTTAACTCAAGAGTTGATGCACAATTATCACATAAATATCGGTCCTCCTAAATGTGCGTTCAAAGTTGATATTCAGAAGGCTTATGACACCGTTGATTGGAGTTTTCTAAAGAACATTTTGGTTGGTTTCGGGTTTCATACTAGCATGGTTCACTGGATCATGGTTTGTGTTTCTACTACCACGTTTTCTGTGTGTATTAATGGTGATGTTCATGGTTTTTTCAAGGGGAACCGGGGGTTAAGACAAGGTGATCCTATTTCGCCGTATTTATTCACTCTTGTAATGGAGATTCTTACGGCCATCTTACAGCATGCGGTATGGATTGATTCTTCGTTTAAATTTCATAACAAGTGTAAACGTCAACAGATTATCAATCTCTGTTTTGCGGACGACTTGTTTATCTTCTCTAAGGGTGAGATTGCATCGGCCAGGTGTATTATGAACTCTCTTAATTCGTTTACAAAGATGTCGGGTTTGTTCCCTAGTTTTCATAAAAGTACAGTTTTTTCTCTAATGTGCCTTCTTATGTTAAAACTGCTATTTTGAATATTATGCCGTTTATGGAGGGTACTTTGCCAGTAAGATATCTGGGTGTGCCTCTTATATCTACTCGGTTACTTAATAAAGATTGTTTTGCGTTGGTGGAGAAGTTTGAGAAACGTATCATGCATTGGCGGAATAAATTTCTATCGTTTGCGGGCAGGTTGCAACTTATTATATCGGTCTTGTCCTCTTTGCATGTTTACTGGTCTTCTGTGCTTATTTTGCCATCTCGGGTGATTCTTAATTTGGAGGCGTTGATGCGGAATTTTTTATGGTCTCATGATAGTGCGTTTCAGAAAGGTCGGGCTAAAGTTTCTTGGAAAGCGGTTTGTGTTCCTAAGTATGAGGGTGGTTTAGGTATTCGCCGAATTGGTGATGTTAATAAAGCTCTTATGTCATCGCATATCTGGAGTATTCTTTCAAGGCTGTGTTGAGTGGGTTCACTCGTACAGGTTAAAAGGTAAAACTTTCTGGGCTTGTAAAGTTCCTTCTACTTGTTGCTGGTCGTGGAGAAAGATTCTTCAGATTAGGCTGGTTATGAGGAGTTTCGTTTGGTCCGATTGTGACAACCCTCAAATTTACATGTAACCGTACAATCTATTAATGTTAATTAAAGTACTTGATGACTGTGCTGAATTATTTAACTGCTCTCTGATTACTGTGTTATACTTACATGTACTTGTTAACGTACTAGTAGTGTACATAAAAGTTACTAAATAGTCCGTTATATTTTCCTGAGTGTTGAAAATTAAAAATGTTACAAAAATATATATGTAGGACACTTTACGGATTAATTAAGCACTTTAATAAACTAACTTGTAATGAAATATTGATGAAACATAATGAAGTGATGATAAACTGAAGTTGTCTTGATTATGTTACTGATTTACTTGCTGATCTACTTGTAATATTGATGTTTGATGTTGTTGTGATCACTAAACATGTTAACGGAATCAATCGAACACAAGTTAAAAAGATAAAAGCTGAAACAGTAGGCTGTTTGGTTTTTACAGCCAACTTCAGTTGGCTATAACCCGACCGTAACTTAACGAAAAATCTATTTTCTGAAGCCTAAATTTATGTATTATGAAATACGGTTCTAATGGCACCGGAATCGTAATTTTTTGACTTCGTTTACTATTTTTAAAGTGTCATTTTGTAACAGCAGCTAGAGCTGCGTTTTTACTGCTGAAAATATGCATTTTGTTTTCTGTCATAACTTGAGTTATGTGTAGAGTTGGATCATGAAATTGGTACTGTAGACGGACACTGATGTCATAGTAATTGTCCCACTGGAATTTCGTCAATCCGACTTACAATGAATTTTTAATGAATTATTCCGTGGACTGTGGTCAGAAAAAGATAAATCTGAGTTCTGTCCGGAAAATGAATTTTTATAAAATATTGGTAATGAACTGAACCCCGATATTTTTACAAAATAATATTTGGATCGTTTATGACATTCTGTAAAAATTTGGGAATTTTTTGAATAAGTTAACTATTTTATTAAAATGTCCGAAAACAGCCTGGTTTTGAATATTTATGCTGAAACGACATAAGTCGTAATTTGCGTGTCTAAATGTCGAATATGCTATCTGTGAATGATCCAACATGATTATGTGTCAATAAAAGTGTTAGGTGCATTATCGTATGTTTGTTTATGAGTGGGGAATGGATGGGAAGTTTATATGGGCATGAACCGTTAAAGTGATGCATGTTATGTGATAGATACGTGTAGGAACTTTGTGCTCTATTTGAAAACCACTAAATGACTAACTGGTAATCATATTAGGACGTGATTGACCGACCTTGACTGTTAGCTATTTTTGAGAGTCAAACCGAGCAACCGAGGTGAGTTCACACTTTCTACAAGGCATGGGATTCCCGGTGGTTTGGGAATGGGTTAAAGAATTAAAACTAAATCTACATATCCCTTTTGGGAGATATGTACGACCATCCTTCCTATGGGTAAGATGCCATTATTAATCCTACGAATTCTCCTCGTGCAGAATACGTACGTTCGTCCTCCTGGTGCAGGACAACAACCTTAAAAACTAGCTAGACAAAACTCTATCAATAAGTCCCTCTTCATTATATCGACTTAATCGCCGAGGCCAATGGCCTTTGGGTCATTAGTTAATAGCGCTATTAGGTTTAACAAACCTCACACCGTGCCGGTCGGACAGGCGTGTACTAATGGACTATGGCAGATTGTCAGTGATGATAGACACTGATATAGGGCACAACTTATTTGCGTAGTAGTCGATATCATACCGTCTAGTAGTTCACACGGGGAAAGCCCCCACTAATTATGAATATGGTTTGGGTAAAGAAAAAGGAACTGGTTAAACATACTTTCAACTTCGGGGTAACCCCCACGGCAAATAAGCCAACGAAAGTCAAACCACGTTTTTCAGAAACAACTTAAAACTAAACAACCAAACGTGAACTCACTCAACTTTGTTGTTGACTCGTTGTTACATGCCTTACAGGTCACTAAATGCTTGGAGCTTGCACGAGGAAGGAGTCGTTGTGGTGTACGGACTGTTATGCCATACAAGAATACGGATAGAGTGAGACGCTTTCTAGAGATGTGGGATATTCATGAAGACTTGATGCTTGACGATGGTGGCTAGTTTCTTTGGTTTGTGTTGAAGTTTTGTTTTTCTAGATCTTTGTCTAGTGGGTTTTGAATTGTTTTTAGTTGTTTGCTGTTTAGCTTGTTTACTATCATGGGGGTATGTCCCATGTTAGAACTAGTATGGGCAAGCCATACTACTTGTTTTATTGTTTTTGTGAATATATAGAATGACCGGGGTAACCCTTTACCCAAAAAAAAGACTGTTATGTTCCGTGCTTAATATTTAAATCATTATGATCTTATTAAACTTGCGTTTTGAACTTTAACTTATAAGCTATGGACTTATGTTTTGGTTTCACGTTTTATGCTTCCGCTGTTTAAACTGAATATGGTTAACTAGCTTTGGTCACCAATCGTATTGTGGTTGGTCTTATTTACTTATTTACGTTGTTCAATATGATTGGTGGCTCGATCCTGGTCATGTCACGCCTCCAAGCGGTGATACTCCGCATGGTGGATTTTGGGGGTGTGACAGATTGGTATCAGAGCCATTGGTTATAGTGAACTTGGTTTTAAAAAGGGAAAAGCTTTTTGATAAAACCAGACTATAACTTGTATAGTGCTCAACGATCCACAACGACGCCTCGCTCCACGTGCAAGACTCAACATTCTAGGTGATATGATTTACGTTTATATATTACCTACTTGTTAGTTACATGGTACATTGTTCATGACATGCATTAGTTAATGTGAAAATTGCTATTTGAACCTCGTGTGCTTACTCTCTTCTGTCACTCCACACTTACGCACTTTTGCGACAACTTTCTTACGTGAGTTCCTTCGATGTGAAGATCATGAGTGGACGTCTCGACATGACCCAGGGTCAGCTGACGACCTTGATTAACGAACGGATTGCTGAAGCCTTAGCAACCCAATCAAGGAGTCAACCCATGCACTCTCCAACACGCATGGGCACCTTCAGGGCGTTCCTAGAATGCAAACCTCCACTTTCGACGGCACTGAAGGGGCAATCGGCCTTCTGCACTGGATCCAAAGAATCAAATATGCATTCGAAGAGAGTGAAAGCCCTGCCAGCAAACGAGTAGAGTACGCTACCAGCATGTTGCAAGGGAAAGCGTATTCTTGGTGGAACACACAAGTCCAGATGCTCGGATTGGCAGACGCGAATGCCACCCTTTGGAGCGACTTCAAGGATTTGATTAAGGAAGAATTCTGCCACCTGGACGACATCCTGGAACTTGAAACAGAGTATTATGGTTTGAAGATGGAAGGATCAGAAATTGAGGCGTACACAAAGAGGTCCAACAACTTGGCTGACTTATGTCCTAACTTGTCACGACCCATATCTAGACGGATCAATCTATACCTCAGAGGCTTAGTCCCGGAAATCGAAGGGTCTGTAATGGAGGCCAACCTTTCCACCATCCAGCAAGTCATTCGTTTGGCGCACCGACACACCGATCAGGCGGTGGAAGAGGGCAAGCTGCCCAAGCGTGTTAGCACTACTGCTACTGGTGCTCCCAGCAATGACAAGCGTAAGTGGGATGGAAATTCAGGCAGAGGTTCCACTCCAGTTCAGTCCCAGCCCCAGCGGCGAAAGACAGATGAACACAGGAGCCACAGTCAGCAGTTTTCTAGAAATCAGGGTCAGGGTGGATACAGGGGAAATCACCCTAAGTGCAAACGATGTAGATTGCACCACAGCTGGCCGTGCAACAAGGATCGTTGTCAGAAATGTAACAAGCTTGGACATAAAGCCAGAGATTGCAGGACCTCACATCCTGCGAATTAGAATCGGCAACAGCAGCCACAAGCTCCACATAACCAACAGCAACAACAGGGTAACAAGGAATGCTATCAGTGTGGTGCTGAAGGTCACTTCAAGAGAAACTGTCCCCAGTTGAACCGGAAACAGAACAACAACAACAACAACCAGGGGAACGAAAACAATAATGGGGGAAACAATGATGGCAATGGAGCCAGGGAACGTGCGTTCGTGATTGGGCAGGATGATGCAAGGAACGATCCCAACGTTGTGATGGGTAAGTTTCTTCTGGATGATTTCTTTGTTACCGTTTTATTTGATTCGGGTGCCGATACTAGTTATGTGTCCTTAAAAGTTAGCCAAATGCTTAAGCGCACTCCAACACTTCTAAACACCAAACACACGATAGAGCTAGCAAATGGTAAAAGTCTTGAAGCCACACACGTAGTTAAGGGTTGTAACCTCGTCTTAGCTGGTCAGACTTTCTCTATCGATCTTATTCCTATCACACTTGGTAGTTTCGACGTCGTTATTGGGATGGATTGGCTATCTCATCATCAAGCGGAGATTGTTTGCAAGGAGAAAATCGTCCGCATTCCTCGTTCTGGTGAAGAACCCCTCATGATTCATGGCGACAAGAGTGGTGTTGTCGTAGGTATTATCTCTTTCCTTAAGGCCCAGAAGTGTTTGCGAAAGGGCCACACTGCCATTCTAGCACTCGTTACTGACACATCAACAGAAGAGAAGAGAATTGAAGACATTCCTAGTGTGCGTGATTTTCCTGAGGTATTTCCTGAGGAATTACCTGGTCTTCCGCCTCATCGTAAAGTTAAGTTTCAAATCGAGCTAGCTCCTGGAGCAGTGCCCATAGCTCGAGCACCTTATCGACTAGCTCCGTCAGAACTTGAAGAACTGTCCACGCAATTACAAGAACTCTTGGAAAAGGGTTTTATACGTCCTAGCTCTTCGCCCTGGGGAGCTCCAGTCTTGTTTGTGAAGAAGAAAGACGGTACCTTCAGAATGTGCATTGACTACCGCGAACTCAACAAGGTGACCGTGAAGAATCGTTATCCTCTTCCACGCATTGACGACTTGTTCGACCAGTTGCAAGGGTCGAGTTATTACTCTAAAATTGATTTGAGATCGGGATACCATCAGCTGAAAGTCCAAGAGGAGGACATCTCCAAAACATCATTCAGGACTCGCTACGGCCATTACGAGTTTCTGGTTATGCCTTTCGGATTGACGAATGCACCAGCGGTCTTCATGGATCTCATGAACCGAGTGAGCAAGCCTTACCTGGATAAGTTCGTTATTGTTTTCATCAACGATATCCTGATCTATTCGGAGAGTCAGGAGGAACACGAACAGCATCTACGACTTATGCTGGAACTCCTTCGAGCAGAGCAGCTGTATGCTAAATTTTCGAAATGTGACTTCTGGCTTCGCGAAGTCCATTTTCTAGGCCACGTGGTAAACAAGGATGGAATTCATGTAGATCCATCCAAGGTTGATTCGATCAAGAACTGGCCTGCACCCCGCACACCAACAGAAATACGCCAATTCTTGGGTTTGGCAGGATATTACAGAAGGTTTATCAAGGATTTTTCAAAGATTGCGCAACCTCTCATTTCACTGACTCAAAAAGGTGTCACCTATCGTTGGGGTGATGCACTGGATTCCGTATTTCAGCACTTAAAAGATAGACTTCGTAGCGCGCCTATCCTCTCATTGCCTGAAGGCACAGATGATTTTGTGGTTTATTGCGACGCTTCCATCCAAGGACTTAGTTGCGTGTTGATGCAACGTGACAAGGTCATTGCCTACGCATCACGCCAACTCAAAGTTCACGAAAGAAATTACACTACGCACGACCTGGAATTGGGAGCAGTTGTTTTCGCGCTTAAGATATGGAGACACTACCTGTACGGTACCAAGTGCACCATTTACACCGATCACAGGAGTCTTGAGCATATCTTCAAGCAAAAGGAGTTAAACATGCGTCAACGCCGATGGGTCGAACTCCTGAATGATTATGAATGCGCTATCAAGTATCATCCGGGCAAGGTTAATGTTGTGGCCGACGCCTTCAGTCGAAAGGATACTATACCTAAGCATGTACGTGCGTTACAGCTTACCATTCACTCTAGCCTTCCCGCTCAGATTCGCGATGCTCAGGTTGAAGCATTGAAAGCAGAAAACATCAGGGTTGAGTCCCTACGAGGATCGAGGCAACGGCTGGAACAAAAGGAAGACGGCGCCTACTATGTTAACGGACGCATCTGGGTTCCACTTTATGGAGACCTACGCGAGCTTGTGATGGATGAAGCATATAAGTCTCGTTATTCGGTATATCCTGGTTCGGATAAAATGTACCACGACCTCAAGACTACGTATTGGTGGCCTGGCATGAAAGCCCACATCGCAACCTATGTCAGTAAATGCTTGACTTATGCTAGAGTCAAGACTGAATATCAGAAACCATCAGGCCTACTTCAACAACCAGAGATACCTAAATGGAAATGGGAGCAAATTTTCATGGATTTTGTTACTGGCCTGCCCATATCTCAACGCGGAAACGATACCATTTGGGTGATCGTGGATCGACTGACCAAGTCTGCACATTTTTTGGCTATCAAGGAAACGGATAAGTTTTCTACTCTAGCAGACATTTACCTAAAGGAAGTGGTATCAAGGCACGGAGTGCCGACCTCCATCATTTCTGATCGTGACGCGCGTTTTACCTCTGAACTGTGGCAAGCAATGCACAAGTCTTTTGGCTCACGTTTAGATATGAGCACCGCTTATCACCCACAGACGGATGGGCAATCTGAATGCACCATCCAAACCCTTGAAGACATGCTTAGGGCATGTGTAATCGATTTTGGTAATGGCTGGGAAAAGCACCTCCCGCTGGTGGAGTTTTCGTATAACAACAGCTACCACACCAGCATCCAGGCCGCTCCGTTCGAAGCATTGTACGGACGCAAATGCCGATCACCTCTCTGTTGGGCAGAAGCTGGTGACAGCCAAATCACTGGCCCAGAACTTGTGGTAGATACCACCGAGAGAATTGCTCAGATACGACAGCGAATGGAGGCAGCTCGTGACCGTCAGAAAAGCTATGCTGATAAGGGAAGAAAACCACTCGAGTTCCAGGTTGGGGATCGTTACTCAAAGTCTCACCTTGGAAAGGTGTAGTCCGTTTTGGCAAACGAGGCAAGCTCAATCCGCGTTATGTCGGACCTTTCGAAATCACCGAGAAAATTGGCAAAGTCGCCTACAGGTTGAATCTACCTAAAGAACTCAGCGGAGTTCATAATGTTTTCCATGTGTCAAATCTGAAGAAGTGTCTGTCAGATGAGACCCTCATAGTTCCTCTCAAGGAGCTCACAATCGACGACCAGCTGCCATTCGTCGAAGAACCAGTAGAGATTACGGATTGAGATGTTAAGATCCTCAAGCGTACCAGGATACCCCTCGTCCGAGTTCGTTGGGATTCCCGTCGTGGCCCAGAGTATACCTGGGAACGAGAAGACTAAATGAAACTCAAGTATCCCCAGCTGTTTAAGAAAAAAACGCAACCACTACTGAGGCTGAAGCTACTGTAGAATTTCGGGACGAAATTCCAAATCAACGGGGGAATGATGTGACACCCCAGGAAAATCAGGAAAACAATGAAACTTAACTAGCTTCCTCAGTAACCACGCGCTAAATTTTAGGACGAAATTCTCTTAACAGGGGGAGAATGTGACAACCCTCAAATTTACATGTAACCGTACAGTCTATTAATGTTAATTAAAGTACTTGATGACTGTGCTGAATTATTTAACTGCTCTCTGATTACTGTGTTATACTTACATGTACTTGTTAACGTACTAGTAGTGTACAGAAAAGTTACTAAATAGTCCGTTATATTTTCCTGAGTGTTGAAAATTAAAAACGTTACAAAAATATATATGTAGGACACTTTACGGATTAAATAAGCACTTTAACAGAACAACGCCGAACCGAACAATCGGACTTTACCCGGAACACTAAAATAATGCTAGAAGCATTGTTCCTATTTTTCTGAGCTAGTTAGGGTCCCCAAACACCCTAACACACTATATATTATACAACACACCTTAACACACTAACTTAACACTTAACCTTCCTAACTAAATCTAACTAGATTGCAACTAGACCATTTGAAATCCAACAAGACCCATGGGGACGGTTACATGGGACTTACACACAAGATTTGCTTAATTATTTTATTAGAGATGCCATGTACTAAGGAGGCATAATATCCTTCATGCAATGAGATGTTGGAAGACTTATTATATAACCACTAGATCTTCACATTCTCACATCATCTTCATCCTCCAACAAACATTTTCTCTCCTCTCTTCCTTGTGTTCGGCAACCCCCTCATCACCACACCACCACCATTTTCTTGCAAGCTCCATCCATTCCAAGTGTACTTCTAGGTGTTAGAAGGCATACAACGAAGCTTGGTGTGTTCGGAAGTGGAAGGACCTTCTCCATTCGCTATTAACCACCAAATTTCTTCACTCGAACTTCCCTACTCTTGAACTAGTGGTAAGAACTTAGATCCGTTCATTCTTTATGTTATTTAAGTGGTTAATAGTTGTTTGATGATGAAAATCCATGAACACTAAAGAACCATGAACAAAGTCTTGCCTATAAGCTAACTTGTAATGAAATATTGATGAAACATAATGAACTGATGATAAACTGAAGTTGTCTTGATTATGTTACTGATTTACTTGCTGATCTACTTGTAATATTGATGTTTGATGTTGTTGTGATCACTAAACATGTTAACGGAATCAATCGAACACAAGTTAAAAAGATAAAAGCTAAAACAGTAGGCTGTTTGGTTTCTACAGCCAACTTCAGTTGACTGTAACCCGACCGTAACTTGACGAAAAATGTATTTTTTGAAGCCTAGATTTATATATTATGAAATACGGTTCTAATGGCACCGGAATCGTAATTTTTGGACTTCGTTTACTATTTTTAAAGTGTCATTTTGTAACAGCAGCTAGAGCTGCATTTTTACTGCTGAAAATATGCATTTTGTTTTCTGCCATAACTTGAGTTCTGTGTAGAGTTGGATCATGAAATTGGTACTGTAGACGGACAGTGATGTCATAGTAATTGTCCCACTGGAATTTCGTCAATCCGACTTACAATGAATTTTTAATGAATTATTCCGTGGACTGTGGTCAGAAAAAGATAAATCTGAGTTCTGTCCGGAAAATGAATTTTTATAAAATATTGGTAATGAACTGAACCCCGATATTTTTACAAAATAATATTTGGATCGTTTATGACATTCTGTAAAAATTTGGGAATTTTTGGAATAAGTTAACTATTTTATTAAAATGTCCGAAAACAGCCTGGTTTTGAATATTTATGCTGAAACGACATAAATCGTAATTTGCGTGTCTAAATGTCGAATATGCTATCTGTGAATGATCCAACATGATTATGTGTCAATAAAAGTGTTAGGTGCATTATCGTATGTTTGTTTATGAGTGGGGAATGGATGGGAAGTTTATATGGGTATGAACCGTTAAAGTGATGCATGTTATGTGATAGATACGTGTAGGAACTTTGTGCTCTATTTGAAAACCACTAAATGACTAACTGGTAATCATATTAGGACGTGATTGACCGACCTTGACTGTTAGCTATTTTTGAGAGTCAAACCGAGCAATCGAGGTGAGTTCACACTTTCTACAAGGCATGGGATTCCCGGTGGTTTGGGAATGGGTTAAAGAATTAAAACTAAATCTACATATCCCTTTGGGGAGATATGTACGGCCATCCTTCCTATGGGTAGGATGCCATTATTAATCCTACGAATTCTCCTGGTGTAGAATACGTACGTTCGTCCTCCTGGTGCAGGAGAACAACCTTAAAAACTAGCTAGACAAAACTCTATCAATAAGTCCCTCTTCATTATATCGACTTAATCGCCGAGGCCAATGGCGAGCGTGTCATTAGTTAATAGCGCTATTAGGTTTCACTAACCTCACACCGTGCCGGTCGGACGGGCGTTTACTAATGGACTATGGCAGATTGTCAGTGATGATAGACACTGATATAGGGCACAACTTATTTGCGTAGTAGTCGATATCATACCGTCTAGTAGTTCACACGGGGAAAGCCCCCACTAATTATGAATATGGTTTGGGTAAAGAAAAAGGAACTGGTTAAACATACTTTCAACTTCGGGGTAACCCCCACGGCAAATAAGCCAACGAAAGTCAAACCACGTTTTTCAGAAACAACTTAAAACTAAACAACCAAACGTGAACTCACTCAACTTTGTTGTTGACTCGTTGTTACATGCCTTACAGGTCGCTAAATGCTTGGAGCTTGCACGAGGAAGGAGTCGTTGTGGTGTACGGACTGTTATGTTCCGTGCTTAATATTTAAATCATTATGAACTTATTAAACTTCCGTTTTGAACTTTAACTTATAAACTATGGACTTATGTTTTGGTTTCACGTTTTATGCTTCCGCTGTTTAAACTGAATATGGTTAACTAGCTTTGGTCACCAATCGTATTGTGGTTGGTCTTATTTACTTATTTACGTTGTTCAATATGATTGGTGGCTCGATCCTGGTCATGTCACGCCTCCAAGCGGTGATACTCCGCATGGTGGATTTTGGGGGTGTGACACCGATGTTGGGAATGGTTTGAATACCTCAGCTTGGTTCGATACGTGGAGTGTTTTAGGGCCGCTGAATCAGATCATCTCGCCTAGAGCTATCGCTAATGCAGGGTTTAATATGGAGTCAAAGTTTTCTGACGTTTATTCAGATTCTTCTTGGAGATGGCCGGTTGCGTGGAGGGATATTTTTCCAGTTCTTATCCAACTCGATCAGATGACTTTTGATCCGAATAGAGCTAATAAACTCTTGTGGCGCCAAGGGGATCAGCTCCATGATTTTTCCACGGCTCGTGCTTGGGATTCAGTTAGGCACCGTGAGTTGGAGGTTGAGTGGTGTCCTATTGTTTGGTTCGCTCAGTGCATACCTCGTCATGCTTTCTTGATGTGGCTTATCATGAGACACAAATTTCTTACTCAGGATAAGATTTTGAAGTGGGACATCTCGTGTAGAAAGAATATGAACATGATGTGCTGTCTGCTATGTTATGCTAATCATGACTCTCATAGTCATCTGTTTTTCGAATGTAAGTTATCTACACAAGTTTGGCATATGGTTAGGCATAAAGTGGGTATGGAGTCGGTTCAATCGAAGTGGGAGGATATTGTTGATTGGCTTCTAGTGCGGTCTAAGTCGAAATCAGTAGCTAACTACGTTGCAAGATTGTTGGTGGCGGCCAGTGCTTATTTGATTTGGCAGGAACGCAATGCGAGATTATTCAAGAACCAGCTGAGGCCTCCGGAAACTATAAGTCAAATTATTATCCAATAGGTGCGTTACAAATTGATGGGTGCGAAGCTGAAGAATTGTGACAATGTGAGAAGGCTTCTAGGAGATTGGGAGATTTATGGAACTGAACTTCATGATGCCGGTGGCTGATTAAGTAGTTTTGTTTATTTTATTCTAGAGTTGAGTCTAGTTGTTTTTTCCTGTTGGTGGTGTTCTTTATGTTTTACTCGTTGTTTACTTTCACGGGGCATGTCCTGTGATTGAACTAGTGTAGACTATCTACACTACTTGTTTTGTTTTGGTTGTGAATATATAGAATCACCGGGGTAACCCTTTACCCAAAAAAAAAAGATGATCATCTTAACGGCTCCCAATCATATTCAACTGTTACCTCCACCTTTGAATGACCATTACCATCTAAAGATGGGATTGCAACAGTAACACTCCTCTTTAACTCAGTCCCTGCTTGAATTTTAATAAGAGCTCTAGCATAACTGCTCCTACCCCAAGACTCAGCACACATCGTAGCAGTGTACGAATCCAACATCTTAGGCACCCCTATCTTAGAAGCGAGCAAACTAAGACCATCCTCAGTATATGCCGCTAACGGCACATCATGCATCTTGACCCAAACTGGGATAGTTTTTATATCTTCCTTTTCCAACTTGACAGAGGCCGACCACTCCTTCAAAATTATCGGAACATTCCTAATCATCCAAGGTCCATCCTCTACCATTTTATCCATCCTTTTCTTTGTTTTGAATTTAAAGAAAAAGAACCCGTTCGCATTCATCATTAGTCTAGAGAGACCATATTTAACCCAGTTGTTCTTAGCAAAGTAATCCACCACAGGAAAAGCCAGACGTTTGCCCAGAAAATATCCATACAAAGTGTTGGCATACCTGTCAGTGACTTGTTTAACCGAAGACAATGGAATAACGACATCAGCTTCGTCAACAGATTCGCTAGATTCCATCATCCGAAAATTAACCTTCACATTATCCTTTGCGTTAGTCACCACTTTAGCAAATGATAAAGGTTCCGCAGCCCCAGATAATTTTGTATTCAACTTACCAGCCAAAGGAGTCGCAGCCCCCGAAAACTTTATACTCCCCGGATCGGCCGACAACTTCACTCCATCCACACCTGTTGTTGGCGAGACTAGATTATCCAATTGAACCGGTAATGAGACCTTTGTGAGTTCATCAATGATGTTTATACCACGTCTTGGCTGCACAGGGTTCCCATCAACATCCAGAATTCGATCGGCTATCTCTTTAAACGTCAGTGGTGGCTTTCTACCAAGCTTCATTCGATCGTCCATTACAAAGTTGACAACTCTCTATAACCCTATGGAAGTACTTTAGCACGCACCAAGAAACCACACGAACCAGATGAGACAACAAACAAAAAAGAAAAACGAAACCCTAATCTAGCTAACTCCTAACCCATGAATCTTACAACTCATATAAAAATCAGTAAATCAGGTTTCTTGAGGGACCGATCAACCAAAGACTATACAGAATGATTCTGTTTCATTTAGACTCGGTTTAATTTGGATCATTCAACTTCCCTGATTTACTGATTTACTAACTCTTAGTTAGTCGAGACTTGCTTCTTAGCATGTAGTGGATCAACCAGGCTAGCTTTCCTGTAGTAGAGCCTGGGGAGAGTGACCATCATGGCCTTGAATAGGGTGTGCCTTTTATTCTGTACATTTTTTATGAGGAGTACTCTTGAATGTACTAAACAATAGGTTCTAAGTGCCCTAAGATCCCAATCCCAGATCGAATTCCAATCGCATAATTGTTCTCAAGCGTATGGCTTTTACTCAACCTCAATTCATTCAATTAGGACCTCCCTTTATGTCATTTCTTTCCTTGCCAGTGTGAGGAGTCAGATCGGATTATAGCACTTGCATGGAATCAGGGATAGTGGCTATTGTTTGCTTCTCTTGGAGCGATGATTCTTGTCCACTTCCTATTAAGATAAGGTTTCCATTCCGAAGTCTTTGCTGCTGTTAAAGGATTTCTTGCTACGCCCCTCTTCCTGATGCCTTTGCTTTGTGCATGGATTCCTTCTCACGAGTTGGATTCGAACCAACACCTCTTGCATTCAAAGAACTACCACATTCTTAATGTCGTGAGTTTTGGTAACCCGGTTCCTCCTCAGACAAAAAACTAATGAAGACTACATCCGGACTCGCCCTTACCAGCACATTCCACAGCTCAATAGCTACTCCTTTGGTCGATCCTTTCCTTCCGGTTTATTCCAAGGACTAATTTTAATGCCCAACCATCCAAAGGCACAACCCATACTAACTCCTAACTTTTTGTTAGATTCCAATCTTTATCGGATTAGTTTCCAATTCCTATGGGAATTCTAAATAATGAAACCGACCGCGATGAGTACTAGGGTCACGAAACCATAGGTAAAGACTGTTTCTCCACAAACCTAAACTGAAATTTCGATTAGGAGACACAATCGCAATGTGTATGAGTAAAAAATCTTGTTAATAAAAGGGGTCTGTTCTTCAATGGCTAAGCAAGGTAAGCGCAGCTGGTCCCAATAAAAAAGCAGTCTTCCTTTATTCCCACGGCGGATTCCTGATAAGCAGTCTCAACTCCACAGGTAACAGTAGCTTCCTGGGCCACTTACCCCAGCTGGCCTAGCTTTATGCCTGACTCTACGGCTTACTTGCTTTCCTTTCCCCTGCGTCGATAGCTGGACTCAACCAATTCAACACAAAACAGACAGAGGAATCTTGGACGTGATATCGAAGGTAATAGAACAAAGGAATGGAAGGGACCGGTCACTGGCAAGTCTGTTGGAAGAAGTCCTATAAAAGAAAGGCCTAGAGTCGACCGAACTGTAAGGAGGGATCTCATAGACACTGGACATAAGTCTTCTTGAACAGACTTAACCCAAAACTTCTTTGCGAATTATAAAGCTCCAGAGTGAGAAATTCAACTATTCTCCTTGGATATAGAAAGTCCCATCATCCCCAAAAGTTTCTCATACGATTGAGCCACCTGAAGGTGTGCAATCACCACATCATCCCCAAGAACCGCATACTCACGAAAACACCCTTTGATGCCCGATAGTTCCGCAGCTAACCACACCACATAATGGTGGGATAGCATGTAACCCTGTCTCTCCTGCCGTAACTAACCGCTTTCGTATAGCTGGATACATTGCCTTCTTATTAATATGTTTTTTCCCGAGGACAGAGAAACGATTTCGAACATCGTTTTCTGACCGTATAGATCAATCGTTGATTGGCAACAAGTATCAAAGAACGCATTCTATCAGACTCAGGCAGTGGTGATCAGCCTATTAACTAAACATTATTATGCCTTTTGTTCACTATATGGCATCACAGTCTATTTTCTTTCTATTACTATCTTTCTAGGTAAAAAACTGGATCAATAGCTTTTCAAAACTCTTCTCTTGCTTGCTTCATCTCGCCTGATAGTATGGCATTCAGTGACAGTAACAAGGCAGTGTTCACGCAGTCCTATGAGATAACCAGTAGAAAGTAGCCTCAACGCTCTTCCAATAAGAAACCTTACCACACCTTGAAGAGAAGCTCGGGTCAGTCCAACTCTAAGTTCTTCGGCATTCATTCATCTTTCTTCCTCCGACCGAGTAAGAGTCATTCTAGGTTAGGTCTCTGGTTAAGACACTAAGATCTCTTTCTTTCATACCACCAGGAAGCCTAGCTACTTTCTTTATCGGTGACTAAAAAAAGAACACTTTCACTAGCAATTCTTTTTCACAGCTTCAGTAATAGGCTCTCTTTTCTCTAGCCCAGAGCTGGCACTCCTAAAGCAGTTAACAATATGTGGGATTTTTCCCAATATCCTGCCTTCCTAGATTAAACTTTCAAGCAGTCAATCAAGTAGGCTGCTATTCCATAGATGGCATAGAACTCTTAGTCCGCGCTAGCTCACGAAAGAAAGCTTTGCAACTACGCTCTAACTATTGATATTGCAACTGCGCTAAAAGGGCACATCAGCTTTCTCTGTATGTGGATTTTGGAGTCGCACTGATCGGCAGGAAGAGCTCAAATTAGTAGACGGAAAAGAAGATGCAAAAGCTTTTGCACTTACTCGCAAAAACTCTTTTTTTTTCTGTATTTGGTACTTGTACTCTATGTAAGTCTCATTAGTTAATAGTAGAGCTCAGCTGGACTAAGCGAGGCAGTACTCTGAGCCATATCCAAGACTAGTAGCATTAGTTCCCCTCTCACCAAACCTTCCGAACTTGTGCGAGCCAATTGCGGTGACTTTTACAGTTGCTTTTCGTGCAGCCATTGGGATTCCTCTTCCATCTAACCTTAGTTCCCTTCTGCTTCGCTGCCTCACTTCTGGTAAAGAGGAGCAGCTTCCTAATCGACATCGGTCAGCACCTTGCCCCCTTCCATGACAGAACTAGAGAGCCGGTCTTTTTCCCGCCCTGACAGAGAAGGAAGGGAAGGTAGCAGCAAGCCTTACGTTAAGCAAGAAGGAACAAGAAGTCTCATATGTGCGATTACCAATTCCATTTCCATTTCATTAATAAAGAGGCAATGCACTAGTTGGAAGTGAAGTAGGGTCGGTAGATATAGGCTTCCCTTTTAAAAAGTCCCCTCGCGTAGGCCTCTCTTTTGTGACAAAGAGGCATTCCAATAACAGAAGTGAACCTGTAGCAGCACTGTCTATTAGTTATAAGGTTAATACCTTTGACATTCTATCGTAAATTTTTAATCGAAGATATTGCATTCTTTGCCTTAATGATGGACTTTCTGATCTTACTTTCATTCCTTCATTGATGTGATGTAATCTCGATTGAAGATGAATCATGTGCGGCATAACTCATTCAATTAGCTGTCGCTTTCCTTCAATTCCACTATAGGAAGTGATGTACCCGGTCTAGGCTAGTGAATCGGGCTTGCTTCTCTCCCTTGTAGGGTGCGTGGTGATATTGTGGGTTGTTGACCCTGGAAACTAGGAAATAGAAAGGTTACAGCCAACGATCAGAATGGCAATGAGAGATGGCAAAATAAGCCCATCCAGATAAAAGGGTCAAAAATTCCATGTGGCGGGAAAAGCTCTCGGAAAAGCCAATGAAAAAAGCCATGGGGAACATAAAAATGACACCGGTCAGATAGAAGGAGACATGCTTTGTCACTGGAGTTTTGTGTCAGGAAACCTAGTTCGGAAACTTGCTATCTTTGGAATCACCCATCTCGGGTTACCTAGCAGACACAGCAAAGAACCACGCTAATTGAGACACCCTACACCGTAGTAGTATACCTTAAGCCAGCAGCGAAAAACCAGATCAGAGACAGCCCAACCGAGAATTCGTCTCAATTAGGCGCTTGTAGGAGACTAGGAGGGGGGCCAGCCGTCAAGTAGAAAGGAGAGATGAAGGCACATAAGTTTACCAAAAGACAGTCGGCTTATACGATTTGTAAACTAGTACCTGAAACTTACAATCTCGAGCTCTAGGGCTTACTGCTTAACTTAATAAATACTACTTGCAGGCTTACTCCTAGTACCTGTGGCAGTTTACTATAGCACCAGCCCCGGGACTTCCTTACTTTATTCAATTCTTCTTCTGCCCTTCCTGACCTGGAATGACTTGCTTAGCTAGTTTCCTTGCTCGTGGGGTTAGACTGATAGTGGGATTAGATGGCTCCTAGTCTTATAGGGTTATAAGGTTTATCCACTTCCTTCCTCAAAAAAGGTGGAGACAAGTTTTAGAACCAGCAAACCCTAGAAGTCAAAATAAGGTTAGGTTCTAAAGCAGCTATCCCGAAGTAAGAGCTCAATTACATCGACCCTCGTTCTGGTGCAAGGTTCTCTTTTAAGTAATTCCTGAGGATAGAACTCTATTTAAGTAAGCTCATTGCTCTAAGGAGCCAAAGGGAATCAATAGTAGAGTAGTCAGGTCTTCCCCTGAACTTAAGCCATAGATGTACCCAACGATACAATAGACCAATAGAAGAGACAAGCGAGCCAGTAGAGCCAATGCCAGCGACTCCTGTAAGCCATAAAGCGACGGGCTAACCGGCACTCCTTGTCGGCAGATCGTTTGCTGTGAAGTTTCATGTCGGATTGTACACTAGCTTTGCCTTTCAGTCGAGCTGAATGACATTCACCCTCTCTGCGTGATTCCCATTTATGATAAAGCGTGTACTGATGGAGTCCGCGAGCAGCACAAGAGGTTCTTTCTAAGTCGGAGTATCGGGACTCACACTCATTGAACTTCTTGCGCAGAAGACGCACAGGACAAGCATTCTCGCGCATACCCCCTATTCCCTATTCTTTTAGTCAAGCCTATACTCTTTACTCTTTTTTACTCTTTTCAAAAAGGAAAGTAGTAGACCTATATGAACTGAATAAAGATAGGGACGTCGCTAATCGCCTACTTGATTGACAGGCATAGCTTTGATAGCTGCTTTATCTGCATGAAGTCAGTTATTACTTGTTCCATGCTTGCAGATCTGAATGAACATGCTCAAGGGTTCGAACAAGCCCCCCCATCTCAAGTCAATTTTCATTCACTTATCCTTCTCCGACGTCCCTACTTCGCTTGCAGCACTCCTTCTCTTTCTCAGGGAAAGCATATATCTACTGTACAATGAATAGCTGGGGAATACTCGCTTCAAGGTAATAGCAAAGAAGAAAAGGAGCTCTTCTTATGAATTCGATAAGGGCATGAAATGAGTCTACTGAAGTATTAGAGCAATTCTAGGTAGAGAATCCACTTTATTTATTTATACGATTCTGATCGATAACCTGTCTATCATTACTATACAAAATTTCCTAATATTGAATGAGGAGTGGGAAATGATGCAATAAAGAATAGACAGAGGGCAAAGCTGCTTAAATCAATAGATTGGAGTTCCTCTTCTCTTATTGTTGTTGACGGGAAAGGGATCTTCAAAAGCAAATACAGATGTTACGTTCTATTCTATGAATGAATCAATCAAGAAATAAAACAAGTTCGAATCTATTTACATCTTAGGATGTTAGTGATCGAACCGTTGGTTCTAAGCTAAGTACCTAAGTCGCTAGTCCTGGAAAGGCTTGGCATCAATAAAATGGTAAAGGGCGCTTCATTCAATAGATTGGACAGATGGGAACCTCTTTCTTTAATAATAAGCTGCTAGCGGGTGTAATCTGATTGTTTATAATGAGAATGAGGTTTGACGAATGGATGGAGTTCACGTAGCCATAGGCTTGGTTAGTGAGTAGATGTCATCCCGGGCTAGGAATCAGTCCACCGAAGAAGGCGAAGTAGCGAGTCTGGGGGCGCTATCGGCCATGTTCACTGATAAGCTTTGTTTGCTTCCTTTTTCCGATACCGTGGAAGAAAGCTAAGTACCACAGTAAATGGTAGTTAGGGAATGAGAGTCAATACATCAAAGGAAGGGTATGTAATAATACAGATGATATAAATTATATCACTCGCGTCGGAGTTATATCGCTCAACAACAAGCACCTTCCCCGTTGGTGGGACTTCTATTGCACCTGTCTCGCGCAACAACTAGCATCTGCCCATGTCACGCACCTGACCGACAACAAGCCTAACTTCAATAACAAGCCAATTCTCTCGATCTTCTCTTGCACCTGTTAAAGAAGTAGATCTCTCTACTCCGGTCTCATTACTTGAGGATTCGATCCATGAATAGGGCTTAACGCACCTGACACCACTCTTTCTTTTCTTAGCAGCATTCCCATCCTCCTAAGTAACAAGGCCTAATAGAACAAGCAGCTTTGCCGAACCAATGTAATAGATTCAGGAAGAGAACAAACAGGAGAAGTTTTTGCTTTTTATGCCCCATTTCCCTCTATCCGAAGTATCAGATGCAATTCCCACATCCGCTCGAGCTTCCTATAGCAACATTGAAATTGAATATCCTAGGTTCAGCAGAAGGAACATTACTATGACTTTCAAAAAGAGTTGCCATATCTCGGTAACGGGGTCTGTTGATTCGGAATCGTGGGATGAGTAGATGTAATAGATGATGAATCTTTCTGTGAGATTCCATGTATAGTTCCTTCCCGCGTCAATTGCCAATTCTTGGTCATTGAGATTCATGGGCGATTCGGATGTTGATTTTGGTTTGGAGCCCTATATCTTTTCCCCTTTCAAATAAATCGAAATGTTTGAAGTTTTTCTATTTGGAATCGTGTTAGGTCTAATTCCTATTACTTCTTTTCTGGATTATTCGTAACTGCATATTTACAATACAGACGCGGCGATCAGTTGGACCTTTGATTCATTAACATCTCTTTTTTATTGACTTCCTCCTTTTTTTATCCGCAGGAGGTTCAATTTAGGTTGCTGTTCAAATGAGTGAAGTTATTGAATTCTAATTAGACCTAACAAGAACAGAATCACGCTCTGTAGGATTTGAACCTACGACATCAGGTTTGGAGACCCACGTTCTACCGAACTGAACTAAGAACACTTTCTTATCACAGTAGATACGACTAAAAAGAAAAGGATTCTTTTTGTACCCCCAATACTAAACATGCATATAGTCTCATAAAATGAAAATGATGTATGTCCGAATCGATCTCAATGGATCCCTCGTGACTGCCCAGAGGAGAAGAATAGGTAGGGATGACAGGATTGGAACCCGAGATTTGACCCAAAACAAAGGCGCTACCAAGCTGCGCTACATCCCTTTCAATTGGTCTACAGTGTCATTATAGAGAATCACTGCCCTGTTTTCCACATCGGCAATGCACCTCCATCGATATTCAATTTCTCTTGCCATTTCTTCTTTATTGATTTATATACTCATCATCATCCCGCCAATCCTACCAACGCTTTCTTACTTATCTTATGAGCAAGGTTCTAAATAATCATCCCTTTGAATTGAATAAGCGAGGCTTTCCCGATAGAAAGATTTGCATGTGACAGAGATCCCAATTCCGTGTACCCAGTTAAGCAAGCCTCGCCGCCAGCTTCCACCCAGACAAAAAAGTGAGCGCCTAGCGCGAAAGGTTGCTTTACTAAGTAATATAACGTTAGCGCTTTAGTTTGTTTGATTGCTCATTAGTTTCGTTTTCAACAAGGGGCGGAGCTTGAAGAAGCGAGCCTAGAGTAGTAGCGCAGCCTATTACGTTTTTCAGGCCCTTTTTCTATAATATTAGTAAAGCGGTAGCACCCCTATAAAGTCAGGATATTCTGCTATCAATGAAACCGAAAGAAAGAAAAAAACCAGTGCCTTTCGTATAGATCGAGACTTGTAGCTTGATTCTTTACTCATTCCATACTGGGAAGAATCCCAGGTGATAACACTTCTTCCTATTTCTTTCTCAATGATATCCGACGATCAAGACAATTCCCGTGAAAGTCTTTCATAGAAGTGAATTCTGATTCTTACAAAGCAAATTACATTTCCTATTGATTTGTTCCCTGGACCTATTCTGATTCTGAATTATCCGTCGCCACGCTGTTCCCAAGGACTAGCAGAATCGAAATAGCGAAATTCTTGGGTCATCTCAATGGGTTCAGAAACCACACGTTTCTCTGGATCATCATAGCGTACTTCCACATATCCACTCAGAGGAAGGTCTTTTTGTAATAGATGACCCTCGAAACCATAATCTGTTGATATATTGCATAGATCTGGATGATTGATGGAAGAAACACCAAACATATCCTAAACTTCTCACTCCCACCGGCGGGCTGATGGAAACGGACTGACTACCGGGGATATTCATGTTACTTCATCTGCACTGGTTTGTACACGAATGCGTGAGTTATACTGAGTACTCAGTAAATTATAGACCACTTCATGTCTTCGTATTTTAGAGGGATAAACAACTCCGCAAATATCGATCAAAACTTGAACCCTTGTATAGGTATGCAATTGAAGAAAGCACAACAATTGAAATGGGCAGTCCGTATTGGTATAAGAGCTATTCCCATGTTCTGATCTTTCCATTTTTTTTACCCATTTCTTGGGTAAAGTCTCCCAACTATATTTGAAAATGAATTGGTTATCCATAAAAATAAAGAAAGCTTTCTTGTAGTTCCGCTTCTTGCTCGAAAAATGAGGAAAGACTTGTCAGAAATAGTTGGCTTGGTCTGACCAAGAAAGGCATGGGACTCTTTGGGCGTTCTGATTCTTCTTCTGTTACGATAAAACTAGTTGGATAAACAGATCGCTCCTAAAAGCAGCCCAGATTGATGCACGTGGAAAAACAGTCCTTTATACACTGTGTTCGGATTCCCCCATAATCCGTAGCCCCTCCCCGATCACCCTTTCTTTTAGTTTTTTGATGAAGATCTCATTGTGATGTCGCGTTCCCTCTTTTCTTTCATTTCACTCTATTGTATGAATTCAAACAATAGAGGAGTGGGATACTCAAAAAGTAGTGGCAGGAATCGATTTCATCGTAGGGGGCATAGTCATTGTTCTTAGTTTTCTGTAAGTTGATTGCTGCCCGGAATTCGTGATCCTGGCTCAGACGAGAGAAAGCTAAGGATATACTTCTCAAATGCAAGTGCAAGTCAAACGAGATACCTCTTGCAGTATTAATCACTCGTTCATCTGTCGAACCATCCCTGCCTGCCTTCGTCCACTCAGTCTGAGTGTTCTCAAATCCCAAGTCAGGTGTGACTCATCAAAGACCACCGCACAGGAAAAGCAACTAGTAGTTGATCCTATTCCTTAATGAAAACATTGGAGGGTGGGGTAGCATGAGTTGGGGATGGAGGAAAATATTGTCTATTCGGTGTATTTTGAGACCTGATATATGGTCTTTGCTCAAAAGTGGAATGCAAACAAATGTTTGGAGTGATAACTGGTGCCATATAAGTCCGCTGAGTTCCTTTATTTATCCTCGTGCTATAGCAAATGCAGGGTTCAACTTAAAGTCGCCGGTTAAGGATGTTATTGATGCGAATGGGAATTGGAGATGGCCTCAAGCTTGGTTAGATTTGTTTCCGATCCTAATAACTATTCAAACGCCTCAGCTGATTGAAAATGCTCCTGATCGTTTGGTTTGGAAAGCTTTGGATGGGAACGTTGGTGATTTTGAATCGGCCCAAGTATGGAACACGATTCGGAATAGGGATAATATTGCGACATGGGCTCACATGGTTTGGTTTTCTCAATGTGTTCCACGCCACTCTTTTCATATGTGGCTGGTGATTAAGAACAAACTGAAGACTCAGGATCGGTTATCGGTTTGGGAAGCTGGAAGTGCAACAAATCTTAATCTTATGTGTTGCCCGTTGTGCAAAAATGATCGAGATAGCCGGAATCACTTGTTTTTTCAATGTGCATTTGCAGATAAAGTTTGGACAAATGTGAAGAGCATGGTGAACTTGGAAAGCGTAGATAATACATGGCAGTCCTTAATGGTGTGGATCGATCAATATTCAAATTCTAAGAAAGTTGATGACATTGTATGTAAATTGGTGATTGCTGCGACTACCTATTATATTTGGCAAGAGCGGAATAGTCGGCTTTTTAGCTCTATTCATTTGACTGAGTCTCAAGTTGCGGAGAAGATCAAAAATTCGGTTCGATTAAGACTTATGGGCTTCAAGTTTCAGCTGGATTCGGCTAGGAGAAAGATTTTCAGTATCTGGAAGATTAATGATAGCAAGGATGATCAACCTGATCCGGGCTAGAAGTTTTTTGTATTAGATTAGATTAGAGTTTCGGCCAATTTGTTTTTGGGCATGGTTGTGTGTCGTTTTGATACCTTGTCTGGTTGTTTTTGGTTGGTTGCTTGTTTGCTGTCCTAGGCTTGATATGCCAAGTCTAGTTGGTGTGTCGCTTTGACACATCTTTGTTCTTATTGGTTCATTTATAAAATTCCCCGGGGTAACCCTTTACCCAAAAAAAAAAAAAACATTGGAGGGTCACAATGCCTTGTTTAAAGACCAAAGGGACTAGAACAATAGAGTTCTAAATCATAGTAGTAGTGCTTGTTTGTTCTGACATGTTTATCTTGTTCTACAGTCCTACAATCTGAAGAGGACTGGAAGGGCCCATCTATCCTAGTGAAGTGAACCTTTAGCTAAGCTCTGATCAGATTCCTCTTTGCTCCTCAAAAGCACCACAACCTTCAGAACCAATTCTTAGTTCAGTCTTCCCAAAAGCTATGAAAGGGAGGGCATCAATCAATAGAATGCCAGAACTCTAGTTGAATTGACCGTATGAGTTGAACATAGTGAAACGAATCCTCATCTCACACATAGGTAGCTGCGAACAAGGAAGAAAAAGAAGGACATGTAAGCCATAAAGTGGATGTCAACGACTCCGATGCAGTTGGAGGAAGAGTTGCTATTGAATTTCTTGGAGTCCGTTTTGAAAAGGCATAGCTGCAATTGCTTGTAGTTGAATCGATCTTGCCTTGGTGTTGACCTATAGGGAGATTGACCTTTCACCTCCGCTTATCACGAAAGATTATGCCTTCGGAATGAACGAAGATTTGATCCAACTCCAATGCTAGGAAACTTCTGAGACTAAAGCCTCCCTTACCAAAAGCAGGTACAGGATCCTGCAAGACGGGAGGAAGGAAGATTCGAATGATAGAACAGTCGACAACTGGCGAACGAATTAGGCTTTTGAGAACGACTAAGCACTAAACAGTGAAACGTGAGAGGTTCATTGTTTAAGCTTCAATAGTGAGGGCAGAGAGGGTCTAACAGAACTTGACTTAGAGGAACGACTGAAAGTGAAGGTTTCTGTCCGTCTAGCATTCATGCCTCATCTTTCAGATTGATCTATCATTCCATACCTGATTTCTGATATATCTATGCCTTTCTTTCCGGTGTTCATGCGGGAACCTCAAACCTTTTTCGGAAGCCGTGGGTCGCTGGCAACAAGCTATGACTGATTCGCTTTAAGCCTTAGAGAAAAAATGGCACTGACACATAGGGAAGGTGCCCCGGTTTATCCAGAATAGATGGGTAGGTTGTCTATTAGAGCCTATTAACAGCTTATACTGTAAAGGATTGCCAACTTTGACTTGATCTGCCGCTCAACTAAACGTTGCCTCTTTCATCCGAATCTCTTTCCTCAACATTACATACAACTATGGATCGCGATTCCCGGCACTAAGAGAAGTTATCATTTCTCTCATCGGTGAAGAACCGGAGAGAGAAGAGCGGAACTGCTTTTTCCAGGCCACCTACATCTGATCCATCTGGCGAAGAGGGTACGGAACCAATACGAGCAAGCAATCAATGCCTCCCTGGAACCTGACCTAACTGTCAATCCGGAACCGGGGGAACGTAACACTCCCTTTTGATTATCCATGGAGTATTCCCCAGCCAGTTCCAGGCCCAGGCTTAGGCGCTTGACTAAACCAATCTCTCAACCTGAATGTCTTGCCTTTCCGCAGTCCACTTCACTAATCAATGGAAGAGTCAGCAAGGCAAGCATCAACTTCTGCTTCCGCCTAAGCCGTGCTTGCTGCTCCTGCTCTTCTAATTAGAGAACGCACTAAAAGCATACCTTATCTCAGGGGCATGAGTACACTGCTTTCACACTCAAACTCTCCTACTGTGTGCTGTGTGTGCTTTCAAGCAATAAGACTTTTCTAAACGAACCACCGCTGATGAAGTGCCCCATACCTACACTTAAATAAACCTTCTTTTAGGAAAGGGATAAGCTGTAGACATCTACTTAGGTTATTAAGGCATTGTAGTCTTCTTCTTTCGAACTCGATGCTCTCTTGTTCTTTCCAGCTTTACTGTTGTTCTTAGTTATGGATTAGTTTTCTTCCTGGTGCTTCCCTTCCAAAACTTTGGTTCTATTTTGACAATCAATCACTTTCGCTCTACTTTGTATGCCAAGTAATAGCTGGACTGTAACTAGATTCTACTCTCTTCTTATTCGTGATTGTTGAGTTAGATGCCATACTCAAAAGGATCTCTCCCTAAAGCTGTAGACTGATCCCTGTTTCTATATTCCTCACATGATCTGCCCGTACTCTCTTAAGTCGACTTCTTTGCTGCCTTTCCGCGGAAAAGTGATTTTATAGCAAGCTTCTTTCCTGCTTTCTAGTATACTGATTCTCTTTCTTATGCTGTTTTCTGCCTGTAGTGTTGTTCTGTCCCTACTATTGAAACACTGGATGCTCTTGCAGCTCCTCTAGTCATTGAACCAGCGCACTCCAATACAAGCTTCTCTTCTTTAATGAATGGGACTGACTCGGCTAAGTAAAGTGTAGGATAGGCACTTACTCGTCTTTAAGGAAAGGGAGCAGTAGACTTCCTCCCTTCCCTCCCAATGTCCAGTGGCTCTGCTCTAGCAAAGAGACAATCACTTGAGCTTTTTTCTCTTAATGGTGATGATATTATATTCCCTAACAGTGCCCCCCCTTAAGTCGACTAACTCTACTAAAGAGAAAAGCGCTCTCTGCTCTTCCAGTAAGCGCTTGGAGCTAGTATTTGATTGCTATCAGAGTTAGAAAACAAGTATCCCCCTCTCTCTTACTGCTAGGATAGTGCCCATACCTACACTAAAGGATAACCTGAGATAAGGTATGGAAGCAGTCTGATTATTTCCACTTGAGTTCGACTCGAAAGGTCTTTCAGTGACCGAGTTCAGTGACCAAGGCTAGGCAACAACTCACTAGTCGAAAAAGACACAGCTAGTCTTGGGATCAAGGCTTCTTTCCTTTGTTGAATCAGGAATAGCCGACTCCAGGTAAATGCTTTTCCCAGCTCAAAGGCAATGACTAGTAGATCCCTTTTTCCTGGCTATATGATATCATATCAGACAGAATAGACCGGGCCAAAGAGCACTAACCAGGAGCGAAGGGTCCAGAAGTGAGCGGAAGGAAAGGGAGTGAGTGCGCCGCAAGACTAGAGAAGGAAACTTGTGAAGTGACCTTAACTCGGGAACAGATTCGATAGGGCCGCGAGAACCCTTGTTTTTGTCTTTCTCTCGTGTCCGGCTATTCCTGCTGAGTCCTCACTCTGGTTAGACGGGAGAATCACTGTAGATAGCGATAGAAGACGCGGTACACAAAGTGGTCTTAGCATGAAGGGAGAAAGGGAGGATGTGGGACCATTCCTGATATCCACTCATTCGATATACGACTTCGAAAGCTTACACGCACGAAATAGCCTAGGAAAGAAGAATCGAAAGCATCGAAGTGCTAGCAGACCCAAAAACTAGCACGGAAAATAGGGAGCATTGCACCTTAGCTGACTTCCAAGGCTTGTTAGGCTTGGCCTGATAGAAGGAATGCGGACGAAGAGCTTTCTCAGACTCCCAAAACATAGGAGTACGGTCATAGAACGAGTCCCGAACCCGAACCGGTCAAAGGTCAAAGACGGACCTGCCATACTCTAATTAAGAATCTCAGTTCCCAGGCTATTAATGAAGAGGAGAAGGAAAATATATCATAACAGCACTTCTTATAGTGGAATTAGAATCGACGGATTCTTTGATGCGACAGAACAAGACGGTAAAGCAACCACTCATTGTCGTTTAGTTGTCCGTCACTCGTAGTCTCTGTGTCAGAGGTGGTTGTTCGGAAGGGTTTGACAACGTAACAGACAGCTAGGCAGTTACTACGCAATACACATTGGGGTGGTGCAACAATGGAACGACTAGTAGTCGTAGACTAGCGGTGTTATGGAACAACTACCCGGCGAGTGGTAATAACGATAACTACAGTAGGTTTGAAAGTAGCGTTAGGACGACTGGTTCTCGTAGTTGTATTACCCTAACACGACGACTCAAACAACTACGAGTGCTCCCAAGACGATGAGACGCATGCGCTATACCGTCGAGTATTGCTTACGAAGTAACCACAACTCGTTGTAGGTCCTCCCCTTACATTACAATCGAGTAGCTTTCACTCCTTCGCTTGCAACGTGCAGTTGGTTTACCTAACGCATGGCTTCCCCAACGCCAATAGTCGCATGAGTTCTCCTAGACGATAACCCATGCCTTGAAACAAACCGCATGATGCGTTCCGGAGTTGCCGTAGTTCTGTTACCGCCTTGCCGTCTTGGATTGGGAAGGATACGACAGGCTCAATTCAAGGACACTCAATTTCAGGCTTTCGAAGCTCTGACGCTTTCTGTCGCATTTGTTCTATATTTTGTATACCTATCATTTTCACTTTATTTAATCATACCTAGGTAGCTCTTCGTTCATTCGGCAGAGGCGTAGAGCTATCTACTTGGTCGCAACTGGCTCTGCTACGCTAGGTTCTCCTATGGCGCTACGCATTGTTCCCTTCGGTCGAGCGAATCCCATTGTTCCGGTCCGAGAATCCCTATGTCTGAGGTCGAGCAGCTACGCTCTCGTTGGTCGAGGTTAGATCCTCGTATGTCGCCACTCTCGTCACTGGGCGTTCTCACTTTTGCCTTGTTATCTCAGGACACTCTGCCAGGTTGTTCCTTGTTGACCGGCCTTGTGATTCTCGTTATAGAATGTAGTGCCCAACAGTTTAAAGGAACGGGTGAAGTCTCGGGATCTGCTCTAGTCGAGTAAGATATTTCCCCTGTAGAGTAGTCTCCGTATCAGTCCACGAGCTAAGGCGCAATTGCCTTCTTAGAGCCAGTAACTTCGTACTGAAAATTGGAGAAAAAAGAGTGACAGAGGCATCTTCCATTCATCTCGATTTTGGTTTTTCTGCACCATATTTCGATCTCCCTTTTCTTCGATCCAGAATTCCCAACAAATCCTTGACTCCTCGAATACAATGGGATTTCACACCTGGCGAATCTTTCACTCTACCTCCTCTTATTAAGACTATAGAATGTTCCTGCGAATTATGACCTTCGCCCAGAATGTGAGCAAATATATCATGTCGATTGCTCAACCGTACTTTGGCTATCTTACGTGGAGCTGAATTAGGTTTTTTCGGTGTTCTCGTTGGTACACGCGGGCGTACTCCTTGCTTCTAGGGACATTGATCCGAAGCTCGAGTACGGTCCGTGCATCGTTTTTCTTCTCTAGCATGACGAATCAATTGATTTAATGTAGGCATCGTGCTCTTGACTTTTGTCCTTCCCCCCAATTTTTGCCATATCGCTAGTGGTTACTCCCTATCCGAAGCACCCCTTTTCCATTCATAGAGAGATCCAATCGTCAAAATCAATAAAAAGGCCATCATGGACCAAGATCCAAAGGGATCAATCTTGTTGAGAGGTACTACCCAAGGAAAGGAAAAGGTGACTTCCAGATCAGGGATAATAAATAAAATAGAAACAAGATAAAATCGTATATCAAAACGACTTCTGGCATCACCGAAAGGATCGAAACCACATTCGTAGGCCGAAAATTTTTCTGGATAGGTCGAACTATTGGAAGCAAATGGAAAAGGAACACCGAGTGGGATCAAAGAAACTAGCAGACTGATCACTAAATAGATACAAATAGGTGCAAATTTTGACATCACCACAGCCCACTTTGTTTTCTCGCTCCTTGCTCGCGGAGTGGCATACCGAAAAAAGATAGGATTTGAATCGATGACTTAAGCCCTTGTGCTATTCCCCCCTGATCGTATCGTAGATAGCAGTCAGAGTCAGTACGCTTTCTATTCTCTTTATATTATATATGAAAATAGATAAGAAAAGAGGGCTGCCGAGGCCCGGAACTTCTCCGAGAGGTTCCTTTCGATACTCTGCGCACAGAAGCGATATCGAACATCACTTATTGTCATTTCTCAATTGATGATACTTCATTTAACTACTTAATAAGATAAGAAGATCCAAAAAAAGATCAAATAACAGAAGGCGGAAGGTCGATTAGGAAAGGAGCTTTTCAAATCAAAGAATTCGTTGATTGCAAAGCCTTCTTTCAGATAAGTCGTTTATAAAAAACTCCTTAACTCATTAACTCAGGATCGGTAAAGGCCTTACTCTATTCCTTGTCAGGAATAGCGGCCTTAGAGCTTCTACTACTATCGGCTATCTAACTCTCGGGAAATCGGGGGTTTTGTCGGGGAATCGGTGTCGTGGTGGTGCTACGAGATGGCGATTTATCGTATAGAAGAATGGATCCGCGGACCTATTGATTGACCATAGATGTGAACCGATTGACTGCTACCTAAGAGAAGATAAGTAGTTCTTCTATCGTTCAAGGGCAAGGGGAGAACATGTAGCGGCTTGCCTAGATCTCGTATTTCCCACGTAGTCCGTCGAAAAACCAATGATTCTCCTCTCAAAGTAATAGAGAGATCCTTTTCTTTTTCCGGTATGTAGCTCCGCGAGCAAGGAGCGCATCATCATAGCAGGGCGAAAACGAACATAGGATCATGGCCCTTTTCTTCTTTCTTTTGCTGCTGATCTCACATCGAGAGCAGCCCCTTCGAATTAGGATATCACTACTGGCACGGACTGCGCAGGAAGTTGCGATCCTAAAATGAACTAGAAAAATCACCGCCCATTACCAAATTAGACACCTAGTTTCATTAACGTCGGCTTATCTGTCAGTCGTGTTGGGTCCGCCGCTCAGTTGAAAACTATGAAACAAGTCTGCGGTAGTTCAAAACTGGAATTGGCACAATTACGTTTATTAGAAGTGGACAATCGAGTGGTTGTACCAGCCAAAAGTCATCTGCGTATCGCCGGACCGCCCCCGCCGATGAATAATAGGTACCACCACTCCAGACAAAGTTAGTGAGCCGTGTAAGAGGCGACCATTTCGCGTGGTTCAGAGGGCACTTAAGTCAGCCGCCGGCGCCCGACAGCGTCTTGACCCCTATCCAATTTTTGGGCCAATTCCCCCTTCGTACTACCAAAAAATGAGATTCTTGCCAAATCCGAGATTTCTGCTCCAACCATTACCAAACTAATACCTATTCTGTTTAGTACCTCAGGTGCTTCTGTTGCGTATAATGTAAATCCAGTAGCGGATAAATTCCAACGAGCCTTTCAAACTAGTACTTTTTGTAATCGACTCTATAATTTCTTCAATAAACGCTTGTTCTTCGATTAAGTTTTTAATGACTTTCTAGTCAGATCGTTCCTGCGTTTCGGATATGAAGTTTCAGTTGAAGCTTTAGACAAAGGTGCTATTGAGATATTGGGCCCTTATGGTATCTCGTACACATTCCGACGATTGGCCGAGCGAATAAGTCAACTTCAAAGTGGATTTGTTGTGCGAAGAGTGCGTTATGACCCGTGGCCGCCTGCCTGGTGGGGGTGGCTCCTCTGTTGTGGGTAAACGGGAAACACGACTCTACGAACCCGAGGAAAGGCTGCACAGTAGTAGTAGGGGCGTTAAGACCAGAGCTTTTTATAGTGCTAGCAGGAATGCAAGTGAATGAATCCCATCCTCTAGCGAGTAAAGTGCTTACGCCCCTTTAGAGAGAGGGGCGCGCTAGCGCTTGACTAATAGAATAGGGGGCTGAGAAGCTCTTGCTTGCTGTCTACTTCGCGAGCCTTCACTGCCCCGTTCTGTAACTTACCTTCTTCCGTCCGTCCACGAGGTTGTAAAAAGAGAGAAAGGGGCGGCTATCTAGGGGGAGTCGTTTCGGTTGTATGCCACGAGGTCCCTATGGACAAGGGGACAAGTGAATCATCGCTTTTGGGCACAGGCAGCCCTCTACCATCTATCCCATTTCATTCCATTGTCTCGTATTGTGCTGTACCGTATCAGACCAGATACATCTATTGAGTGAGAGAAAGGTAATCTATTTCATTCTATTTTATTCATTTTGATATTGATAGGGATCCCCATTCATTCCTAGATTCCCGGATTGATTGTCCCTACCTAACTACATGGTAGTGGTCTAGGGAGCGCAATTGCTAGAGCACGGGAGAATGAAGAGTAATGATTTCAGCAAGAGCAGCCGGACGGACTACTATAGTGAGTCTAGTGACTACTAGAGTAGAGTTAAGTCAAAAGGTATGGTATAGCAGCCTTTCCGAGCGAGCCTCTGGGATCTCCTGTAAACCCCCATGATGTGGTAAAAGGAGGATATTAGGGGAAGCAGTGAGTGGAGATTCCCCTGCAGAGAGCCGGATGAGGGGAGACCCTCACGTCCGGTTCGGAGGGCGGGGATATCCCGACCCTACTATCATTATGCCTTGCAATGTTACTTGGTTCAACTCTATTTGTGAACTTTTCTCGTATGTGGGACTCTCTATCTTCTTGGGTAGATAATCGATCGTCTTTCATTTGGATAGTGAGTTGTTTTTATAATAAGTCAAGTCAAGAATCATAATCGAACTGGAGGAGCTTGCCAGGATGGCTTGGTAAGCAAGCAAGCAGTTATGTAGGCGCCAACTCCCAGTTCTTTCTCTTCTTTCTTTTTTGCTCGGAAGAATAGAGATCCGTTCGCAACAAGGTAGCCATAGGGATAACCTGTGGCTAGATTGAATCCTATGCCATCAAGTTCTTCAAGTCCGGATTCATGGATAAGCCTTCAGCTAAGAGAAGGAGAAATGCTATAAGTCAAAGTCAACTTCGTTCATCACTACGTTCTTTCACCCCTGAAAGCTAAGATGTGGAATAGCGCTAGCTAACAAGTAAACGAGTGAATCTTGCGTAAGTGAATGGAAGTAGGTTCGAGCTAAGCAAGTAAACTACTTCTCTTCGTTGCGTAGGCGAAGTGAGTTGGCTGTTTCGAGCTAGGGCTAAGCGAGCCAGAAGTGCTGGAAGTGAGCTGGAGTTCGTAGGCTAGGGAGCAACGGCTGATCAAAAAGCGAAGATAGGCGCATAGTTCAGCGATCTACAATAGTGGTAGAGGTCCCGATCAGGTTGTTTTAACAAGCTAGTTAGGCCGGATAGGCTAAACTAGTAGTTCGTAGTTCCCCGGGTAGGTGCTTATCTTGTTAGGAACCGAAGGCTGTTTGCGTACTTGCTTGTTAACTGAAAAGAAGCCAATAAGGCGCAATTACAGCTACATTGGATAGGGAAAGGGTTGAAGTTGCGAAATCAGGCATAGGGTGTACGAATAGCACTGATCGTAGACTATCCAGATGCTTATGGGGCAAAACAGACCGATTGATTAGTTCCCGTGATCGTAGATCCACTTTAGCTAATGCAACTCGGGAAGAAGCTGCTAAGATCCCGTCGCTTACAAATGCTCCAGCGTGAAAGAAAGACTTTTTAGGTACAGGGAGAAATTCGTACAATAGTGCGAGGACGGAAAAGAAAACGACCTTCTTTGACGCATGTTCTCCCAATAGTGCGAGTACTGACTTGTTCGTAGAAAAGAAGAGTCCTGACTAGTATACCGTCTGCTATTCTTATTAAATCTCAAGATTGAATTGGTAGTTGTACAATTGAATACGGTATGGGTAGGAGTCAAGTGGAACATAGAATTGTTTGTAGTCAAATTGAACATTGAATTGTTTATTGACAAGTTTGTGGGTATGTGGTTTTTGCATTTCGTTCAATAGGGGGAACACGAGACCTGTAAAGAAAGGGGAATACAAATCAATTTTTTTAGATTTTGATGCATTAGTAGGATTCATTCTTTTCCTCTCCACAGATACCGAGATCTATCCTTAGATAGACGCACTAGAAAGTTGAACAGGAAAGTTGAGACTGGCTTGTTCATGAGGCTAGTTCAGGAATGAAGGTTTTCTAGTTTCAATATATAAATACCGTTTAGCCCTCACTCGCCGGTGGGTTGTGATTGAGCTTAGCTTGGCAGATCTCGCACCGTAATGTGAGTGCTTATTTACGAAAGATAGATTGTTGGTATGGCTGCTGCTACCAAAAGCACACTAAGTTAGTCACAGGTAGAAACCTATGAGCTCTACTAGCTCTCCGACTCTATAAACTGAACTTTTATTTCCCACCGTTTCGCCCCTTTACCCCATCTTTCTTGCTTGCTATGAGCGTTACTGCTACTCAGAACGGTCTTTCTTTGCCGGTTGCCGAAGGCTCTTAAAACCGACAGAACGACCCGGTAACGTTGCACTCCATCGGTTGATTTAGCAGCAGTAGCATCAGTGGCTTGGCTTTTCGGACTGAAGGAAGAATCCTAGGGTGGAACCAGAAATAAACGGATAGAACCGATTCAACAGGGACTGAAGCTGACAAGCGATAGCCAAGTTAGGTGTAGGAAGGAAGATAAGCATCCTAATCCTCTTTTTCTTCCTTAGCTTAGTCTGCTCTTAACACTTCTCGGCAAGTCTAATAAAATACAGACTCTCTATGACTCAAAACCCCCAACCTGCATCATACCAGATCAGACTAGTCGCTTCGAGATCCCTTTCGCCATTTGAAGAAGAAGAAAGAGATCTTGCTGTACGAGCTCTATTGCCCGAGATGGATGTCGAAAACCCTATCTTTCTTTACATTAGTTCAGCCGCTGTATCAATACCTATAGGTGAAGCAGCGGATCGGGCAGTGTATTTATCTTCAGAAAGACGAGGCGTAGGCCAAGAGCGAACCCTTCTTGATTCATCAGGGTCAGGAAGCCCACATCACCTAAGTCATTTTCTGATTTGTCTGTAACGGCAAGTGGGGTGGAAGTAGAAGAAAGGCAAACGCAACGACCAACCTCAAGATTCAGAATACAAGTTCCGAAAGAGCTCAATCAAAGAAGGAAAATGAGCCCCAACTCCCTTGACCTAGTTTAATCGGTGACGTAGGGAAGCTACTAGAGCCAGGCGAAGACGACCGTGCCTTGAACTTCCTCAAGCTTAGGCCCTAGCCAATACCACAGAATAAAGCAATGGATGGATGAGGGGGCAAGAGGGGAGTTGTAAGTCAGTTGAGAGACTCAATCAAAAAACCTCGAAAAGGGAGGGGAAGACATCGAGATTGGTATCTGTACACTGATACTAGTTGGAAAGTCAAGCCCCGCCAACAAAGGCTAATCATCAGCTACCCTGTCAGCCAGAAGAGCAGAAGCAAACAAATAACATGTCGTTTGGAGGACATATTCCCTACGTGGATCTATTATAAAAAGAGGGCCTGGAAAGTCTCATCGTCAAGTTTTGTTAGTGAGACCGAGATCCCCTCACTGGAAAAATGAAAGAATAGGTCCCAAGTCGATGATTCATTCAAAGATATAGCCTATGTGCCGCGAGTAGGTCTTTTTGTTGGAGATTTAGCTACAATAGAGAAAAGAATTAGCTCAGGTTCACAGCCGAAAGAATCACAAGAAGAAGAACAAAATGCATATTCTATCTACCATAGAGAAAAGGATATAGAAAAGGAACTAAAGCCCTAGAAACGTCTGAAGCGTATGCTTTTGCCTAAGCTTCTCAGACTCTCTTTGAGCTTCTTAGCTCCCCTGCTTAATTTCTTTCTTATATAAGATAAGCGTGTTGATCTACCA
Organism: Helianthus tuberosus; assembly: GCA_030545235.1. Lineage (NCBI taxonomy): Eukaryota > Viridiplantae > Streptophyta > Magnoliopsida > Asterales > Asteraceae > Helianthus > Helianthus tuberosus. Next base: position 116,891,316 of record CM060407.1, read on the forward strand.
CGCTGCTTTGAACGAGGAGATGGAGATGCATCCTCGAGAAGTAATATTGGACCGGGAATCAAAAAGGGAAAAAAGTAAAGTCTAAGCGTATATGGCACGAAAAGGAAATCCGATCTCGGTAAGAAACTATCAATCTATTTGTATTGATATCTTAATATATCTCGTTTTGATTTCTCTTTCGTTGACCCTCATAAAGCTGGGGATACCGATTATGGCTTCTTGTGACTCCGGGGATGATTGGATTGAAGGGGGCGGGTCTGAAGCTTCCTCTTCGGCACCACTCCAGCAGGGGGAAGCTTCATCTCATACCAACCCTACTGGTTCACCATCTTTATCTGAATAATTTCCTATTCTTAGGATGGCATCTCCTGAACTAAAAGAGATGGAAGAACAATGGAGAGACGAAGAAGATGAAAGATAATCTTCTGCGCGCGAGATGCCTGGTCCGTCCGATGCCAGACCTTAAAATCCGGCGCTTATTTCAATTCCGATCTCTACTATTTCTCAGGATACCATATGGGACAACCTTGTTCAAAAGAATTTTAGCTTGGAAGCATCCCTCCGTAATCGAGTTTTGCGCTTAAAACATAGTCCATTTCTTCTGGGTAAGGCCGTGGATCAGTATTGGTCTGACATAAAACTAGAACTTGCTGAGGCTCCCTCTCAGAGGGAGTATAACCAATGAATCGAGTTTGAGAATAGGGATCTCCTGATCCGTGAACTCAAACATGAGTCATTAACCCTTTTGAATAAAATGCTAACAGAGTATCCCACATTACGGGAAAAGGCCCCCTACAATCCTGAGGAATGCCTCATAGACTTCTTGAACGAGAAGGAAGAGCTGACCCCGGAATGGGATCCCGTAAAAAAGGACGAGCAAAATATCTCATTATTGAAGGATATTCTAAGAGATTGTAAGATACATGGCCCTAAATCCTACTATATAAAAGAAATTTTGGATGCACGCCTACCTTGGGAACGATAAAGGATTATGCCAGAAGAAAGAGTCTGAGGTTGGGTTGGACGACATACAACTGGGTACAGAATTCACTGAGATTAACTTTAGATATAGCGTTTCCAGTATAGCATTTACTTTTCGATATCCCGCTACTTCTGGTACAGCCTTTCCTGAAACAACCAAAACTGATTAAGAAACATCAGTCGAAAGAGGCCTTCTTCTACTTATTTATGGAGTGTTGCTTAGTTTGGCTAAGCCATATATCTCGTACCTGGCCTTGTGATACTATACTTCCTTTCGAGTGCAACAACCTCCTCTCCATCCCTTACTGCTTATGTTCTCTCTTTACCTTTACTTACTGGTGGGGCACCTACAAATCTAGTAGGAAGGCTCGACTCAACATAGACAGATAATAAATCAATAGCTTTCTCTCCACCATTCCTTCATGAAAGGACTAACCCCCTATCCAACATACTCCATTGCGTAATGAGGGTTTAGGTCTAAGGACAGCTAATGAAAGTATTCAACGAAAAGATGTTTGCTTCAAGGGACAGGCCTTTATAAAATAAAAGGACCATGACGAGAGAGCCCCTTGGGCAAGCAACCGCACAACGTCCATCCTTACCGTGGCACCATAACACTAAAAGATAGACACTAGTTCGATTTGAGACTTAGGCTTGTGCGCCCTTAAAGGAGTACAGATAGAGTTGGCTTAATTAAGGGAAAGCAGACTCGCCTGCCATAGCCCAGTTAACTATTGGAATCAGGAGCTTCCGATCCCATCCCTTCAATCACCGTTACTCGATCTGAACTGGAACTGACCTGGAACCGAACTACCACACTACGTCCTGCTGCTGCTTCCCTGGTCTGACTGGAACTATTACTAAATGCGATTTCTGGACCACGTTGATGGTACCAGCTTGAGTGAAGGAAGTTGCAGTAGAAAGAAGAAGGCATTGTTGCCCAACCAATCAGATCAGTCACCGGGGAAAAACGTGGCAAGTCCTGATCTAAAGATGTTGCTTGGAGAAGGTGGCAAAAGAGCGAAGCGAGGGTCTGAAGGAGGCAAGATGGACGAAGTGGAAGTTACCTTAGCCCCTAAAACAAGTTGGAAGAAGAATCTGCCCATCTTTTTTCTTGATGAATCGAGGGGAACCTGATAGAAAATATGGCACGAAGACTGCCTGAAAGGGGGTCTCATCTCTCACTGCAGCACTTGCCGCCTACCCCTGAAATGGTCGAGAAAGCAGATCTGGTGAACGAACCAGCTTGAGTGAAGGTTATTATTCCAGTACCAAGTTCATATTCTAATTTGCAGGATCCACAAACGAGACTGAAAGTCGAAGTGGACTACAACTCGATCTCGTGATTGCTCGGGTCTTGTAACATCCTGTTTCTGCCTATTTAACTAAGGCTCTCTCTTGACCAGCTTGGCATTGGGGAGCGAAGCGATCGATCTTGTTTGACTGATGTGCTCACTGGTTCTTTTAGATTGGTAGCTTCTTTCCCGTCTTGGTCCGTGTCGAAGAGAAAGAGCGGGTTCTCGCTCATAGATGGGGAGAGATTGGCTAAGCTCCGCACCAGGATATCAAAAACTACAGAATGCCACACCAGTGCAAGAGCAGGAAAGAGAGGATCAGTAGTTTTGGTATCCGTGAACTGAGCATATTATACATCTTAAGCTTTTCTATCCTTCTAGCCCAATTGAGACTCATTTCCTTTTTCTCAGTAGTGAATGGATTCATTTACGGAGGTTCTTTTTCGTCTGTTTCTGGGGTCATTTTCTTGACTGTCTTAGTTTCAGTAGAGATAGCACTCTTCTGTTTATCTCTTTCATTAGAGGAGACTCTGAGAGTGACTTTACGCCTCTTCTTATAAATTCGATCATAAACCCATATATTGACTGGATCCATTTTCATATAATAGTGAACTGTTGGAAAGTAATTAGATTGATAGATCACTGGGCGACCCCCTGCTGATGCCAACCAGCCTATACTACTCTTGATCAAATGGATCAAACATACCAGGCCTCTATATTCCTTATTCCAGAACTCAAAGCAGACCTTTGCAAGAGTGTAGCTCTCCTTACGAGTGATGTACTGAGAGAGTTTTTCCTTGATATCGTTGGCAGTGCTCATGAGAGATTTTCCATAGATTATAGGCATAAAAATGGCTTTTATGAGCTTACGATCAAGGTGACTGCTGACAATAGCAAATAGATTCCCTTCTATATCATCTGATAATTTCATGAATTCAAGCAGCTCTTTGAGGATATGAACATCAATATCATTGATATGATTAGGATTTTCTTTATCAGGGATGAGATTCGTATGTTTTGCAATCTTTTCATTCAACAAGAAGTAACTCATGATCTGATACGCAATTGACGATGCATCTTTGGTTAGAGGGATGTTCATTTTGATTCCATCTATGTGCCAGCCGTTACCTTCCTTTCAGATAGGTACTTCCCTGCGTACTATACTTATCTAATTCTAGTTTCAAGCCGGACAGGAATAGGAATCTCGATTTCTTACTAAAGCTAGCGGCTTGACTTGGTGTGAAGTTTTCATAGCATGGGCATGGGGAAAAGGACTCTTTGCATGAGTAGGCTGTTTTCAAGAACAGGTTTTACATGAATCTCTGGAAGGGCTTTCTCTGTCTCCTTAGGGTGTAGAACTCATCTCGGGCTACTAAAGAATGGGAAGAAGGTAGCTAGCAGCTTCCATAGCTGTCTGGGATAGGCCACAAGGTGAAGCAGAAGGGAATTCATGGACAAATTAGCTGTTCGGGAGTCAATAGACTGTTCGGAAGTAACTGATCCCACATTAGCATTAGTAAGGGAAGAGAAAGACCTGATTGACCTAAGGCAAGAAAGTGTAGCCCAGCCAATAGCAAGTGAATCCGAAGAGCTCTTTTGCATATAGTATAAAGGGCCTCTTTTCGATGTGCATCAGATCCGGACAGCTAGGAAGGAAAACTCTGAAGCCAACAGGTTGTTTTCAAATGTGCACATGAAGAAGAAATGTTGGGGAGATTAAGTGCCTAGCCCTAGCCTTAGATGGAGCAAAGCAGACTGAGGGCATTAACTGAGATCCGATTCCATTCCTCCTCTTTCTGTGGCATTTGTCCTGTCTTCCAAAAAAAAAAGGAAATTTTCTATCAATCTTCAGATAGAAGTACACCAAGCTAATCTCAATAGTCTTGACTTCAGCATTCTTTTCCACTTCCAATTGAAAAACAAATTTTAGTCATTTATGCAGCTGTCAATGGATTCTGTGATCGAATGCCACTAGACAGAATTTCTCAATATGAGAGAGCCATTTTAAAGTGTATAAAAACAGAATTACTACAATCCCTTTTAGAAAAAGGTGGCTTAACTAATGAAAGAAAATGGAACCAGATACATTCTTAAAGGAATGCGCTTTGCCTTACACAATATAAAAAAGAAAAAGAGAATAAAAATAGAAAGATGAAGGAACAAAGTTGACACAATCCCTTTCTTTCCATTGGTCAACAACCAACAAAACAAAATCGTTTAGTTCTTCACTACTCGTACAGGAAGGCCTCTCTTTCTGTATGGGGGGGGGGGATCCTTTATTCTCGATCAAGATGCTCAACTGGATAAATTCACTTATTTCTTTCGCTTTGCTATTTTACCTCTTTTCACAATTCTACTCGGACGTTTTCTAGGACCGGGCTGCCCCGGGATTTCCACCTTATTTACTTTCTTTTTTTTGTTAGTTACCCTCATGCTGGTTTATCGAATGAGAGTTTCGAAGAGAAAGAAGAGTTCTTTTCTTTTCTTCGTAATTCTCATTCTAATCTACGTACTAGCTACTTTCTCTAGGTCTTTTTTAATTTTTATGCTGGCAGGAATGCCAAGTGCATTCGTTTGCAAAGTCTCCTATGAAAGTCGAGATGCGACGAGTCTTCCCCCTTTGGGATCTTCCGAAAGCTGTGAATCGTTAGCTACGTTTAGAGCCGAAATAGCAGGCGAGAACGAGGCTGAAATTTTTACTCGCATAGGCAATCTTGAGACCCAGGATTACTACAACCTTCTTCCCCAGAATAATCCTAGGGAGTATGAGGTTCTTGTTAGGGAAGAATTCGAGCAAGCTCTCGATGTTCCCCATTATAGAACGGTCCTGGATAGAGAATATTTTGAACTCACAGTATTAGAAAGAAAGGGTCTATTGCAAGATAGGCTCTTCCATCTTATGCTTGGTGAGCAAAAGATTTCTCGTATAATGGAACTTTCTCCATATCAAAATATCCGTATGGAGGCCTATAATTTCCTTGAGGCTTCTGTGGAGCCGGTGAGCGCTTTAGAGCATCCTTTTCAGAAGGATCTGATGGAAGGTACTTTGAATTTCTTTATCAAGGAATTAACACAAAATGGGAGAAATTCCGAAATCTATAAGAATTTTTATATACACTTCACAGATGAACTGTTCCGCGTGAAGTTGGGATTACCCCTCCCTTAATATGATATTCTTTTTGCGCTCTTGGTCTTTGAACTAGTCATTAATGGTCGGCTTCATTGGTACCCTTTCGGTATGCATTGCGAACACTTTCATTTTGAGCGTCTCATCTTCTCTATAGAAGCAAAACTCGAACGGATAGAAAAGATGGTCCAACTACATAACTTTTTCTTTTTCATTACTTCCATGGTCGTGCCTCGTGGCACGGCAGCACCCGTACTATTGAAATGGTTCATCAGTAGAGATGTTTCCACAGGTGCCCCTTCTTTTAATGGTACTATAATTCCTATTCTTATCCCTTCAGTCTCTCTTTTGGTCTATCTATATTCCAGGAAATTCATACACTCCACGGACGGAGCAAAAAGCGGAGTCTTCATTATAGCGAGCCAACCTATTCTATTACCAGACATCCTTGGGAGAAGCTCATCCGAAACTAGAGCTAGAAAGGCCTTATTTCGTTTCGTTCCTGTTCTTCATTTCCTTCTTATCGAAAAAAGGGGGATTTCTCATATTTAGAATCTTTCTGCGGTGTGCTCCGTTTACTATTCTTTCGTACTTTTTTCTCTTTACCACGCGATAGGTCAGCGAAGCGTGAGCGGGCGCGGAGAAGGAAAGGCCAAAGACTTCGGCCTAACGGGAATGAGCAAGGACGAAATGACAAGATGAGGTGCCCTAGCCACCTCTATTTAGAAAGAAGGGTCGAAGTTTTTGGGTCTGTAGCTTTACCCGTCCCCCCTTCGTCGGGTGCTGCTTGTGTGGGGAGTGCGCCACCAGAAATCCTGATTTCTCACCTTACCAACGAGCCGACAGCTGATGGCTGTTGGTCACGAATACTACAAAAAAAGCTCCAATGAAGATGAATATTTCACATGGAGGAGTGTGCATCTTTATATTGGGTGTTCTTCTGTCGTGTGACCCGGCGGCTTTTGTGCGACCTGTGGCCCACGCCTCCTATTTGTTCAGGGCGGGCGGCGTGAACTCTGATTCGATCTGGGTATTCAATCCCGCTGCTGAGATGCTCATTTGACTCCTTAACCTTGATAGGAAGATGGCTTCTTCAATAATTCGTGCATAAGGGTAAGGAACTTTGGATGAACTAATGCGAATGGGTGTAAGCCTCGCTGCTCGGAAAACACCCAGTGCTGACCACACTGAGAGACACAAAAGCGCAGGTAACGCCAGTTAGCGAAGTGGCGTTAAGCATCCCTAGCGGTATGAAAAGAGAGGTCGTGTTGATATCATCTACGTCCGTACCGCTCCTCGTGGAGTAGATCCCGCATCCAACCAAGTCTTTGAACAGGGAACGGGATAATTCCCACTACCGCTAGCAGGCCAGCCGGGCCGTGAGCACGGTGGGGACGGGCTTCCCAAAAAGCCAGCTCGGGCCGGGGTCAGCATAGGATGAAGGGGACGGCCCTAATGTTGTGTTGGCAAAGCCAACTTCTTGGGTTTCGGGCGGAGAAAAGCAGACGTGGGGACTCGGGTCGGGGCGCAGTGTAACTAAGGGATTCCATTTAGGGCGAGACAAAATGGGCGGGCACGGGCGGTCTGGTGTCCGAGCCGATTGGTCAGACGACGACTACTTCATTTATTAGATTAGTATTAGCCGCATGTCCCGGAATGGAATGAGATGGAATAGAAAAAAAGGGAAGCGCTCTCGGGTAGGTTTTTTGGGAGGGATAAGCTTGTGAAGAAGGAAGCTTATCCCCGCCCTGACTGTCAGCTGCTGGCTCTCTCCATCTCTCCTAAACTTCCCCCGGGTTTTGGTCCGAGCTGTATGAGGCAGAAACTCGTCCCATGTACGGTTCGGGGGCCGAGCCCCATCCCAGCAGTAAGGGTGCGGCTTAGGTTAACTAACACAAAAAAGATACAGCTCACTCAACGATTACCTTTGGGTTCCGAACTCCATATGGGGAAGGAGCGTTGTTGTTTGCAAGGTCTCGATTATTTACATGGACCCAACTTTTCATTCAATTTGTGGGAATTTTCTGATCTATAAACCGTCCCTAACTAACGATCGGCTCATGTTTGAGGATGATGAAACACTTCGTGTCGACCTGTTGCCGATAAACTTTCCGGCCTCATATGAGAATAGAAAACTGGAGCATTTTCTGCATCGGTGGATGAAGAATCATGAACATAAGAATTTCTGGTTGACCATGTTCCCAGAAAAAAGATACTTTCAATAAACGACAAACACGACTGAAGTGGCTATACATACAAATCCATTTACGGATCTATATGCTCCGATTAGAACTTCCAGTTCCAGAACAGGTGGCTGGTATACTACTATAATGAAACTGCCTTTTATTTTCTTTATTCAGATCGGATTTATGTTGGCTTCATTAGGGGGATCGCGTAGTTAGTTACTTCAGCTCCAAAAGGATAAGTTGCCTTGGAATCGATAAAGTTAAGTGTAGTTCATAATTGCATAAAAGGAGGAGAAGTAGCGGCTGCGGCGCGTTGAGGCACTTCTTCGACGGTTCCCGTACGCCCGGCCTGCCGGCCCGCTCTGAAGAATTCATGGGTCGGCGGCAGGCGAGACAGAATGGGCGGGCACTACTAACCAAGACATGCCTAGTTCCCGCTGATAGGCGTGGTAGCTTGCTTCCAAGCCTTGCATTATATGATAGTTGTGCCCATGGCCCGAAGGAGCCTTAAGCATTTGTACAATGCTTCAAGTCAAGGCTCCCTCCCACTCGTTGCCCAGAGCCTTGACTTTCCATGTTTTTAGTCAAATGTGCGCTAGCGCGCTACAACTAGCACTTTTTTCTCTGATAGACTCGCTTCTTCAAGCTCCGCCCCTTATTGAAAAAGAAAATAAATAAAAGGCGCTAACGTGCCTTTACTTTTTTGAGGAGATATAAAAAGAAGCAACCTTACTAAGCAAACGTAGGCTTGGGCTCGAAAGCAAGAAGCAACGGCTTTCGCGCTTGTTGGAGCTATTAAGCATCTTAGACTATTGCATTTCATTTTTCAGCTGGACAGAAAGGTGGAAACTTTCTGCGGGATCCTCTTTTGCGCTACGATGTACTTTTTTACTCTTTAAGTACGCCACTCCTTCTTTTGTCCTGTATCTGTAGCTGCTTTTCCCGCACTCTCTTTTATCCCGCCAAAGGTCCCCCTTACATAATAGGGGTTAAGTTAAGGGGGGTGTACACCATGGTCAAATCTGCATGAAAAACCGGGGGGAATCTTGAGTCTTTAGTATTATGCTCCCGCACCCCTTATCTCTTAAAGGCTCTGCACTCCCGCATTTTGATTGATCCTATGCAATGTTGTAATCATGCTGTTCCTTTATCCCTCGCTCCGCAGCTGCTGGAGACTTAGATTTTGAGCCTTTTGCAGTACTGATTGATGTTATGGGGGATTACTTGGGTTGGCCGGGCTGTTTGTTTGCCAAGGCCGAAGGACTTAAAAATAAGTTTTTTGTGTTATTGGACAGAATCGATGCCGTTTTCCCATGCCTCATTTTTCATAATATGATTATGAGCTGCAGAACACTTGAAGCTGGAAATTTAGCATTGAATTTGGAACACAGGCCAAACTACGTGTCACACCCCCATAGTCCACCATGCGGAGTATCACCACTTGGAGGCGTGACATGATCAGGATCGAGCCACCAATCATATTGAACAACGTAATTAATTAAATAAAACCAACCATGATACGATTGGTGACCAAAAGAAAGTAACCAACTTTAAGATAACAGCGGAAGCATAATACGTAAACTAAAACATAAGTTCATAGTTCATAAGTTTAAAGACCAAAACATAAGTTCCATAAGTTCATAAAGTTCATATGTTAAGCACGGGACATAACAGTCCATATCCCACAACGACCTCCTCCTCGTGCAAGCTCCATAAGCATCTAGTGACCTGTAAGGCATGTAACAACGAGTCAACAACAAAGTTGAGTGAGTTCACGGTTGGTTATTTAGTTTTAAGTTGTTTTCGAAAACATGGTTTGTCTTTTGTTGGCTTAATTGTCGTGGGGGTTACCCCATAGTTGAACGCATGATTAACCAGTTCCTTCTTTATTACCCAAACCATATCCATAATCAGTGGGGGGTTTCCCTATGTGAACCACTAGACCGTTACCATATCGACTACTAACGAAAATAAGTTGTGCCCTACGTCAGTGTCTATCATCACTGACAGTTTGCCATAGTCCATTAGTACTCGCCCGTCCGACTGGCACGGTGTGAGGTTTGTTAAACCTAATAGCGCTATTAATTAATGACCCACTCGCCATTGGCCTCGGCGGTTAAGTCGATATAAAATGAGGGACTTCATGATAGAGTTCTGTCTAGTAAGTTTTAAGGTTGTTGTCCTACCCAACGAGGACGAACGTACGACTAGCCAAACCCTTAATCGGTACTCACTATACGACTAGCCAAACCCTTAATCGGAAGCAGCGGATTACCATCGATACTCACTATACGACTAGCCAAACCCTTAATCGGTAATGGGGGTTTACCCCGATCACCCTTTGCAGAGTCACCCAATTTTTTACGATCATCCATTACATAAAGTTCACCTCTCTCGTAAAACCAGATCAGCAGACAACCATGCACACGATACCACAAACACCAGAGCCGCAACAAACACAACGAAAAAGAAGAAAAACATATTCATAACCAAGAATCATCATACAATCAACATACAATAAACACAACGGAAAAGAAGAAAAACATATTCATAACCATGCACACGATACCATTACATAAAGTTCCATATGGTGATTAACATCACACAACCAATAATCATCATACAATCAACAACATATTCATAACAATATCCTTCTAACAACATTTCATTCTCATGTAAACTTTATGTAAAGGTTTATGTTTAAATCTTTTAGTTCATGTTCTTAGTGTTCTTGATATTCATCATACTTCAACTTTTAACTACTCAAGATGGAAGTAAACAAGAGTGAATCAAGACTTACTACTAGCTTATAGCTAGGGAGGATCTCTAGTGAAAAAGATGAAGAAATTGATGGTGAAAAGCAAGAAATAAACCTCCTTGAAGTTCCACAAGTTGCAAGCTCCCTTGAATCACCTTCTAACCTTGAATGAAGCTTGAAAATGGAAGATTGTGGTGGTGATATGGTGGAGGTGGTGGCGGGCAAGGTGTGGCCGAGAGGGAGAGAGTGAGGTGAGGGAGTGATGGTGTGAATTTTGTGAAATGATGTAGGATCTAGTGTGCCATGCTATATAAAGGTGTTCCTAATACTTTGTTTACACTAGCAAGCAACAAATCCAATATAAAATTAGAAGGAAATCTAGGACAAGATGTGAGGTATGGTGGGGATGATTTGTGGGTCCACTTGGGACCGAATTCGGTTGGGGGGGGGGGTTAAAGGTAAAAATTTGCAACTAATAGGTAAATGTTAGTTAGATTTCAAGTAACATGATTTCATATTTTAGTTAGTTGATATTTAGGGGGTGTTATGGTGTACGGGGATCATGACTAGCCAAGAAATAATTAAACAATGTGTTTGACAAAATTTAGTATCCCGGGTAATGTCCGGTTATCCGGTTAGATACCGTTCCGTTAAAGTGTTTAATTAGTCCGTAAAGTGTCTTTTATATATATTTTTGTGACACTTTTAATTCCCGGCACTTAGGAAAACATTCAGGACCATTTAGTCAATTTTCTGCACAAGACTAGTATGTTAACAAGCACATGTAAGTATGACGCAGTAATCAGAAAGCAGTTAAGTAATTCAACACAGTCATCAAGCACTTTAATTATCATTAATAAATCGTACGGATACATGTAATTATGAGGGTTGTCACATTCTCCCCTTGTTAAGAAAATTTCGTCCCGAAATTTAGCACGTGGTTACTGAGGAAGCTAGTTGAGTTGCGAGGTTTCCTGGTGTGACACCTGTGCCTCCACGGCCATCAAACAAATATCAAACCAATGAAATATTGTATTTCATACTTGGGATTTGTATAAATATGTGTATCATTTGCACATATCAATTCTTGTTCGATTTCGGACTCTAAAACGCTTTCTGGAAGGTTATACGCGCACCGATGCGTAAATATAACCAGTTTAATGCAACAAATACTCCGGAACAGATACATAGGCTTAACATACCTTAAATAACCTTTACATAACTTAGAAATAAGTTTTGGAAGGTTTGGTATGCCGAAATCAAGTTTATTCGCTTACAGGGACTAAATTCGACAAACTGCGAAAGTATGTCAATTCGTACTGTAACGGACATTCCGGAACATGACCATAAGTTAAACATACCCTAAATATCCTTTACATAGCTTAGAAATAGGCTTTGAGGGGTTCGGTGTGCTTAAATAAACTTTTTGGTCATTCAGGGACTAAAAGAGTCAAAAAGTGCATAAGTTTGCATTTTCGCGCATAACTTACGTTCTGAATACATCCGGACATCCAAAAATTTATGTAATCATTAAAATATTATGTTTTAGTGATTGGCTTGATAAAAATCCATTCGTCGCGTAATTTGGATCGTTTTCGCGTCCATTACGACTTCCGTTGTAATTAACCGAACAACAAAACCGTACGGCCAAACGAACCGACATCCGACATATTTTTGAGCACATTTTAAGTTCCCTATACTTTAACTTCATTTTAGAGATTTGAAATGGGGTTAACAGGGCTTAAACGTGTCAAAAATACATCAAATAGCAAGTTTGGGGCTTCAGGGGCCTGTTCTACCATTTTTGAAAATATCAGACCTGCAAGGTCCTTACGGACCGTATGATTCTAAGTCTTATGGTCCGTAAGGCTTCCCCAGTTCAGCAGAATGTGTTTTCCAGCTTGTTCCAGCTGCTACCCACCTTTGCACATGGTTTTGGGGCACTGTTGCAGAAATCGGCCTAGGCGGCCGATTAATCGCCGCCTAGGCGCTAGGCGGTAGTTTACTGACTTTTTAACCTAGTCGGTCCAATTAATCGGTTTTAGTCAAAGTCGGTCAAAGTCGGAATTAATCGGTGAAAATCGGTCTTAGTCGGAATTAATCGGACTAATCGGTCCAGTCTTTTGCAGCCCATTAAACCGATTAGTCGGAATTAGTCGGTCTTAGTCGGAATTAATCGGACTTAGGGTATATTAAGTTTGGGTATTTTTATATTTAGCCCCTCTATCTTGCACTAGTTTACATATGGTTCCTAAACTTGTAAAATTATATATAAAAAGTATAAAATTAACTACATATTTATAAAAAAAAATGTAAAATTATATATAAAAGTCCAATCCGATTAATCCCGATTAATCCCTATTAATCCCGATTAATCCCTAGGCGGTACCTCACCGCCCGACTAGCGCCTAGCGCCTTCTACAACATTGTTTTGGGGCATTCCTAGGGGCTCCCCTGGTTTTCTAAAACAGTGGGCTCGATGTGTACGGCTAGGATTGAATCTCGGTTTTCAAGAAACGATCCTAACGGTTCTACGAAAACTATAAATACCCCTCCATAGTTCACTTGCGACCCACAATTTGAATCTGATTCATGCTCTCTAAGTGGAAGTATATGCTTCCTACCTGAGAGAGAATCGGGTCAAATACTTGCGGGGACCCTTTGTAAGTGTTCCTTCGTTCTTTTTATGCGTTTTTAGCTTGAAAGTCAAACTGCGTTTGACTTTCTGCATTGACCAGTTTATGGTCAATGCGAAGTTCGTTTGAACTTCATAACGTGAGAGTAATCATGATGGTTATAGTCCCTAGTGACTATACCTACTGATTACCACGTTATCTAGACTCAGTGACGAGTCATAGTTTCGGGCAAAATGCATGTTCTCGCGTATTTTGTAACCAAACTACTCTAAGGTATCAAAACCGTTTGTTTTGATATCAAAACCTTTTTTCTAACATAACTAAACATGCTAGCTCGTCACTTTTAGATTTGTGCTTGTCTAGGGTTGTAAGGGTAAGCGATCTAATCAATCGCTTATGCTTTCAAACCCGACCCATTTGGTCGACCATTAGGATCCGACCAAACACTTTAGGTGACCATAGTAGTTTAGGGAATAACCTTCCGAGGTTATACCTTATGGTCACATCGTTTGAGTAGTTGTATGATAAGTAGTTCTTATGCGTTAGGTAAATTACCAAAATGCCCTTTTTACGCCAAAATTCATTTTAAGCATATGTAACATAACTTTCGACATCTAAACTGATTTAGCAACAATATTAGACATGTTAAGGCATATTTTACTTGTCATAGGACTAGTTAGGCGGTCCAAATGCGTTCTACGCGAACGACGCGTTAAAGTAGGATAAGCTACCTAAACGGGTCGTAACGGGTCAAAAGCACTTAGGATAAGTTTCGTTTTAGTATGTAGGCTTTGTTAAACCATATCATATGAGTTCCAATACTCATTTGGTTTACGAAACCTCATACTATCCAATCTCCCGATTTAGGTCCAGTTATTTATATAGTTATTTATATAGGGTGCCGTTTGATTCCGTGATACCTCTAGCTTTGCTTGGTTGTTGTTCAAGACTTCTAAGCACCCTCAAGTGAGTACATAGTCCCCTCTTTTACTGTTTTTCAAACATTTTGGGGTGAAACACATGTGCCTACTTGTTATTTTCATGCTTTTCATGTTTTCATACCATATACTTGCTATGTTCATTAGTACACTATTAGTACACGATTTCATTTTGTTTTGGCTATGTATGTTTACTTAACATGCTAGCACATTGCTTTACATTACATTTTTCTTTTGCTATGTATGTTGACTGAGCATGCTAGCAAATTGATTTACATGACTTTTCTGCTTTGTATGTTAACTTAGCATACTTAGTACATTGTTTTACTTTACATTTACTTTTGCTATGTATGTTGACTAAGCATGCTAGCATATTGTTTTACATGACTTTTTTGCTTTGTATGTTAACTTAGCATACTTAGTACATTGTTTTACATTGCATCTCTGTTGCATATGTTCTCGTAGCATATGGACACATTGTTTTATATCTCTACCTTGTATGTTCACTTAGCATACTAGGTACATTATTTTCATAAAACATGCTTACATTTGATATATCATTTAGTTTGTTTAACGGGACTAAATTACATTAATTAACACCGATCATGCCGCTCGGTAGTAGGTAGTGGTACCATAGGACTTGACAAATCCCATTTCTAAAACCCTAGGTTTGTTTGGGTGGAAGGAACGACCGAATCCGAAAACATTTCTTTTGATAACCTTTACTTAGGGTTATCCGTCTGTCTCAAGGCTTGAATGTAGACGTTTAACATTACCGCATAAATGTTGTATCAGTAAAGCATACATTATTCTACAAAGCATAACTTTTGAATTATTCAAATACTTTTTTTTGTACATTTTTACTTATGGTTTAAGTAGTCTCATTTTACTTACCATACATAACTTTTGTTTACACATTACATGTTTTACAGATGGTTTTTTTTTTTTTTGGGTAAAGGGTTACCCCGGTGATTTTATAACATATCAACAATCAAACAAGTAGAAGGCTGACAATACCCTCTAGTTCTCTTAGTGGCATACCACTAAAGAGTTCAACAAGAAACAACCAAAAGAAACAACCAGTTACATCAATAACAAATGAAACATTGGTCTTCAATCTTCATCTAAAAAATCTTCCTTGTCCATCTTCCACTCTTCCAAAAACCGCTTGACATTTGAAGTTTGCTTGTACCTGAAAGAGATTAACTTTGTTCTAACAGTGCTGATAACTTGATCGGCCATCTGTTCTGGAGGTCTCAACCTGTTACTAAAAAATCTAGAGTTACGTTCACTCCAAATGGCATAAGCTGCGGCCGCCACCACCAATCTACTAGCAACAGCAAAAACCGACTTCGACTTAGCTCTAGAAATCAGCCAAACCGAGATATCCTCCCATGATTCCATAACCGGATTCATGTCTACTTTCTGCCACACTTTATGCCATACTGATTTCGAGTATGGACATTCGAAAAACAAATGCTCATGTGTCTCTAACCCAGAGTAACATAACAAGCAGCACATCAAATTCATAGAACCCGTAACTGAATGATTCCACCTCATAATCCGGTCCTGAGTCCAAAGTTTCTTTTTGAAAATAAGCCAACAGATGAATGAATGTTTTGGAATATTGAACGAAGACCACACAACTTTCGACCAAGGTTTTGGCTGGTCACGGATCCGAATCGCATCCCATACTTCTTTTGTCGTGAAAGGAACAAGCCTACCATCATAATTCTTCCATAAAACCCTATCTTGAATATCCGATAACGTAAGGGGCCTGAGCTGAAACAATGTTGGGTAAACACTCCTCCAATCTTCCGGCCAAACCCATCGGCCATCAATACAAGCTTCTGTTACTTTCGACTTGACTGTAAAGCCATACCTAGCCATTTGACGCGGAGTAACTATATGTTGAAGCGGGCACTCATTCGTCCATTTATCAAACCACAAAAATGTGCATGACCATTACCAATCTTATTCCACAAGTGATCCCGAAGAACATCCCTGCACTTCATTAATCTTTTCCATCCCCACGGAGAGGTGGATTGAACCGGAATGTCCCAAAGACTACGGCCACGAAGTCTATGTAAGGATACCCAGTTCGTCCATAACGATTCCCTGCCAGAAATAATGCTATAAATGTGATAGGCCATCAACGACTTGTTTACATCCGATATTCATCTTATGCCTAAACCACCTTCCGATTTTGGAAGGCAAACCTCCCTCCAAGCCACTTTGGCTTTCCCTTTCGAACCCATGCCCTGGCCCCATAGAAAACATTTCATCTTGCTTTCCAGCTCTTTAATGATACTAACCGGCAAAATAAAAACCGAAGCCCAATACACATGAATAGAGGAGAGAACAGAAAGAACCAGCTGAAGCCTACCCGCGAACGATAGAAACCTGTTTTTCCAATCATTAATACGTTTAGACATGCGCTCCACCAAAACTTTGCAATCTTTAATTAAAAGGCGCGAAGCAAGCAAAGGAACCCCCAAATATCTAATAGGAAGTCTCCCTTCATCGAATGGCACCAACCCAGCGATCCTGGTCCTAGCAGACATCGGAACATTACAATAAAATATAGTACTTTTTGCATTGCTAGGAACTAACCCAGAAGCTTCCTCAAACTGTTTCAAGGCACGCATAACAACCTTTACCGAGCCCACATCACCTCTAGCAAATAATAAAAGATCGTCAGCAAAACATACGTTAATGATCATTTGCTTCTCACATTTATTATGGAACCTAAATGAGGAATCCATGTCAGCAGCTTTGTTGAGCATCAGCGTTAAAACTTCCATGACCATAGTAAACAAATAAGGAGACATTGGATCCCCCTGTCGTAAACCTCGCTTTCCTTTAAAGTACCCGTGCACATCACCGTTCACACTTAGAGAGAAAGATGTAGACGTGATACACTCCATAATCCACAAAATAAAACGTTGCCGAAAACCAAACCCATGCAGAACGTCACGTAAAAATCTCCAATCCACTGTATCATAAGCTTTCTGGAAATCCACTTTCATAGCACATCTAGGAGGCCCCGTTTGACGATGATAGTTATGCATAATCTCTTGAGTCAGCATTATATTATCCGAAATCCTCCTACCTGGGACAAACGCCGATTAGTTTTCACTTATAATGGCCTTTAAGCCTTCAAGAATCCTAGCTGTAAAGATCTTGCTAATAGCTTTATACACCACATTACAACACGATATTGGCCTATAATCAGTGACCACTCCCGGAGTAGACACCTTAGGGATGAGAGCTATAAACGTGTGATTTATCTCCTTAAGTAATCTACCAGATTAAAAAAATCAATAATAGCATCTGTAACCTCAGTTCCAACAACCGTCCATGATTTTTTAAAGAACTCAGACGTGTAACCATCCGGCCCCGGAGCCTTGTTTTCATTAATCGAGAAGACAGCAGCTTTAACTTCATCCGGAGTCACTTGCCTACACATAGAGTCTGCCACAACAGGATTAAGTGTAACCGAGAAGATGTCTTGGTCAACTCGGTTCACCATACTCCCATCCGAACCCAAAAAGTCTCGGAAGTGATTAACTAATGCCGTTGAAACTTCAGCCCCTTCATAAACATTCCCTGAAGTGTCTTTAATGACATTTATTTTATTAATATGGTTGCGACATTTCACCACGTTATGAAAGAACGTTGTATTTGAATCTCCGACTTCAAGCCATTTCTGTTTTGCCTTTTGTTTCAAGAATCTTTCTTCATCTAATGTAGCCTCCAAGTAATTCTTGACACAAACTGGCTCGGCATCTTTAATTGTCAAGTTGAAAGGATCCGCATCCAACTTGCTTTGAAGAGAATCCAGCTCCGCTTTCAAGTCAATCACCTTCTTATGAATGTTACCTTGCTTCATAAGTAATAATCTTAGCGGGTGTTTAAGGCCTCTTAGCTTCTTGACAACACGAAACATCAGAACCCCCATAACCTCAACAGCCCATCCATTCGAAACCACCTCCAAAAAGTCCTTTTTATGAGTCAACAGATTAGTAAACTTGAATGGTTTAGGTTTATTCTTATTGGCCGTAAGAATTTTAAGCAAACCTGGACAATGATCCGAAATACCATTTGGCAAAAACACCGCATAAGCATCCACATATTTATCCACAAAACTGACATTTGCCATAATCCTGTCCAGTTTCTTTCGAATTCCAATCCCCTTCTTCGGACACTGGCACCAAGATAATTTATCATTGTATAGAAGGAAACATCTATACACTTATCTTCTAAGTTTAGCAGAATTCACGTTCGATGACCCCATACACTTATCATTGTATAGTGCATACCATGAGCTCTGACGTCAAAGACTTCAAGATAATTTACGCAGTCATTAAAATATTTCATAGCAGAATTCACGTTCGACGACCCCATACACTTATCTTCTAAGTTTAGCACCACATTAAAATCCCCCATAATTATCCACGGGTTAGAGTGAACCGCCCCTTTGTGCTTTTTCAACGCCTCCCAAAGTTGTTTCCTTTCTTGATCATTATTACTAGCATACACAAAGGAGATATTTATCATTGTATTATCTTTTTTAAACCGAACTTGAATATGAACAACTTGATTAGTGGCATGCAGAACCACAACATCAACTTTATCCACATTCCAGCCAACTATAACTCGAGTACCTTTGTCACACATACTACCATTCGAAGTCCAATCCCAATTACGAAACACTTTGTTACACACCTTATCCAAATTAGTGACCTGAACATGCGATTCCAAAATAGCTAAAACTTGCAATCCATTATCCCTTACAAACTTTTGAACCTCCTTTTGTTTTAGGGGATGGTTCAAGCCCCTAACATTCCAAGCTGCAACACTATCCATTAATAACCTCCTGAGCAGGTGTGTTTGCACCCGTATTATTCGAGTTACTAGGATTTGAGTCATCCGTAAAATCATATCCCCCCACATTCGGATTCAATCTAACTTCATCCTTCTCGGAACCCCATTCATCATCCATGTAATTTAGAGCCTCAAATGTATTTTTCGTTTGTATACCCGGATCCTTAGAAGCACTAGGCCCTTTGGATGAGCTCGGTTTGGAAGACTCCATACCATCAGTTGGTTTCTTCGGCCTGTAGATAAACCTCTACTTGTCTTTCATATTAAACTGTTGTTTTACTCCCTTTTTGCGAATATTACCACTCTTAAAACCCTGGTCATCAACCTTTTCTTTGTCATACTCTTATCAGTCAGATCATTAACTTTTGTTGGACATTCATCGATTCTATGACCAAACACATTACAAGTTTTGCAATGTGGTGGTTTCTATTCGTACTCCACCCGAATATTGCTCTTAAGGTATCCACCCTCTTCGACATCAGGTATTGTCACAGTGACACTATCTTTTAGTTCCTTGTCCGCATCCAGCTCTACTATCGCTCTAGCATATCCACTTCGACCCCATGAATCGAGACACATTTTGGTCGTTTCATTATCAAGAATCTTGGGGGTTCCAACCTTTGAAGCTATCAAACTAAGACCATCCTTTGTGTAGGCTGCCAAAGGAACGTCATGCATCTTGACCCAGACGGGTATCTTTTTTAGCTCTTCCTTCTTCAACTCAGTATTAGGAGACCATTGTTTCAAGAAAAGCGGGATGTTCCTAATGAGCCATGGTCCATCTTGCATAACTTGTTCCATTCCTTCCTTTGAGTTGAACTTAAAGAAAAAGAAACCCTTTCCATTCATCATACACTTTTGCAATCCTTACTTTTCCCATCTATGGCTAACAAAATACTCAACAACCGGAAAGGCCAACCTTTTTCCCAAGAAATATCCAAATAAGACATTATTAAATCGATCCTGGACCTGTTTAACCGAAGCAATCAGAATAGTAACATCTACATCCATATCGTCAACAGCTTTAGAGTTTTCCATGTAATGAAAGTTTACCTTCGGCGTTGGTTTAACTGTGGATAATTTCTCCGCAT
This sequence comes from Helianthus tuberosus, assembly GCA_030545235.1. Taxonomy (NCBI): domain Eukaryota; kingdom Viridiplantae; phylum Streptophyta; class Magnoliopsida; order Asterales; family Asteraceae; genus Helianthus; species Helianthus tuberosus. Next base: position 116,911,215 of record CM060407.1, read on the forward strand.
ACGTCTGCCCTTTGATGCTGCTTCCACCATCCAGATTAGTTGCTTCAGTATCATTATCCTCCGGTTCAACAGGTACGGTGATTTTAGTGAGTTCATCAATTATGTTTATTTGTTCCGGATCAGACTTGAACTATTGAACACCACCCCTTCGTGGAGCGAAGATGTTTCCTTCTATATTGACCATTTTACTAGTTAAACCCCGAATCAGTAATGGCGGCTTGAACCGACCACCATGAATGTTTCCCTCAGATTTTTTACGATCATCCATGTAGTAGACAGCAACTCTCTCAAACCTCAAATCAACAGAACACCATGCACAAATACAAGACCAGACGGCAACTAAAGAACAAAACCAAAACCCTAATCTAGCAAAACCCTAATCCAAAAACCATCATGAAATCAAATAGAGTACCCGATCGATCAAGGTTACTGCCTCACCAGTAGGACCGAAAGACCCAATACGCTATTCAATCAGATCTGATTTCAAGATTAAAGTCGGCGATGAAGAAAAGAAATCCAAGAAAAATCGATCAGAAGCTGCTAACGAGTTCGTTACAGATGTTTGATGAATCAAACCCTGAACACAGACTGTTATATATCTAATTATCGAAGAAATCAAGGATTCAAGAGGGGAAGAAAAATCGCCTGCTAGGAGAGAGCATTAGGGTTTATTTTTGTATTTTTGTCTGTTTATACATAGATGGTTTTTACATAAACATTTGACATTTGACTATACATAAACATTTATACATAGATGGTTTTTACATAAACATTTGACATTTGACTATACATAAACATTTATACATCGATGGTTTTTACATAAACATTTGCCATTTGACTATACATAAACATTCTTACATTGATGGTTTGTTTTGGTAAGTGATTTAAGTGACGAGACGTGTGTAGTATGATACAAGCATGGTGGATACGCCGCTGGTACTTCCTATATATAAGTGCTTGCCTAGGACCCTAACGCTAGTTTACTTGCGTTTAGACATAAAACAATACCGTCACCTATCCTTAGGCGACAACCACAACAAGAACATAAATTTCAGAACCGCTTTGAAAACCAATCATCTGTTCTAGGATGATTAATTACTAGGTTTTGAACCCTCTAAGTTTTCAAATCTCGTTAAAGTTCGGGTCTTTTGATGTGAACACGTGCAAACTGGAAGTGTGAATACCTGTACTCTGAGTTTTCTGTCTAAGGCTAGAGTGTTCGTACAAATCCGCAGTATCGGACCAGTCACTCTTACCTGGGAACTCTTGGGGTGAGTGTTCACTTATAGGCAAGCATGTCTTCAGCGATACATTATTATGACCCGCTTGCTTTGATTTATCACCGTCTCATTTGTTTGCCTAAGGTAACAAACAAATGATCGCAAATTCTATGCGTTGCCATTCTGTTTTGTTTATCCGGTAACCTTTCACTTGTTTCTTCCTATGTCTTTCCTTTTCTTCTAGTATGCCTCTTCCTCTCAGCAACGGTCAAATGTCCGAGCAAACAGCCAAATTTGGCCAGCAAATAGGCGAAGTGATTCTGAAGTCTGTGGATCTAGGCATTGCCATGTCTCGCCTAAAAAATGGAGCCACTCAAGAGTCACCGAAGGAAGTAGAAGTCCAGCCTGCACCAAAATCACGTAAGCATAAGGCTTCGAGGAAACCCGCAGCAGTTGCACCTAATCAAGCGGGACCTAGCCAAGTGGCAAGGCCACCAGCTAGGAAGCCGTACTTAGGAGCTGCCCTATGGTGCAGACGATGCAACCGTCATCATTCAAACCTCATACCCTGCTTCAAATGTACCTACTGTGGACAGTGGGGACATTTGATCAACATATGCCGCTTTGCTATCCAAAACAAAGCTGTTGAAAATCTTGCTGCTACCCGACTCCGAGTCAACCCTACTCAATCTCGTTTCCCGTCTAGTACTTGCTACAACTGTGGCGAGACGAGCCATTTCAGGAACAAATGCCCAAAGATTGTCAATGCAAATCCAACTCTTGGATGAGCATTTGGCTGATTAGAAGAAGCGGCTGCTTTAAATAATTTGTATCTGTTGCTTTTGTTTCTTTTGTTGAGCTCGGGAACAATATGTTCAGTTTATGAATAAATTGTTGTTCACAATTCTGATGTACAAGTGTAGTTACATGTGTGTATGGCATTTCCCTATAATACCAACATTAAGGAACTATGTCCCATACAAACTACTCTTGTGATCCTCTCTTTCTTATGTTTGCTCATAATTTCCTCAAAAAATTTTAAGTACTCGTTTCATTCTAGGAGACGAAGTACAAGAAATAAAGTGACGTTATGAGTAATCATGCTCCTGCACATCTGTGCCTTTGGATCCTTGGTTAGATAACTAAGGGTATTTTCAAATCTCATACCCATTACGTTCTGATTTTTCAACATGCATAGTATGAGTATTTAAAAAACAACCTTCATGATTTCAAAACATTTCATATAGTTTGAAGACAATTTTTCAAATGCATTGTCTATATTTCAAAAACAACCTCCATGATTTCAAAAACATTGTCTATGTTTTCAAAAATAACCTTCATGATTTCAAAATGTTTCATATAGTTTGAAAACAATATTAATACAGTATAATTACTTATAACAAGTGCATGATTTCAAAAGCATCATTCATGTTTTCAAAAACCTTATACATAATTTCAAAATTCATCTCGCATGATTTTAAATCATTTTTATAAATATACCTACCTAATAACACCTACTTTATGATTTCAAAAGTATTATATATATAAGGTTTCAAAAACATTGAACACATTTTTTTTTAGAATTCCATGCATAATTTTCAAAAATATTTTTCTCATACATTGACTTAACCTCCAAACTCTGCTTCATGTGTCGCCTTGACATACCTAGCATCTCAACTTCATAAGCATTTTTACTTCATGTTCTGACTTAAGCACATCCAGTGCAAGGTTTCAAAACATCTTCAACTTCTAAAATCCATATGGGATCTTTTTATCTCTACAATTAGATCCTTGTGGATAATTATCGTTCAAATCAGAGTCCTTAATTGGATCCCTTGTGTAACTTTAATTTGAACATTTCGGTTCCTTATAATCGAAATCGAATTTTCTCTTTAAGATCTTTCTATCTTCATAGTAGATTCTTGATAATGTTTAAAGTACCAAATGAAATCCACGGAATGGATTCCTAGTGTGCTTTAAATGCATGTACGCAATTAACAAAACAAATTAACAAATTAAAGATCTAAATAAACAATTTTGTGGTTATGTGACTATGTGTTTATGCATCTTATGTTTTCTTTTATGCATTTTGTGTTTTTGTATACTCTAGATATTCGTTATCCAAATCCTTGTAGAATCTTTCATATCTTCATATGATATTCGTAGAAGGATATTCAAAAAGGTACTATCTTAAATCCTTATTGGGCTTCTACGTGATAGTCAAGACCCTTGGATTATATAGTACCACTCCATGATTCATAAGAGACCCCTTTGAGAGGTCTAGGTCAAAAGATTGATTCAAAATCTGGTTAAGAATGACATGTGATGATATACGCTGAAAAGACTCCTTGGTAGTCTATTTAAATCATTTATTGATTTAATTAAAAAGGACCCTATAGTGGTCTAGTCACAATCATCACAGGCTCATTCATTGTTTTCTTCCCCTACATATTTTAAGATGCACTACGTGACTATGCAAGGAATTACATAATTATGGATGCATACATAATTACGAAGTTCAGTGCACAGAAACCCAGTAAGAATTATTATGTGTAAGAACCGATAGCGACAACAATAACAAAATGTGAACGATGTAATGGAGGTACGGTGGACGCACCAATAACGCTTAATAGACTTATTTATAAGTGTCCCTCCTACATTGTAAGCATGATGTTATTTAAAGTTACTAGAAGTTCAGGAACACTAACCAGTGTTGTTCGATCTTTTCAACTTCATGTTTCAAGCTCTCACAAGTTTCCTCTAAATAAAATTTCGGGACGAAATTTCCTAAAGTAGGGGAGACTGTGACACCTGTGCCTCCACGGCCATCAAAAAAATATCAAACCAATGAAATATTATATTTCATACTTGGGATTTGTATAAATATGTGTATCATTTGCACATATCAATTCTTGTTCGATTTCAGACTCTAAAACGCTTTCTGGAAGGTTATATGCGCACCGATGCGTAAATATAACCAGTTTAATGCAACAAACACTCCGGAACAGAGACATAGGCTTAACATACCTTAAATAACCTTTACATAACTTAGAAATAAGTTTTGGAAGGTTTGGTATGCCGAAATCAAGTTTATTCGCTTACAGGGACTAAATTCGACAAACTGCGAAAGTATGTCAATTCGTACTGTAACGGACATTCTGGAACGTGACCATAAGTTAAAAATACCCTAAATATCCTTTACATAGCTTAGAAACAGGCTTTGAGGGGTTCGGTGTGCTTAAATAAACTTTTTGGTCATTCAGGGACTAAAAGCGTCAAAAAGTGCATAAGTTTGCATTTTCGCGCACAACTTACGTTCTGAATACATCCGGAGATCCAAAAATTTATGTAATCATTAAAATATTATGTTTTAGTGATTCGCTTGATAAAAATCCATTCGTCGCGTAATTTGGATCGTTTTCGCGTCCGTTACGACTTCCGTCGTAGTTAACCGTACAGCCAAACGAACCGACATCCGACATATTTTTTAGCACATTTTAAGTTTCCTATACTTTAACTTCATATTAGAGCTTTGAAATGGGGTTAACAGGGCTTAAACGTGTCAAAAATGCATCAAATAGCAAGTTTGGGGCTTCAGGGGCCTGTTCTGCCATTTTTTGAAAATATCAGACCTGCAAGGTCCTTACGGACCGTATGGTTCTAAGTCTTATGGTCCGTAAGGCTTCCCCAGTTCAGGAGAATGTATTTTCCAGCTTGTTCCAGCTGCTACCCACCTTTGCACATGGTTTTGGGGCATTCCTAGGGGCTCCCCTGGTTTTCTAAAACAGTGGGCTCGATGTGTACGGCTAGGATTGAATCTCGGTTTTCAAAAAACGATCCTAACGGTTCTACGAAAACTATAGATACCCCTCCATAGTTCACTTGCAACCCACAATTTGAATCTGATTCATGCTCTCTAAGTTTCCTGCCTGAGAGAGAATCGGGTTAAATACTTGCGGGGACCCTTTGTAAGTGTTCCTTCGTTCTTTTTATGCGTTTTTAGCTTGAAAGTCAAACTGCGTTTGACTTTCTGCATTGACCAGTTTATGGTCAATGCGAAGTTCGTTTGAACTTCATAACGTGAGCGTAATCACGATGGTTATAGTCCCTAGTGACTATGCCTACTGATTACCACGTTATCTAGACTCAGTGACGAGTCGTAGTTTCGGGCCAAATGCATGTTCTCGCGTATTTTGTAACCAAACTACTCTAAGGTATCAAAACCGTTTGTTTTGATATCAAAACTTGTTTTCTAACATAACTAAACATGTTCTAGCATGTTTAGCTTGTCACTTTTAGATTTGTGCTTGTCTAGGGTCGTAAGGGTAAGCGATCTAATCAATCGCTTATGCTTTCGAACCCGACCCATTTGGTCGATCATTAGGATCCGACCAAACACTTTAGGTGACCATAGTAATTTAGGGAATAACCTTCCGAGGTTATACCTTATGGTCACATCGTTTGAGTAGTTGTATGATAAGTAGTTCTTGTGCCTTAGGTAAATTACCAAAATGCCCTTTGTACGCCAAAATTCATTTTAAGCATATGTAACATAACTTTTGACATCTAAACTGATTTAGAAACAATATTAGACATGTTAAGGCATATTTTACTTGTCATAGGACTAGTTAGGCGGTCCAAACGCGTTCTACGCGAACGACGCGTTAAAGTAGCATAAGCTACCTAAACGGGTCGTAACGGGTCAAAAGCACTTAGGATAAGTTTCGTTTTAGTATGTAGGCTTTGTTAAACCATATCATATGAGTTCCAATACTCATTTGGTTGACGAAACCTCATACTATCCAATCTCCCGATTTAGGTCCGGTTATTTATATAGGGTGCCGTTTGATTCCGTGATCCCTCTAGCTTTGCTTGGTTGTTGTTCAAGACTTCTAAGCACCCTCAAGTGAGTACATAGTCCCCTCTTTTACTGTTTTTCAAACATTTTGGGGTGAAACACATGTGCCTACTTGTTATTTTCATGCTTTTCATGTTTTCATACCATATACTTGCTATGTTCATTAGTACACTATTAGTACATGATTTCATTTTGTTTTGGCTATGTATGTTTACTTAACATGCTAGCACATTGCTTTACATTACATTTTTCTTTTGCTATGTATGTTGACTGAGCATGTTAGCAAATTGATTTACATGACTTTTCTGCTTTGTATGTTAACTTAGCATACTTAGTACATTGTTTTACATTACATTTACTTTTGCTATGTTTGTTGACTGAGCATGCTAGCATATTGTTTTACATGACTTTTTTGCTTTGTATGTTAACTTAGCATACTTAGTACATTGTTTTACATTGCATCTCTGTTGCATATGTTCTCGTAGCATATGGACACATTGCTTTATATCTCTACCTTGTATGTTCACTTAGCATACTAGGTACATTATTTTCATAAAACATGCTTACATTTGGTATATCATTTGGTTTGTTTAACGGGACTAAATTACATTCATTAACACCGATCATGCCGCTCGGTAGTAGGTAGTGGTACCATAGGACTTGACAAATCCCGTTTCTAAAACCCTAGGTTTGTTTGGGTGGAAGGAACGACCGAATCCAAAAACATTTCTTTTGATAACCTTTACTTAGGGTTATCCGTCTGTCTCAAGGCTTGAATGTAGGCGTTTAACATTACCGCATAAATGTTGTATCAGTAAAGCATACATTATTCTACAAAGCATAACTTTTGATTTATTCAAATACTTTGTTTTGTACATTTTTACTTATGGTTTAAGTAGTCTCATTTTACTTACCATACATAACTTTTGTTTACACATTACATGTTTTACATTGATGGTTTTTACATAAACATTTGACTATAGATAAACATTTATACATAGATGGTTTTTACATAAACATTTGACATTTGACTATACATAAACATTTATACCTTTGACATTTGACTATACATAAACATTTATACATAGATGGTTTTTACATAAACATTTGACATTTGACTATACATAAACATTTATACATAGATGGTTTTTACATAAACATTTGACATTTGACTATACATAAACATTTATACATAGATGGTTTTTACATAAACATTTGACATTTGACTATACATAAACATTTATACATAGATGGTTTTTACATAAACATTTGCCATTTGACTATACATAAACATTCTTACATTGATGGTTTGTTTTGGTAAGTGATTTAAGTGACGAGACGTGTGTAGTATGATACAAGCATGGTGGATACGCCGCTGGTACTTCCTATATAAGTGCTTGCATTATATTACATGTCGTAGCGTTATTTAAATCATTCAATTTGGACTTATACATTTTACACAAATGACATATTTTTCACAAGACATTGTTTTACAAAACAACTTATTTTATACAAACTCTTTTACATATCATCCACTTTATCATCGCTTTTCATCTGATTTACAAAACAAAACATTTTATAAGTTTCATGACTACTTTTGTTAAACATTTTTCTTCAAACTTATAAGTCATGAATCCTAAATACAATAAAAACTATGTATCTCACAGGCATTTTTATGCTGACGTACCTATTTTTACATGTGTTTCAGGAAATGATGCATAGGATTTATCAAGATACTCTTAGGCGGACTTGGGCCTTAGTGACAATAAAAGACGCAAGACTAGTTAATTATGTTATACTTCCTTGTTTGTTTTGACATTGTAACTCTTTTAATTCAATAAAACAAAATTTAAATTTTCCATGTGTTATGAAACAATGATTCTGTTACAACACTCCCCGACGATTCCTCCACGTTTTGTTGTTTTACGTGGTCGGGGTGTGACACCTGGTTTTCTTGGGGTGTCACATCATTCCCCCGTTGGTTTGGAATTTCGTCCTGAAATTCTGCAGTAGCTTCAGCCTCAGTAGCGGTTGCATTTTTCTTAAACAACTGGGGATACTTGTGTTTCATTTGGTCTTCTCATTCCCATGTATACTCTGGGCCACGACGGGAATTCCAACGAACTCGAACAAGAGGTATTCTGGTACGCTTGAGAATCTTAACATCTCGATCAGTAATCTCTACTGGTTCCTCGACGAATCACAACTGGTCGTCGATTGTGAGCTCCTTTAAGGGAACTATGAGGGTCTCATCTGACAAACACTTCTTCAGATTTGACACGTGGAATACGTTGTGAACCCCGTAGAGTTCTTCAGGTAGATTCAACTTGTAAGCGACTTTGCCAATTTTCTCAATGATTTCGAATGGTCCGACATAACGTGGATTGAGTTTGCCTCGTTTGCCAAAACGAGCTACACCTTTCCAAGGTGAGACTTTAAGTAGCACTCGATCCCCAACCTGGAACTCGAGTGGTTTCCTTCGCTTATCAGCATAGCTTTTCTGACGGTCACGAGCTGCCGCCATTCGTTGTTGTATCTGAGTTATCCTCTCAGTTGTATCTACTACAAGTTTTGGGCCTGTGATTTGGCTGTCACCAACTTCTGCCCAACAAAGAGGTGATCGGTATTTACGTCCGTACAATGCCTCAAATGGAGCGGCCTGGATACTGGTGTGGTAGTTGTTATTATACGAAAACTCCACTAACGGAAGGTGTTTTTCCCAGCCATTACCAAAGTCGATTACACATGCCCTAAGCATGTCTTCAAGGGTTTGGATGGTGTGTTCGGACTGCCCATCCGTTTGTGGATGATAAGCGGTGCTCATATCTAAACGTGAGCCAAAGGATTTGTGCATAGCTTGCCACAATTCAGATGTAAAAGGTGAGTCATGATCAGAGATGATGGAGGTTGGCACTCCGTGCCTTGATACTACTTCCTTTAGGTACACGTCTACTAGAGTAGAAAACTTATCCGTTTCCTTGATAGCCAGGAAATGTGCAGACTTGGTCAGTCAATCCACGATCACCCAAATGGTATCATTTCCGCGTTGAGATCTAGGCAGACCAGTAACAAAATCCATGGAAATTTGCTCCCATTTCCATTTAGGTATCTCTGGTTGTTGAAGTATGCCTGATGGTTTCTGATACTCGGTCTTGACTCTCGCACAATTCAAACATTTGCTAACATAGGTTGCTATGTTGGCTTTCATACCAGGCCACCAATACGTAGTCTTGAGATCGCGGTACATCTTATCCGAACCAGGATGTACTGAATAACGAGACTTGTGGGCCTCATCCATCACGAGCTCACGTAGATTACCATAGAGTGGAACCCAGATGCGCCCGTTTACATAATAGGCGCCGTCTTCCTTTTGTTCTAACCGTTTCCTTGATCCTCATAGGGACTCCGCCCTGATGTTCTCCGCTTTCAACGCTTCAACCTGGACATCTCGTATCTGAGTAGGAAGACTAGATTGGATGGTAAGTTGTAACGCTCGCACACATTTAGGTACAGTATCCTTTCGACTGAGGGCATCGGCCAGAACATTGGCTTTGCCCGGATGGTACTTGATCGCACATTCATAATCATTCAAGAGTTCGACCCATCGACGTTGTCGCATGTTTAACTCCTTTTGCTTGAAGATATGCTCGAGACTCCTGTGATCGGTGTAAATGGTGCACTTGGTACCGTACAGGTAATGTCTCCATATCTTAAGTGCGAAAACGACTGCTCCTAATTCCAAGTCGTGCGTAGTGTAGTTCCTTTCGTGAACTTTAAGTTGGCGTGATGCGTAGGCAATGACCTTGTCACGTTGCATCAACACGCGACCAAGTCCTTGGATGGAAGCGTCGCAATAAACCACAAAATCATCTGTGCCCTCAGGCAATGAGAGGACAGGCGCGCTACAAAGTCTATCTTTTAAGTACCGAAAAGCAGATTCCTGTGCATCACCCCAACGATAGGTGACACCCTTCTGAGTCAGTGAAGTAAGAGGTTGCGCAATCTTTGAGAACTCCTTGATAAACCTTCTGTAATATCCTGCCAAACCCAAGAATTGGCGGATTTCTGTTGGTGTACGGGGTGCAGGCCAGTTCTTGATCGAGTCAACCTTGGATGGATCAGCATGAATCCCATCCTTGTTTACCACGTGGCCTAGAAAGTGGACTTCGAGAAGCCAGAAGTCACATTTCGAAAATTTGGCATACAACTGCTCTGTTCGAAGAAGTTCCAAAATAAGCCTCAGGTGTTGCTCGTGTTCTTCCTGACTCTTCGAATAGATCAGGATATCATCGATGAAAATTATGACAAACTTATCCAGGTAAGGTTTGCACACTCGGTTCATGAGATCCATGAAGACTGCAGGTGCATTCGTCAATCCGAAAGGCATAACTAGAAACTCGCAATGCCCATAACGAGTCCTGAATGATGTTTTAGAGATATCCTCGTCTCGGACTCTCAGTTGATGGTAACCTGACCTCAGGTCAATCTTTGTGTAGAAACTTGACCCTTGCAACTGGTCGAATAAGTCATCAATGCGTGGAAGAGGATAACGATTTTTCATGGTCACCTTGTTGAGTTCGCGGTAGTCGATACACATTCTGAAGGTACCGTCTTTCTTCTTCACGAATAACACTGGAGCTCCCCAAGGCGAAGAGCTAGGACGTATGAAACCCTTTTCCAAGAGTTCTTGTAGTTGCGAAGATAGTTCTACAAGTTGATTCGGATGTCGTCAAAGAAAACAAGGGACATATCTATTGCGTCTGGGGATCCCTATTAGCCGTATCAAGATCAAGGAAAGGTACCTGGGGTATCATCATGTTTATGGCCCAATGCTCACTGGGTACGTTCATAGAGCGTAACTTGTCCAAGCGAGTATCCGCGGGGAACACTTTTAAGATCGTAGGGTTCAAAAGTATAGTGTGTATGGGAGGGGAAACATGAGAAAGGGTGGCCGCAATCGATGAATAAGCGTTTAAAATCCCTAGCAGGGGTTTACCTGATGTCGAAGGTACAGCTGGTTATACGCAAGTTGGGTATAGTTAAGATAAAGTATGTCGTCGATCAAAACAGCTGTCACGGGGTTAAATCAATCAGAACAAGAATTCAGCATGGCAGCATGGTTGTCGTACAAGTGTGTAGTGTTAAGATTCATTGAGACTTCCACCAAAAGTCGTTGGACTCGCCCACATGCGAAGGAGTAACAATTCACCTGAATCCATGAACTTAGGTGGGTTTGTGATTCATCAAGCAAGCAACCAAGTTAGGGGGGTTCCTTGGGTCATGCGAATGAATCCAAAATACGTCTGTGTAGTCGTGAGGTTCCAAAGAAAAGAGGCGAAAACGTGCTCAAGAGAGTATGATCGTTTCAACAATACGTCACCACCCTCAAGGTTTCAAGGAGTGATCACCAATGATCGAGGGTCGAGCCTTCCAAATTCTCTAAACTAGAGGGTGTTCGTTTCAGTGTCTCAGCATGGAGAAGCGAGAACGTAATGTCACTGTGGTAAGAGAGTGATGGTTTGGTCTAAGCTAATAGTAGAAATTAGGCATTGCATTAATCGACAAGCATAGGTCGGTACCAAGGCTAGCGAAAGGATTCCACATAATTAAGATAAACCATCATAGGATCAAAGTGCGACTCTTGTAGTGTAGGGGGAAAAGGGGTGAGGTGAATGCGTAGTTCATCGTGTCCGTCTGTAGGTTGAGTAATCCGTATCGCCATCCTCTAATGTCCCGAAGACTATCCCATCATTAGGTGGCATCCGCTTGCTAAGTTGTGTATACGAAGGTGTAAATCAAAGTAGAAATAATTAACCACCCAACAGGGTAATGGGGGGGGGGTAATCTTGTGATCGGTGGAAATCGTGGTATGGTTGTTTGCGTTTCGTTATATCGGTTACGGATCGAAGAATCAGGAGGTTGGTGACATTCATACGAAGAATTGAGTGAAACAAAAATCCGACAAATAACCGAAGAATTTCGACGACTATTCCGTTCTCCAGAGACAATTCCAGTAATGGTAGATGGTAGCATGACACAAAAGGAAGGTTCGTTGCATCATGGTCACGTGAGTATATCACTGGTCCAAAACAGAGTTTGGATGATAGGGTTTCAAGTGGTACAACGCCAAATGCGTGTAACTGTGACTACATCGCTTCTGGTGATGACGACTAGTGGAGATGATGGGGTTCGTCAGCATGGACGCGTGGGTATTTAGTTCTCCTAAATCCGGGTTCGTTTGAGTCAGGTCTGGTCTTCATGAATGTTTACGTGCAAACCAAATAGGTGGAACGCACATAATGGTTGTCATTGCGGGGTGACGAGAAAACAGGAAAAACATTTGATCACTACGCGTCAAGTTTCAAGTAAACAGTTGGGTGTCATAAAGAATGCACTAGGGTTAGTAGACAACATGCTACTACCCTATATAAACATACCATATACAACACCCCATGCAAAAGTAATCTAGCAAGTAGGCAATATAATACTTAAATCATACCACCTAAAGTGGGGGTGTTGAGCCTTGCACGAGGAGCGAAGCGTCGTTGTTGATCGTTGAGCACTGTAAGGTTATAGTCTGGATTTATCAAAAAGCTTTTCCTTTTTTAAAACCAAGTTCACTATAACCAATGGCTCTAATACCAATCTGTCACACCCCCATTGTCCACCATGCGGAGTTTCACTGCTTGGAGGCGTGACATGACCAGGATCGAGCCACCAATCATATTGAACAACGTAATTAATTAAATAAAACCAACCACGATATGATTGGTGACCAAAAGAAAGTAACCAACTTTAAGATAACAGCGGAAGCATAATACGTAAAACTAAAACATAAGTTCATAGTTCATAAGTTTAAAGACCAAAACATAAGTTCCATAAGTTCATAAAGTTCATATGTTAAGCACAGGACATAACAGCCCATATCCCACAACGACCTCCTCCTCGTGCAAGCTCCATAAGCATCTAGCGACCTTTAAGGCATGTAACAACGAGTCAAGAACAAAGTTGAGTGAGTTCACGGTTGGTTGTTTAGTTTTAAGTTGTTTTCAAAAACATGGTTTGTCTTTCGTTAGCTTAATTGCCGTGGGAGTTACCCCATAGTTGAACGCATGATTAACCAGTTCCTTCTTTATTACCCAAACCATATCCATAATCAGTGGGGGTTTCCCCATGTGAACCACTAGACCGTTACCATATCGACTACTAATGAAAATAAGTTGTGCCCTACGTCAGTGTCTATCATCACTGACAGTTTGCCATAGTCCATTAGTACACGCCCGTCCGACTGGCACGGTGTGAGGTTTGTTAAACCTAATAGCGCTATTAACTAATGACCCGCTCGCCATTGGCCTCGGCGATTAAGTCGATATAAAATGAGGGACTTCATGATAGAGTTTTGTCTAGTAAGTTTTAAGTTTGTTGTCCTACCCAAGGAGGACGAACGTACGTATTCTACCCAAGGAGAATACGCAGGATTTATATTGGCATCCTACCCAAGGAGGATGGCCGTACATATCCTACCCAAGGAGGATATGTAGGTTACGTTTTAATTCTTTAACCCATTCCCAACCACCGGGAATCCCATGCCTTAGAAAGAGTGTGAACTCACCTTGGTTTGCTCGGTTAGATTAATTACTCTTAATAAACAGGAATCAAGCACGTCCTAATAAGGTACATATAACAATCAGTTTCCTGTGCACGCATAACACGTATCCTACGTACGGTTTATCCACTCGTTACTTCTATCACGTACCACACAATTCTAGTGTCAAGATATTTTGTTAAGTTATATTATTTTATCCTACAATAATATAACTATCTCACAAAATAAACAAGTATCCACACAAGTGTTCTAGTATAAAATATATATTCTAAACATATATTTTTATCCATTTTACTTGTAAAAATCAACCTCCGATACTTTGTGTTTTTGTAACAAAACTCATGGCGAAGTTTATTTTGAAAAGCAAGGTTAAAACGTATATGTGAACACTTGTTAGAAAAATAATTTCTAAGTCTTGGGATTTTTAGGAAATTTCGCCAGAGTTTCCTCTAAAAACGGAGGTGTCCATGCTATTAAGCATATCATTTTCTTTTCAAAATCAATCAACAATCATCAACAATTAATCTTTACACAATTTTTGCATTACGAAGAGCAAAAATATATATAAGTTACACACTAATCATGAACTTGATATATCTCGAAAACGCGTAGTAACTTGGTAAAGCTCTTAGTGGACTTAGTTACCTTCCAAAGCGTATTCATTTCTTTAAAAATCAATTTCTTGAAAGTGTTTAGTGTTTACAACTTGTAAACAATTTTTACAAAAATTAATCTTTTGAACTCTTCTTGTAAATAAAAGGTTTCTACACTTATTTCATTTCCACAAATGGTGTAAGTGTATGTATAAGTCATAATCTTTTTAAAATCGCTTCTTGAACTCGGTTCATTTAGAAAAGCCTTTTGTAGAACCCGGATCTACATGATCACCAACTTACTTTATTTACTTATTTTTCAAGAAAAATCATTTTATCAAGTTCATATATAAACTAGAAGATGATTATTTCACGTGACATGATATCATCTCCTATTCTTGTTAAGTCATGTTTCTAATCATCACTTAACAAGTTCTTTTTGGGTAAAGGGTTACCCCGGTGATTCTATATATTCACAACCAAAACAAAACAAGTAGTGTAGGAATCTAAACTAGTTCAATCCTGGGACATGCCCCAAGAAAGTAAGCAACATAAGACCAGAAAACAACCGAAAAAGTAAACCAGCATAAACAAACTAGACTATAATCTAGAAGACTAAAAAACATCACTAATCACTCGCCATCACCCTGAAAGTCAGCGTCAAGTATCTCCCATTCACCTAGAAGTCTTTGGACTCTTTCAGTCTGCTTCATCTTCACTCCCATAAGCTTATAACGAACAGTCTTGATTATCAATTCATAAATCAGCTCTGGAGGTCTAAGTTGGTTCTTGAACAGCCGAGTATTACGTTCCTGCCAAATGAAGTAAGCAGTAGCCGCCACCAAAATCCTGCTAACATAATCAGCCGCTAATTTAGATCGACATCTGAGCAGTAACCATTCTACAATGCTATCCTATTTCGAGTCTACATTATCCATACCCACCTTTGTCCGAACCATAACCCACACCTGAGCTGAGAACTTGCATTCAAAGAACAGATGTTCATGCGAGTCATGATTCTCATAACATAATAAGCAGCACATCATATTCATATTTTTCCGCCTCGAGAAATCCCATTGAAGAATAATGTCTTGTGTAAGTAATTTATTTCTCATAATCAGCCACAACAAGAAAGAGTGCCTCGGAACACATTGAGCAAACCAGACAACTTTACTCCACTCAACCTCTTGCTCTCTATACCGAATAGAATCCCAAATACAAGAAGCCGAGACCGCACTTACATCATCACCCACCCGCCAACGAACAGAATCACGTTTATTTGGAACCGGATGGACTTGATCCAGTAAATATGCAAAGAAGAGAGGACCACCACGATAAGCTGTAATCGCCTAGCAAATGAAAGCAGCTTGTTCTTCCAGTTCGAAATACGTTTCTCTAGCTTTTCCACCAAGACACTACAGTCTTTATAAAGAATCCTTGTGGAGATAAGCGGAACCCCCAAATATTTAACCGGAAGGGAGCCCTCCACAAAAGGCATAACATTAAGAATAACATTCTTCACATGTTGAGGGACATTACAAAAGAAGACTGTGCTCTTCTGAACGCTAGGAACCAAACCCGACATTTATGTAAACTTTGAAAGGGACACCATAATGCACTTAGCGGAACTAACATCCCCTCTAGCAAATAAGAAAAGGTCATCTGCAAAACAAAGGTTGACAATCTGCTGCTTCTCACACCTGTTGTGGAACCTAAACGAGGAATCTATCTTGGTCTCATGTCGTAAAATACCTGTCAAAATCTCCATCACAAGCGTAAAAAGATAGGGGGATATAAGATCCCCTTGTCTTAAACCTCGTTTCCCTCTAAAATAGCCATGAATATTACCGTTAATACAAACAGAATACGTTGGCGTAGATACACAAAGCATAATCCAATCCACCATCTTAATGTCGAAACCAAACCCAAGCAAAACACTTCTTAGGAATCTCCAATCCACAGTATCATAGGCTTTCTGAATATTGACTTTTAACGCACACCTAGGGGGACCAAAATTCCTATGATAGTTGTGCATAAGTTCCTGGGTAAGTAAAATGTTATCCGAAATTTTACGACCCGGGACGAAAGCCGACTGGTTGACACTAACAATCATATCCAGAGCCACTTTAAGACTGTCACACCCCCAAAATCCACACGCGGAGTATCACCGCTTGGAGGCGTGACTGACCAGGATCAAGCCACCAATCATATTGAACAAGCAGATAAGTAAACATAATTCAACCAACAATATGAAAGGTGCCCAAAAACCAAAGCATAGTTAAGTGTTTAGCGGAAGCATAATTGTAAAACCCGTAGCAAGTATTAAGTATTAAATAAAGTAATGTTTAAAGCATGGCACACACTGCCATGTCCCACAACGACTACTCCTCCCTGTGCAAGCTCCCAAAAGTACCTAATGACCTGCAAGGCATGTAGCAACGAATCAACAACAAAGTTGAGCGAGTTCACAGTTGGTTCTTGGTTTTAGTTGTTCCAAAAATAGTTCCTTTAACTGGCATCCCTGCCGTGGGGGTTACCCCATAGTTGAAAACGTAAGTTGTTTAACCCATTAATTCTGGCAATCCAGCCGTGGGGGCTACCCCATGATAGTTATCTGGCATTTCGGCCGTGGGGGCTACCCCATGTATTACAAGACCACGCGTATCGACTGCTACGAAAATATAAGAGGTGCCCTAAGTCAATGTCTATCAGCATTGACCCTTTGCCCATAGTCCATTAGTACACGCCCGTCCGACTGGCACGGTGTGAGGTTTGTTAAACCTAATAGCGCTATTAACTAATGACCCGCTCGCCCTAGGCCTCGGCGATTAAGTCGATAATTGAGGGACTTCCTTTGATAGAGGTGATGGTCTTAAGATCGTGTACGTAGGCTTTACGTACGTGCCCTTCAATCCGAGGACAGTAGTAAGTATAACTGTACGTAGGTTTTACGTACGTGCCCTTCAACCGAGGACAGTAATAATTAGTTTAATAGTAATAGTTGTACGAGTAGTTATTCCATCCCATTCCCAACCCAAGGGAATCCCATGCCTTGGCTAGTGTGAACTCACCTTGGTTTGCTCGGCAGATTACACAGAAAGGTCAAGTCTAGCAGCTAGTGGTCAACCACGTCCTAACATGGTTATCACACATGTCAGGTTTAGGTTCAAGTAAAGCACGTATGATTACACATAGTTTAACAGATTGCTAACACGTATCGATCATGGCAACATAGTATACACATAGAACGTTTTAAATAATATCCGTTTAGCATGCAAATGAAACCCACACAAGTCTCGGCCCAACACGTTGTGCGATCAGCACATCCATGTGCGATCTACAGCATGTTGTGCTACCTGATCAAAGCCCGGCCCAAACAATTAAACCGAACAAGAACTTGTGCGGTCAGCTCTATTACCCAGCCCAAGTCTACGGCCCAACAAGTAGCATAACAGTTATAACATATATCGGCCCAACTAGTCATACAAGTCTTGTGCGATCCGATTGAGGTTGTGCGACTAGGTTTGGGCTTGGAGGCCCAACAGTTAAACAAACAATTCAACATGTGCGATCCAGCAAGCCTTGTGCGACTGGAGGTGTCTTGTACGATTGACAAGGCTTGTGCGAATGGACCCCTTATGCGACTAGGGGTCTTGTGCGACCGGCTTATTTGAGTAATCAGTTACGATCTCCTAATTTTATGCATATCAATTACATTCATAATTTATGGCAAACAGTTATTCAATTTCCATATTTATAGATTATCAATTAACAGTTTCCCACTAAAACATATATCGATCAAACAAGACTTTTATCTGAATTTCTTATGAACCCTAGACATGTTCAAGCATAAACAATAATCACAATATTAACCCGGCTCATGTTTTTGATCTCTAGCATCCACCTTAACAAATCATTCGAACAATACATGTATATATAATATATCAGCCGATTTTCATTAACAATACACAATTACCAATCATAATTTATGCAAGACACATATGAATCGGTTTCATGAACCTCACATTAATAGTTACGACAAGAAACCCTAGTGATTGTCTAATAAACATAACAGTTGAAACAAGTCTGAACTCGATTAGATCTATTCGCACCTTCATCATGTAAACGATATCATCATGCCACACTTAAACATCCTTTATTCCACATAGAACTAATATATAACTACTTCTGACAATACTCATTACTATGCACATGCTTAGATTATAACAAAACTACAACCACACCCACATGGCCGACATTCACTTTAATTAAAGTTATCCACTTTCAGCAACCCATTATTCTACAATTTCATAGAACCGATACAATCAGGCAACATGCTAGCAATCATAATATTGACTTTTCCCACATATCCACATGCAATCAACATATTCAACAAGCATAATATTACACTAACCGATTAAGAAGAGAATGAAATAGACGATTGATCCGAATCCAGAAAAGATCTTCGCTAGAGAGGATGTGTTTGCGGTTGCCGTCGAGTTCGTGAGGGAGAGAGAGGAGAGCTAGGGTTTGTGTGTATGAATGTTTTTGCAACAAATGAGAAACAACCTCCTAAGGTTGTGTGTATACGCATATAATGAAGTGGGCCGAACCCAACTTGGGCTGCCCTAGGTTCGGATGCAAGAAGTGTAACCCGAGTGGGCTTGTGCGATCGGGTGAGTGTTGTGCGTTCACATAATACATAACATAATACGTACACTCACATAACATATAACACATAACATTCAATAAAATAACATTCCGTTAAATCATCTAATTCACATAGTCACATAATGTTTACGTTACATCAAGGTACAAAGATAGGTTCGGAATTACGAGTTGTCACATTATCCCCAAGTTGAAAGAAATTTCGTCCCGAAATTTAGCACGTACTCACTTAGGAAGCTAGTTAAGTTGCCTGGTTTTCCTGGGGTGTCACATCCTCCCCCCGTTGTTCTGGAATTTCATCCCGAAATTCCGTAGCTTCAGCCTCAGTAGTGGTTGTACCGTTTGCGAACAGTTGGGGATACTTTTGTTTCATCTGATCTTCGCGTTCCCAGGTGAACTCTGGGCCGCGACGTGAGTTCCAACGAACTCGAACGAGAGGTATCCTAGTACGCTTGAGGACCTTAACATCCCGGTCCGTGATTTCAACAGGTTCCTCGACGAATCGTAACTGCTCGTCGTTAGTGAGCTCCTTCAAAGGAACTATGTGGGTCTCACTTAACAGACATTTCTTCAGATTCGACACGTGGAAAACATCGTGAACTGCACTGAGTTCTGCTGGTAAGTTCAGTCTGTAGGCCACCTTGCCTATTTTCTCAATGACTTCGAAAGGTCCAATGTATCGTGGGTTAAGTTTGCCTCGTTTACCAAAACGAACCACACCCTTCCAGGGTGAAACTTTGAGTAGTACCCGCTCCCCAACCTGGAGCTCTAGTGGTTTTCTGCCCTTATCAGCGTAGACTTTCTGACGGTCACGAGCTGCCGCCATTCGTTGTCGTATCTGAGCAATTTGTTCTGTTGTGTCTACCACAAGTTCTGAACCAGTAATCTGACTATCCCCCACCTCTGCCCAACAAAGAGGTGACCGGCATTTACGCCCGTACAATGCCTCAAACGGAGCAGCTTTTATGCTGGTGTGGTAGCTGTTATTGTACGAAAATTCCACAAGTGGCAGATGCCTTTCCCAGCCGTTGCCAAAGTCAATTACACATGCTCTAAGCATGTCTTCTAGAGTCTGGATGGTACGTTCCGACTGCCCATCCGTTTGCGGGTGATAAGCTATGCTCATATCCAAACGTGAGCCAAAGGACTTGTGCATTGCTTGCCACAGTTCTGATGTAAAACGTGCATCTCGATCCGAGATAATGGAGGTGGGCACTCCGTGTCTCGAGACAACTTCCTTAAGATATACGTCTGCTGGGGTGGAAAACTTATCCGTTTCCTTGATAGCCAAGAAGTGAGCAGACTTTGTGAGTCGATCCACGATCACCCAAATAATATTGTTACCACGTTGAGATCTAGGCAGGCCAGTAACAAAATCCATGGAAATTTGCTCCCATTTCCATTGTGGTATCTCTGGTTGTTGAAGGGGGCCTGAAGGTTTCTAGTACTCCGCCTTGACTCTCGCACAAGTCAAGCACTTGCTAACGTAAGTTGCTATGTGTGCCTTCATGCTAGGCCACCAGTAGGTGGTTTTGATGTCGTGGTACATTTTATCCGAGCCAGGGTGCACTGAGTAACGAGACTTGTGTGCCTCATCCATCACAAGCTCTCGTAGGTTGCCATAAAGTGGGACCCAAATGCGTCCTGTTACGTAGTAAGCACCGTCTTCCTTTTGTTCTAAGCGTTGCCTTGAGCCGCGTAGGGCTTCAGCCCTGACGTTTTCTGGTTTCAATGCTTCTACCTGAGCATTTCGTATTTGGGAAGGAAGACTAGACTGTATAGTGAGTTGTAAAGCTCGCACGCGCTAGGGCGCAGTGTCCTTTCGACTGAGGGCGTCAGCCACAACATTGGCTTTGCCTGGGTAGTACCTGATCGAGCATTCGTAGTCATTCAACAGTTCGACCCATCGTCGTTATCTCATATTGAGTTCCTTCTGTTTAAAGATATGCTCGAGGCTCCTGTGATCAGTGTAGATAGCGCATTTGGTACCATACAGGTAGTGTCTCCATATCTTAAGTGCAAAAACAACCGCTCCCAGCTCCAGATCGTGTGTAGTGTAGTTCTTTTCATGAACCTTGAGTTGGCGTGAGGCGTAGGCTATAACTTTATCCCGCTGCATCAATACGCAACCAAGACCCTGAATGGATGCGTCACAGTAAACCACGAAGTCGTCTGTGCCCTCTGGCAATGAAAGGATAGGTGCACTACAAAGTCTATCCTTTAAGTGCTGAAACGCTAACTCCTGTACGTTTCCCCAACGATAAACAACGCCCTTCTGCGTTAGTGAAGTAAGAGGCTGAGCAATCTTAGAAAAATCCTTGATAAATCTCCTGTAGTAACCTGCCAATCCCAAGAATTGGCGAATTTCCGTTGGCGTACGAGGTGCAGGCCAGCTCTTGATTGACTCTACCTTGGATGGATCAACGTGAATCCCATCCTTGTTCACTACATCGCCTAAGAAATGGACTTCACGAAGCCAGAAGTCACATTTTGAAAACTTGGCGTACAGCTGTTCTTTTCGAAGGAGTTCCAAAATGAGTCGTAAATGTTGTTCGTGTTTCTCCTGACTCTTCGAATAGATCAGGATGTCGTCGATGAATACAATAACGAACTTGTCTAGGTACGGCTTGCACACTCGATTCATCAAGTCCATGAAGACCGCTGGTGCGTTTGTCAGCCCAAAAGGCATTACCAAAAATTCATAGTGGCCATATCGAGTTCTGAAGGCTGTTTTGGAGACGTCCTCTTCTCGGACTCTCAGCTGGTGATATCCTGATCTCAAATCAATCTTTGAATAGTAGCTCGACCCTTGCAGCTGGTCGAACAAGTCGTCAATGCGTGGAAGAGGATAGCGATTCTTCACAGTCACCTTGTTCAGTTCACGGTAGTCTATGCACATTCTGAAAGTACCATCCTTCTTCTTCACGAATAGCACTGGAGCTTCCCAGGGCGATGAGCTAGGACGAATAAAACCCTTATCCAAGAGTTCTTGTAGTTGCGTAGAGAGTTCTTTCAACTCTGATGGTGCTAAACGATACGGTGCACGAGCTATGGGCGCTGCTCCAGGGGCTAGCTCGATTTGAAACTCGACCTGGCGGTGAGGCGGAAGGCCAGGCAATTCCTCAGGGAATACCTCAGGATAGTCGCGTACGATCGGAAAATCTTCTATCTTCTTCTCTTTCTTCGAGGTGTCAGTAACGAGAGCCAAAATAGCAGTGTGGCCCTTTCTCAAACACTTCTGGGCCTTAAGGAAAGAGATGATGCTCACACCAGCACCACTCTTGTCGCCACGAATCATGAAAGGTTCATCACCTGATCGAGGAATACGGACGATTCTTCTCGTTGCAAAGAATCTCTGCTCGATGTTGATATAACCAATCCTTACCAATAACGATGTCGAAACCATCACAACATTGGAGTCATACCTAGCATCACCCTGACCAATCACGAACACTCAACCCCTGGCACCATTGCCGTCGTTATTACCCCCGTTGTTGTCTCCACTATTGTTCCCGTTCCCTTGGTTGTGGTTCTGATTCTGGTTCTGGTTCAACTGTGGGCAGTGTCTCGTGAAGTGACCTTAAGCACCACACTGATAACATCCCTTGTTACCCTGATGTCGCTGCTGTTTCTGCGGAGCTTGTGGCTGCTGTTGTCGGCTCTTGTTTGCAGGACGTGGGATTCTAAAATCTTTGGCTCCATGACCAAGCTTGTTGCATCTCTGAGAACGATCTCTGTTGCGTTGCCCGCTGTGGTGCAAATTACATCGATTGCACTTAGGGTGGTTTCCCCTGTATCCACCCTGACTTCGATTACCAAAAGACTGCTGACTGAGGCTCCTGTGCTGCGACTGAGACTGAACCGAAGTGGGACCCTTGCTCGAATTTTCATTCCACTTGCGTTGGTTGTCACTGGGAGCATCCGAAGTAGTTGTAGCAGCATTAATACGCTTCGGCAGTTTGTTCTGTCCTATCGCCTGATCTGAGAGACGTCGAGCAAAGCGAGTAGTATCCTGAATGGTTGCAAGGTTGGCCTATTTCACATGAGTTTGAATCTCTGGTACTAAGCCTTTGAGGTACAGCTCAATGCGCTTGGTGAGAGGATTCACCATTGTTGGACATAACACGGTCAGTTCGTTGGATCGTTTCGTGTACGCTTCTATCTCTGGCCTTGTCATCTTCAGGTTTAAGAACTCCACTTCCAGTTTGCGGATGTCACCTCGACTACGGCATTCACGTTTGGATCAGTTCCTTAAGAATCATTCCATGGGGTGGCATTAGCAGCCGCCAGCCCCAGCATCTGGACTTACTCGTTCCACTATGTTAGCGCAGTGCCTTCGAGAGTACCAGTGGCGTACTTCACCCTATGAGCCTCAGGGCATTTACACGTCTCTAAGACAAACTCGAGCTTTTCAAACCAATGGAGGAGTCCAACAGCTCCTTTAGTGCCACTGAAAGTATTAGGACGACAGTTCATGTACGTCTTGAATGTGCATACAGGCGGCTGAGCGTTCTAACCTTGTTACGCGAGGGAGAAAGACCGGGTTAAGCGCGAGAGCTGGATCATGAGAGTAGGATCTAACATCCTAGGGTAGGTTCGTAATAGCAGGTTATACCTCCTGCCTGAGCGGCCGCTAGTGCTGCCGTAACTTGTTCGTTGATAAGAGCCGTCAGCTGGCTTGAGTTAGGTTCACACGTTCCCTCATGATCTCACATCGAAGGAAACACAAGTAGGAAAGGTGTCGCGAATGTGTGTAAGTGTGGAGTGACAGTAGAGAGCAAGCACAAATGTGTTTTCAAACTATAGTTGCTACGTTCATCTAAGCATACAATAAGCAAAGTTCTATGCAATCTAGCAAGTAGGCAATATGAAACGTAAACCATATCACCTAGAATGTCGAGCCTTGCACGTGGAGTGAAGCGTCGTTGTGGATCGTAGAGCACTGTACAGGTTATAGTCTGGTTTTAACAAAAACGTTTTCCTTTATTAAAACCTAGTTCTCTATAACCAATGGCTCTGATACCAATCTGTCACACCCCCAAAATCCACACGCGGAGTATCACCGCTTGGAGGCGTGACTGACCAGGATCAAGCCACCAATCATATTGAACAAGCAGATAAGTAAACATAATTCAACCAACAATATGAAAGGTGCCCAAAAACCAAAGCATAGTTAAGTGTTTAGCGGAAGCATAATTGTAAAACCCATAGCAAGTATTAAGTATTAAATAAAGTAATGTTTAAAGCATGGCACACACTGCCATGTCCCACAACGACTGCTCCTCCCTGTGCAAGCTCCCAAAAGTACCTAATGACCTGCAAGGCATGTAGCAACGAAT
Organism: Helianthus tuberosus; assembly: GCA_030545235.1. Classification (NCBI taxonomy): domain Eukaryota; kingdom Viridiplantae; phylum Streptophyta; class Magnoliopsida; order Asterales; family Asteraceae; genus Helianthus; species Helianthus tuberosus. The sequence goes on from CM060407.1 coordinate 116,935,499, forward strand.
CAACAACAAAGTTGAGCGAGTTCACAGTTGGTTCTTGGTTTTAGTTGTTCCAAAAATAGTTCCTTTAACTGGCATCCCTGCCGTGGGGGTTACCCCATAGTTGAAAACGTAAGTTGTTTAACCCATTAATTCTGGCAATCCAGCCGTGGGGGCTACCCCATGATAGTTATCTGGCATTTCGGTCGTGGGGGCTACCCCATGTATTACAAGACCACGCGTATCGACTGCTACGAAAATATAAGAGGTGCCCTAAGTCAATGTCTATCAGCATTGACCCTTTGCCCATAGTCCATTAGTACACGCCCGTCCGACTGGCACGGTGTGAGGTTTGTTAAACCTAATAGCGCTATTAACTAATGACCCGCTCGCCCTAGGCCTCGGCGATTAAGTCGATAATTGAGGGACTTCCTTTGATAGAGGTGATGGTCTTAAGATCGTGTACGTAGGCTTTACGTACGTGCCCTTCAATCCGAGGACAGTAGTAAGTATAACTGTACGTAGGTTTTACGTACGTGCCCTTCAACCGAGGACAGTAATAATTAGTTTAATAGTAATAGTTGTACGAGTAGTTATTCCATCCCATTCCCAACCCCTGGGAATCCCATGCCTTGGCTAGTGTGAACTCACCTTGGTTTGCTCGGCAGATTACACAGAAAGGTCAAGTCTAGCAGCTAGTGGTCAACCACGTCCTAACATGGTTATCACACATGTCAGGTTTAGGTTCAAGTAAAGCACGTATGATTACACATAGTTTAACAGATTGCTAACACGTATCGATCATGGCAACATAGTATACACATAGAACGTTTTAAATAATATCCGTTTAGCATGCAAATGAAACCCACACAAGTCTCGGCCCAACACGTTGTGCGATCAGCACATCCATGTGCGATCTACAGCATGTTGTGCTACCTGATCAAAGCCCGGCCCAAACAATTAAACCGAACAAGAACTTGTGCGGTCAGCTCTATTACCCAGCCCAAGTCTACGGCCCAACAAGTAGCATAACAGTTATAACATATATCGGCCCAACTAGTCATACAAGTCTTGTGCGATCCGATTGAGGTTGTGCGACTAGGTTTGGGCTTGGAGGCCCAACAGTTAAACAAACAATTCAACATGTGCGATCCAGCAAGCCTTGTGCGACTGGAGGTGTCTTGTACGATTGACAAGGCTTGTGCGAATGGACCCCTTATGCGACTAGGGGTCTTGTGCGACCGGCTTATTTGAGTAATCAGTTACGATCTCCTAATTTTATGCATATCAATTACATTCATAATTTATGGCAAACAGTTATTCAATTTCCATATTTATAGATTATCAATTAACAGTTTCCCACTAAAACATATATCGATCAAACAAGACTTTTATCTGAATTTCTTATGAACCCTAGACATGTTCAAGCATAAACAATAATCACAATATTAACCCGGCTCATGTTTTTGATCTCTAGCATCCACCTTAACAAATCATTCGAACAATACATGTATATATAATATATCAGCCGATTTTCATTAACAATACACAATTACCAATCATAATTTATGCAAGACACATATGAATCGGTTTCATGAACCTCACATTAATAGTTACGACAAGAAACCCTAGTGATTGTCTAATAAACATAACAGTTGAAACAAGTCTGAACTCGATTAGATCTATTCGCACCTTCATCATGTAAACGATATCATCATGCCACACTTAAACATCCTTTATTCCACATAGAACTAATATATAACTACTTCTGACAATACTCATTACTATGCACATGCTTAGATTATAACAAAACTACAACCACACCCACATGGCCGACATTCACTTTAATTAAAGTTATCCACTTTCAGCAACCCATTATTCTACAATTTCATAGAACCGATACAATCAGGCAACATGCTAGCAATCATAATATTGACTTTTCCCACATATCCACATGCAATCAACATATTCAACAAGCATAATATTACACTAACCGATTAAGAAGAGAATGAAATAGACGATTGATCCGAATCCAGAAAAGATCTTCGCTAGAGAGGATGTGTTTGCGGTTGCCGTCGAGTTCGTGAGGGAGAGAGAGGAGAGCTAGGGTTTGTGTGTATGAATGTTTTTGCAACAAATGAGAAACAACCTCCTAAGGTTGTGTGTATACGCATATAATGAAGTGGGCCGAACCCAACTTGGGCTGCCCTAGGTTCGGATGCAAGAAGTGTAACCCGAGTGGGCTTGTGCGATCGGGTGAGTGTTGTGCGTTCACATAATACATAACATAATACGTACACTCACATAACATATAACACATAACATTCAATAAAATAACATTCAGTTAAATCATCTAATTCACATAGTCACATAATGTTTACGTTACATCAAGGTACAAAGATAGGTTCGGAATTACGAGTTGTCACATTATCCCCAAGTTGAAAGAAATTTCGTCCCGAAATTTAGCACGTACTCACTTAGGAAGCTAGTTAAGTTGCATGGTTTTCCTGGGGTGTCACAACCTCCCCCCGTTGTTCTGGAATTTCATCCCGAAATTCCGTAGCTTCAGCCTCAGTAGTGGTTGTACCGTTTGCGAACAGTTGGGGATACTTTTGTTTCATCTGATCTTCGCGTTCCCAGGTGAACTCTGGGCCGTGACGTGAGTTCCAACGAACTCGAACGAGAGGTATCCTAGTACGCTTGAGGACCTTAACATCCCGGTCCGTGATTTCAACAGGTTCCTCGACGAATCGTAACTGCTCGTCGTTAGTGAGCTCCTTCAAAGGAACTATGTGGGTCTCACTTAACAGACATTTCTTCATATTCGACACGTGGAAAACATCGTGAACTGCACTGAGTTCTGCTGGTAAGTTCAGTCTGTAGGCCACCTTGCCTATTTTCTCAATGACTTCGAAAGGTCCAACGTATCGTGGGTTAAGTTTGCCTCGTTTACCAAAACGAACCACACCCTTCCAGGGTGAAACTTTGAGTAGTACCCGCTCCCCAACCTGGAGCTCTAGTGGTTTTCTGCCCTTATCAGCGTAGACTTTCTGACGGTCACGAGCTGCCGCCATTCGTTGTCGTATCTGAGCAATTTGTTCTGTTGTGTCTACCACAAGTTCTGAACCAGTAATCTGACTATCCCCCACCTCTGCCCAACAAAGAGGTGACCGGCATTTACGCCCGTACAATGCCTCAAACGGAGCAGCTTTTATGCTGGTGTGGTAGCTGTTATTGTACGAAAATTCCACAAGTGGCAGATGCCTTTCCCAGCCGTTGCCAAAGTCAATTACACATGCTCTAAGCATGTCTTCTAGAGTCTGGATGGTACGTTCCGACTGCCCATCCGTTTGCGGGTGATAAGCTATGCTCATATCCAAATGTGAGCCAAAGGACTTGTGCATTGCTTGCCACAGTTCTGATGTAAAACGTGCATCTCGATCCGAGATAATGGAGGTGGGCACTCCGTGTCTCGAGACAACTTCCTTAAGATATACGTCTGCTGGGGTGGAAAACTTATCCGTTTCCTTGATAGCCAAGAAGTGAGCAGACTTTGTGAGTCGATCCACGATCACCCAAATAATATTGTTACCACGTTGAGATCTAGGCAGGCCAGTAACAAAATCCATGGAAATTTGCTCCCATTTCCATTGTGGTATCTCTGGTTGTTGAAGGGGGCCTGAAGGTTTCTGGTACTCCGCCTTGACTCTCGCACAAGTCAAGCACTTGCTAACGTAAGTTGCTATGCGTGCCTTCATGCTAGGCCACCAGTAGGTGGTTTTGATGTCGTGGTACATTTTATCCGAGCCAGGGTGCACTGAGTAACGAGACTTGTGTGCCTCATCCATCACAAGCTCTCGTAGGTTGCCATAAAGTGGGACCCAAATGCGTCCTGTTACGTAGTAAGCACCGTCTTCCTTTTGTTCTAAGCGTTGCCTTGAGCCGCGTAGGGCTTCAGCCCTGACGTTTTCTGGTTTCAATGCTTCTACCTGAGCATTTCGTATTTGGGAAGGAAGACTAGACTGTATAGTGAGTTGTAAAGCTCGCACGCGCTAGGGCGCAGTGTCCTTTCGACTGAGGGCGTCAGCCACAACATTGGCTTTGCCTGGGTAGTACCTGATCGAGCATTCGTAGTCATTCAACAGTTCGACCCATCGTCGTTATCTCATATTGAGTTCCTTCTGTTTAAAGATATGCTCGAGGCTCCTGTGATCAGTGTAGATAGCGCATTTGGTACCATACAGGTAGTGTCTCCATATCTTAAGTGCAAAAACAACCGCTCCCAGCTCCAGATCGTGTGTAGTGTAGTTCTTTTCATGAACCTTGAGTTGGCGTGAGGCGTAGGCTATAACTTTATCCCGCTGCATCAATACGCAACCAAGACCCTGAATGGATGCGTCACAGTAAACCACGAAGTCGTCTGTGCCCTCTGGCAATGAAAGGATAGGTGCACTACAAAGTCTATCCTTTAAGTGCTGAAACGCTAACTCCTGTACGTTTCCCCAACGATAAACAACGCCCTTCTGCGTTAGTGAAGTAAGAGGCTGAGCAATCTTAGAAAAATCCTTGATAAATCTCCTGTAGTAACCTGCCAATCCCAAGAATTGGCGAATTTCCGTTGGCGTACGAGGTGCAGGCCAGCTCTTGATTGACTCTACCTTGGATGGATCAACGTGAATCCCATCCTTGTTCACTACATCGCCTAAGAAATGGACTTCACGAAGCCAGAAGTCACATTTTGAAAACTTGGCGTACAGCTGTTCTTTTCGAAGGAGTTCCAAAATGAGTCGTAAATGTTGTTCGTGTTTCTCCTGACTCTTCGAATAGATCAGGATGTCGTCGATGAATACAATAACGAACTTGTCTAGGTACGGCTTGCACACTCGATTCATCAAGTCCATGAAGACCGCTGGTGCGTTTGTCAGCCCAAAAGGCATTACCAAAAATTCATAGTGGCCATATCGAGTTCTGAAGGCTGTTTTGGAGACGTCCTCTTCTCGGACTCTCAGCTGGTGATATCCTGATCTCAAATCAATCTTTGAATAGTAGCTCGACCCTTGCAGCTGGTCGAACAAGTCGTCAATGCGTGGAAGAGGATAGCGATTCTTCACAGTCACCTTGTTCAGTTCACGGTAGTCTATGCACATTCTGAAAGTACCATCCTTCTTCTTCACGAATAGCACTGGAGCTTCCCAGGGCGATGAGCTAGGACGAATAAAACCCTTATCCAAGAGTTCTTGTAGTTGCGTAGAGAGTTCTTTCAACTCTGATGGTGCTAAACGATACGGTGCACGAGCTATGGGCGCTGCTCCAGGGGCTAGCTCGATTTGAAACTCGACCTGGCGGTGAGGCGGAAGGCCAGGCAATTCCTCAGGGAATACCTCAGGATAGTCGCGTACGATCGGAAAATCTTCTATCTTCTTCTCTTTCTTCGAGGTGTCAGTAACGAGAGCCAAAATAGCAGTGTGGCCCTTTCTCAAACACTTCTGGGCCTTAAGGAAAGAGATGATGCTCACACCAGCACCACTCTTGTCGCCACGAATCATGAAAGGTTCATCACCTGATCGAGGAATACGGACGATTCTTCTCGTTGCAAAGAATCTCTGCTCGATGTTGATATAACCAATCCTTACCAATAACGATGTCGAAACCATCACAACATTGGAGTCATACCTAGCATCACCCTGACCAATCACGAACACTCAACCCCTGGCACCATTGCCGTCGTTATTACCCCCGTTGTTGTCTCCACTATTGTTCCCGTTCCCTTGGTTGTGGTTCTGATTCTGGTTCTGGTTCAACTGTGGGCAGTGTCTCGTGAAGTGACCTTAAGCACCACACTGATAACATCCCTTGTTACCCTGATGTCGCTGCTGTTTCTGCGGAGCTTGTGGCTGCTGTTGTCGGCTCTTGTTTGCAGGACGTGGGATTCTAAAATCTTTGGCTCCATGACCAAGCTTGTTGCATCTCTGAGAACGATCTCTGTTGCGTTGCCCGCTGTGGTGCAAATTACATCGATTGCACTTAGGGTGGTTTCCCCTGTATCCACCCTGACTTCGATTACCAAAAGACTGCTGACTGAGGCTCCTGTGCTGCGACTGAGACTGAACCGAAGTGGGACCCTTGCTCGAATTTTCATTCCACTTGCGTTGGTTGTCACTGGGAGCATCCGAAGTAGTTGTAGCAGCATTAATACGCTTCGGCAGTTTGTTCTGTCCTATCGCCTGATCTGAGAGACGTCGAGCAAAGCGAGTAGTATCCTGAATGGTTGCAAGGTTGGCCTATTTCACATGAGTTTGAATCTCTGGTACTAAGCCTTTGAGGTACAGCTCAATGCGCTTGGTGAGAGGATTCACCATTGTTGGACATAACACGGTCAGTTCGTTGGATCGTTTCGTGTACGCTTCTATCTCTGGCCTTGTCATCTTCAGGTTTAAGAACTCCACTTCCAGTTTGCAGATGTCACCTCGACTACGGCATTCACGTTTGGATCAGTTCCTTAAGAATCATTCCATGGGGTGGCATTAGCAGCCGCCAGCCCCAGCATCTGGACTTACTCGTTCCACTATGTTAGCGCAGTGCCTTCGAGAGTACCAGTGCCGTACTTCACCCTATGAGCCTCAGGGCATTTACACGTCTCTAAGACAAACTCGAGCTTTTCAAACCAATGGAGGAGTCCAACAGCTCCTTTAGTGTCACTGAAAGTATTAGGACGACAGTTCATGTACGTCTTGAATGTGCATACAGGCGGCTGAGCGTTCTAACCTTGTTACGCGAGGGAGAAAGACCGGGTTAAGCGCGAGAGCTGGATCATGAGAGTAGGATCTAACATCCTAGGGTAGGTTCGTAATAGCAGGTTATACCTCCTGCCTGAGCGGCCGCTAGTGCTGCCGTAACTTGTTCGTTGATAAGAGCCGTCAGCTGGCTTGAGTTAGGTTCACACGTTCCCTCATGATCTCACATCGAAGGAAACACAAGTAGGAAAGGTGTCGCGAATGTGTGTAAGTGTGGAGTGACAGTAGAGAGCAAGCACAAATGTGTTTTCAAACTATAGTTGCTACGTTCATCTAAGCATACAATAAGCAAAGTTCTATGCAATCTAGCAAGTAGGCAATATAAAACGTAAACCATATCACCTAGAATGTCGAGCCTTGCACGTGGAGTGAAGCGTCGTTGTGGATCGTAGAGCACTGTACAGGTTATAGTCTGGTTTTAACAAAAACGCTTTCCTTTATTAAAACCTAGTTCTCTATAACCAATGGCTCTGATACCAATCTGTCACACCCCCAAAATCCACACGCGGAGTATCACCGCTTGGAGGCGTGACTGACCAGGATCAAGCCACCAATCATATTGAACAAGCAGATAAGTAAACATAATTCAACCAACAATATGAAAGGTGCCCAAAAACCAAAGCATAGTTAAGTGTTTAGCGGAAGCATAATTGTAAAACCCATAGCAAGTATTAAGTATTAAATAAAGTAATGTTTAAAGCATGGCACACACTGCCATGTCCCACAACGACTGCTCCTCCCTGTGCAAGCTCCCAAAAGTACCTAATGACCTGCAAGGCATGTAGCAACGAATCAACAACAAAGTTGAGCGAGTTCACAGTTGGTTCTTGGTTTTAGTTGTTCCAAAAATAGTTCCTTTAACTGGCATCCCTGCCGTGGGGGTTACCCCATAGTTGAAAACGTAAGTTGTTTAACCCATTAATTCTGGCAATCCAGCCGTGGGGGCTACCCCATGATAGTTATCTGGCATTTCGGCCGTGGGGGCTACCCCATGTATTACAAGACCACGCGTATCGACTGCTACGAAAATATAAGAGGTGCCCTAAGTCAATGTCTATCAGCATTGACCCTTTGCCCATAGTCCATTAGTACACGCCCGTCCGACTGGCACGGTGTGAGGTTTGTTAAACCTAATAGCGCTATTAACTAATGACCCGCTCGCCCTAGGCCTCGGCGATTAAGTCGATAATTGAGGGACTTCCTTTGATAGAGGTGATGGTCTTAAGATCGTGTACGTAGGCTTTACGTACGTGCCCTTCAATCCGAGGACAGTAGTAAGTATAACTGTACGTAGGTTTTACGTACGTGCCCTTCAACCGAGGACAGTAATAATTAGTTTAATAGTAATAGTTGTACGAGTAGTTATTCCATCCCATTCCCAACCCAAGGGAATCCCATGCCTTGGCTAGTGTGAACTCACCTTGGTTTGCTCGGCAGATTACACAGAAAGGTCAAGTCTAGCAGCTAGTGGTCAACCACGTCCTAACATGGTTATCACACATGTCAGGTTTAGGTTCAAGTAAAGCACGTATGATTACACATAGTTTAACAGATTGCTAACACGTATCGATCATGGCAACATAGTATACACATAGAACGTTTTAAATAATATCCGTTTAGCATGCAAATGAAACCCACACAAGTCTCGGCCCAACACGTTGTGCGATCAGCACATCCATGTGCGATCTACAGCATGTTGTGCTACCTGATCAAAGCCCGGCCCAAACAATTAAACCGAACAAGAACTTGTGCGGTCAGCTCTATTACCCAGCCCAAGTCTACGGCCCAACAAGTAGCATAACAGTTATAACATATATCGGCCCAACTAGTCATACAAGTCTTGTGCGATCCGATTGAGGTTGTGCGACTAGGTTTGGGCTTGGAGGCCCAACAGTTAAACAAACAATTCAACATGTGCGATCCAGCAAGCCTTGTGCGACTGGAGGTGTCTTGTACGATTGACAAGGCTTGTGCGAATGGACCCCTTATGCGACTAGGGGTCTTGTGCGACCGGCTTATTTGAGTAATCAGTTACGATCTCCTAATTTTATGCATATCAATTACATTCATAATTTATGGCAAACAGTTATTCAATTTCCATATTTATAGATTATCAATTAACAGTTTCCCACTAAAACATATATCGATCAAACAAGACTTTTATCTGAATTTCTTATGAACCCTAGACATGTTCAAGCATAAACAATAATCACAATATTAACCCGGCTCATGTTTTTGATCTCTAGCATCCACCTTAACAAATCATTCGAACAATACATGTATATATAATATATCAGCCGATTTTCATTAACAATACACAATTACCAATCATAATTTATGCAAGACACATATGAATCGGTTTCATGAACCTCACATTAATAGTTACGACAAGAAACCCTAGTGATTGTCTAATAAACATAACAGTTGAAACAAGTCTGAACTCGATTAGATCTATTCGCACCTTCATCATGTAAACGATATCATCATGCCACACTTAAACATCCTTTATTCCACATAGAACTAATATATAACTACTTCTGACAATACTCATTACTATGCACATGCTTAGATTATAACAAAACTACAACCACACCCACATGGCCGACATTCACTTTAATTAAAGTTATCCACTTTCAGCAACCCATTATTCTACAATTTCATAGAACCGATACAATCAGGCAACATGCTAGCAATCATAATATTGACTTTTCCCACATATCCACATGCAATCAACATATTCAACAAGCATAATATTACACTAACCGATTAAGAAGAGAATGAAATAGACGATTGATCCGAATCCAGAAAAGATCTTCGCTAGAGAGGATGTGTTTGCGGTTGCCGTCGAGTTCGTGAGGGAGAGAGAGGAGAGCTAGGGTTTGTGTGTATGAATGTTTTTGCAACAAATGAGAAACAACCTCCTAAGGTTGTGTGTATACGCATATAATGAAGTGGGCCGAACCCAACTTGGGCTGCCCTAGGTTCGGATGCAAGAAGTGTAACCCGAGTGGGCTTGTGCGATCGGGTGAGTGTTGTGCGTTCACATAATACATAACATAACGTACACTCACATAACATATAACACATAACATTCAATAAAATAACATTCCGTTAAATCATCTAATTCACATAGTCACATAATGTTTACGTTACATCAAGGTACAAAGATAGGTTCGGAATTACGAGTTGTCACATTATCCCCAAGTTGAAAGAAATTTCGTCCCGAAATTTAGCACGTACTCACTTAGGAAGCTAGTTAAGTTGCATGGTTTTCCTGGGGTGTCACATCCTCCCCCCGTTGTTCTGGAATTTCATCCCGAAATTCCGTAGCTTCAGCCTCAGTAGTGGTTGTACCGTTTGCGAACAGTTGGGGATACTTTTGTTTCATCTGATCTTCGCGTTCCCAGGTGAACTCTGGGCCGCGACGTGAGTTCCAACGAACTCGAACGAGAGGTATCCTAGTACGCTTGAGGACCTTAACATCCCGGTCCGTGATTTCAACAGGTTCCTCGACGAATCGTAACTGCTCGTCGTCAAAAACTTCAATATCATCAACACAATTTTGGAACTCCCTCATACCAGCCGAGATCGAGGACGTTCCCAAGAATTTATCTTCAACATTTAGAGCCGAGTTGAAATCACCCATAATAATCCATGGTTGATTACCAACTAAAGCTTTGTGCACAGAAAGTTGTTGCCATAAATCCCTCCTGGATACATAGTAATTAGCTGCATACACTATCGAACAAAACACCATCTTTTTGTCAACCTTGAATTGAAGCAGGATATTCATGATCTGGGAAGTTTGATTCAAGACCATAGCCTCAAACACTTCCGGATTCCAACCAATAATAATTCTCGTACCTTTATCACTTTGGCCTCCATTAGACGTCCAATCCCAATCCCAATCCCAATTCCTACATCAATTTGGGACTCTAAAATAGCACAGAAGCTTAAATTATTCTCTTTGACAATTTGTCGAACCTCCTTTTGTTTCAGAGGGCGATTCAACCCCCTTATATTCCAGGCTGCTAGACTAATCATCAGTAACTTGTTGGTCAGGAGTGCTTGCCCCTGTAATATTAATCGGCTTCTGAGCCCCTTGGGTCATAAACTCATTCGTTTCGTTATACACCTCCATGACCTCCTCATCATCCGAGTCTTCAAACCCATCGTCTCGTTTCTTATTATCCCCATTCTTTTTATCCTTATCCATATCATTCAGCACATCAAAAGGATTAGTGGAAACAAAATTATTCCCGGGTTTCACTACTTTGGTCTCACCTTTCGGCTTAGTCACCACAGGCCTGTATTCAAACTTAGCTTTCTGCTTGTCTACTTGGATCCCATTCCTCTTAGCAGCTTTTTTGCGATATACCCCAATGTAACCATCCTCATCAACAACAGGTGCCTTCTTAGCCGATCGTGTTCCTTGAAACACATTGTTGCGTGTTTGATTGTCATGAAGGATTTTTCCTAGTTTCTTCGGTGGCTTCGGGCAAAGCTCATTAGAGTGACCAAACACACAGCAAGTAGCACATCTATGAGGACTCCATTCATACTCAACATACATGGTCTCCTTAACAAACCCCTCCCCTTCTGGTTCCGGTATAGCTATAGTAATCTCCTTTTTAAAATCGGTTTCAGCAGAAATTTCAACCAATGCTCAAGCATAACTACTTCTACCCCATACCTCATTACACATTGACGTAGTAAAAGTATCCAGCATCTTAGGTTCACCAATGCTTGTGGCCACTAGGCTAAGTCCATCTTCCGTATATGCCGCTAGAGGAACTTCATGGATTTTTACCCAGACTTGAACTTTTTTCACCTCCTTTTTTTCCAGCTTAGTCGTTGGAGTCCAGATATTGAGGAACAGAGGTTACGACCTGATTATCCAAGGACCCTCTTTCAAAGCACTCAACATACCCACTTCATCATTAAATTTGAAGAAGAAAAAACCGTTTGCGTTCATCATTGATCTTTGTAAACCATACTTTTTCCAATTTATCCGCACATAGTACTCCACCACAGGAAAAGCAACTCGGTCTCCCAGAAAATACCCATAAAGGGTGTTCGCCAATTTATTCTGCACTACCCGAACAGATTCCTTTGGCAGGACTACATCACAACCTTCATGCATAATTGAACTAGCCAGAGAGCGAAAGTTAACCTTCTTATCCTTGTTTGCAAGAACCGAATCTGCGTAAGACATGGATGAAGACGTGGACCCATACTCCGGCTGACTTCCATAAAACCCTTCTCCTCCTATCGGATTATTTCCCTTGCCCAAAGATTCCGATTGCACTTTTTCAACATTCACCGGAACCGTAATCTTAGTAAGTTCATCAATAACATTAGACTTCTTTGGATCAGATTCGGACTGAGGCATTTGCACTGTATCTCTTCTCGGAAGCAGCGGATTACCATCGATACTCACTATACGACTAGCCAAACCCTTAATCGGTAATGGGGGTTTACCCCGATCACCCTTTGCAGAGTCACCCAATTTTTTACGATCATCCATTACATAAAGTTCACCTCTCTCGTAAAACCAGATCAGCAGACAACCATGCACACGATACCACAAACACCAGAGCCGCAACAAACACAACGAAAAAGAAGAAAAACATATTCATAACCAAGAATCATCATACAATCAACATACAATAAACACAACGGAAAAGAAGAAAAACATATTCATAACCATGCACACGATACCATTACATAAAGTTCCATATGGTGATTAACATCACACAACCAATAATCATCATACAATCAACAACATATTCATAACAATATCCTTCTAACAACATTTCATTCTCATGTAAACTTTATGTAAAGGTTTATGTTTAAATCTTTTAGTTCATGTTCTTAGTGTTCTTGATATTCATCATACTTCAACTTTTAACTACTCAAGATGGAAGTAAACAAGAGTGAATCAAGACTTACTACTAGCTTATAGCTAGGGAGGATCTCTAGTGAAAAAGATGAAGAAATTGATGGTGAAAAGCAAGAAATAAACCTCCTTGAAGTTCCACAAGTTGCAAGCTCCCTTGAATCACCTTCTAACCTTGAATGAAGCTTGAAAATGGAAGATTGTGGTGGTGATATGGTGGAGGTGGTGGTGGTGGTCAAGGTGTGGCCGAGAGGGAGAGAGTGAGGTGAGGGAGTGATGGTGTGAATTTGTGAAATGATGTAGGATCTAGTGTGCCATGCTTTATAAAGGTGTTTCTAATATTTTGTTTACACTAGCAAGCAACAAATCCAATATAAAATTAGAAGGAAATCTAGGACAAGATGTGAGGCATGGTGGGGATGATTTGTTGGTCCACTTGGGACCGAATTCGGTTAGGGGGTTAAAGGTAAAAATTTGCAACTAATAGGTAAATGTTAGTTAGATTTCAAGTAACATGATTTCATATTTTAGTTAGTTGATATTTAGGGGGTGTTATGGTGTACGGGGATCATGACTAGCCAAGAAATAATTAAACAATGTGTTTGACAAAATTTAGTATCCCGGGTAATGTCCGGTTATCCGGTTAGATACCGTTCCGTTAAAGTGTTTAATTAGTCCGTAAAGTGTCTTTTATATATATTTTTGTGACACTTTTAATTCCCGGCACTTAGGAAAACATTCAGGACCATTTAGTCAATTTTCTGCACAAGACTAGTATGTTAACAAGCACATGTAAGTATGACGCAGTAATCAGAAAGCAGTTAAGTAATTCAACACAGTCATCAAGCACTTTAATTATCATTAATAAATCGTACGGATACATGTAATTATGAGGGTTGTCACATTCTCCCCTTGTTACGAAAATTTCATCCCGAAATTTAGCACGTGGTTACTAAGGAAGCTAATTGAGTTGCGTGGTTTCCTGGTTTTCCTGGGGTGTCACACTACGCTCCTAGGCTCCCTTCTTCGAGGTTGATTCCCCCAGATCAAATGACAAGGAGCCAAAAAGCGAAGATGGCAGCAGAGAAATACAGAACGATCTGGAGATGCAAATGGAATGGCATTAGAGGCTGCTTCTATGAAAGCACCTGAATCAGTGATGCCATCAACTTGTATAAGAGAATGCTCTAATGGATAGGATGGAAATGCTAGTTCATAGAGAAATTAACCCACGTAGGGAAGATGATGAGCAACTAGGATTCCCCATGATGAGAGATAGCCTTGGTCCTATCCCACTTGGAAGCAGAAGCTGAGGGCTTCCAATGGCTCCAGCTGAGACAATCACTTCACCATGTTCACGAACCATTGCATGGTGATACTTCCGATTCTGGTCTCTATACACAACCCCTATTGCCGTCAGACCAAAGAATAGTTCCTATCCGATCGGGTAGCCAATCCGAAAGGGGTCAGAGCTATTAGTGGCTTCCTCCCTAGCTCTACTGGTAAGGCAGATAAGGAGGCTTGTTGTAATCGCTTGCATGTCGGTCTCTCTTACGTAGCAATGTTGGTACACAGAACTATCATGCCAGACTAAAGGAAGCCAATCAATGCAAATGATTGAGAGCATGCCCATTACAGTAGTGGTCAAGTGAACACTTTTCGAACACTAACCCAATTGGATGGGAAAGTTAGCATTCAAAATAAAGACTAATAACAATGAGTGAAGCAAACTTCTGACAAAAATAGAGGGGATCATCATCGACTTCTCATGGACCATCTTTTACGATCTCATGGACCATCTTTTACGATCTCAAACCTTGGAGAGGAGTCTAAACCATCTTTTAGGGTTATATTCAAGGGGATTTCCCAATGGGCAACTCAGGAACGACTGCCAAAGCCGCTGCTGATGAAGATCAGACCAGAAGCAAAAGTGTTGATTGTAGACCAGGTAGAAAGAGAAGATTGATGAGGAAGAACCCAATGAGGAGAGAAAAAGCAATTCCTCTCCTTTCAGTCGAGCTACTTCGTTCCTCACCTCCTGGAACAAAGGGCGCTTAAGTAAGAAAGTCAGATAGGTAGGGTTCCAAACCTGATGGGAATCGAGCAAGTGGTCGTAGGTGGACGTATCAGAGGGCGAGAAGAAGGAAATAAAGATACGCTAGTTTACCAAATTCATTGCATGGAGGTAGCATCCGGGCAAGGACCATTCACTTCAACAGATTCATCTTTCCTCTTCCTTTTCCATGTGACACCGGCCCTAACTATAACTAGTCATTCACACGAGAAAGACTTACTTTTTATCGATTCGGGGATAGAGTCGACAGACTAAGCACCAACTAGATCGCCTATGAACAAACTACGCACAAAGACATTTGAATCTCAGATTATCTTATTCATAGGCTACCGAGGCCCTGAACGCGCTTCGGTAAGGTCAAGTGGCATTCCGGTACTGACCTAATATTTTAGGAAACGGGCTATTCCCTAATATTTCAGGAAACGGGCTATTCCCTCAATGAAACGGGCTACCGAGGGCCTGAACACACTTCAGTAAGGTCATGTTTTACCCTTTCCTTCTATTGTTTTCCTTTTTCACTGGGAGACTTGCTCAAAGGAAATATTTCAGGAAACGGGCTATTCCCTCAATGAATAAGAGTTTTCCAGAGAATTCTGGAGATATTTTTCTTTGCCAACAATCTAAGCAGGATTATCCATCCCACTCCAGAAGCTTGCATTTAGGAGTATCTCTAAGCTTTTGTGTGACATGGATCTTCCTTGTATCTCAGAGGTTGCGTATATAGAAGATGGATTGGTTTGGTGCGCATGATGGAGTAATCTCTTCGTCTAATCATGAGACCACATGTACTTTATGTACTTTATATGGGATTGATTCCCGTTAGGTGGATTGCTTGCTGTGCAGCTAACTATCGACCCCTTCCTTCTCGATCTTTATAGGACTTATTAGTAGCTTGAAGTCTGTCTCCTTTCACAAAATCCCTAAGAGCCACTTGGTCAGAGAGAGAGAGAGATAGACGATGTTTACACCGCCTTTCATCAATGCATTAATTTAATGTTGGGGCTAAACCTCTTCTTGTTTGGCCCATGAGGATACTTTCACTCTACTTGCTCTTGTTGCCTGCTCCTCCGCTTGTCACAAAAGATTATGCCTTGAAGAATGAACGACTTAGATATCAAACTCCAATGCTAGGAAACTTCCGAGACTAAAGCCCCCTTACCAAGAGCACAGTGATAAGCAGGTACAGGATCCAGCAAGACGGGAGGAAGGAAGATTTGAATGATAGAACGGCCGACAGCTACTTGGTTAGGCGGCTCAGTGAGACAGGGAAGGGCGAACGAAATGGTGGCTCAGGGAGCCAAATACATGAATAAAGGTAGACTGTAGAGCTATCACTACTTGACTGCTATAGTGAAGCTCTTACTGCCTCTCGTGAGAGAGATCCTTGAGTGGAATCAAGGCTGCTGGAAGTTGTTAGCTAATCAACTTGCTTGCAAAGCGGTGTGAACTCTTTCAGACCCTTGCACACCTTTTTTAGCCGACCGGTAACTAAACGGCTAGCATGACTTTCTAACCGACCTTCTCTTTAATAGAAATTTCAGAGAGTAGATTCGTTCAATATCCAAAGCACCGTGACTCGGTTGACAAGCTCATTGGCAAGACCGGAGGGGCTAGGTCTGAAATCAGGTTGGTTGCACTTTGCTTTGTATTTAAATCAGCGTGCGGCCTCTTTGCAGAAGGCCTATGCTGGCGATAAGGTGAAACCCGTATTGTTAACAGTGCCAGTGTCTCTCACTAGGAGCAGTTACCCTCGTATCATCCTGTCTTTCCATAGAAGATTGATATTACGAAAGATGATATTTTTGTGCAATTCTATTTGTCGTTCTTCTCCTTGTCTAAGATTATTGTCTTAGCCAAGCGAGTCCGAAAATCGACTTTTACATCCATTATCAGTCCTGTTGATGATATCGAAGCCATGACAGAGGTGGTCTCGGACATGAAAGGGTGTCTGAAGGATCTAATGTTGCGGTATGTACCGCGGGTCAGGGATATTCTGTTGTACCAAGGGATGTCTTTTCATCCGACTTGGAAGGCTCTCCCTACGCATCGTTTGACGAGAGAGGTGTTGCAGAAGCGGGCCAAACAACCAAAGTCGAAGGTTATTTGCTTCACTTGAAAGTAAAATTTTCACTTCAAGGCTTTAAAGAAAAGAAACTTATAGATTGGCTTGAAAACTCCCAGAGATAAAAATATTAATTAGAAGAAGAGATCTTTCTTGATCCTGGAGAGGTAAAGATTGAGACAGGTTGTCAGAGCCATTTCTATTGCTGCCTAAGAGACCTACCTCTACTTAAGATATTGCTTGAAAGGCGTTGGTTGAGTGACTGCACTTGCCCCTTTGACTGCTAGATTGATTGACTTTGCCAGCTTCAAACCCTACTGTTCTAAGGATAAGGAAAGGAACTGAAAAGGGATGAAAATATAGCTCATATTCTTCTCTTCCTTAGACCAACCATCTATCTGGTTAGCCTCCTCGGTGAAAGAAAGGGAAAGAATTTTGAATATTAGCTCTTCCGGAGCACTCTCTTAGCTTAGCTATCTACAAGGGAATCTTATCTAAAGCCTACGATATTTGACTTCTCTCTTTTCCTTGAGATGCTTCCAGTGCGCTTCAGGGGTTCTCGAGTCGGGTATCCCAAGCTTTAGAAAATAGAAAAGAAAATTGTGGTCTCGTATCCAAGTTGCATCAATCAAGTCAGGGAAAGATTTTGAACAAATAGAATCATAACACAGGAATTAATATCCTCCTAACACAGGAATTAATGCACAACTACCATCATAATCATGGTCCGCCGAGATGTGCTTTTAAAGTTGATATTCAGAAGGCATATGATACTGTTGATTGGGGTTTCTTGGATAATATTTTACGTGGCTTTGGTTTTCACCAAAAGATGATCAAATGGGTTATGGCGTGTGTTACTTCTACTACGTTTTCTCTATCTATAAACAGGAATCTACATGGTTATTTTAAGGGGAAGCGGGGTTTATGCCAGGGGGATCCTATGTCTCCTTATCTTTTTACGTTGGTAATGGAGGTCCTTACGTTGACTCTTCAAAAGCAAGTTGATGTGTCTGCTGATTTTAGATTCCACAATAAATGTGAAGAGCAAAGGATTATTAACTTGTGTTTTTTTTTTTTTTGGGTAAAGGGTTACCCCGGTGATTCTATATATTCACAACCAAAACAAATAAGTAGTGTAGAGAGTCTACACTAGTTCAATCATGGGACAGGCCCCAAGAAAGTATACCAAACATCAAACCAAAACAACCAGAATCAAACAAACATAAAAACTACTAGACTAACATCTAGACAACCAACATTACGAAAACCCTACTCAGCCTCCATCATCATGACCGAGTTCCCCACCAATTTCCCACTCTTCAAGCAGCTTCCGCACATTTGCAGTATTCTTTAATTTTGCTCCCATTAGCTTGTATCTCACTGTCTTGAAAATCACTTCACTAACCATCTCCGGAGGTCTCAGCTGATTTTTGAATAACCGGTTATTTCTCTCTTGCCATATAACATAAGTAGTAGCTGCCACTAAAATCTTAGCAACATAAACCACCACCGATTTTGACCGAGCACGAGCAATTAACCAATCTACAATTTCTCTCCATTTCGGGTTAACCGAAGACATACCCACCTTTTGCCTCACTATATGCCAAACTTGAGATGAAAACTTACATTCAAAGAAGAGGTGAGGATGAGAATCGAAATCCTCATAGCACAAAAGACAACACATCATATTCATATTTTTCCTCCTTGCAATATCCCACTTCAGAATTTTGTCTTGGGTTAAAAGTTTACCTTTCATGACCAACCACATCATAAAAGCATGACGAGGGATACATTGGGCAAACCAAACTATATTGCACCAGTTAACTTCCGGCTCCTTGTATCGAACCGAGTGCCAAACATTCGAAGAAGAGAAATCGTTTAACTCATTACCATCCTTCCATAATAATGTGTCTTGTTTTGTTGGATTTAACTGTTTCTGATCTAGATGGATGAGCACGGGAAACAAGTCTCTCCAAGCCATCGGCCATCTCCAAGAACCATTAGAATATACATTAGCCACTGAATCATCTAGCTGAAAATCAGCATCGGTGATGGTTCTCGGAGTTAGAAAGTCGCCTAACGGACCCAAATCACACCAATAATCAAACCAGGCCGAAGTCTTTGCACCATTACCAACGTCCGACCAAATATGTTGTCGAATCAAAGGCCGCAACTGAATCAATTTTCTCCAAGACCAACAACAATTAGTAGGAGTTTTGCAAACCCAAAAACTCTTACCTTTTAAATGATAGCTATGAACCCACTGAACCCACAACGAATCACGCTTAGCAACAATACTCCAAATGTGAGAAGACATAAGAGCCTTATTCATATCCCCAATCCATTTAATGCCCAATCCCCCTTCATATTTTGGAGTACAAACAGTTTTCCAAGAAACTTTGGACTTACCTTTATTAAACGAACTCTCTTGAGACCAAAGGAAGTTTCGCATTCTAGCTTCTAGCTCCTGAATTATCCTAGCCGGAAGGATAAAAACAGACGACCAATAAATATGCATGGAAGAGAGGACATAAATAATGAGTTGTAGTCTACCAGCAAACGAGAGCAGCTTGTTCCTCCAATTGGTGATACGTTTCTCTAATCTTTCGATAAGAACACGACAATCATTATACCCAAGTCTAGATGAAATTAGAGGCACACCCAAATATCTAACAGGCAATTTTCCTTCCACAAATGGCATAATGTCCAGAATAGCATCTTTGACATGACTTTTAACATTGCAAAAGAAGATCGTGCTTTTCTGATTACTAGGAACTAACCCCGACATCTTTGTAAATTTAGAAAGAGAAGTCAAAATACATCTCGCCGAATTTACTTCTCCTCTAGCAAAAATGAACAAGTCATCCGCAAAACAAAGATTGATAATTTGCTGTTTCTCACATTTGTTATGAAATTTAAAGGATGAATCAATATGAACCGCATGCTGAAGAATAGCCGTTAAGACTTCCATGACTAGAGTAAAAAGATAAGGAGAGATCGGGTCCCCTTGTCTTAAACCGCGGCCACCTTTGAAATAACCATGCACAGACCCATTGACACAGACCGAAAATGAAGCCGTAGAGACCAAAACCATGATCCAATCAACCATCTTGGCGTGAAACCCAAACCCAAGTGACACACTCTTGAGGAATCTCCAATCAACAGTGTCATAAGCTTTCTGGATATCAACTTTAAACGCACACCGAGGAGGACCCATACTTCTATGGTAATTATGCATCAATTCTTGCGTAAGCATAATATTATCAGATATTCTCCTTCCCGGAACAAACGCCGATTGATTAATGCTAACAATATCATTAAGCACACCTTTTATTCTATTAACTTGTGTTTTGCAGATGATTTATTCTTATTTGCTCGTGGTGACCCTAATTCAGCTGCTGTTATTCTAGAGTCGTTGAATCTCTTCAAGAATATGTCGGGGTTGGTTCCTAGCATGACGAAGAGCACTGTGTTTTTTGGAGGTGTTCCGAATTATGTTAAAGATCAAATCCGTAGTATCATGCAGTTTGACGAAGGAGTTCTACCGGTTAGGTATCTTGGTGTTCCTCTCATCTCGTCTAGATTGAATTATTCTGATTGTAAAAAGCTTGTTGATAACTTGGAATCTCGAATCACGGATTGGAAAGCAAAAAGTTTGTCTTTCGCAGGTCGTCTTCAGCTTATTAAATCAGTGTTATCATCTATGCATGTTTATTGGTCTTCCGTCTTTATATTACCAAAAAGAATTATCCATGATCTCGAAGATAGGATGCGAAGATTTCTTTGGGGTTAAGGTGATAACATTAAGGGTAAGGCTAAAGTAAAATGGAGTCGCGTGTGTTTGCCTAAGGAAGAAGGTGGTTTGGGTATCCAGAAAATTTCTGACATGAATAACGCGCTTATGGTTGCTCATATTTGGAGTCTCTTGACGCATAGGGAGTCCTTATGGGTTAAATGGGTGCATTCGTATCGTATATGGGATAGAAGCTTTTGGGATGTGCCGGTTCGGAATAACATTACGTGGGGTTGGCGGAAGATGCTTTAGCTGAGAACAATCATACGCAAACACATTTGGATTAAGCTGGGTAATGGAGATAATACTCTAGTCTGGTTCGATACATGGGATACCGTATGTCCTTTGAACCTCTTTATTACACCGAGAATGATATTTAATGCGGGGTTTGATACGCGGTTCAAGGTTGCGGATATGTTTCAAAATGGTGTGTGGGTTTGGCCGAACTCATGGGTGACTAGATATCCGATTTTGCAACATCTCTCTAATGTAACGTTAGATCCTCATGTGCAAGATAGGACTATGTGGCGCTCTAGAGAAGGTAAAGACATGGAGTATAGCACTTATGGAGTGTGGAACGATATTCGGCAGGTTCAAGATCAGGTTGCTTGGGATCGTATAGTGTGGTTTCCTCAAGCTATCCCTCGGCACGCTTTTCTCATGTGGCTTATGGTTTGCAAGAAACTAAAAACCCAGGATATTATGTGCAAATGGCGATCGTCGGGTAATGCTAATTATAATCTCTTGTGTTGTTCGTTATGTACATCGGGACCGGACTCTCATATCACCTCTTTTTTGAGTGTGACTTTGCATCTCAAGTATGGTATGGGGTTCGTGAGAAGGCGGGTATGCAAACAATAGGGAAGAAGTGGGACGAAATCATGGAATATCTAATGCAACATGCGGAGTCAAAACGGGCCACTCACATCATCGGCAAGTTAGTGGTGGCAGCGTCGGCTTATTTTACTTGGCAAGAACGAAATAACAGATTGTTCTCTTCCAATAAAAGGAGTGCGGCTCAAGTGATTGAGGTGATTCTTATGACTGTTAGAATGAAATTACACACAATGAAGTTTAAAAGCACAAGTAACATGTCTCAAGTTTTGAGCGACTGGAGTCTCCCTCGTGAATTACTGATGGACCAAGATGAATGTGGCTGATTTCTTAGCGCCTTTGGTTGTAGCCGTGTGGGCTCGTGTTTGTCGATTGTGACTTGTTTTGATTGTTTTTGCATGTGAGTTTGTTGTTTGCTTTGTTTGTTGGCGAGTGTACTAGAGAATTGAGGTGTACTCTATTCCTCACTTGTATTTTTTTGGTTGATGAATGAAATTTAACCAGGGTAACCCTTTACCCAAAAAAAATATTCCTAACCGGAATCATGAATTGGATTCAACCAATATCTTTCTATTTGAAGCAGTGTGCGGTATTCCTTCAATTCAACAAGCATACGCTGGCCAGAATAGTACTGAGATTTCCGTCTCTGTTTAGCTGGGATATCCTAGCATCATTCCGGCATTTCACCATAAGAGGATCCTTCAAGGTGATTCCAAAAGTGATTTGCTTGTCCAGTGGTACTTGTCGCTTTTCTCCGAAGGCTATTAAATTAGCTAAACCATGTGGGTGGCGGTTGTCCATGGATGTCCCTTGGGCCTCTTCTTCATCGGATACGAGAGCTGGAAGAGCAGCTAGTAACAAGTGAGGGAAGGAACCCAAGGAAAGAAGAAATTAAAGCTCTCAAGCCTGGATATCAAAATTCACGTGCGAAGGGACAAGCGAAAGGCTTCCTGGTATAAGAAAGAAAGTAGAGCTCGGCAAGGTCTTCTGTGAGTGAACGAGATGAGAATCGAGGCTGTGTTGTTCCACCAAGGTTAGTGCTTTCTTCGCGAGTATGTCTGTTGATGGCGCTGTGTCCTATCTGCTCAAGGAAAGCAGCCCAACTCAATGTGTTACGCATTAGCGACATTTGCTACATAATCCGCATCAGTTGTCAGATATTTTACTATAAGGTAAGTGAGGACTTCTTCCAAGAACGGATTCTTCAACATCTTAATTAAGTTGATTTGTTGTTGCTGATTTCAATAGCCAAGTCAAGCTTTCCAGCAGGCGAGACAGATGACGATTCTACCTCTGTCAACTACCTCTTTATTTTCTATTTTTATCACTCTTTTTTCCATCAATGATTGCCACGTGAAAGCTCTAAGTCAAGAAGTCAAGCCAGCAAGATGGTCCGAAAGTTAGAAGGTAGGGTTTCATCATCCTAAGCTACCTCACCTCCATTCTATGCGCCCTTAGCCCAAGGATAGAGACAGGGCTAATGCTTTGGTCATACTAGATGACGAGGATTACCGAAATACCTTTGCCGTAACTCAGAGAGAGAAGGCCGCTCAAGCAGAATCCGAATACGACTCTCGCTAAACAAGAGCTCTTTACTGCTAAGCTGATCACAACTACATATTCAACAACAGCAAGAAGACGACTCTACCCTGCTGAAAGCTTTGAGCATTCGCTTTTCTCGGGTTCCTAGCCCAAAGGTTCTAGGGTTTGTGAGATAAATTCCTACTATAAGGAAGGGAAGAAGGTAATCCAATTAGTAAAATGCTGCTTTCTATCGGTTGTTCACATTCAAGCATGAGTTAGTTCAGAGTCGGCAAGGGGAATCAGAGAAAGGGCAGTTTAGTCAACAATCATGACCATGGGAACATTTGTCCGCTTTATAGGTACCCCGAATCTACTAGTCATCGCCTTTGAGCTGGGAAAAGCATTTACCTGGAGTCGGCTATTCCTGATTCAGCAAAGGAAAGAAGCCTTGATCCCAAGACTAGCTGCGTCTTTTTCGACTAGTGAGTTGTTGCCTAGCCTTGGTCACTGAACTCGGTCACTGAAAGACCTTTCGAGTCGAATTCAAGTGGAAATAATAGCTGGTTATTCTTCTTAAACGGATCCATCTTCTTTCGTTCCTAAATCAAGAAAAAGCTTTTGTCGGCATTAAGGCTGAGGAAAGCCGCTGACCAAAAGCTAGTGTTCGCACCACTTTTGAAGCGGAATAAAGGGAAAAGTGAGTTGCAAGTCGAGAAAGAGAGAGAACTGCCTAAAAGGAGAAGTCAAAAAATGAGTCCTCGTAAAGCCTAAGGTAAGGAAGGCAGTTCAACAGGTAAGGCCTCCCATCAGCTAGTTCGGTCGTTAGGTCGAGAAGAAAGGGATTCCTTTGAAAGAAAGGGAACGAGTGGAGTATACGAAGCGAAAAGGGAAGGTGGGAGGGGGTAAGGTAAAGTTGAGATAGGATCGTAAACCGCCACCCTTCCGCATCCGGTTGAGCCGATTGATCGAATGGCCTCATCAACAATAAGGTGGACTTCAATTGATGCGATAAGGTGTTAGAAACACCCTGACGGGCCAGGGCTGCATGCTGCATCTAAGAGTTTAGTTCCATGAGACTGAATAACATGGCCTGAAACGAAGTCAACTCACTTTGCTTAACACAGGGCAGCAGAGCAGGACTTATTTCTCAGCCTCACCCGTCATCCAACATGGTTCGCACCAGCGTTATTTGACTCGCTTAGTCCATCGCTGCTTGGCTCTACTTCAACCATTACAACCTGATGGTTCCCTTGCAGCTAAAAGAATGCGATAGAACACCTTTTCTGACATCAGGAGATGAAAGCAGTGAAGCAGGCAACAAAGTCGACTATTCATCTTCACTTCCTTAAAAGTGCTAAAAAGAGCCCATGCTGGCAGACCCATCCCCAGGGACTAAACGCATTCAGTTATCTTTCAAAGAGCTTATTCGAGAACTACCTATTCTAAAAGCAACCTATTTGAATTTGAAAATAACTTCTTTTAGGGATGACTATTTTGCAGCGGTAATTGCAAACAGAAAGGAAGCACCGCAACTCAAGCACTAATACCGTCCAAGCATCCCACAGCTGATGAAAGAGTACCGGCAACAGGTTGAGCTTCTATTCTAGGATCAGATCTGCAGCTCTTGCAGTAACAGCTTAGGGGGGATTGGTTTGAATAGCCCTATTGACCAGGAGAGTAAGCATTACCGCAGCTTTTCCTCTGTTGCAGGTATGAAGTGAATTCCATACCATGAAAAAGATTGAAATAGGACCAGGAAGACAACCCACCACTAGAACTTGCTTTGCTCTCGGTCTGCTCGTTCCCACCTATCTTCTTCCCACTATAGTGAAAGATCTTTCACCATAGCTGGAACCTCGCTAACCTTAGAGGCTAGTTACTCAAACTACTGGGGCCCCGCCAGCTTTCCCACACCCAAAAGCACCCATTTCTGTACCGGTTCCGAAAGTGCCACTTCTGAGAACAACATATGAATTTGCAGCAGGAATGCAGGAAAGTGCTAAGATCTGTAATGCCTCATCTATATCGATTCCCCACAGTTATTCCGACTACATCCTAAAAGGAGGTATCAACGAGTCTTTCCGTTAATTCAATATATGTATCCTTCCCCTAGTCCCACTGCTCATTCTAATGCTGGGAAGAATTGCAGGTGATAACACTTCTTCCTATTTCTTTCTCAATGATATCCGACGATCACGACAATTCCCGTGAAAGTCTTTCATAGAAGTTAATTCTGATTCTTACGAAGCAAATTACATTTCCTATTGATTTGTCCCCTGGGGACCTATTCTGATTCTGACTTATCCGTCAACTTTGATCAAAAAATCGATTGAAAAAGGAATTAAAAAACGATTTTGATCGTTGAAACGGTTTGAGATACCGGGTAAGCTCTGCGACTTCCACGACGGGGTATCCATTTATTTCCAATTCCTCGATGGCTAAGCGTTCCGCAAAGTTATCAATTTCCTGAAATTGGAGGTCAGGAAATTTCTGTGCGACCTTTTGGTCAGCGCTGTATCTTTGCAGATGTTTCTTTAATAAAGTTAAAAGGCTCCTTCTTTCTTGGTGCCCAGTCTCTACGTTTTGTGGGAGAGAACCCGGAAGGAATTCCACACCTGAATTTCCAGGTGGGGGGTAGGACTTCCGGGGTGACCTAAAAGGCCTTCTCCGGGAACGGGAAGAAACTGTGAAACGGCTTCTGCCAATTCATCCATAAAAACGTAACTCTCGCTTCCTGTATAGGAAACAAGAGCTATAAAAAGGAAGATTGCGGAGATTTTTACCAAAAAATGAGACATTCCATGACCTCGTGAGCCACTAATTTCTCCGTAACAAGAGATCAAAGTGATCTTCCTCCTTTTTCCCAATAAGTCGACGGCCTTACACCATTGGGAGATTTCGAATAAACTGGAGTACATATAGGATAGACCAGTGCTAAAACCTTTTCTTAAGATATCATCCAAACTGTTGGGGTCCTTGCTCCGGATGTTGTTGGTACGATGTGAAAGCAGTTGGTTACGTAGTTTTAGAATTCTGCTGATCCCAAGTAGTCCATCTCCATCATTGCATATGGCAATATAGAAAGTAAAGAGGAAAAGGCATGACCAGAAGAATTGTGTGAAATAAGTGAATTTATCCAGTTGAGGCATCTTGATCGAGAATAAAGGATTCCCCCCATACAGAAAGAGAGGCCTTCCTGTACGAGTAGTGAAGAACTAAACGATTTTGTTTTGTTGGTTTTTGACCAACGGAAAGAAAGGGATTGTGTCAACTTTGTTCCTTCATCTTTCTATTTTTATTCTCTTTTTCTTTTTTATATTGTGTAAGGCAAAGCGCATTCCTTTAAGAATGTATCTGGTTCCATTTTTCCTAAGGCAGGAAAGAGGTGCGCAACCTCCACCTTAATTGGGTGAAGGTCCGGGACCCTATTCCGTTATTATTGAGATCCTCTTTTATGTTATGCGGAAGACCCCGCATCAAGATTATCTTTTCTCAGGGCGACTTTTTCGCTCAATGAAAAAAAGCTCTAGAGCTCTTCCCGTCCCGATCGAGCTCATCTAAAAAAGCTATAGAGCCTTTTCAAGGACGACTCCCCTGTAGCACTATTGGGGGAGTCGAGAGAGTGAGCCCCCTGCCACATTCAATCCCCGGTCGGATCAAGAACCTGCATTCGCTGAATGATCTGAACCTTGACCTCGAAGAGGTCTTCCGCTTGCATACAGGCGAAGTCTATTTCTTTGGCACTTGGAAAGGCCTTCGAAGATAAAAGTTTCCTTTGTATGGACAAGACGGAATCGCCCCCGATCAGCTCATCAGTTTCATATGGAAAGCGACCGGGGCTAGCTGGCCCCTCCGTCGAATTAGAAATCGTATTCCCATGGTGGGGTACGGGCCCTGCATCAGCAGAAGGGCTTGTGGTGCCTTCCACCGATGTTTTTATATGGTCCCCCTAGGGATTCATTTCCATTATGAGGGAGGTTCCCCCTAAAAAGAAAAAAAGCTTGATTAAGACAGGGATCAAAACAGCGACCCCAAAACTCTTCTTTAAAAAAAGTCCGCGAAAGCCCGGGCAACAAGAGAGGCCCCGCTTTTGCAAAAAAAGTGATATAAATATGCCGGGGAAAGCGATCGCAAGAAAAAGGAGGAAGAAGAATAAAAAAATCATTGCGTTGTCAGTTACAGTTCTTCAATCATTACATAATAATCCTTTACTACTCTCATAACCGGTGTGTGGTTAATAAAAAAATGCATTCCTTCATTCAATTTAGATTCTTTCTTGTAGTTCCGCTTCTTGCTCGAAAAATGAGGAAAGACTTGTCGGAAATAGTTGGCTTGGTCCGACCAAGAAAGACATGGGAGTTGTTGGGCATAAAGAAAAGATGCTTCAAAAGCTCTATTTCTTCTCTTATGATATTTCTAGTTGGATTAAAAGATCGCTCCTAAATGAAGTCTCTCTTACAGTTCAAGAGTTTCGAAAGGCTCTTAGCACGGGAAGGGTATTTTACTTCTTAGAAAGAGATAAACTACCTAGATCTTTGTATGTATGGGTCTCTTAATTGAAGATAGGAAAAAGACAGAGGAAATGGCGGAGCGAGTTCGAGCACTTGTTCCTCAAACACTAAGACTGAGATAGCAATCAAAGTGAGGGTACAATGAAAACAGGTGCAAGCACACCTGCTGAAGGGGTTATCAATGGATAGTATTGCCGCTTGGAATGTAAGGGGATTGAACCATCCCCTGAGACAAAAGGAGGTTCAAAAACTAGTTAGAGACAATGGGTTGCAGGTGTTAGCTATTTTGGAATCTCATGTCAAGATGGATAATCTCAGCAAAGTTTGCAAGAATGTTTTTAGAAATTGGGAGTGGACTTCTAATGCCAATGTTTGCAACAAAGGTACAAGAATAATTCTCGGGTGGAATATAGATTGTGTTGATGTTATGGTTTTACATATGACTGATCAAGTAGTTCATATTCAGATTGTCTTCAAAAAAAAAAAACAAATTTATGCTTCATACTTCGTTTGTGTATGCTAGCAATAGTGATCAAGAAAGAAAACAACTTTGGGATTCTTTAAGACTTCATAAGGGTGTTGCTAAAAACTATCCGTGGGCCATTATGGGGGACTTTAATGTGGCCCTGAACCTAGAGGATAAGTGTATGGGTTCGTCTAATGTTAGTGCTGCTATGAAGGATTTTAAAGATTGTGTCAACTGTATTGAAGTCTTTGATGTAAAAGCTCATGGTATGCACTTTACATGGAATCAGCGACCGAGAAATGGAGTGGGAATTAGAAAGAAGTTGGATAGAATAATGGCAAATGTCAAGTTTGTGGATGCTTTTTCTGAAGCTTATGCCGTGTTCCTTCCTAATGGGGTGTCCGATCACTGCCCTTGTGTCTTGAAAATCCAATCTACCATCCGTAAAAAGCCTAAGCCGTTTAAGTTCACCAATTTATTGGTTTAGAAAAAGGAGTTTCTGGATGTTGTTAGGTCGGGTTGGGAGGTTGTTATGGAAGGTGTCCCAATGTTTCGAGTGGTAAAGAAACTTAGAGGGATGAAGCACCCGTTTCGAATATTATTGAAAAAACAAGGAAATATTCATAAACGAGTGCTGGAAATCAAGAAAGAGCTGGATGATCTGCAAAAAAGTTTGGATTCGGATCCATTTAATGTTTCCATGAAGGAAGCTGAAATAGCTTGTATTAAGACATATAATGATGCTTTGCTTGATGAGGAAAGATTTTTGAAGCAAAAAGCGAAGCAGAAATGGCTGGAGGTTGGGGACTCTAATACGACGTTTTTCCATAATGCGGTGAAATGTAGGAACCATATCAGCAAGATCCATGTAATCAAAGTCACTTTTTGTAATTTGCATGAAGGAGATGAAGTAGCCGCGGCCTTGGTTAATCATTTTCGGGTCTTTTTAGGCACGGATGGGGGTATGGTCAAGAGGGTATCTCCCGATAATTTCTCGACTAAAATTAGCTCTCAGGTGGCGGATTCTATGTGTAGACCGGTGACGCCGGAAGAGGTTAAAGCAGCCATTTTTCTATTAATGAGAATAAGGCGCCAGGTCCGGATGGTTATACTTCGTAGTTTTTTAAAAGGGCATGGTCTATCGTTGGTGATGAGGTTACTAATGCTATTATTGATTTTTTTTGTTACGGGTAGAATGCTCCAGGAAATAAATCATACTTTTCTTGCCCTAATTCCGAAGATTGCAACCCCGGGTGTAGTAACCGATTACAGACCTATCTCATGTTGTAATGTGGTCTACAAAGGTATAAGCAAGATCATTACTAATCGGATTCTTGAAGGGTTAAACGAGATCATAAGTGAAAACCAGTCAGCTTTTATTCCGGGAAGGAGGATAACGGATAACATAATGTTAACACAAGAGCTTATGCACAACTACCATCGTCAGGTAGGCCCTACCCGATGTGCTATGAAGGTAGATATACAAAAGGCTTATGACACAGTGGATTGGAGATTTTTGCGGGACACTTTGCATGGTTTTGGTTTTAAGCATCAGTTTGTCAGTTGGATTATGTAATGTGTTATGACTACCTCTTTTTCTCTAAGTATCAATGGTAATATTCATGGATACTTTAGAGGAAAAAAAGGGTTGCGTCAAGGGGATTCAATGTCGCCATATCTTTTCACGATGGTAATGGAAGTATTAACCTTGCTTCTTAGGAATTCGGCTGAGCTGGATGGGTCGTTCAGATTTCATAACAAATGTGAAAAACAAATGATCATAAACTTGTGTTTTGCGGATGATCTTTTCCTGTTCGCTAGGGGGGAGGTAAACTCAGTTAAGGTCATTACGAGATCCTTAAAGGAGTTCCAAGATGTTTCTGGCTTGGTTCCTAGTAACTCTAAAGGTACTATCTTCTTTTGCAATGTGCCGAACCGATCTAAAGAAAGGATTTTGGAATTGATTCCATTCGAAGAAGGTAAACTCCCCGTGAAATACCTTGGAGTTCCGTTGTTAGCGTCTAGATTGTTAATCAAAGACTGCAAAATTCTTGTGGAGCGTATGAATAAACGAATATTGGATTGGAAGAATAGATTTCTATCGTTTGCAGGTAGACTTCAACTTGTGATCTCGGTCCTTTCCTCGATCCATGTTACTGGGCCCAAGTTTTTATATTGCCTGCTAGTATCATAAAGGAGTTGGAAAATAAAATGAAATGGTTCCTGTGGGGTTACGGGGCCGTATCCAAAGGGAGAGCTAAGGTGGCATGGAAAGAGGTGTGCCTTCCAAAGGAAGAGGGAGGGTTAGGCATTCGGCGAATTTCGGATGTGAACAAATCGTTGATGGCATATCATATTTTTAGTATTCTTTCTAACCAGAAATCCTTGTGGACTAATTGGGTTGGTCTGTATAGGCTTAAAGGCCGTAGTGTGTGGGATATTCCGGTCCAAATAAACTCTCCATGGGGATGGAAAAAGCTGTTAAAGAGTAGACCTTTATTTCGAAGCTTCTTTTGGAATAAAGTGGGTAATGGTCAAAACACATTTCTTTGGTTCGATAAATGGTGTAATGACTGTCCGATTGATGAAAGGGTCACTCCGAGACAAAAGGCGAAATATGGGCTTAGCGTTACGTCTAAAGTGGCTGAAGTGATTGATCATGGTATTTGGTGCTGGCCGGATGCATGGAGAAGGCTATACCCGAGTCTTTTTCAGCTCCAACCTTTATCTCTTACCAATGCTCAAGATCAGGTTTTGTGGCGGAATTCTGAAGATAAATTGGTCCCATTTGCGTCGAAGGAGGTGTGGAATACTATAAGAGTGAGTGATCAACCAAAAGTATGGTCAAAGATTGTGTGGTCTTCGTTTAACATCCTAAGCATGATTTCCTGTGTTGGCTTGTTTATAAGAAGAAGCTGTGGACACAAGACAGAATTCTGCAGTTGAATCGCATTGTTACTGGATCTATGAATCAGATGTGTTGCTTGTTGTGTTATGCAGGGCTAGAAACGCATGATCATTTATTCTTTCAGTGCTCGTATTCAAAATCGGTATGGCATAAAATCCGTGAGAAAGTTGGCATGCATACGGTTCAAGAAAGATGGGAAGATATTCTTAATTGGCTGGTGCCGAGAGCTAATTTAAGAACTATAGACGCGATTGCAAGCAATCTGGGTGTGGAGGCCGTGGCGTATATGTTATGGAGTGAACGAAATGCAAGGTTCTTCAGTAATCGGTTGAGACCTCCTGAGCAAATTGCTGAGTCTATCATTCATACGGTGCGAGCGAAACTAATATCCTTCAAGTATAAAAAATCAATCAATGTTCAACGATTTTTGGAGGAGAGGGCGATCCAAGGGGTAGAGCATTTTGAGGAAGACTGAAGACCATAGCTAGTAGTATTATTGTTTCTAGTTTGTGGTTGTTTGTTTGTGTTTCCTTTGTTTGACTCTTTTGTGGTATGCCACAAAGAGAATTAGGGGATATTCCAGCCTTCCTACTTGTAATGTTTTTGTTCTGATATAAAATCACCGGGGTAACCCTTTACCCAAAAAAAAAAGGAGCCTAGACGGCCTAAAGGCTGGTCTCTCACTCTAAAACAATACGGGAACCAAGTTCTTTCAGTACCGAAATTAGTCATTGTTGAGTCTCAATGTAGTCTGAGAGATAGAACCGGTGTTTTTGGCTGTCTACTTGAATTATCTGTTACACCACCTGGGGGTAAGGCTGTTGAAGGCAAGTCAGTAAAGATAGATTACCGAGTTGAGGATGGGATAAGTGCCATAGAAAGCTTGAAGTTTCCTCCTGTAGGTAGCTCAAAGTACGGTTTCGAAGTCAACTTCCCTTATTCTATTTTATTTCAGGTAGCTAAGACTTGAAGTTCAGTTATCGGAAGAAGTTATGTCTCAAGTGAAGTCATCTGATGCCAATCCTCGCCTCATAACGAGTAATGTTGTGACACCTGTGCCTCTGCAACCATCAAACAAATGCCAAATTTATGAAATATTGTGTTTCATACTTGGGATTTGTAAAAATTTGTGTATCGTTTGCACATATCAATCATGTTCGATTTCAAGCTTTAAATCGCTTTCTGGAAGGTTATACGCGCACTGATGCGTGAATATAACCAGTTTAATGCAACGAACACTCTGGAATAGTGACATAGGCTTAACATACTTTAAATAACCTTTACATAACTTAGAAATAAGTTTTGGAAGGTTTGGTATGGCGAAATCAAGTTTATTCGCTTACAGGGACTAATTTCGACAAACTGTTAAAGTATGCCGATTTGTACTGTATCGAACATTCCGAAACTTGATCATAAGTTAAATATGCCCTAAATATCCTTTACATAGCTTAGAAATAGGCTTTGAGGTGTTTGGTGCGCAAAAATAAACTTTCTTGATCAATAGGGACTAAAAGCTTCAAAAAGTGCATAAGTTTGCATTTTCGCGCATATCTTACGTTCTGAATATATCCGGACATCCAAAAATTTATGTAATCATTAAAATATTTTATTTTAGTGATTGACATGATAAAATTCCATTCGTCGCGTAATTTGGATCGTTTTTCGCGTTCGTTCGTGTTTCATCGTAATTAACCGAACAACGCAACCGTACGGCCAAACGAACCGACATCCGAGATATTTTTTAGCACATTTCAAGTTCCCAATACTTTTACTTCATTTTAGAGCTTTGAAATGGGGTTAACGGGGCTTAAAAGTGCCAAAAACTGAGTTTTACAAGTGTAGGGACCATTTTTTAAATTTTTGGCAGATACATTGAACTTGGTCCATTTTTTTAGGTTTTGATGGTTTTAACCCATGGTTTTGCACCCTATGGGCTGGTATTTGATGGTTTTACATGTTCCCATGGTATTCTAAAACCTTGGGCCCAAGTGTAAGGCCATGATTAAAATACAGTTTTCGATAAACGATCTTAACGGTAGACCGAATTCTATATATACCCACCTTCCTCATTTGCATTCTTCACACCTTTGATCTAATTTTGTTCTCTAAGTTGAAGTTATACACTTCATACCTGAGAATAATTGGATCAAACTTCCATTTCTTCACACCTCATACCTGAGAATAATTGGATCAAACTTCCATTTCTTGGATCTTTTGTAAGTATTCTTTCGTGCTTTTATGCGTTTTTAAGCACGAAAGTCAAACTATGTTTGACTTTCAGCTTTGACCAGTTTATGGTCAACATGAAGTTCGTTTGAACTTCGCAACGTGAGCGTAATCACGATGGTTATAGTCCCTAGTGACTATACCTACTGATTACCACGTTGATTAGGTGTAGTGACGAGTCGTAGTTTCGGCCAAAATGCGTGTTCAGTATTTTGTAACCAAACTACTCTTGGGTATCAAAACCGTTTGTTTTGATATCCAACTTGTTTTCAAACCTTGTTAAACATGTTTTAAACATGTTTAGCTCGTCACTTTTAGATTAGTGCTTATGTAGAGTCGTAAGTCAAGCGGTCTAAACAACCGCTTAGACTTTCGAACTAGACCCATTTGGTCGATCATTAGGTTCCGACCAAACATATTTAGTGACCATAGTTATATAGGGAATAACCTTTCGAGGTTATACCTTATGGTCCCTTCGTTTAAGTGGTTATATGATAGGTAGTTTATATGCCTTAGGAAAATGACCAAAATGCCCTTTTTATGCATAATTGATATTTAAGCATATGTAACCCAAACTTTTGTCACTTAACTGATTATGCAACATAATTAAACATGTTTAGGCATATAATACTTGTCATAAGACTAGTTAGGCGTTCCGAACGCGTTTTACGCAAACGACACGTTAAAGTAGCATAAGCTACATAATGGGTCGTAATGGGTCAGCACTTAGGTTAGGTTTCATTTTAGCATGGAGGCTTTTGTTAGACCATGTCATATGAGTTCCAATACTCATTTGGTTTACGAAACCTCATACTATCCGATCTTCCGATTTAGGTCCGTTTATTAACTTAGTTACCTATATAAGGTGTCGTTTGATTTCCGTGATCCCTCTACTTTCATGCTTTTCATGTTTTCATATCATATACTTGCTATGTTCATTAGTACACTATTAGTACATGATTTCATTATGTTTTGCTATGTATGTTCACTTAACATGCTAGCCCATTGTTTTACATTTTGAACTGTTCGAACCATTTGTAACCATTTGATGTATGTGAACCATTAAGCCAAACCCTAATTCTCTCTCTAGCATGGTGATTTCCTTGCTTCTTGCAACCTTCGATTTTGCTTTTTGATCTTTGTATAACAGTCTGATTATTGGATTATTGATTATCAATACATCTAATTCGAACTTGTTAGCAGAGGGATAGAGTTTTAATCTAGGGTTTTTTCTTTTCTGTTCCAAATCGCCGCTCTAGTTCTTGTGTCGATCTGATTGTATAGAGGTGTGGGTTTGTCAGATTTTGACATCCAAAGCGGAGTTCAGGCAACTTGTTTCTTCTGAATGGGCTAAAAGAATCCACGGTTATACCATGTTTTTGGTTGTTAAGAAGATGAGAAACCTGAAACCTTGTTTCCGTAAATTGTTGCATCAGCAAGGGAACCTTCATGATAAAGTTTGCCGGTTACGTAGGGAGCTAGATGACATCCAGAAGCTTGTCGATGCTGATCCGTTAGATGTGGACATCCGTGATAAGGCTGCTAAATGTCTTCGTGATTTTCAGGAGGCAGCATATGATGAGGAGTGTTTTTTAAAGCAGAAATCCAAAGTAGACTGGCTTTGTGCGGGTGATTCTAATACTTCCTATTTTCATAAATGTGTGAAAAGTAGGAATGCTAGAAACAAGATTAATTGTATTAATGATGTGCATGGAAACCGGTTTGAAGGGGAGGATGTTCATCAAGCTCTTGTAACTCACTACTCGAATTTCTTGGGCATGACACACATGGATACAGGAGTTGTGGATGCTGAATTGTTTACTAGCACGCTTAGTCAACATTCGGCTGACCATATGATTAGATAGGTGACTCGGGAAGAGATTAAACAAGCTATGTTTAGTATTGGTGAAAATAAAGCCCCTGGCCCTGATGGGTTCACTTCGGCGTTCTTTAAGTAGGCGTGGGATATAGTGGGTGATGAGGTTACGATTGCTGTGCTTGATTTCTTCGAGAATGGTAAACTTTTAAGGCAAATCAACCATACTATTCTAGCTCTGGTTCCTAAGATGGATACTCCTAATTCGGTTCTTGACTACCGCCCTATATCGTGTTGTAATGTACTGTATAAGTTTTTTTTTTGGGTAAAGGGTTACCCCGGTGAATCTATTATAAACCGCAAATAAGTACAAGTAGTGAGGATGAATTCCACACTAGTTCATATACAGGACATGCCCCGTATATGTAAGCCAACAAACATAAAAGAACCTATGACAACACATCAAACCTAGCCTACTACACATCATGCAAAGATATCTAGCAGACAAAACAATACATAACCAAAATCTTCAACCTCCATCATCGAAAATGAAGTTACTACGAAACGGCAGCCCCTTTAGACGAACCAACAACAAACTAACCATTGGAATTCTTTGTGGAAGAGGTGCTTGCCCCTGGTATAGAAGACGAAGGATATGTACCCGAAACTTTGGTTTCATCATAGACAACTTCAACCCCGTCTTCATCTAAATCCACATGAATCTGACTACCCCCTTTATTTCTCTCTTGAGTTGAAACACCACTCCCCCCAACACACTCGAGCGTAGAAAACGGATTATGAGTTTTGATTTTATGGGAAGTAGAAACCTGCTGAGAAGCAACGGCCTATTTCTTCCTATCCACCGGTCTGTACTCAAATTTAGGCTTCTGGTTATTAACTTGAAAGCCATTCTTCTTTGCACTCTTCTTAACCGGAACTTCAGTGAAACCATCCTCGTCTACTATTGGCCTGTCAATAGGAGGTTTTGATGTTGAGCCAATACGTGTAGGGCATTCCACGGAGTCATGCCCAAACACACAGCAGTGAGCACATCTCGGAGGTTCCCATTCATACTCCACCCGAATAGTCTCCGTAACATATTTGTTTCCATCCAAATCAGGAATAGCCATGGTTATAGTGTCTTTCAAATCCTGATCAGCTGACATTTCAATGAGAGCCCCAGCATAGCTGCTCCGTCCCCAAGCCTCATTACACATATCAATAGTATACGAATCCAGCCGCACAGGAGTTCCAATTTTTGAAGCCAGCATGCTTAACCCATCATCAGAATAAGCCACTAGAGGGACGTCATGCAATTTCACCCAAACTGCAACCTTTTTAAACTCTTCTTTTTTAAGGGTGTTTGTAGGTGACCAAATGTTGAGAAACAAGGGTTTATTACGGATCATCCAAGGACCCCCTTCAAGAACAGCATCCATTCCCTTCCTATCTTCAAACTTGAAGAAAAAGAACCCATTTGAATTCATCATGGTTTTCAGAAGACCATGTTTCTTCCAATTTGTTCTCACAAAGTATTCAACAACCGGATATGCAATTCTATCCCCTAGGAAGTAACCATAAAGAGTGTTGGCTAACCTGTTGTTAACTTGGCGAACAGAGTCAATCGGAAGCACTACATCCACACCATCCAATGAGGCATCTGAAATTAGCTTTCGAAAATTGACTTTCGGAACTTGCTTAGCCACATCATTGGCCTTCCTAGCACTTTCCTCCTCACTTTGATTCTGATTTGGATTTGGATTACCAACCCGCTTAGGACCACTCTGCTCTACCTGTTTGTTTAGTACCACATCAGCATACAAATGTTGTTGGACTCGAGCATTATCACCCTGTTCCTGCTTTCGGACACGAGCAGGACTGACATCATTTAGCGGGAGCACAAATGATACCTTTCGTTTATCAAAAACCATTGCATAATCCTCATCTGGTGAATCCGAACAGCCAAGAACGTAGTCTGTATCATTCAGCGGCAACATGAACCGAACCTTCTTCTTACCCACTTCTGAAACCGTTGGAATTTGTGAATTCTGTCTTGGCTCAAAAGGTTTCCCATCGATACTTCGGATCTTTCTCGCAAAAACGTTTGAATTATCCTCAGTTTGTTCATCCTTATCAACAGCCATAGCAAATGTTTATACAGGCAAGAAAATCAGCAATTAAAGCGATCAAACCCTAGTGACGGCTGATAATGAATTCAGCCGCAAACCCTAGTCGGAATTGAGTAAGCCTCCGCAAAATCCCAGACTGAATTGTTGCAGAAAAATGACTGCCAAACCCGAAGAACAATCAATCAGCGAACAATGAATTGTCGGACTAGTTTACGTTGTGACTGAAGAACAATCAATCAGCGATCAGCCGACCGAGATGAACCGAAAAAATCCCTAACACGAAAACCCAAACGGAAACGGCAGCCGCACCATTGACAATCAGGAACTAAAAAAAACAGCGGAACCCTAAAATAAAAACCGAATCTGATTGCAAATGATTAACTTCTAAGGATCGATGAAAACCCTAAGATGATAATCAAGTTCAATCAAGACTAGGATCAGCAATAATCTGGTAGGGTTTCACGAAGATGCCAAAATCGCCCAAATCGCCCCTCTCCCCATCTCTCTCGCTTTGCGTTTTTTTAAATTCGGTTACTGTATAAGTGCATTAGTAAGATACTCACGGACAGAATTAAGGGATGCCTGGATAATTTGGTTAGCATAAACCAGTCGGCGTTTGCTCCAGGTAGGAAAATCTCAGATAATATTCTTCTTACCCAGGAGTTGATGCACAATTATCACCTTAACAGAGGTCAGCCAAGATGCGCTTTTAAGATTGACATCCAGAAGGCGTATGATACAGTTAGCTGGTCTTTTCTTGAAACAATCTTGCTTCTTTTTGGGTTTCATCACAAAATGATTAGTTGGATTATGACATGCGTTTCTACGGTGTCTTATTCGTTAAGCATCAATGGGGAGCTTCATGGGTATTTTCCAGGGAAGCGTGGTCTTAGACAAGGGGATCCTATGTCACCTTATCTTTTCACGCTTGTTATGGATGTTCTGACCCTTCTTCTTCGACAAGCTGCTTCGAACACTTCGTTTAAATTTCATGCTCACTGCTCTAAGCAGAAGATAATAAACATTTCATTTGCTGATGATTTGTTTTTGTTCTCTCATGGTGATTGCGTTTCGGTGAACCGGTTAAAAGAGGCTCTAGATAAATTTTCGGAGATATCTGGTCTGCTTCCTAGCTTGCCTAAAAGAACAGTTTTCTTCAGTAATGTTCCTCGTTCGTTGAAAGAACAGATTCTGCACATTATGCCGTTTCAAGAGGGTTCGTTGCCTGTGCGTTACCTTGGGGTTCCTTTGATTTCAACGAGATTAGCTGCTAGATATTGTAAAATTCTGCTCGAACGTATGGATAGGCGAATAGATAATTGGATGACTAAATCTCTGTCGTTTGCAGGGCGACTCTAGTTAATCAATTCGGTTCTTGCAACCATGTATTCTTACTGGACTTCGGTTTTTATGCTCCCTATGAGTGTTATAAAGGACCTGGAGAAAAGATTACGAAGACTCTTATGGAATGGAGGAAAACAGGGATCGGTTCGCGCTAAAGTTGCATGGAAGGAGGTGTGTATGCCGAAAGAGGAGGGTGGATTGGGTATTCGTAGTATCATGGATGTTAATAAAGCTCTATTGACATCTCATATCTGGAGTATAATTACTAAACGTCCTTCTCTTTGGGTTCAGTGGATTCACACTTACAGGTTAAAAGGTAAAAACTTTTGGGAGGTGCAGTGTCGGGGCAACATTACTTGGGGATGGCGAAAACTTTTGTATATCCGACCTATTGTTCGTCCTTTTATTTGGCAGTCTATTCAGAGTGGGCGACAAACCAATGCTTGGAGTGACAACTGGTGCTCCTTCAGCCCCTTCGATCTTTTATTACTCCGAGAATCATAGCTAGCGCTGGTTTTTATTTAAATCCATCGGTGGCGGAGCTTATTGATGAGGCTGGTCATTGGCGATGGCCTAAGGCGTGGTATGATCTTTTCCCAGTTCTTATAAATATTGATAATTTTCATCTTATGCCTGGTTCGGAGGATAGATTTCGGTGGAAAGATCTGGAAGGTAACTTGCAAGTCTTTGGTTCCTGTGAGGTGTGGAATAGTTTGCGGCATAGAGATATCAAAGTTCCTTGGGTTAATTCAGTTTGGTTTACTCAATGTATTCCCAGACATTCATTCCATTTGTGGTTGGTTATCAAGAATAAGCTGAAAACGCAAGATAGGATGGCGGTTTGGGAGGCGGGTAGTGCTACAAATTTACGGCTCATGTGTTGTCCCTTATGTAGTCATGATCGTGATACTAGGGATCACCTATTTTTTCAATGTCCCTATGCTTCTGAAGTTTGGGGTTTGGTTAGGAATATGGTTGATATGGAGAGTGTTAACGATACATGGTCCTCGATAATGTAGTGGATGGAGCTAAATGCTAATTCTAGATCTCTTGAAGTTATAGTGTCTAATATTCTAGTGGCTGCTTCCACGTATTTTATCTGGCAAGAACGGAACAATCGGTTATTCTCTCAAGTATGGAGGAGTGCTAGTGTGCTTTCAAAGGTCATCATAGACACGGTTCGGCTCAGGATTATGGGATTCAGAATTCGTAGAGACCCGAAGCAATAGAAACTATTGGATAAGTGGCTGATCTCGAAGGAAAACATGGATATTGACCCTGGCTAGCGTGGATATAGTTGTCTAGTTTGTTTTTGAGTTTGGGCCGTGTTTTGTTCTTGGTTTATTTTGTTTTGGTTGTGACTGTTTTGTCGGGTCTTGTTTGTTTGCTATTGGTCTCTAGTCTTGGTATGCCAAGTCTAGTAGTGTGTATCGTTGTCTTGATACACCCTGTTTTTATTAGTTGGTTGATATATAAAATTCACCGGGGTAACCCTTTACCCAAAAAAAAAAGATACATGGGTTAGGGTTAGCTAGTTTAGGGTTTTTATTTTCGTTTGTTCGTTGTTTGATCCTGGTTGCGCTGGTTTCATTTCTGTGCATGGTAGTCTGAAGCTTTGTGATTATAGAGAGTTGTTTTTCCTAGCATGGATGTTCGTAATAAATCTGGGAATTTTCAGCATGATGGCCGTCAGAACCCTACTTTGTCGTTTAAGAGTCTTGCGGACAGGGTTCTTGATGTTGATGGCAAAACGTTTGTGCCACGAAGAGGAACGGTAGTCAATGAAAAGGTGGAGGGCAATTGTATTAATGTGATCGATGAGTTGCTGAAAGTTACAGTTCCAGTCAATCTAGATAATATGCAATCGGCGACTATGGCATCGGAGAATGTTCATGTAGAACGAGGTGTCACGGAAGATAATCAGGTTAATATGGGGAGTCCGAAACCCTTGTCCTATGCTGAATCACTCTTGAATAACAACTCTAAAAAGGTAAACTTTCGGAATCTTGCTAGTGTTGAGAAACAAGATGGCTGTGATGTGGTTCTTCCCCGGGATTCGGTTAGGGCGGTTCAGGATAAGCTAGCCAATACTTTATATGGATATTTTTTGGGTGATCGTGTGGCCTACCCGGTAGTAGAGTATTTTGTTCGTAATAATTGGAAGAAGTTCGGTTTGCAGAAATCCATGATGAATGCTAATGGATTCTTCTTTTTCAAGTTTGCGGATCAGACTGGTATGATGAATGCTCTTAAAGCTGGCCCGTGGATTATTCGGTCTCAACCATTATTTTTAAACATCTGGTCGGCTTCTACTAAGCTTGAGAAAAAGGAGGTTAAACAGTTACATGTCTGGGTAAAAATACATGATGTCCCAATTGCTGCTTACACGGAAGATGGCTTAAGTCTTATAGCGACGGCGATTGGAGAACCGAAAATGCTGGATTCATTTACTACTAATATGTGTATGGATGCTTGGGGGAGGAGTAGTTATGCTCGTGCACTCATTGAGATCTCTGCTGATAACGATTTTAAAGAGGAGTTAGTTATTGCTGTTCCAGAGCTGGATGGAGATGGTTTCGTTAAAGAGAAGTTGTATGTCGAGTATGAGTGGAGTCCGCATAGATGTGGTCACTGTCGTGTGTTTGGGCACTCTGATGAAGGGTGTCCGAAACAAATAAGGATTAATCTAAAGCAGGGAAACATGGGATATAATGGGAAAAAACAAAAGGAGGTTGCAAATAATCGTGGACAGGGTAAGAATAAGGTTGATGATGATGGGTTTACGATTGTTGATGATAAAAAGACTGCTAAAAGATCTGGGTTTCCAGTCAATAAGCAGAAACCAAAGTTTGAGTATAGGCCTATAGGCAATAAAACGGATGGAGGTATCAAAAAAACTGATAGACCGATTTCTCTGATTTCTAATAATCCTTTGATGTCTTAAAAGAGGATGTTGGGGAATCTAGTAAGTCTGGTCGGGATATGGAAGGTGAGAATGAGCACTCGGATGATGATGAGGTGGAGGAAATATATAATGAAACGAATGAATTTTTGAAAGTAGATTCAGGCCATGATGTTCATAAAAAAGGGGCAAGCACTCCTTCTCCGAAGGTGTTTAAATGATTAGTTTGGAATATACGGGGTCTGAACCGGCCTCTAAAACAAAATGAGGTTCGTCAGGTTGTTAAAAATAATAAGCTCAGTTTGTGTGCAATCTTGGAGTCTCATGTGGATATGGATAATCTTCGTAAAGTTTGTAATGTTGTGTTTAGAAGATTGGATTGGACGTCAAATGGGGGCTGTTGCAATAAGGGCGCTCGTATAATCTTGGGATGGGATCCTGTGGAGGTGGATGTTATGGTTATTGCTCAGACAGCTCAAATCTTACATGTCCAGGTTATTTGTAAAGCTAATAAGAGTATGTTCTTTTGTTCTTTGGTCTATGCTGCGAATTACTATGTTGACCGTAGGGAACTCTGGCAGAATTTACGTATGCATAAAGGCCTCGTTCATGATAAACCTTGGGTTATTATGGGAGATTTCAACTCTGCTCTTAATCTTGAAGATAGACCGATTGGTAGTTCCTCTGTTTCTCCTGGTATGCGTGAATTTAAAGATTGTGTTGAGGATATTGAGGTATTTGATATTAATCGAACGGGTTTTCACTACACTTGGAGCCAAAAACCCAAAAAGGGTGTCGGGTTATTAAAGAAGATTGATAGAGTTATGGGTAACACTCCTTTTGTTAGTTCGTTTCCTCAGTCGGTAGCTATGTTTAGACCTTATGGAGTTTCCGACCATTGTCCATGTGTTTTGAAATTGTTTTCGGCTGACAAGTCTAAACCGAGACCTTTCAAGTTCGCCAATTTTTTAGTGCATAAACCTGGTTTTTTGGAGCTTGTTAGTTCAAAGTGGGATGTTAACGTAAATGGGGTTCACCAGTTCCGTGTTGCTAAGAAACTAACTCTTATGAAATCTTCTCTTCGTGCTCTCTTATTTCAACATGGGAACTTACATGAAAAGGTTGTTAATTTAAGAGGTAAACTTGAGGCTATCCAGCGAGACATAGATAGGGACCCGATGAATGATTTTTTAAGATCTCAAGAGGCCGCGGTGCTTCGTAATTTTCAGGAGGCATCGCTTGATGAGGAAAGATT
Source organism: Helianthus tuberosus (assembly GCA_030545235.1). Classification (NCBI taxonomy): domain Eukaryota; kingdom Viridiplantae; phylum Streptophyta; class Magnoliopsida; order Asterales; family Asteraceae; genus Helianthus; species Helianthus tuberosus. The sequence goes on from CM060407.1 coordinate 116,978,012, forward strand.
CCTAAAGCAGAAGTCTAAAGTAGAGTGGCTGTGTGCTGGTGATGCAAATACGGCATATTTTCACACGTCGTTAAAATGTAGGAACCATATCAATCGTATTGAGGCCATTTCGGATTCTAGTGGGAACATGTTTGAGGGTGATAAAGTGGCGGAAGCTTTTGTCAGTCATTATGAGCAATTTCTAGGTTGTGAAGGTCAACTTTCTTCGGTTCCTTCTCCTGATCTCTTTTGTTATAAGCTGAAACCTGAGAGTGCTAATCATATGGTGCGGCCGGTTACTCTGGAGGAAATTAAATCAGCTATGTTTTTGATTGGGAATGATAAAGCTCCAGGACCGGATGGTTATACGGCTGTGTTTTTTAAGAGTACTTGGCAAGTTATGGGGAGTGATGTGTCGATGGCTATTCTTGATTTCTTTAACACGGGAAACCTTCTTCAGCAACTTAATCACACATTAGTCGCTCTGGTTCCAAAGGTCTCTACTCCTACTTATATTACTGATTATCGTCCTATATCGTGCTGTAATGTTATTTTTAAATGTATCAGTAAGGTGTTGGCGGATCGGTTAAAGAGTTTTTTAAATGAAATTGTAAGTATTAATCAATCAGCGTTTGTTCCTGGTCGGAAAATTTCAGATAATATTCTTCTTACTCAGGAATTAATGCACAACTGCCATCGTGATGTTGGTCCCCCGAGATGTGCTTTTAAGGTTGATATCCAAAAATCTTACGATACGGTTGAGTGGAGTTTTCTTAAAACTGTGTTGCTTGGGTTTGGTTTTAATGGTATCATGGTCGACTGGATCATGTTATGTGTGACTACCACCTCTTATTCGATCTGCGTAAATGGGAATATTCATGGTTTTTTTAAAGGAAAAAGGGGTCTAAGGCAGGGTGACCCTCTGTCACCTTATCTTTTTACTCTAGTAATGGAAGTCTTAACTTGCATTTTGAACCATGCAACTAGAATTGATTCCTCGTTTCGGTTCCATAATAAATGTGAGAAGCAGAAAATTGTAAATCTGTGCTTTGCGGATGATTTATTCCTTTTTGCTAGGGGTGATGTGCCTTCGGCTAGGTGTGTTATGCTTTCCCTTACAAACTTTACACGAATGTCGGGATTGGTTCCTAGTGTTCAGAAGAGTACATGGTTTTTCTGTAATGTCCCGAATCATGTGAAAAGAGAAATTTTGAACATTTTGCCATTTGTCGAGGGTACTTTGCCTGTCAGATACTTGGGGGTCCCTCTTATCTCATCATGGCTATTGTATAAAGACTGTAGTATTCTTGTGGAACGGCTTGATCGTCGGATTGATAATTGGAAGAATAAAATGTTGTCTTTTGCTGGTAGACTTCAACTAATTATATCTGTTTTATCAGCTCTTCATGTGTATTGGTCTTCGGTTTTTATTTTACCAGCTAGAGTGGTCAAGGAATTGGAAGCTAAAATGCGGAATTTCTTGTGGGCTCAATCTTCATCTAAGCGTGGTAGGGCGAAAGTTTCTTGGAATTCTGTTTGTGTGCCGAAGTTGGAAGGGGGTTTAGGCATTCGTCGGATAGCGGATTTTAATAAAGCTCTTATGGTTTCGCATATTTGGAGTATTCTAAGTAATCGTCAATCTTTATGGGTTGCTTGGATTCACTCTTATCGGTTAAAAGGTCGGAGTTTTTGGGATCACAAAGTTCCGATTAGTTGTTGCTGGAGCTGGAGGAAGATAGTTCAAATTCGGCCCGTGGTTTGTCAATATGTTTGGTCTAGGCTTGGTGACGGAAGAAATACTTCAACTTGGTTTGACACATGGAGTAATATTGGTCCGTTATGTACCTTTTTGTCTCCGAGAATCATCACTCGAGAAGGTTTCTCTCTTAATGCTACAGTCGCGGATGTATATTCTAATGGTTCTTGGCTTTGGCCGCCTGCTTGGAGAGATATGTTTCCAGTTCTTATTCAGCTCGATCACATGCAACGGAATTTAAATGCTCGAGATCGTCTTCTTTGGAAAGATGGGGATAATGTGACCGAGCACTCTTCTACTGGTGTTTGGGATTCTATTCGTACAAGGGACCAGGAGGTGGATTGGGCTACAATCGTTTGGTTTTCTCAATGTATCCCTCGTCATGCATTTTTGATGTGGCTTATCATGCGACGTAAGTTACTAACTCAAGACAAAATTTTGATATGGAATCATACTCGGTGTAGTAGTATGAACTTGATGTGTTGCCTGTTGTGTTATGAGAATGTGGATTCGCATGACCATTTATTTTTTGAGTGCAAGTTTTCCGCACAAATTTGGGAAAGGGTTCGGTCCAAAGCAGGTATGGAGAATGTGGATCCAAAGTGGAATGCTATTCTCGAATGGCTTCGTCTTCATTCGCGTTCAAAATCGGCAAAGAATATGGTTTGTAGATTGTTAGTTGCGGCTTTGGCTTACACTATTTGGCAGGAAAGGAATAATAGGCTCTTCAGGAACATGCAAGACCACCGGATATTTTATGTCAGGTTGTTTTGGAGAGTGTCAGATATAAATTGATGGGGCTCAGATTCAAGAACACTGCTAGAGTTCGGGAGTTATTGGAGAAGTGGGACATTCATGGAGCTGATTTAGTTATGGATAATGGATAATTTCGGATAATTCTGGTGTCCTTGTAGTCTAGATAGTTTGTCTAGTGGTTGTTTTGGGTTACGTTTAGTTGTTTTTTCTTTGGTTTACTTTCATGGGGGTATGTCCCATGTTTGAACTAGTAAGGGTTCTCCTAACTACTTGTTTTGTTTTGGTTGTGAATATATAAAATCACCGGGGTAACCCTTTACCCCAAAAAATATATGTAAACCATTGGTAATCATTTGATATATGCAAACCATTTGTAACCATTTGATTGTGTGAACCATTTGTAACTGTTTGAACCGTTGGGTTAGGGAAGTGAATAGGTAACGGGGCGGGTGTAATGTGTTAAAAGCATGGTGGATACGCCGCTGGTACTTCCTATATATAAGTGCTTTTAACACATTATATATCATTGCGTTATCTAGATCACTTGGGTAAAAGATTTTGAAACGATGTCACACAATGATGTTTTCTGTGATAACCCTCAAAATTACATGTATCCGTACGATCTATTAATGATAATTAAAGTGCTTGATGACTGTGCTGAATTACTTAACTGCTTTCTGATTATTGCGTCATACTTACATGTGCTTGTAAACATACTAGTCTTGTGCAGAAAATTGACTAAATAATCATGTATGCTTTCCCAAGTGTTGGGAATTAAAAATGTTACAAAAAGATATATATAGGACACTAAACGGGATAACTTAGTACTTTAACGGAACGGTATCTAACCGAACAACCGGACACTACCCGAAACACCAAAATAATGCTAGAAGCATTGTTTTTATTTTTCTGAGCCAATCTTGGTTTCCGAACACTTAAACACACTACATAAGACATGGTACCCACTAAACATTAGATTCTACATCTAACACCCTACTAATCACCAATTACCCATTTAATTTACAATCACCCCCTATACATAACCGTCCCCTAAGGGGACCCATCACCACAAGATTTGATTAAATCTTGCATAATCCCTATGTGATGTCTTTAGAAGATCATGAATGATCATGTTGGTACTATTGTTTACACATAGCCCAATGGACAAAGGAACTTGATTTTAAATAACCATCATCACCTTCACTTATCAACACAAGCTCTCTCTCCCTTCCTCCATTAAAAAGCTCGGCTGAAATCTCCCCTACCTACACTCACCGTCTTCAACTTTTGTTCATCCATCCAATCTTCTCACAAGGTGCACAAAGGTGAATCACGAAGTGTGGAACTCACGGATCATCAAGGACCTCTCTATTTTGCTTTTATCCTCTCCATTTTCAAGCTTGATCTTCCCTAGCTTAAAAGCTAGTAGTAAGCCTCTTTAATCCTTGATTTCTTCATGTTTGTAGTGGTTAAAGATTGTTTTATGGTGAAATCTCATGAACCCTAAAAGACATGAATCTTAAGTCTTGAAACATAAACTTAAAGATGAAGAAACAAGATGAAATAATGGTAGAATGATATTGTTTGAATGTGTTGATGATTTCTTGGTAATTACTAGTAAAATGATGGTTAGTCATCATATGAAGCTTGTTAAGTTATGATTAAAAACATGACTTAAAAAGGAAGGAGGTTTGGGTATTAGAAGTATTACTGACGTTAACAAATCGCTTATGGCTAATCATATTTGGAGTATTCTTACCAACCGGGATTCTATTTGGGTGAGGTGGATTCACGATTACAAGCTTAGAGGTCGAAATTTCTGGGAAGTTCCGTGCAGAGGGAATATAAGTTGGGGGTGGCGTAAGATTTTGTCCATCCGTAACATCATTCGTCCTCACATATGGTCGTCTATTAAAAGCGGTGCTCAAACTAATGTATGGAGTGACATGTGGTGTTCGCTTAGTCCTCTTAGCTCGTTTATTACTCCTAGAACCATAGCTAATGCTGGTTTTTCGTTACGGTCAACGGTTGCGGATATGGTTGATCAGAACGGTAATTGGCGATGGCCTCAAGCATGGCTTGATCTTTTTCCAGTGCTAATCACTATAGCGGTTCCTCTTATTACTCCTAATGGTGTGGATAGGCTGGTTTGGAAAGATTTGGAGGGAAAGACAGGTGAGTTTCAATCGTCTCTTGTTTGGAATACAATTCGGAATCGGGAAGAGCAGGTGTTATGGGTTGATATGGTTTGGTATTCTCAATGTATACCGCGGCATTCCTTTCATCTATGGCTGGCATTTAGAAACAAACTTAAAACGCAGGATAGATTGACTGTGTGGGAAGCGGGTAGTCATACCAATTGGAACCTGATGTGTTGTCCGCTGTGTAATTTTGATCGGGATAGTCGGGATCATTTACTTTTCCGATGTGCCTTTGCGGTTCAAACATGGAATGAAGTTAAGAAATTGGTTAGCTTGGGTAATGTTGATGATACATGGTCTTCGGTTGTTTCTTGGGTGGAGCAGCATGCGAAATCCAAGAATGCAGATCATATTGTATGCAAGTTATTGATTGCTGCTTCTTCTTATTATATATGGCAAGAGAGGAACAACAGGCTCTTCAAGAATAACAAGAGAACGGTTGGTCAAGTGGCTGAAGTGATTAAATGCTCGGTGCGTTTGAGGCTCATGGGATTCAGATTTCGGGTCGCATCAGCTAAGCAAAGGATTTTCAAGAATTGGAAGATTGAAGATAATGGAGCGGATCCGGGCTAGAGGCCAAAGTCCGTGTTTTAGTTTTGGTTGTCTTGGTTGTTTGAGTTGAGTGTCTTTTAGACTGGATGTGTTTTTCTTTGGCTGTGTTTCTTGTTTTCCTAGGCTTGGTATGTCAAGTCTAGTTGGTGTGTTACACTGACACACCTTTGTACTATTTTGTTTCATTTATAAAATTCATCGGGGTAACCCTTTACCCAAAAAAAAAAAAAAAATCATCCACTAGTGAAGACATGAACTTGAAAGTAGGATGATTTTCTTGAAAAATAATAAACCAAGTGAACTAGTAATCTTGTAAATCCAAGTCTTGAGAATGGTTTTTTCTAAACAAACCAAGTTAAAAAGGTGATTTTGAAGGATCATAACTTTTCTAGCACTTACATTATTTTTGGAAAGAAATAAGTATGAGAACACTAGTGACACATGAAATGTTGTAAATAAATATTTTTATAAAATATGATCACAAGTTGTGAACACCCAAAAATCCCGAGAATAGGATTTTAAATAAAGTAAACACACTTTGGAGGGTAACTAAACCCACTAAACAGATGGTTAGTGACCTTGGCTTATTTTGCTCGGCGGTGTATGCAGCTAACTATTACATAACCCGTCGAGATTTATGGTCCCGGTTGTCTATGCATAAACAGATGGTTAGTGATAAACCTTGGCTTATTATGGGTGACTTCAACTCTGCTTTGTATATGGAGGATAAATCTATGGGTGCTTCCTCTATTTCAACTGGTATGCGTGATTTCCAAGCGTGTGTATCGGAGATTGAAGTTATGGATATTAATCAGTCGGGTTTCCATTTCACATGGAATCAAAAGCCGAAGAAGGGTGTGGGTCTTCTAAAGAAAATTGATCGCATTATGGGTAATACCTCGTTTATTACTAAATTCCCTAATGCTATAGCTGTGTTTCACTCGTACAGGTTGTCGGATCATTCGCCATGTGTCTTAACTATTAACAAAGCTGCCCCCAATAAACGTCAGCCTTTTAAATTTGCGAATTTTTTGGTCCACAAACCTGAATTCCTGAAGATTGTAAAGGATGGTTGGGAGATGAATGTTAATGGGGTTCATCAGTTCCGGGTTGTGAAAAAGCTCAAGTGTTTAAAGCGTCCTTTGCGTGCTTTACTGTTTACTCAGGGTAACCTTCATAAAAAGGTGACTGAGCTTCGAGATAGTTTAGATGCTATTCAGGCGAACATTGATAAAGATCCGATGAATGTTGATCTTCGAGCTCTAGAGACGAAACTAAATTCAGATTTTCAGGTTGCTTCACTTGATGAGGAAAGATTTTTGAAGCAAAAGTCGAAGATGGAATGGTTGAAAGCTGGTGATTCAAACACTGCTTTCTTTCATGCAGCCGTGAAGAGCAGGAACCATCGAAGCAGAATTCAAGTTGTGTCGGACATGAATGGAGTGGTGTATGAAGGTGATTTGGTTCAGGATGCTTTTGTTAAACATTATGAGGTTTTTCTGGGGTGCCAAGATGATCTTTCTATGCATCCTACTCCTGATTTATTCACTAAATGTGTAAACCCGATTGATGCTGATCGCATGATTCGTCCGGTTACGCCAGAAGAAGTAAAGAAAGCTATGTTTTCTATTGGTAATGACAAGGCCCCAGGCCCGGATGGATTTACTGCTGCGTTTTTTAAAGTTGCCTGGCTGATTGTTGGGAATGATGTCTCTTTGGCAGTCATTGATTTCTTTAACACAGGTAAATTACTTGGCCAACTTAACCATACTCTTATTGCTCTTGTTCCGAAGAAACTTTCTCCGGTCACAGTTACTGATTTTCGGCCTATAGCTTGTTGTAATGTCCTGTTCAAGTGTGTGAGTAAGATCATTGTGGATCGAATAAAGGATGTGCTTCATCAAGTTGTTAGTATCAATCAGTCTGCATTTGTTCCTGGTAGAAAAATTACAGACAACATCCTTCTTACTCAAGAATTAATGCACAATTACCATCGGAATTCTGGTCCTCCTCGGTGTGCTTTTAAAGTGGACATTCAGAAAGCCTATGATACGGTTGATTGGTGCTTCCTGAAAAATGTTTTGATTGGATTTGGTTTCAAAATTCAGATGGTTGAGTGGATCATGATGTGTGTTTCGACAACAACATATTCGTTATGTGTTAATGGGAATCTCTGTGGCTATTTTAAGGGTAAGTGTGGTCTCCGGCAGGGTGACCCCCTTTCTCCTTATCTCTTCACGCTGGTTATGGAGATCTTGACGAGCATCTTACAACGGGCATCTAGTATTGATAAGTCTTTCAAGTTTCACAAGAAATGTGAGAAGCAACGTATTATTAACTTGTGTTTTGCTGATGACCTGTTCCTGTTTGCTAGAGGTGACATTAATTCAGTTCAGTGTATCATGAACTCTCTCTCAAAGTTTACGAATATGTCTGGTTTAGTGCCTAGTATCCAAAAAAGTACGGGGTTTTTTTGCAATGTGCCTGCTCATGTCAAAAACCATATTTTGACTTTTATGCCGTTTGTTGAAGGTTCGTTACCGGTAAAGTATTTGGGGGTCCCTCTTATATCCTCTGGTCTTGTGTACAAAGATTGTAGTGTTCTTGTTGAAAGATTGGACCAGCGTATCTCTAACTGGAAAAATAAGCTTCTTTCTTTTGCGGGCAGGTTACAGCTTATTAGTTCTGTTCTTTCTTCTATGTATATTTATTGGTCTTCTGTATTTATCCTTCCTACTCGTATCACTCTTGAGCTGGAAGCCAAAATGCGAAATTTTCTTTGGTCGTCAGATGGTTTATTCCATAAGGGTAAAGCTAAAGTGTCTTGGAATGCTGTCTGTGTTCCTAAGTATGAAGGGGGGTTAGGTATTCGCAGGATTGGAGATGTTAATAAAGCTCTCATGACTTCCCATATCATGAGTATTTTAGTTAAACGTGAGTCTCTCTGGGTGGCTTGGATTCATTCGTATCGGCTCAAAGGTAATAGTTTTTGGATTTGTAAGTCGGTGGCGAATAGTTCTTCGAGTTGGCGGAAAATATTACAACTAAGACCTTATATTCAAGAGTATGTTTGGTCTAAACTGGGTAATGGGAGTAACACGTCAGCTTGGTATGATATATGGAGTCAATTGGGTCCGTTGGGTAACATTCTGACTCCTAGAACTATATCAAATGCAGGGTTTTCTCTTAACACTTCAGTTCAGGAGATTCATGTCAATGGGGTTTGGAGGTGGCCAGTGGCGTGGAGGGACATGTTTCCAGTCTTAATACAACTGGATAGTATCCATTTAGTGCATAATACTCCTGATCGGCTTATGTGGAAAGATGGTAATGATTTAGTTGAGCATTCTTCAAATCAGGTTTGGCATTCGCTTAGACGTCGGGCAGAGGAGGTAGATTGGGTTAAAATTGTTTGGTTCTCTCACTGTATTCCCAAGCATGCGTTTTTTATGTGGCTTGTCATTCGTCGTAAGCTTTTAACTCAAGACAAGATTCTTCAATGGGAGTTCTCGAGAAGGAAGAATATGAATATGATGTGCTGTCTCTTGTGCTATGCAAATGTTGATTCTCACAACCATCTGTTTTTTTACTGCAATTATTCTACTCAAGTTTGGATCAAAATTCGAGAAAAGGGAGGGATGATCTCGGTGGGCCCAGCTTGGTACGCTATTCTTGACTGGTTGGGAGCTAGGGCTAATTCTAAATCAGCAATTAATTTTATTAGCAGGCTCATAGTTGCTGCTGCTGTTTATTTCGTGTGGCAGGAGCGAAATGCTCGATTATTCAGGAACCAGACAAGACCTCCAGATGTTTTGGCCAATTTAATCTTGCAAACTGTTCGTTATAAGCTAATTGGAGTCAAGTTCAAGGAATGTAACAGGGTGCGAAGACTCTTGGAATCTTGGGAAATCTACAGCAACAAGTTGGATGATGTTGGCGGCTGATCCCCTTTGTGTTTATTTTTTCTAGATTATAGTCTAGTTGGTTTTGTTTTAGTGGTTCTTGGCTGTTATTTTTGGTTTATTGGTGTACTCTCATGGGGAATGTCCCATGTTTGAACTAGTGTGGGTTTTTCCACACTACTTGTTTTTTATGTTTGTTGATATATAGAATCACCGGGGTAACCCTTTACCCAAAAAAACTAAACCCACTAAACGCCCTACAAAGTTACTACGCGTTTTTATGAAAAACCAAGTTCATGTTGACATGTAAAGTGCATTGTTTTTTTTACACTTGACTAGTGTAATATTGTTTAATAACTTGTTGTTGATTGATTGAATGAATTTTTGAAAAGAAAATGATATGCTAATGTGGACACCTCCGTTTACAAAGGAAACTCTGGCAAAATTTTCTAAAATTCCAACACTTAGAAAATATTTTTCTAACAAATGTTATAAGTATATTTTACAACTTGTGTTTCAAACATAAACTTCGCCATGAATTTTGTTACAAAAATACAAAGTATCGGAGGTTGATTTTTACAAGTAAAATGGTTAAATATATATTTAGGATGTATATTTTATACTAAAACCCTTGTGTGGATACTTGTTTATTTTGTGAGATAGTTATATTAGTTTAGGGTAAAATAATATAACTTAACAAAGTACCTTGACATTAGAATTGTGTGGTACGTGATAGAAGTAATGAGTAGATAAACTGTACGTAGGATACGTGTTATGCGTGAGAAACTGATTGTTATCTGTACCTTATTAGGACGTGCTTGATTTCCTGATTATTTGAGTAATTAATCTAACCGAGCAAACCAAGGTGAGTTCACACACTTTCTAAGGCATGGGATTCCCGATGGTTGGGAATGGGTTAAATAATTTAAAACGGAACCTACATATCCTCCTTGGGTAGGATATGTACGGCCATCCTCCATAGGTAGGATGCCAATATTAATCCTGCGTATTCTCCTTGGGTAGAATACGTGCGTTCGTCCTCCTTGGGTAGGACAACAACCTTAAAACTTACTAGACAAAACTCTATCATGAAGTCCCTCAATTTATATCGACTTAATCGCCGAGGCCAATGGCGAGCGGGTCATTAGTTAATAGATATGCTCGAGCCTCCTGTGATCGGTGTAGATGGTGCACTTGGTACCGTACAGGTAATGTCTCCATAACTTGAGCGCAAAAACAACAGCTCCCTGCTCTAAATCGTGTGTAGTGTAATTCCGTTCGTGAATCTCAAGTTGGCGCGAAGCATAAGCAATGACTTTATCCCGTTGCATCAACACACATCCAAGACCCTGAATGGATGCGTCGCAGTAGACTACAAAATCGTCTGTGCCTTCAGGCAATGAGAGGATAGGTGCGCTACAAAGTCTATCCTTTAAGTGCTGAAATGCTGATTCCTGTGTATTACCCCAACGATAGATAACGCCTTTCTGAGTTAGTGAGGTGAGGGGTTGTGCAATCTTGGAGAAGTCTTTGATGAACCTTCTATAGTAGCCCGCCAAACCCAAGAATTCGCGGATTTCTGTTGGTGTACGGGGTGCAGGCCAGTTCTTAATCGAGTCTACCTTGGATGGATCAACGTGTATCCCATCCTTGTTTACCACGTGGCCTAGAAAGTGGACTTCACAAAGCCAGAAGTCGCATTTTGAAAACTTGGCGTACAACTGTTCTGCTCGAAGGAGTTCCAATATAAGTCGTAAATGCTGCTCGTGTTCCTCCTGACTCTTGGAGTAAATCAGAATGTCGTCGATGAATACAATCACAAACTTATCCAAGTAGGGTTTGCACACTCTGTTCATCAGATCCATGAAGACCGCAGGCGCGTTTGTTAACCCGAATGGCATGACCAGAAACTCGTAGTGGCCATAGCGATTCTGAATGCTGTTTTGGAGACGTCCTTGTCCCGGACTCTCAGTTGATGGTAGCCTGACCTCAGGTCGATCTTCGAGTAATAGCTCGACCCTTGCACCTGGTCGAATAAGTCATCGATGCGTGGAAGAGGATAGCGATTCTTCACGGTCACCTTGTTCAGTTTGAGGTAATCTATGCACATGCAGAAGGTACCGTCTTTCTTCTTCACAAATAATACTGGAGCTCCCCAGGGCGAAGAGCTAGGACGAATGTAACCCTTATCCAAGAGTTCTTTTAATTGCTTGGACAGTTCTTCCAGTTCGGTTGGAGCTAAGCGATAGGGTGCTCGAGCTATGGGTGCTGCTCCAGGAGCTAGCTCGATCTGAAATTCGACCTGGCGATGAGGCGGTAGCCCCGGTAAATCTTCAGGAAACACCTGAGGAAAATCGCGTACTACTGGGATATCCTCGATCTTCTTCTCTTTCGTTGATGCATCAGTAACTAGTGCTAAAATAGTAGTGTGGCCCTTTCGTAAACACTTCTGGGCCTTAAGGAAGGGGATGATGCCCACTACAGCACCACTCTTGTCGCCTTGTATTTCGAGAGGTTCTTTGCCAGAACGGGGAATACGAACGATCTTTTCCTTGCACAAAATCTCTGCTTGCTGTTGGGATAACCAGTCCATCCCAATGACGATGTCGAAACTACCCAGAACTATAGGAATGAGATCGATAGAGAAGGTCTGACCAGCTAAGGCGAGGTTACAATCTTTAACTATGTGTGTGGCCTCTAAACTTTTACCATTTGCTAACTCTACGACATGCTTGCTGTTCAAAAGTGTTGGTGTGCGTTTAAGCATTTGACTAACTTTTGGAGACACATAACTGGTATCGGCACCATTGTTTCCATCATTGTTTCCCCCGCTGTTGTTCCCATTGCCCTGATTATTGTTGTTGTTGTTCTGATTCTGGTTTAGCTGTGGGCAGTTCCGCTTAAAGTGGCCTTCAGCACCACACTGAAAGCATCCCATGTTACCTCGCTGTCGCTGCTGGTTCTGTGGAGCTGTTGGTTGTTGTTGTTGGTTCTGATTTGCAGGTCGCGAGCTCCTGTAATCCTTAGCTTCATGACCCATCTTGAGACACCTCTGGCAACGACCCCTGTTGCACTGACCACTGTGGTGCCTGTTGCATCTATTGCACTTTGGGTGATTTCCTCGATATCCACCCTGCCCTTGACTACCAGAAGACCGCTGACCAGGACTCTGGTAGTCATCAATCCTTCGCTGTTGTGCCTGGGACTGAACTGAAGTCGAACCCTTGCTAGAGGTTCCATCCCATTTTAGTTTGTTGTCACTGGGAGTAGCAGAAGTAGTAATAGTAGTAGTAGCACCAATACGTTTAGGCAGCTTGTTCTGTTCCACTGCCTAGTCTGTGAGACGATGAGCAATACGAGTAACATCTTGAATAGTAGCAAGGTTAGCGGCAGTCACATGACTTTGAATCTCTGGTACTAAGCCTTTGAGGTACAACTCAATGCGCTTGATGGGAGGATCCACCATAGTTGGACATAACACTGCCAGTTCATTGGATCGTTTCGTGTACGCTTCCATCTCTGACCCCGTCATCTTCAGGTTAAAGAATTCCACTTCCAACTTGTGGATGGCATCATGACTACAGTATTCACGTTTGATCAGTTCCTTAAAATCATTCCATGGGGTGGCATTAGCAGCCGCCAACCCCAGCATCTGAACTTGCGCGTTCCACCAAGTTAGCACAGTGCCTTCGAGAGTACCAGTGGCGTACTTCACCCTACGAGCCTCAGGGCATTCACACATTTCGAAGACCGATTCGAGCTTCTCGAACCAGTGGAGGAGTCCAACAGCCCCTTCAGTGCCACTAAAAGTACTAGGACGACAGTCCATGAAAGTTTTGAACGTGCACACAGGTGGCTGAGCGTGTTGACCTGTCGTGTGCATAAGAGTAAACATACTTAAGCACGAGTGTTAGTTTACGAGAGTAGGATCTAAAGATCCTAGAGTAAGTGGTGATAGCAGGTTATACCTCCTGCCTGGGCAGCTGCGAGTGCTGCAGTAACTTGTTCAGTGATCAAAGCCGCCAACTGGGCTTGAGTTAGGTTAACGCGTCCACTCATGATCTTGATATCAAAGAGAACATGAGTGAGAGAGGTTCGCGAAAGTGCGATGACAGAAGAGAGTAAGCACATAAGTGTTTCAATCAACAGTTGTTATGTTTATCTAAGCATACCACGAGCAAAGTTCTATGTAATTCTAGCAAGTAGGCAATGTAAACATAAATCATATCACCTAGAATGTCGAGTCTTGCATGTGGAGCGAAGCGTCGTTGTGGATCGTTGAGCACTGTTCAGGTTATAGTCTGGTTTTAACAAAAACTTTTTCCCTTATTAAAACCTAGTTCACTATAACCAATGGCGCTGATACCAATCTGTCACACCCCCAAAATCCACACGCGGAGCATCACCGCATGGAGGCGTGACATGACCAAGATCAAGCCACCAATCATATTGAACAATGTAATGAGTAAATGTAAATCAACCAAACAATATGAAAGGTGTTCAAAACAAAAGTATAGTATCAATGTTTAGCAGAAGCATAAATGTAAAACCCAACATAAGTAATAAGTTTGAAATGTCATAAACGTTTAACATGGCATCCACGATCCATGTCCCACAACGACTGTGCCTCCCCGTGCAAGCTCCATGAGTACCTAACGACCTGCAAGGCATGTAACAACGAGTCAACAACAAAGATGAGCGAGTTCACAGTTGGTTGTTTAGTTATAGTATTCGTTCGTAAATCATTTGTTCGCTTGTACCAGGTATCGTATTAATTCGTATCGCGGTCTCCCAGACATGTGTGCGAAGGTTAGTGGGGGTTTCCCATGTATCCTAGACTATTAGTGTTTGTATTTGTATCGCGGTCTCCCAGACATGTTTGCGAAGATTAGTATTCGTATCGCGGTCTCCCAAACATGTTTGCGATGATTAGCATTTGTATCGCGGTCTCACAGACATGTGTGCGAAGATTAGTGGGGGCTTCCCGTGTTTTACTAGTCTAGCTGTATCTATAGGTGTCCTACACCTAATGAGGTCAGTGGTACGTATTTCAGTAGTGATGTAAGTACAAGTAATCATTCAATCCCATTCCCAACCCCGGAAATCCCATGCCTTGGTAAGAGTGTGAACTCACCTTGGTTTGCTCGGTATGCTAGACTATGTGCTCACAAGAAATCAGTCAAGTCCTATAGTTATGCACGTATACATAATCAGTACATGTTTGTAATGTTTCACACACGATCTATGTCACCTAGTGTGTTTGACAATTAACATCATGCATCACGTAAGCAGTTAATCAATTTCATGCAACTCATGTTTCACATACATGTCCTTCAGAGTTTATTCTATCATGGTTATTCTTTAACATACTTAAGAGGGTTTACAGTCTTAACGAAGTTAGCAATTTAAGAGGATTTAACCACTTAACAGACATAACAGAGTTAACATGCCCAACATAATTGGGTTTTCATGTGACGAAAACAACTTTGTGAATAAAACACTTGGGCCGAAATCCCTTGTTGGCGAAAACACTTGGGCCGAAATCCCTAAGTGTTTTCATTGGGTTCATCATCCATCAACATCATCACAAACAATTTCCATGGCTTCAACAATAATTCGATTAATCATAACAGTTTATAAAGTCAATTTGCAATCATTATATCATAACAAAATCATTGGGACTCACTCCTGTAACATATGATCACATAACCTATCATAATAACCTACCCACCTGATCTAGTGATTAAATCATCATCTCAATGAAGGAACCATCATATCGATTCTTTTTATTAAAGTCAAAAGGTCACCTAAAGTCTATGTATTTAAAAGAAATAATCTACAATCCACCAAACCGATTGTTGTCGGTCCTGCATATCCGAATGATTAATAATATATGCATGAGAGTTTAGTGATTAGATTGTCAGAATCATGTGTGATAATGATTAGTATATGTTGGCCATCATCAATACATTTTGTACACTTCTACTACTCATATTAATTGCTTAAAACAATAATAACACATCACATAACAAATCGATCATGGACAATATGTAGGACACAGCCGTTCATACAATAATCAAGAATCATGGTTCGAATTAGCAGGTTAAATACCGATCAATTACAAAACGCATGAGATAGAGCTTCGAAGATAGAAAGGTTCCGGTGGGGAGTGTTGCCTGCCGTCGAGAGGTGTAGGGAATAAAACTAGGGTTCGCAAGCTACTCCCCCTACGTAATATAACTAAATGCAACGTAACCAAGTGTGGTCGGGCCTAATCTGGGCCGAGGCCCATGTGTTGTTTACGCTGGCCACCATCTTGACGAAAACACTGAGTGTTTTCGGGTGGGTGTTTTGTTTTTTGTGGGAGAGGGTGTTCGGCAATGATTTTATTAATTACACATATCACATTATTAATACAATATACATGCATATCACATACACACTTATAAGCACACCAAATATAACATATCAGTCACAGTACGATTTAACAGATTACAAACGTGTACAGTTGTGAACAAACAAGTCATGTAAACAAACAATCTAAACAATTAATCGTGCAATAATGCAAAGATGGAATCTCAGAAACTCGAGTTGTCACAGTTATGAAGATCATGAACGGACGCGGAGGACGTATCAACCTAACTCAAGCCCAGTTGACGGCTTTGATCAATGAACGGGTTGCTGAGGCACTCGCAGCTGTCCCTGCAGGAGGTATAACCTACCATGTCAACCCATCTTAGGATGTTTAGATCCTACCTTCGCAAACCAACCCTCGTGCTTAACCTTGTCTTTTATTCTCGCGCAACAGGTCAACATGCTCAGCCTCCTGTGTGCACGTTCAAAACATTCATGGATTGTCGACCTAGTACTTTCAGCGGCACAGAAGGAGCTGTAGGCCTTCTTCATTGGTTCGAGAAGCTTGAGTCTGTTTTTGAGATGTGTGAATGCCCTGAAGATCGTAGGGTGAAATTTGCTACTGGAACGCTTGAAGGTGTTGCGTTAACCTGGTGGAAAGCACAGGTTCAACTGCTAGGGCTGGCGGTTGCTAATGCCACCCCATGGAATGACTTCAAAGAATTGATCAAGGAAGAGTACTGTAGTCGTGACGACATCCACAAGCTAGAGGTGGAATTTTTCAATCTGAAGATGACGGGGTCTGAGATTGAGGTGTATACGAAGAGGTCAAACGAGCTGGCCATCTTGTGTCCTACTATGGTGGACCCTCCCATCAAACGTATTGAGCTGTACCTCAAGGGTCTTGTACCAGAGATTCAGAGTCACGTGACTTCAGCTAACATGGGTACCATTCAGCAAGTCATCCGGTTGGCTCACCGTCTCACTGATCAGGCAGTTGAACAGAACAAGCTGCCCAAGCGTGTCAGCGCTACTACTACTGATGCTCCCAGTGATAACAAGCGCAAGTGGGATGGAAATTCGGGCAAGAGTTCTACTTCAGTTCAGTCTCAGTCCCAGCAGTGAAAGACAGATGAGTACAGGAGCCCCGGTCAGCAGTCTTCTGGGAATCAAGGTCAGGGTGGGTACAAGGGAAATCACCCTAAGTGCAATCGATGTAATTTGCACCACAGCGGGCAGTGCCACAAGGGTCGTTGCCTGAGGTGTAACAAGTTTGGTCATGAAGCAAAGGATTGCAGGAGCACGCGACCAGCAAATCAGACTCGCCAACAACAACAACAAGCTCCACAGAACCACCAGCAGCAGCAACAGCAGGGCAATAAAGGATGCTTCCAGTGTGGTGCTGCCACTTTAAGAGGAACTGTCCCCAACTGAACCAGAATGAGAACAACAATAACCAAGGAAACGGGAACAACAATGGAGGCAACAATGGAGGCAACAACGGGGGTAACAATAATGGCAATGGAGCCAGGGGACGTGTTTTCGTGCTGGGTCAGGGCGACGCGAGGAACGATCCCAACGTTGTGATGGGTAAGTTTCTTCTGGACGACTTCTTTGTTACTATTTTATTTGATTCGGGTGCCGACACTAGTTATGTGTCCTTAAAAGTTAGCCAAATGCTTAAGTGCACTCCAACACTTCTGAACACCAAACACATGGTAGAACTAGCAAACGGTAAAAGTCTTGAAGCCACACACATAGTTAAGGGCTGTAACCTCGTCTTAGCTGGTCAGACCTTCTCTATCGATCTTATTCCTATCGTTCTGGGTAGTTTCGACGTAGTTATTGGGATGGATTGGCTATCTCAACAACAAGCGGAGATTATTTGCAAGGAGAAAATCGTTCGTATTCCTCGTTCTGGTGAAGAACCCCTCGTGATTCGTGGCGACAAGAGTGGTGCTGTTGTGGGCATCATCTCTTTCCTTAAGGCCTAGAAGTGTTTACGAAAGGACCACACTGCCATTCTAGCTCTCGTTACTGGCGCATCAATGGAAGAGAAGAGAATTGAAGACATACCTATTGTACGTGATTTTCCCGAGGTATTTCCTGAGGAATTACCTGGTCTTCCTCCTCATCGTCAAGTTGAGTTTCAAATCGAGCTAACTCCTGGAGCAGCGCCCATAGCTCGAGCACCTTATCGTCTAGCTCCAACAGAACTTGAAGAGCTGTCCACGCAACTACAAGAGCTCTTGGAAAAGGGTTTCATACACCCTAGCTCTTCGCCTTGGGGAGCTCCAGTGTTATTCGTGAAGAAGAAAGACGGTACCTTCAGAATGTGTATTGACTACCGCAAACTCAACAAGGTGACCTTCAAGAATCGTTATCCTCTTCCTCGCATCGATGACTTGTTCGACCAGTTGCAAGGGTCGAGCTATTACTCTAAGATTGGTTTGAGATTGGGATACCATCAGCCGAGAGTCTGAGAGGAGGACGTCTCCAAAACAGCATTCAGAACTCGTTATGGCCATTACGAGTTTCTGGTTATACTGTAACACCTGTGTCATTTCAACCATCAAACAAATTCCAAACCAATGAAATATTGTATTTCATACTTTGGACTTGTATAAATATGTGTATCTTTTGCACATATCAAGTCTTGTTCGATTTCAAGCTCTAAATCGCTTTCTGGAAGGTTATACGCGCACTAATGCGTAAATATAACCAGTTTAATGCAACGAACACTCCGGAATAGTGAAATAGGCTTAACATACCTTAAATAACCTTTACATAACTTAGATATAAGTTTTGGAAGGTTTGGTGTGGTGAAATCAAAGTTTAATCGCTTACAGGGACTAAAGTTGACAAACTGCGAAAGTATGCCAATTTGAACTGTAACAGACCTTCCGGAACATGACCATAAGTTAAATATACCATAAATATCCTTTACATAGCTTAGAAATAGGCTTTGAGGTGTTCGGTCTGCTAAAATAAACTTTTGTGTCATTCAGGGACTAAAAGCGTCAAAAAGTGCACAAGTTTGCATTTTCGCGCATAACTTACGTTCTGAATACATCCGGACATCCAAAAATTTATGTAAGCATGACTACATTATATTTTATGGTTCGCCTTAAGAAAAATCCATTCGTCGCGTCATTTGGATCGTTTTTCGCGCTTGTGCGCATTCCGTCGTAATTAAGCGAACATCGCGTTCGTACGGCCAAACGAACCGACATTCGAGATATTTTTGAACACATTTTAAGTTCCCTATACTTTAACTTCATTTTAGAGCTTTGAAATGGGGTTAACGGGCCTTAAACGTGTCGAAAATGGGCTGAATGCATGACAGGGACCAAAAGTGTAAATCTGCCAAACTTAAGCCTAGCGGTGCGCTACACTTTTAGCGTAGCGGTGCGCTAGGGGTCTGCAGACCAGATGCAATGTACTTAACAGCCTGTTTTCAGCTGGATTAACCACAACCACACATTCCTAATTATCTAG
The DNA here is from genome assembly GCA_030545235.1 of Helianthus tuberosus. Taxonomy (NCBI): domain Eukaryota; kingdom Viridiplantae; phylum Streptophyta; class Magnoliopsida; order Asterales; family Asteraceae; genus Helianthus; species Helianthus tuberosus. Next base: position 116,997,010 of record CM060407.1, read on the forward strand.
TCATCTGATAAGGATGGATTTCCAGCCACCATAAGGTTCCGACAAGTGTACGGGTTGGATTCATGGCACGTTTTCCATGGAACGATCCTAACGGTTCGGGTATTCCTATAAATACCCAACCCACACAACCTCATTTTGCACAAGAATTCTGATTTGAGAGCTCTAAGTTGAAACCATTGTTTCATACCTGAGTTCTTGGATCGGGATTAGCATTCGGGGACCCTTCGTAAGTATTCCTTCGTTCTTTTCCTTATTTTTACTGCTTTTAAAAGTCAGAAAGTCAAACTTTGTTTGACTTTCAGCATTGACCAGTAATGGTCAATGCGAAGTTCGTTTGAACTTCGCAACGTGAGTGTAATCACGTTGGTTATAGTCCCTTGGGACTATGCCCACTGATTACCACGTTGTCTAGGGTCGTAGGGTAAGCGATCTGATAAATCGCTTATACCTCGAACCCGACCCAGTTTGGTCGATCATTAGGATCCGACCAAACACATTAGGTGACCATAGTAGGTAGGGAATAACCTTCCGAGGTTATACCCTATGGTCGCATCGTTTAAGTAGTTGTATGATAGGTAGTTTATATGCCTTAGGTAAATTACCAGAATACCCTTTTCATGTATAATTGGTAATTAAGCATATGTAACCTAAACCTTTGTCACATAACTGATTATGTAATATGTTTAGGCATATAACACTTGTCATAGGGCTAGTTAGGCGGTCCGAACGCGTTTCACGCGAACGACGCGTTAAAGTAGCATAAGCTACCTAAACGGGTCGTAATGGGTCGTAGACACTTAGGTTAAGTTTCATTTAGTATGTAGGCTTTGATTAACCATATCACATGAGTTCCTACACTCATTTGGTTTACAAACCCTCATGCTACCCAGTCTTTCGATTTAGGTCCGGTTTATTAATGTAGTTACCTATATTAGGTGCCGTTTGATATTCCGCGATCTCTAGCTTTGCTTGGTGGTTATCCTAGGACTTCTGAGCAATCTCAAGTGAGTACATAGACCCCTCTTTTACTGTTTTCCAAACTGTTTTGGGGGTGGAACACATGTGCCTACTTGTTACTTTCATGCTTTCCTGTTTTCACATCATATACATGCTATGTTCGTTAGTACATTATAGTACATGATTTCATTACCTTTCATACTAGGTGTGCCCATTGTGTGCATTACTTAGTACATTGTTTTACATTACATTTCATGCTAGGTGTGCCCATTGTGTGCATTACTTAGTACATTGTTTTACATTACATTTCATGCTAGGTGTGCCCATTGTGTGCATTACTTGGTACATCGTTTTACATTACATTTCATGCTAGGTGTGCCCATTGTGTGCATTACTTAGTTCATCGTTTTACATTTCATTTCATGCTAGGTGTGCCCATTGTGTGCATTACTTAGTACATTGTTTTACATTGCCTTTCTGTTGCATATGCTTATCCAGCGTATGAACACATTATACTACATTTTGAACCGTTGTAATCATTTGACTATGTGATCCGTTGATATATGTGAACCGTTTGTATTTGTAACCGTTGAACCATGTGAACCGTTTGTAACCGTTGAACCATGTGAACCGTTTGTAACCGTTGAACCATGTGAACCGTTTGTAACTATTGAACCGTTTGTATCCATTACATGATTTACATAAGACATGAACATTACTTTGGTGGTTTGGTTTGATTAAGTGATTAAGTAACGATGCGTGTGTAATATGATACAAACATGGTGGATACGCCGCTGGTACTTCCTATATATAAGTGTTTGTATGGTATTACATATCGTAGCGTTATTTGAATCATTTCAGTTTGATACATATAACATTTTATACAAATAACATACTTTTCACAAGACATTGTTTTACAAACAACTTATCTTATACAAACTCAGTCTACATGGTTAATCATTTAACCATACATTATTCTTTTATCTATACATATCATTTGAACTTATTGATTTTCAAACGATTTACAAGACAAAGCAAATTACAAGGTTCATGACTAAACATTTTTCTCAAACATAACTCATGAAACCTATTTTCACAAAACCTATGTATCTCACCGGCATTTTTATGCTGACGTACCATATTTTCACATGTGTTTTTCAGGAGCTGTTGCATAAGATGATCAAGATACACTTAGGCGGACATGGGCCTTAGTGACAATAAAAGATGCAAGACTAGTTAATAATGTTGTTTTTCTTTGTTTGTTAAGACATTGTAACGTTTTTAATCAATAAAACGAAACTTCAATTGCCATGGATTTGAAACGATTAATTCTGTTACAACACTCCCCGATGTTTCCGCCACGTTTTGTATGTTCTACGTGGTCGGGGTGTGACATATACCTTTCGGATTAACGAATGCACCTGCGGTCTTCATGGATCTCATGAACCGAGTGTGCAAGCCTTACCTGGATAAGTTTGTCATAGTTTTCGTTGATGATATCCTGATCTATTCGAAGAGTCAGGAAGAACACGAGCAACACCTGAGGCTTATTCTGGAACTTCTACGAACAGAGCAGTTGTATGCCAAATTTTCGAAATGTGACTTCTGGCTTCACGAAGTCCATTTTCTAGGCCATGTGGTAAACAAGGACGGGATTCATGTGGATCCATCCAAGGTTGACTCGTTCAAGAACTGGCCTGCACCCCGTACACCAACAGAAATCCGCCAATTCTTGGGTTTGGCTGGATATTACAGAAGGTTTATCAAGGATTACTCAAAGATTGCGCAACCTCTCACTTCACTGACTCAGAGGGGTGTCACTTATCGTTGGGGTGACGCACAGGAATCCGCATTCCAGCACTTAAAGGATAGACTTTGTTGCGCGCCTATCCTCACATTGCCTGAGGGCACAGATGACTTTGTGGTTTATTACGACGCTTCCATCCAAGGACTTGGTTGCGTGTTGATGCAACGTGACAAGGTCATTGCCTACGCATCGCGCCAACTTAAAGTTCACGAAAGGAACTACACTACTCACGATCTGGAGCTGGGAGCGGTTGTTTTCGCGCTTAAGATATGGAGACATTACCTGTACGGTACCAAGTGCACCATTTACACCGATCACAGGAGTCTCGAGCATATCTTCAAGCAAAAGGAGTTAAACATGCGACAACGCCGATGGGTCGAGCTCTTGAATGATTACGAATGTGCGATCAAGTATCATCCGGGTAAGGCCAATGTTGTGGCCGACGCCCTCAGTCGAAAGGATACTATACCTAAGTGTGTACGTGCGTTAGAGCTTACCATTCACTCTAACCTTCCCGCTCAAATTCGTGATGCTCAGGTTGAAGCATTGAAAGCAGAAAACATCAGGGCTGAGTCCCTGCGAGGGTCGAGGCAGCGATTAGAACAAAAGGAAGACGATGCCTACTATGTTAACGGACGCATCTGGGTTCCACTTTATGGAGGCTTACGCGAGCTTGTGATGGATGAAGCACATAAGTCTCGTTATTCGTGTGACAACTGGCACCAAACCGGTAATTTATGTACACTTTAATTATTATTTAATGACTGCAATTATGTGCTTTAATGTCAACATTATCTGATTACATACTACACAAGTGCATTCATGCACGTTTTATACTACAAAATATTACTTTATGCATTAACAAGAGCGTTGCGTCAGAAATACTAGTAAACTCACCGGTAAGACACATTGTGTCAACAATTCTGCAGAAAGCAGTTAGACAATAGAATTGGAGCCTAGGTGTAGGTCCAATGACAAGAATGCATTAAAACCCAAGAGTACATACAAGGGTTAACATATAGACGTTCCGAAAGCAAAGATATGCACTAAAAAGCACCCGAAACGCACTTTAAGTGCAGAATTTTATTAAATTCAGCTATAATCAGCATTATGACACTGAAATATTATGCAGAAATTATGATTTATCATCCAGAATACTTCCCTAAGTGTCGGGAACTGAAAGGGTTACGAAAAGATACCTAAAAGACACTAAACGGTGCAATTTAGTACTTTAACGAACCGGTATCTAACCGAACAACCGGACATTACCGGAACATCAAAATATTATTAGAAACATTGTTTTTATTTTTCCAAGCTAGTTATGGTCCCTAAACATCATATTACACCCTAGAACACCTAAACACACTTAACACTAAATTTAATACTTGACATGTAACTAGAAGAAGTAACTTGGGATTGAAACTCAACTAAACCAACCCCCCCCCCCCCCCCCCCAAACCGGTTCTAGAAGTGGGATCCCCACTTTGATTTCCTTCATTTGTTTATTGGACTTGCCATGTACTAAGGGAACACTAGGACTAATGGGTAAAGAAGTGTTGGAAGATTTGTTATTTAACCCCTAGATCATCAGCATTCTCATCTTCACACTTCAACAACACACAAAACTCTTTCTTCTCCCTCTCTTGGCTACGGCCCTAACCATACACACACACACATCCATTTCAAGCTCCATATCAAGCATTCTAAGGTGACTCCAAGGTGTAAGAAGGTCACTAACGAAGCTCGGTGCAAGCGGATCTTGAAGGACCTTCTTCATTTGCTTTTATCCACCACATTTCCAAGCTTGTTCTTCCCTAGCTTCAAGCTAGTAGTAAGCATCTTGAACACTCTTGTTTAACTCCATTTTAGTTGGTTAAAAGGTATAACATGATGATTAGCTCTAGAACACTAAAAGACATAAACAAGAATCATGAACATAAAGCTTACACATGATGATATTTGATGAAATGATGTTGTTTAGTGAAAGTATAATATTTGTTTGTTGGTTACTAGAAATATTGATGTTAACCATCATATGAAGCTTGCTAGATGAGGTTAAAACACTTAATCTAGCAAGTGGGAGGATGATTATGTAACAAACTAGAATAATCATCTTCTTGTCTAGTGATGAACTTGATGAATAAATGATTTCTTGGAAAAATATTAAACAAAACAAGCTAGTAATCTTGTGAATCTAAGATTCATGGGTGATTTTCTAAAAGAACCAAGTTTAGAATGTGATTTTTAGAAAATCTTGGTTTTACATAAACTTACACTATTTTTAATAGAAAAACAAGTGTATAAACACTTATGAAACAAGAAAAATACAAAAGAAGTATTTTTAGAAAAATCATCTTACAAGTTGTAAAAGACTAAATCCTTCAAGAAAGTGATTTACAAATAAATAACCATGTTTTTAAGGGTAACTAAACCTACTAAATAACATGGTAAGTTACTACAAGTTTTTACAAAAACTTCAAGTTCATGATATAGTGTGATTTACATGATTTTGGCTTGTGGTAAGTCTTGATTAGGTTGTTGATTGATGAGATGATTTTAAAAGAAAATAAGCACATGTTTTGAAAACATGGGAAACCTCCATTTTTAGGGGAAACTCTGTCAAAATTTTATAAACTTTGACACTTAGAAAAAATAGAAGCTTTGAGAAGCTTATTCCCCAAAAATGTGTTTAAAAATCATTTACCAAGGTTTCCCTAATTTTTGTATTAAGAAATGATGATTTCTTCAAGATTAAAATTTATATTAAGTATGTATATTTTTGAGGAAAAATATATGTATTTATTGATCACTAAATTTTGTGCTAAGTGTATGTAGTATGTATTATACATGAATAGTGTATCAAGACTTGAAAATACACTAAGTACTCATAAGAAGTAAAAGCACAAAAATACACATACAACATACTTAGACACATACGAGAGGATATATTTATGAAAATATATTACTTGATAGAGTGAATAACTTAGAAAAGTTATGAACATGAAATGATGATTTGGACAAAATACATAATTCGGGTGCAATATACAAAATACTTATATTTATTTTTGAGAAAATAATATAAGTAAGACACATAGTTAAAAATATAAATTATTTTTAACACAAGAACAAACACATAAAAGATGGTGACCTGTACTTGTGCGATACAAGTCTAGTGACTAACGATAATAAAACACGTTTAGGTCACGAAGCTAGATAAGCAAATCCGGTGAAGTTTACGACGCAGGAACGCAAAGTTGTGAGTTCATGCTCCCCCTTTTCTCTTAACTGTTTTCAGTTTTATAACTTCGGGGGTGAAATACATGTTACAAATGTTACGATGTTTACAAATAGTATGATGGGTACAAAAACATTCAAGTGAAACATTCTAGATCATGTCTCGAATAGGGTACCATAAACACCATTAATCAACGTATACATTCAGACCGCGGAACAAAAGGTTAGATCTAATGGGTTTCAGGCAACCCCACTCTTGGCCTACTTCTACCAATGAGTGCTTCTGTATCTCAGTCAAAGTCGACAAAAATGCCTAGGTTTGGTGGCTTCCTATGTCGTGACACATGTTAGTGGCCTTGCAAACCACTAGCGATCTCACACATTCAAACATTCATAGTACGGAGTTACAGATACATTCAAACATTCATAGTACAGTTACAGATACGTTTTACAAGTTTTTTTTTTGGGTAAAGGGTTACCCCGGTGATTTTATATATTCACAAACAATCAAAACAAGTAGTAAGGTAACATCCTTACTAGTTCAGACATGGGACATACCCCCTTGAAAGTATAACCAAAAAACAACTTAGAGTAACACAAAAAACGCCCACTAGACAAACTATCTAGACTAAAACACGAAAAACTATACGAACTCATCCATTATCCATAACTAAGTCAGCTCCATGAATGTCCCACTTCTCAAGTAATTCCCGAACTCTCGCAGTGTTCTTGAATCTGAGCCCCATCAATTTATATCTGACACTTTCTAACACCGCTTGACATAAAGTATCCGGAGGTCTGGCATGGTTCCTGAACAACCGATTATTCCTGCCAAATAGTGTAAGCCAGGGCCGCCACTAACAATCTGCACACCAAATTTTTTGCTGATTTTGAACGTGAATGAAGACCAAGCCAGTCTAAAATAGCACTCCACTTAGGATCCACATGCTCCATACCAGCTTTAGAATGAACCATTTCCCAAACTTGCGTGGAAAGTTTGCACTCAAAGAATAAATGGTTATGCGAGTCCACATTTTCATAACACAATAGACAACACATCATGTTCATATTATTAGACCGTGTATGATTCCATTGCAAGATCTTGTCTTGAGTTAGTAACTTACGTCGCACGATAAGCCACATCAAAAAAGCATGTCTAGGGATACATTGAGAAAACCAAATGAGCGTAGTCCAATCCACCTCCTGATCCCTTGTACGAACGGACTCCCAAACACCCGAAGAAGAGTGCTCGGCCACAATATCTCCATCTTTCCAAAGAAGACGATCTTGAGCATTTAAATTCCGTTGCATGTGGTCGAGTTGAATAAGAACTGGAAACATATCCCTCCAAGCAGCCGGCCAAAGCCAAGAACCATTAGAAGACATATCCGCAACTGTAGCATTTAGGGAAAATCCTTCCGGAGTTATGACTCTCGGAGATAAGAAGGAACATAACGGACCAATATTACTCCATGTGTCAAACCAAGCTGAAGTACTTCTGCCATCTCCAATCATAGACCAAACATGTTGACGAATCATGGGACGAAGTTGAACCATCTTCCTCCAGCTCCAACAAAAACTAGTCGGAACCTTGTGATCCCAAAAATTCCGACCTTTTAATCGATAAGAGTGGATCCAAGCAACCCATAGAGATTGACGATTACTTAGAATACTCCAAATATGCGAAACCATAAGAGCTTTATTAAAATCGGCTATCCGACGAATACCCAAACCCCCTTCACACTTCGGCACACAAACAGATTTCCAAGAAACTTTCGCCCTACCATGCTTAGAAGAAGATTGAGCCCACAAAAAATTCCGCATCTTAGCTTCCAATTCCTTAACCACCCTAGCTGGCAAAATAAAAACCGAAGACCAATACACATGAAGAACTGAGAGAACTGAGATAATTAGTTGAAGTCTACCAGCAAAAGACAACATTTTATTCTTCCAATTTTCAATCCGACGATCCAGCCGTTCGACAAGAATGCTACAATCCTTGTACAACAGCCTAGAAGAAATAAGAGGAACCCCCAAGTACCTGACAGGTAACGTACCCTCAACAAACGGCATAATAGTCAAAATTTCTCTTTTAACATGATTCGGGACATTACAGAAAAAACCTGTACTCTTCTGAACACTAGGAACCAAACCCAACATTTTTGTGCAGTTTGTGAGGGAAAGCATAACACACCTAGCCGAATCCACATCACCCCCAGCAAAAAGGAATAAATCATCCGCAAAGCACAGGTTAACTATTTTCTGCTTCTCACATTTATTATGAAACCGAAAAGAAGAATCAATCCTCGTCTCATGGTTCAGAATGCAAGTCAAGACTTCCATTACTAGAGTAAAAAGATAAGGAGACAGAGGATCACCCTGCCTTAGACCCCTTTTTCCTTTAAAGAAACCATGAATATTCCCATTTACGCAAATCGAATAAGAGGCGGTAGACACACATAGCATGATCCAGTCTACCATGATACCATTAAAACCAAACCCAAGCAATACAGTTTTAAGAAAACTCCACTCAACCGTATCGTAAGCTTTTTGGATATCTACCTTAAAAGCACACCTCGGAGGACCAAAATCACGATGATAATTATGCATTAATTCCTGCGTAAGAAGAATATTATCTGAAATTCTTCGACCAGGAACAAAAGCTGATTGGTTAATGCTAACAATCTCATTAAAAGAACCCTTCAATCGTCCGCCAACACCTTACTAATACATTTAAAAATAACATTACAGCATGATATAGGACGATAATCAGTAATACAGGAAGGAGTCGACACCTTAGGAACCAAAGAGACTAAAGTGTGATTAAGTTGCTGAAGTAGGTTGCCCGTATTAAAAAAATCAAGAATAGCCTTCGAAACATCACTTCCCACAATTTGCCATGCACTCTTAAAAAACGCAGCCGTATAACCATTCGGCCCAGGAGCTTTATCATTCCCAATAGAAAACATAGCTGGTTTAATTTCCTCCAAAGTAACCGGCCGAACCATATGATTAGCACTATCAGGATTCAACTTATTATAAAAGAGATCAGGTGAAGGATCCAAAGAAACTTGACCTTCACAACCTAGAAAATGCTCATAGTGATTGACAAATGCTGCCGCCACCTTATCACCCTCAAACAGGTTACCACTTGAATCAGAGATGGCCTCAATACGATTAATGTGGTTCCTACACTTTAACGATGTGTGAAAGTATGCCGTATTAGCATCACCAGCACGAAGCCATTCTACTTTAGACTTCTGCTTTAGGAATCTTTCCTCATCAAGCGACGCCTCCTGAAAATCACGAAGCACAGAGGCCTCTTGAGAACGTAACAAATCATTCATCGGGTCCCTATAAATGTCTCGCTGAATAGCCTCAAGCTTTCCTCTTAAATTGACAACCTTTTCATGTTCCCCTTGCTGAAATAAAAGAGCACGAAGAGATGATTTCATTAGAGTAAGTTTCTTGACAACACGGAACTGGTGAACTCCATCAACGTTAACATTCCACTTTGAAGTAACAATATCCAAAAACGCAGGCTTATGCACCAAGAAATTGGCAAATTTGAAAGGCCTCGGTTTGGACTTCTCATCCGAAAACAGTTTCAATACACACGGACAATGGTCCGAAACTCCATAAGGTCTAAACTTAGCAACCTACTGAGGAAACAAAGTAACAAAAGGAACGTTACCCATAACTCTATTGATCTTCTTTAATAACCCGACTCCTTTTTTGGGTTTTTAGCTCCAAGTATATTGAAAACCCGTTCGCTTAATATCAAAGACCTCAATATCCTCGACACAACCTTTAAATTCACGCATACCAGGAGAAAAAGAGGAACTAACAACCGATCTATCCTCAAGGTTAAGAGCAGAGTTGAAGTCTCCCATAATAACCCAAGGTTTATCATGAACTAGGTCCTTGTGCATACGAAGATTCTGCCAGAGTTCCCTACGATCAACATAATAATTCGCAGCATAGACCAAAGAACAAAAAAAACATACTCTTATTGGCTTTACAATTAACTTGGACATGCAAAATTTGAGCCGTTTGAGCAATAACCATAACATCCATCTCCACAGGATCCCATCCCAAAATAATACGAGCGCCTTTATTACAACAACCCCCATTTGAAGTCCAATCCCATCTCCTAAACACCACGTTACAAACTTTACGAAGATTATCCATATCCACATGAGACTATAAAATTGCACACAAACTGAGTTTATTATTTTTAACAACCTGACGAACCTCATTTTGTTTTAGAGGCCGGTTCAAACCCCGAATATTCCAACCCACCAAACTAATCATTTAATCACCTTGGAAGAAGGAGTGCTTGCCCCTTTATTATGAACCTCATGGCCAGAATCGGCCTTAAGAAAATCATTCGTTTCATTATATACTTCCACCACCTCCTCATCATCCGAGTTCTCAGTCCCACCTTCCAAATCCCGACCTGACTTACTAGATTCCCCAACATCATCCCCTAGGACATCAAACGGGTTATTAGACACCATAGTAATCGGTATATCAGCTTTTTTGTTACCTCCATCCGCCTTATTGCCTATTGGCCTGTATTCAAACTTTGGTTGTTGCTTATTGACTGGAAACCCGGTTCTTTTTGCAGTCTTTTTATCATCAACTATTGTAAAACCATCAGCATCAACCCTATTCTTACCCTGTCCACGGTTCTTCGCTACCTCCTTTTGTTTCTTCCCATTGTTTCCCATATTTCCCTGCTTCAGATTTGCCCTTACTTGTTTCAGACACCCTTCATCAGAATGACCAAACACACAACAGTGACTACATCTATGCGGACTCCACTCATACTCAACATACAACTTCTCTTTAACGAAACCATGTCCGTCTAGATTTGGAACAGCAATGACTAATTCCTCTTTAAAATCGTTTTCGGCAGAGATCTCAATAAGAGCACGAGCATAACTACTCCTCCCCCAAGCATCCATACACATAGTTGTAGTAAACGAATCCAACATTTTTGGTTCACCAATCGCAGTCGCTATAAGACTTAAGCCATCTTCCGTGTAAGCGGCAATCGGTACATCATGGATCTTTACCCAGAGTTGTAATTGTTTCACTTCCTTTTTCTCAAGCTTAGTAGAAGCCGGCCAGATGTTTAAAAATAATGGTTGTGATCGAATAATCCATGGGCCAGCTTTCAGAGCATTCATCATACCAGACTGATCCGCAAACTTGAAAAAGAAAAATCCATTAGCATTCATCATGGATTTCTGTAGACCGAATTTCTTCCAATTATTTCGAACAAAATACTCTACTACCGGGTAGGCCACACGATCACCCAAAAAATATCCGTATAAAGTATTGGCTAGCTTATCCTGAACCGCCCTAACCGAATCCCGGGGTAAAACCACATCACAGCCATCTTGTTTCTCTACACTAGCAAGGTTCCGGAAGTTTACCTTTTTACAGTTAATATTCATAACTGATTCAGCATAGGACAAGGGTTTCGGACTCCCCACATTAACCTGATTATCTTTCATCACACCTCCTCCTGCATGAATATTCTCCGATGCCATAGTCGGCGAATGCACATTATCAAGATTGACCGGAACTGTTACTTTCAGGAGCTCATCGATGACATTAATACAGTTACCCTCCGGTTTATCATTCACTACCGTTCCTCTACGTGGCACAAACGTTTTGCACTCAATATCCATAACCCTTTCCGCAAGACTCTTAAAAGACAAACTAGGGTTTTGACGGCTATCATGCTGAGAATTCTCGGATTTTTTACGATCATCCATGCTAAGAAAAACAACTCTCTATGAACACAAATCTTCAGACTACCATGCACGAAAACAAACCAGCGAACCAGAAAAAACCAGAAAAAACCAACGAAACAAACGAAAATAAGAAACCCTAAACTAGCTAACCCTAACCCATGTATCTTTCGAAATCATATAGCGGAATTAGTAAGTAAAAAATTGACAAACCCACGCCTCTATACAATCAGATCAACACAAGAACTAGGGCGGCGATTGAAAACAAAAACAGAAACCCTAGATTAAACTCTATCCCTTTGCTAACAAGTTCGAATTAGAATATTGATGAATCAATAATCCAATGATCAGACTGTTATACAAAGATCAAAGAGCAAAATCGAAGGGTGGAAGATGAAAGGAAATCGCCATGCTAGAGAGAGAATTAGGGTTAAGTACCTATATGCTTTTGTTTTAAACACAACAAAGGTCTAGGTAGCTCATTTTACGTTTTACAAGTTACATTCTAACATTCATACATTCTACAAGTTACATACCATGTTTTCATTCAAGTATTTAAACATTCAAAACAATCACTGCATGAATTCACACCAACATTATGTTGACAATTTCTCTCTCTAGCATGGCGATTCTGGAGTCTCATGCAACCTTCGATTTTTCTGCCTGATCTTTGTATAACAGTCTGATCATTAGAGTGTTGTTTCATCAATACTTCTAATTCGAACTCGTTAGCAAAGGGTTCGCTTTTGAATCTAGGGTTTTTTATTTTGTTTTCGTCGCCTCCTTCACTGTGTGTTTCGAATCTGTTGGTATAGCGATTAGGGTTTATCGGTCCTACTGGTTGGGCAGTAACCTTGATTTACCTGAGTCCCTATATCGATTTGATTAGCTGCACTACGTAAGGTGCTAGATTAGGGTTTGTTCTTGTTTCTTGGTCGGCTGGTTTTCTCTTGTTTGCTTGGTGTATCGAGTGCATGGAGGGAAAAAGTGATGGTGTCAATCAGTTGGAGGATGGATTTACGCCGGGTACTGATGATAAAACACCACCTGTTCGTGGTATTGGTTTGCGGGTAACAAACATTGAGGGTAATAATCTGAAACCGAGACGGGGTATCATTCAACCAACAATATGTCGGTCATAGATGGGTTGTACGAAATTTCTAAACCTATGGAGCTGAATGCTGATTGGGCATATGGAGGGGAGTACATGGCAGCGACGAAGGTCTCCCATGCAAACCCTAGTAGTTCTGCTGCTGGCAATTTGGAAAGTAACAAGACTCGTGTGGATAATTCGGAAAGTGCCATTAACAAGAATATCTCGTATGCGAAGGTCGTTCAGACTCAAAAGGAACCTGTTAAAGTGAACTTCAGGAAGCTTGAAACGGAGGAGAAGATGGATGGGGTGGATGTTGTGATTCCTGTTGAATCGGTTAAGCAGGTAAATGATCGCTTCGCCAATACGTTATATGGATATTTCTTGGGTAAACGTCTGGCTTTTCCAGTTGTTGAGTACTTTGCTAAAAATCAGTGGGCAAAATATGGATTAGTTAGACTAATGATGAATGCGAAGGGTTTTTTCTTTTTCTAGTTCAACTCCAAGTCGGGGATGGAGAAACTGATGGAGGATGGACCGTGGATGATTAGGAATGTCCCGATTATTTTGAATGAGTGGTCACCTTCGGTTAACATTGTTAAAGAAGATATAACGGCTATTCCTGTGTGGGTAAAGATGCATGATGTGCCATTGGTGGCGTTTACTGAGGATGGTTTAAGTTTATTAGCGTCTAAAATAGGTGATCCAAAGATGTTAGATTCGTACACGGCTTCTATGTGTGCCGAATCGTGGGGCAGAAGTAGTTTTGCTAGAGCTCTTATCGAGGTGCATGCTGGATCCGAGTTAAAAAGAGCTGTCAAAGTGGCGGTTCCAGGTTTGGCTGGAAATGGGTATTCGATGGCAGAGGTGAAAGTTGAATATGACTGGGAGCCACTTAGGTGTGCTACGTGTTGTGTTTTTGGTCATGAAAGTAATCTATGTCCGAAGAATCCGAAGACGGTAGAGGAGGATGGGGTCAAAAGTGAAGCTGATGGTTTTAGGGAGTTTAAAGGTAAGAACAAAAAAGGTGGCCAGCAAGGGTTTCAGGTTAATAACAAGAAGCCAAAGATGGTTTATAGGCCGGTAACTAAAGCCAAAACCCAAGCGGATAAAGCCTCTTCATCTACTAGCTAGGTCAAGGTGTCGAACTCGTTTGATGCGCTGCTAGATGAGGGAGAGGTGAATAGAATGGCCGAGTCTAATGCGAGTCCGCTGCAACAAGGGAAGCAAATTAATAAGGGAAGTAACGGTTCTAAGGACCAGGTTATTATAGATGATATAGGAGTCGATGACCTGTTAGATGATATTCCGAAGTTCATGGATAGGAAGATGGATGGAAATAAAGTTGAGGGTGCAAGCACACCCGGTACCGGGGTTTCTAGTGGGTAGTATCGGCGCATGGAATATTAGGGGGTTGAACCGCTCCCTTAAGCAAAAGGAGGTCCGTCAGGTAATTGCTGATAATCATGTGCATGTGTGTGCTATTATGGAAACTCATGTGGATGCTTCGAATGTGTCGAATATTTGTAAAAAATTTGTAATAAATGGAAATGGGCTACTAATGCTAGTTGTTGTCCTAGAGGGACGCGGATAATGGTGGGATGTGATGAAAACATTGTGGATGTCATGATTCTGGCTCAAACAAATCAGGTGGTTCACACGCAGATTGTGTTTAAGCTGGATAAAAAGTCATTGTTCTGTTCTTTCGTTTATGCGGAAAACCATAACAAGGATAGAAGGGATTTATGGAAGGATCTTTGTCAACACCATTCGTTTATGCGGGATAAACCGTGGGCTATTATGGGGGATTTTAATGCTACGTTGGAGCTGGATGATACTCTAGCGGGTTCCTCGACAACTAGTATTGCCACTAGGGAATTTTAGGAGTGTGTGTGTGCGATTGATGTGTTTGATATTAACAGCTCGGGTTTTCATTATACGTGGATGAACAAACAGAAAAATGGGAATGCTATATTTAAAAAGATAGATCGTATCCTTGGGAATGTGCAGTTAATTGATGTTTTTCGGATGCGGCGGCTCGTTTTTTACCGTATCGGGTTTCGGACCATACACCGTGTATTCTTGTTCTTCCGAATGTGCAACGAGACAAACCAAAACCGTTTAAATTTGTTAACTTAATTGCGGATAAGAGTGGGTTCATTGAGGAGGTTAATCGGGTTTGGCAAACTGATTTTTCGGGATATGCTATGTATAAAGTGGTGAAGAAACTTACGTTCTTGAAGGGCCCTCTGCGTAAACTCCTATTTGATCAAGGAAATTTGCATGAAAATGTTAAAAATACGAGGAAGCGTGTGGAGGAATGCCAGCATGAGCTGGACAGAAGCCCGAGTAATGGTGAGTTAATGACTAAACTTGATTCTATGCTTCGAATGTATAAACAGGCTGTTCAGGATGAAGCTTTGTTTCTACAACAAAAGTCTAAAGTTGACTGGTTGTCTTTGGGAGATTCGAATACTAAATATTTTCATAATGTGGTGAAAGCTAAGAATCATCGTAGCCGCATTTTTTCTATTAAGGGTTCGAATGGTCAGGTTTTCGAAGGTAATGATGTGCCGCTGGCTTTGGTGGAGCATTACTCGAACTTCTTTGGTTCTGAAGTGGAAACTCCGGTGCATCCTACTCCCGACTTATTTGTTCAGAGGTTGCCAGATGCTAAGGCTCAAAACATGGTTCGTCAGGTTTCGGATGCGAAGATCAAGGCGACGATGTTCTCTATCTCGGGGAATAAAGCTCCGGGACCCGATGGGTATACGTCAATTTTCTTTAAAAGGTCATGGGATATTGTGGGTCAGGAGGTTTGCCAAGCGATCCGGGATTTTTTTTCTTAATGGGAAATTACTTCAGCAACTGAACCATACTGTTATTTCTTTAATCCCTAAGGTATCGACGCCTGCTTTAATAACTGATTATAGACCGATTTCGTGTTGCAATACGCTCTATAAGTGCATAAGTAAGATCATCTCCAACCGTATTAAAGAAGGGTTAGGGGATATTGTGAGCATTAATCAGTCTGCTTTTGTTCCGGGTAGAAGAATTTCAGATAACATTCTCTTAACTCAGGAACTTATGCATAACTACCATCGAAATAGTGGGCCGCCTAGGTGCGCGTTTAAGGTGGATATTCAAAAAGCCTACGATACGGTTGAATGGAAATTCCTAGAGACTGTTTTAGTGGGCTTTGGGTTCCACCCGAAAATGGTTTTGTGGATCATGGCTTGTGTCACTTCTACAACATTTTCGATTGCGATGAATGGGAACCTCTATGGGTACTTTAAAGGTAAACGTGGGTTACGACAGGGTGATCCAATGTCCCCTTATCTCTTTACATTGGTTATGGAGATTTTGACGTTGATATTACAAAAGCAGGTGTCGATCTCTTCGGAGTTTCGATTTCATAATAAATGCGAACACCAAAAAAATATTAATATATGCTTCGCAGATGACCTATTTTTATTTGCTAGAGGGGATCCAAAGTCGGCGAGAGTTATTATGGATGCTCTTAATAGTTTTAAAAACATGTCGGGGCTTGTTCCTAGTATGTTGAAGAGTACTGTTTTCTTTGGCAATGTGGTGGATTCAGTTAAAGCTCGTATTCTTGATATTATGCCGTTTGAGGAAGGGTGTTGCCTGTTAAGTATTTAGGGGTTCCTCTTATAACGACGCGGCTTAATTACAAAGATTGAAAATGTCTCATGGAGAAAATGGAAGCTCGTATAACTGACTGGAACGCTAAGTGTTTATCTTTCGCTGGAAGGTTGCAGTTGATCAGGTCGGTTTTGTCCTCTTTGCATGTTTATTGGGCTTCAGTGTTTATTCTTCCAAAACGTATTATACACGAGTTGGAGGAACGAATGTGTATCTTTTTATGGACTCAAGGGGACATAATTAAAGGAAAAGCAAAGGTAAAATGGAAAGCTGTTTGTTTACCGAGAGATGAAGGAGGGTTGGGGATTCGTAGGGTTGGTGATATGAATAATGCCCTTATGGTCACACACATATGGAGTCTGCTTACTAACCGAGAGTCGCTATGGGTCAAGTGGATACATTCTTACCGTATTCGTGATAGGAATTTTTGGGATGTGCCGATCAAAAGTAATATTACTTGGAGTTGGCGGAAGATGTTAAGTCTAAGACCTTCTATCCGTGATCATATACGGGTCAAGATGGGTGATGGCAAGAACACGAGTGCTTGGTTTGATAAGTGGGATGCGGTGTGCCCGATTAGTAGATTTATTACGCCCAGGAGTATTGCAAATGCAGGTTTGAGTATGAATGCTCGGGTTGCTGATATGTTTGTAAATGGAGAATGGGTTTGGCCAGAGTCTTGGTTCAATCGTTATCCGCTGCTTAATAATTTACAAAACCCGGTGTTAGAGCCGTCGAAACTGGATAAGCTGGTTTGGTCTACTTCGAGTGGCCGAGAACTTGATTTTTGTACATCGACGGTCTGGGAGGATCTACGGCATACTCAACAAGGGGTTCAATGGTCGAGTTTGGTTTGGTTCCCTCAGGCAATTCCTCGACATTCTTTCCTTCTGTGGCTGCTAGTGCTTAAAAAGTTGAAAACTCAAGATGTGATGAGCAGATGGAATTCGGGTAACGCTAACCTGAACTTGTTATGTTGTTCTTTATGTACACGGGGTCCTGATTCATACGAGCATCTATTTTTTGAATGTGACGTTGCCAAGCAAATTTGGGTTGGAGTTCGTGGTAAAGCGGGAATGGATAGTATTCAGGATATATGGACCGATATTTTTGAGTATCTGGTGGATATAGCGAAGTCCAACATGGCGGAACATATTATTGCGAAACTAGTAGTTGGTGCAACAGTGTACTTTGTTTGGGAGGAGCGTAACCGAAGGTTGTTCACAGACAAGCGAAGAAGTAAAGATCAACTGATAGAGATTGTGTTATCAATGGTTAGATTGAAACTTCACATGATGAGGTTCAAGAATACAAGTCACACATCTAGAGTGTTGCAGGAGTGGAGCCTTCCGAGAGGTCTCTTAGTGGCGGATGACGACTGTGGCTAAGGAGTGCGTCTCGTTTTCTGTTGATAGTTAATCGAGTTGTATTGGTGTTTTTGTTTAGCGTTTATGCTTTGTTTGCTGTTGCGTGTCTACTCTTGTATGGCATGTCATACATGAGAACTGGAGGCGTATAGTCTTCACTTGTTTTTCTTGGTTGGTTGGTAATAAAATTTAACCGGGGTAACCCTTTACCCAAAAAAAAAACATTATGTTGACGTTTTTTTCCAAAACTCACATGTATTTCAGGTAACTAAAGTGGATGTGCGCGCAGTCTTACTCATGCTCTTGGATGTCGTCTATGTTTATCTTTAAATAAAGTTGTAAACTTTCAAGACAATGTTTTATGCTATCTCGTGATGTAAACGCTAAACTTTTTTTTTTTTTTGGGTAAAGGTTTCACCCTGGTAAATTTTATATCACAACAAAACCAACGGAAAACAAGTGGAGGGCAAAAGCGCCCACCAATTCATATGCCCGACATGCCGGGACTATGTTCAACCAATAATAAAAAAACTCACTGCCAGATTAGACCCTTGCCATAGCTAATCTGAACTAAATACTAGACTAAACTCTTTAGCCGATTTCTTCATAGATAACAAGCCCTTTAGGCAGCTTCCAATCTCTAAGAATCTTGTCTACTTGTCTCGAATCCTTGAACTTCAATGTCACCAGCTTCAATCGAACTGAGGCATTAACAGCATCAGCAACTTGTCTAGTTGACCGTTGAGAATTCCCGAACAACCTTGAGTTTCTCTCTTGCCATACTTGGTAAACGGTTGCAGCTACCAGAATCCTTCCAATCACATGCTTCGCCAATTTTGAACCCGATGTGTTAACAAGATGCTGAAAAATATCCTCCCATTTATTCGATAGATGTTGCATTGCTCCGAGAGGTTTAACCACCATCCAAACTTGTGTCGAAAACGAACATTCAAAGAATAAGTGAGGATGAGAATCCATACCATGCTGGCAAAGAGGACAGCACATCAGCCGAAGATTAACGGCTCCACCAACCTCCCATTGTTTCAACCTATCTTGAGTCTTTAGCTTATTCCCAATCACTAACCACATGAGAAACGCATGGCGCGGGATACACTGAGAGAACCAAACAGCTTTGTGCCAATTCACGCTTGGGCCACTCGATCGGATCGTATCCCAAACATTCTTGGATGAGTAGTTGTTTCCTTACCATTACCATCAATCCATGTAATACTATCATTCTTATTTAGCGTTAATTGAGGGGCCTGTATATTTAATAGTACCGGGTACATGTCATTCCAAGCTTCCGGCCATACCCATCGCCCATCACTCACCACTTCCGCTAGCTTTGAGTTAATGTGAAATCCCGCTTGTTGAATCATTCTCGGTGTAATAGTTTTACCAATAGGATCAGCATGAGACCATTTATCATACCAAGCAGATGTCGCCATACCATCCCCTATCTTTGACCACATATGATCACGAATAATCGGTCTAAGATTTAGAATTTTCCTCCACCCCCATGTATTACCTTGCTTAATAGGAACATCCCAAAAACATCTCTGTTTCAGCTTGTATGTGTGAACCCATTTGACCCAAAGCGACTCTCTATTAGTTAAAAGGCTCCAAACATGAAACGTCATTAACGCCTTATTAACATCATCAATACGTTTGATCCCCAAACCTCCTTCTTCCCTAGGCCGACATATAGATTTCCACGCTACTTTGGCTTTGCCTTTCCCTACTGAACCAGTTTTCCATAAAAAATCTCTCATTTTTCTTTCAAGTTCCTTTGAAATACGCTTAGGGAGGATGAAAACTGAAGCCCAATAAACATGCATAGATGACAGCACCGACCTGATAAGTTGAAGTCTTCCCGCGAACGAAAGAAACTTATTGCCCCAGTACGTGATTCTATTTTCCATTTTCTCAACAAGGATCTGGCAGTCTTTATACAATAACCGAGATGATATAAGTGGGACACCAAGATATTTAACTGGAAGGCTACCTTCTTTAAACGACACCAGCTCCAGAATTTTTTGTTTAACCTGAACGTTGACATTAGCAAAGTACACCGTACTCTTTGGAATACTTGGAACTAAGCCAGACATGTTTTTAAAGCTTTCAAGAGCTTCTAGAACCAGCTTGACCGATTTAACTTCTCCTCTTGCAAACATAAAAAGGTCGTCAGCAAAACATAAACTCACAATTCATTGTTTATCACATTTATTATGGAACCGGAAATTCAGCGATGTGGCTACCATGTAATCCAACCGAAGAGTAAGAACTTCCATAACGAGAGTGAACAGATAGGGCGACATCGGATCACCTTGTCGAAGCCCCCTCTCACCTTTGAAGAACCCATGCAAGTTACCATTGATACTCAACGAAAACGTTGTGGTGGACACACACTTCATTATCCATTCTATCATTCGATCATGGAACCCAAATCCGGTTATAATACACTTTAGAAAAGTCCAATCAACCGTATCGTACGCTTTCTGAATATCAATTTTAAAAGCACGTCTAGGAGGACCCGAGTTTCTATGGTAATTATGCATTAGTTCTTGTGTAAGCATAATGTTGTCAGAAATTCTCCTGCCCGGGATAAATGCCGACTGGTTAATGCTAACAAGCTCTTGCAAACCTTGCTTGATTCTATTAGTGATGATTTTACTCAAACATTTGAAAATAGAATTGCAACAAGAAATTGGTCTATAGTCCGTAACATACTCCGGAGTGGTCTTCTTAGGGATTAAAGCAATAATAGTATGGTTTACCTCCTTTAAAAGTTTACCATTCCTGAAAAATTCTTGAACCGCTTGACACACATCACTCCCTACAATATTCCAAGCTTTTTTAAAGAAGACAGACGAGAAACCATCTGGACCCGGAGCCTTATTATCCCCTATATCAAACATAGCGTTCTTTATCTCTTCATTCGACACCTCCGTAACCATCAAGTGTGCTTTATCAGAGCTCAGCTTCTTAGCAAATAAATTTGGAGAAGGGATCTCCAGAATATTATCTTTTTTTCCAAGGAAGCTTTCATAATAATCCAGAAGAGCTTTTGCTGCATCTATACCTTCATGTTGCATCCCATTAACATCCTTTACTAATTCAATTATGCTCCGGTGATTCTTACTCTTTATTGAGTTGTGGAAAAAAGCTGTGTTCGCATCACCTGACCCGAGCCATTCTACTTTTGCCTTTTGTTTTAGGAAGCACTCTTCATCAAACGACGCTTCCATAAAGTTTTTATATATCACGGCCTCCTTGATCTTTAATGCTTCATTATTCGGTTCACTATCCAGCTGAATCTGAATTTCATCCAGATCTTTACGTAAATTATCTACCTTTTTGTATATGTTTCCTTGGTCTCGAAGCAGCTTCCTTAGGGGCACCTTTAACGATCTCATCTTCGTCACTAATCTAAACATAGAACACCCCGAAACCTCCTCATTCCACTTGTTCGACACCACTTCCGCAAACTCTTTCTTATTTGCAATGAAGTTAGCAAACTTGAAAGGTTTCGGTTTTTCTTTCAACAAGGATGGGAGTTTTAGAATACACGGTGTATGATCCGAAATCCTGTTTGGATGAAAATACGCACAAGCCGCTGGAAACATGTCTGTAAAATGGACATTGGCCATTATCCGATTTATTTTCTTGATAACACCAGTTCCCTTTTTTGGCTTTTGTTTCCAGGTATATTGAACGCCTGTACTATTGACATCAAACACCTCCCGTCATCAACACACTCTCTAAAGTCACGCATACCCGTATTAACTTTAGACGAACCAAACAAGTTATCTTCTAAGTTCAACGAGGAATTAAAGTCACCTAGAAGCACCCATGGCTTATCATGCACTAGAGCCTTATGATAACGAAGATTCTCCCATAGATCACGTCTAGTTTTATAATAGTTATCAGCATATATAAACGAGCAAAAAAGAGTTTTGTTATCCCTCTTAAATTGAATTTGGACATGAATAGCCTGACTCGATTGAGCCAACACCATAACATCCACTTCAATTGCATTCCACCCCAGGATTATACGAGTTCCCTTTTGACAAACACTACCATTCGATGTCCATTCCCAAGATCTCCAAACTTTTTTACAAACACTAGCAAGATTACTAATGTCAACATGAGATTCAATAATAGCACACACCTGAATTCCATTTTGATGAATCACTTGTCGAACCTCTTTTTGCTTTAGAGGGCGGTTCAACCCCCTAATATTCCAATAAGCAATACTAGACATGGGAAACACTATCACCGGGAGTGCTTGCCCCCTCAGTTTGTTTCGGCTCTCCCACTATGGCTTGAATAGTCTCATTGTAAACCTCTTGCACTTCCTCATCATCATAGTATTCATCTACGACTTCATTTTGGTCCTTCTTATCTTCCTTCCGATCTATAACCCTTCGACTACTACCTTTATATTCCAAATCTTCACTCAATGGATCAAACTTGTTACTAGTTTTCACAATATTTGTATTCACCACTGGAACAGGTCTGGTCACCTTTTCTAATTCATCTATGACATTGATAACACGAGGAGCCTGCTTCAAATTTTTTGGAACCGGTCTGTATTCAAACCTCATACCTTGCTTCTTTGTAGAGAATCCTTGTTTTGCCTGATGTTTCTTTTTCACCACTTCATAACCATCTTCCATTTTATTGCCATCTTCCTTAACTTGCTTAATTACTTGTCTCGGACATTTGGCATCCGTGTGTCCAAACACCTTACATTCCCTGCAGTGAGGGGGCTGCCATTCATATTTAATCTTGACCATGTTCTTAGCAAAACCCTCTTCATCCTCCAAAGGAATCGCAACAACAACATTTTCCTTCTGTTCTTCTTCAGCATTTACTTCAATTAAAGCTCTCGCATAACTGTTTCTACCCCAAGATTCAGCACACATAGTTGCTGTATACGAGTCCAGCATCCTAGGGGTGCCCACATTAGTAGCTATCATACTCAATCCATCTTCTGAAAAAGCTGCTATTGGAACATCATGCATTTTGATCCATATCGGGACCGATTTTATATCTTCTTTTACCAGCTTGGTTGATGGTTTCCATATATTCAGAATAATCGGAAAATTGCGGATCAACCATGGACCATTTTCCATCACTTTTTCCATACCCTCTTTTGAGTTGAACTTAAAAAAGAAAAACCCGTGAGCATTCATCATCGTCTTTGCAATACCATACTTTGCCCATGTATTCTTTACATAATTCTCAACAACAGGAAAAGGCAATCTCTTCCCTAGAAAATATCCATATAACGTATTCGTAAATCTGTTTTGGATTTTTTTAACTGAACTAACCGGGATAACCACATCAGCTCCTTCGACTTTAGTATCAGACTTCAAAAGCCGAAAATTTACTTTCTTGCTACTCGTACCCGTTTCAGCAACACTAGCCTAAGACTTTTTCAGCACATTACTACTTGTTTCTTGAACCCCCATAGCATCCGATCTATGAACAGCTTCATTACGGGTGTCATTATCATCCTTGTTAGTGTTTGAACCTTCTCCATGTTCTTGAACTGGAACAATTCTCGGATCGTTTTGGACAACTCCTCGTCTCGGCAACATCGGATTTCCATCAATTTTCAAAGACTTAGCATCAAGACTACTAACAAACGAATGAAGATTGGGACGCCCCTCCTGAAGATTCGACGGCATAACATTGGTCTTAGAGATAAAAATATCCCCATGCAGCTTTTCGGTGAATGACTGAAACCCTAAATCCTCCAACCCTGTATCCTTATTTCTCTCCATGCACGACAACTACGTAGATCTCAGTCAAACGAAAAAAAACATGCGGCCACCAGAAACCCTAATCCGATAAACCCTAGTGTTAATCTTCAACCCTTAACCGATTAATCCAATGTTATCGATCTAGCTAAATTAAACTTAGTTAACCGCAATAAAAAACAATCAGATTAATAAATCAGAATATAAAATTAAACACTAAGGAGGCGATTGAAAAGAAAAAAAAACAAGAAAACCCTAAATTCGAAATTGGTCACAATTTCTAACTAGTTCGTTATAGAGTTTCGAAAGAATCAAATCTCCAATCACAGACTGTTATACAATAGATCACAAAGAAGAATCAAGGATTTCGTGAGGAAGCAAGATCGCCTAGGGTTAGAGAGAAAACGGCCATTCCACTTAACAGCCTTCATATGTAAACGCTAAACTTATGTTTTCAAGTTATGAAATGTTTGGTATTTGAAGTTATTTTTACGAGCATGTAGTATGTTTACCTTTCGTATGCAATGAGAACCTTTCATGATCACATCTCGTGCTTCCGCCGCAGAAAGGGGTGTGACAATTCGGTACATCCTGGTTCGGATAAGATGTACCACGACCTAAAGGCTACATACTGGTGGCCTAGCATGAAAGCCCACATAGCAACCTACGTCAGTAAATGCTTGACTTGTGCGAGAGTCAAGATTGAATATCAGAAACCATCAGGCCTACTCCAACAACCAGAGATCCCGACATGGAAATGGGAGCAAATTTCCATGGATTTCGTTACCAGCCTGCCTAGATCTCAACGCGGAAATGACACTATTTGGGTGATAGTGGATCGATTGACTAGGTCTGCACACTTCTTGGCTATCAAGGAAACCGACAAGTTTTCTACTCTAGCAGACATCTACCTAAAGGAAGTAGTATCAAGGCACGGAGTGCCAACCTCCATCGTTTCTGATCGTGACTCATGTTTTACATCCGAATTGTGGCAAGCTATGCACAAGTCCTTTGGCTCCCGATTAGACATGAGCACGGCATATCATCCGCAAACGGATGGCTGTCTTAACGCACCATCCAAACCCTTGAAGACATGCTTAGGGCATGTGTGATTGATTTTGGCAATGGTTGGGAAAAGCACCTCCCTTTGGTGGAGTTTTCGTACAATAACAGCTACCACACCAGTATTCCGGCCGCTCCGTTTGAGGCATTGTACGGATGGAAGTGCCGATCACCTCTTTGTTGGGCAGAGGTTGGCGACAGTCAAATCACTGGCCCAGAACTGGTAGTAGATACAACCGAGAAGATTGCTCGGATACGACAACGAATGGCGGCAGCTCGTGACCGTCAGAAAAGCTATGCCGATAAGCGAAGAAAGCCACTCGAGTTCCAGGTTAGGGATCGAGTGCTACTTAAAGTCTCACCTTGGAAAGGTGTAGTTCTTTTCGGCAAACGAGGCAAGCTCAATCCGCATTATGTCAGACCGTTCGAAATCATAGTGAAAATTGGCAAAGTCGCTTACAGGCTGAATCTACCTGAAGAACTCAGCGGAGTTCACAACGTATTCCACGTATCAAATCTGAAAAAGTGTCTTTCAGATGAGACCTTCATAGTTCCCTTAAAGGAGCTCACAATCGACGACCAGTTGCGATTCGTCGAGGAACCAGTTGAAATCACAGACCGAGACGTTAAGATTCTCAAGCGTACCAGAATACCTCTTATTCGAGTTCGTCGGAATTCCCGCCGTGGCCCAGAGTATACTCTGTTTGAGAAAAATGCAACCACTACTGAGGCTGAAGCTACTGCAGAATTTCCGGACGAAATTCCAAACCAACGGGGGGATGATGTGACACCCCAGGAAAACCAGGAAACCAACGCAACTTAACTAGCTTCCTCAGTAACCATGTGCTAAATTTCGGGACGAAATTCTCTTAACAGGGGGAGAATGTGACAACCCTCAAAATTACATGTATCCGTACGATCTATTAATGATAATTAAAGTGCTTGATGACTGTGCTGAATTACTTAACTGCTTTCTGATTACTGCGTCATACTTACATGTGCTTGTAAACATACCAGTCTTGTGCAGAAAATTGACTAAATAATCATGTATGCTTTCCCAAGTGTTGGGAATTAAAAATGTTACAAAAAGATATATATAGGACACTAAACGGGATAACTTAGCACTTTAACGGAACGGTATCTAACCGAACAACCGAACACTACCCGAAACACCAAAATAATGCTAGAAGCATTGTTTTTATTTTTCTGAGCCAGTCTTGGTTCCCGAACACTTAAACACACTACATAAGTACCCACTAAACATTAGATTCTACGTCTAACACCCTACTAATCACAAATTACCCATTTAATTTACAATCACCCCCCCCCCCCATACATAACCGTCCCCTAAGGGGACCCATCACCACAAGATTTGATTAAAGCTTGCATAATCCCTATGTGATCTCTTTAGAAGATCATGAATGATCATGTTGGTAATATTGTTTACACATAGCCCAATGGACAAAGGAACTTGATTTTAGATAACCATCATCACCTTCACTTATCAACACAAGCTCTCTCTCCCTTCCTCCATTAAAAAGCTCGGCCGAAACCTCCCCTACCTACACTCACCGTCTTCAACTTTTGTTCATCCATCCAATCTTCTCACAAGGTGCACAAAGGTGAATCACGAAGTGTGGAACTCACGGATCGTCAAGGACCTCTCTAGTTTGCTTTTATCCTCTCCATTTTCAAGCTTGATCTTCCCTAGCTTAAAAGCTAGTAGTAAGCCTCTTTAATCCTTGATTTCTTCATGTTTGTAGTGGTTAAAAATTGTTTTATGGTGAAATCTCATGAACCCTAAAAGACATGAATCTTAAGTCTTAAAACATAAACTTAAAGATGAAGAAACAAGATGAAATAATGGTAGAATGATATTGTTTGAATGTGTTGATGATTTCTTGGTAATTACTAGTAAAATGATGGTTAGTCATCATATGAAGCTTGTTAAGTTATGATTAAAAACACGACTTAACAAGTTAGGGATGATTATGTGTACACGAAATAATCATCCACTAGTGAAGACAAGAACTTGAAAGTAGGATGATTTTCTTGAAAAATAATAAACCAAGTGAACTAGTAATCTTGTAAATCCAAGTCTTGAGAATGGTTTTTTTCTAAACAAACCAAGTTAAAAAGGTGATTTTGAAGGATCATAACTTTTCTAGCACTTACATTATTTTTGGAAAGAAATAAGTATGAGAACACTAGTGACACATGAAATGTTGTAAACACACTTTGGAGGGTAACTAAACCCACTAAACGCCCGAGAATAGGATTTTAAATAAAGTAAACACACTTTGGAGGGTAACTAAACCCACTAAACGCCCTACAAAGTTACTACGCGTTTTTATGAAAAACCAAGTTCATGTTGACATGTAAAGTGCATTGTTTTTTTTACACTTGACTAGTGTAATATTGTTTAGTAACTTGTTGTTGATTGATTGAATGAATGAATTTTTGAAAAGAAAATGATATGCTAATAAGCATGGACACCTCCGTTTAAAAGGAAACTCTGGCAAAATTTTCTAAAATTCCAACACTTAGAAAATATTTTTCTAACAAATGTTATAAGTATATTTTACAACTTGTGTTTCGAATATAACCTTCGCCATGAATTTTGTTACAAAAATACAAAGTATCGGAGGTTGATTTTTACAAGTAAAATGGTTAAATATATATTTAGAATGTATATTTTATACTAAAACCCTTGTGTGGATACTTGTTTATTTTGAGAGATAGTTATATTAGTTTAGGGTAAAATAATATAACTTAACAAAGTACCTTGACATTAGAATTGTGTGGTACGTGATAGAAGTAATGAGTAGATAAACTGTACGTAGGATACGTGTTATGCGTGAGAAACTGATTGTTATCTGTACCTTATTAGGACGTGCTTGATTTCCTGATTATTTGAGTAATTAATCTACCCGAGCAAACCAAGGTGAGTTCACACACTTTCTAAGGCATGAGATTCCCGGTGGTTGGGAATGAGTTAAATAATTTAAAACGGAACCTACATATCCTCCTTGGGTAGGATATGTACGGCCATCCTCCATAGGTAGGATGCCAATATTAATCCTGCGTATTCTCCTTGGGTAGAATACGTACGTTCGTCCTCCTTGGGTAGGACAACAACCTTAAAACTTACTAGACACTCTATCATGAAGTCCCTCAATTTATATGGAATTAATCGCCGAGGCCAATGGCGAGCGGGTCATTAGTTAATAGCGCTATTAGGTTTAACAAACCTCACACCGTGCCGTTCGGACGGGCGTGTACTAATGGACTATGGCAAACTGTCAATGATGATAGACATTGACGTAGGGCACAACTATTGTTCGTCAGTTGTCGATATGGTAACGGTCTAGTGTTTTACATGGGGAAGCCCCCACTGATTATGGATATGGTTTGGGTAATAAAGAAGGAACTGATTAATCATATTTTCAACTATGGGGTAACCCCCACGGCAAGTAAGCCAGCAAAAGACAAACCGTGTTTTCGGAAACAACTTAAAACTAAACAACCAAACGTGAACTCACTCAACTTTGTTGTTGACTCGTTGTTACATGCCTTACAGGTCGTTAGATGCTTATGGAGCTTGCACGAGGAGGAGGTCGTTGTGGGATGCGGACTGTTATGTCCCGTGCTTAATAATTAAACTTTATAAACTTATGGAACTTATGTTTTGGGTCTTTAAACTTATGAACTACGAACTCATGTTTTAGTTTTACGTATTATGCTTCCGCTGTTAACTTAAGTTGGTTACTATCTTTTGGTCACCAATTGTATTGTGGTTGGTTTCATCTACTTGATTACGTTGTTCAATACGATTGGTGGCTCGATCCTGGTCATGTCACGCCTCCAAGCGGTGATACTCCGCATGGTGGATTTTGGGGGTGTGACATTTTCTGAATAATATAAACCATACGAGTTTTGTTAGCGAGTTTCTACGATATGTTTTACAATTTGATTTCATAAAACAAATGTTTTGGAGTTAAGAATCATGGCTACGAGATTTTATAAATCATATCCAACTTGATTTGAGTTGTTTAATTATGTCGCAATACTATACTTTTCAAAATAAGGTTTTTAAATAAGTATTGCAACATGTAAAACGAGCCATGAATCTGACACTCACATAAAACCTATGTACTCGCCTGCATTTTTATGCTGACGTATTTTCACATGTGTTTCAGGTACCATAGTTGATGATGTTTTATGATAATATTTGTGTACGCTCACATAGGAATGGACGAGGCCTTAGTGACTTAATAACAATGAAAGTTTATTTTTCACAACCCGACCGCGTTAAAACAACAAACCGCGGCGGAAACGTCGGGGAGTGAAGCGACAGAATTATTATTTCAACAACCATGGTAATTAAAGTTATGTATTATTGAATAAATAGTTTACATTGTCTTTGAGTTCAAACTACAATAACATAATTAACTGTCTTTTAAGTCACTAAGGCCCAAGTCCGCCTAAGTGAAGCACAAACATCATCATGCATTAGCACCTGAAACACATGTAAAAATAGGTACGTCAGCATAAAAATGCCTGTGAGATACATAGGTTTTGTTTATGCAGGATTCATGACTTGTGGTTTAAAAAGTGTTTAACAAAATGTAGTCATGAACCTTGTAGTATTATTGTGGAGAGGTTGGATCATCGGATTTCGAATTGGAGAAATAAGCTTCTCTCGTTTGCTGGCAGAGTTCAGCTGATTATATTAGTTTTGTCAGCTATGCATATTTACTGGTCGTCGGTTTTTATCTTGCCAGCTCGGGTTATCTCGGATTTAGAGGCCAGGATGCGAAATTTTCTATGGTCTCAAGGTCCATATCAGAAGGGTAAGGCGAAGGTTTCGTGGAAGGCTATCTGTGTTCCGAAGTATGAAGGTGGGTTAGGTATTCGGCGTGTTAGTGATGTTAATAACGCGTTGATGGCGACTCATGTTTGGAGTATCATTTCTAAGCGGAAGTCTTTGTGGGTGGAGTGGATATATTCTTACAGGTTAAAGAACCGAACCTTTTGGGATTGTAAGTCTCCTACAAATTGTTGTTGGAGTTGGAGAAAGCTTCTCCAACTCCGTCCTCTTATTAGGAGTTATGTTTGGACCAAACTTGGTGATGGTAGAAATACTTCGGCTTGGTATGATTTCTGGAGTGACATCGGGCCTTTATGCAATTTTTTGTCTCCAAGAACTATCACTAATGCGGGGTTTTTGTTAGACTCTAAAGTAGAGGATGTTTCGCTTAACGGTAATTGGATGTGGCCAGCGGCGTGGCGGGACTTGTTTCCGGTTCTCAACAAGATAAATGTGCAGCTGACTCCTGGTATGAATGATCGGCTGTTATGGAAGGATGGTAACAAGACTCGGGATTTTTCTTCAGCTACGGTATGGCAGTCTCTTCGGACAAGGGAGCTGGATGTTTTGTGGGTCAATATTGTATGGTTTTCGCAGTGTATTCCTAGGCATGCTTTTCTAATGTGGTTAATTATGCGCCAAAAGCTTTTGACACAGGATAAGATTCTCCATTGGGATGCCAGGAGGAGGGGAAACATGAACATGTTATGCTGTTTGTTGTGTTATGCAGATTTTGATTCACACTCTCATTTATTTTTCGAATGCAACTACCCTTCTGAAGTTTGGAAGTTAGTTCGAGTTAAAGCGGGGATGACGGATATTGGCCCATGCTGGAACGATATCGTTGATTGGTTGTGTGCTCGAGCCCGATCCAAGACAGCAGCTAACTATGTTAGAAGACTGATTGTAGCGGCTTCGGCTTATTATATTTGGCAGGAACGAAATGTGCGTCTGTTCAAGAACCATGCGAGACCTCCAGATATTCTTTGTTCAGCTATCTTGTCCACTGTCTGATACAAATTAATGGGAGTCAAATTCAAGAACACGGCTAAGGTTCAGAAGCTGTTAGAAGATTGGGAGATTCATGGTGATTTCGACATTGATGGCGAAGCTTGATTAATGCCTAGTGTGTCACACCCCGAAATATCAGAGCATTGGCGTGACTGGACTGGTATCTTCATTGCACAGCGGAAGCAAATAAGCTAAGTCTATTAGAAAATGAACGCCACTAAGTACTCGACTCTTCATGGTTCTCCTATTCCAACCGTGCCATGATTTCTGATAAGCAACCTGAGAAAGAAACATGCGTAAAATCAACATAAAGTTGAGCGAGTTCATAGTTTGTTTGTAAAAGATTTGAAATAAATCTTTTTGAGTAACCGGTTTTTGTAGTATTGTTGAGAAAACGAAATTTAAAATCATTTTCTTGTCGAGTTACTTGAAACTCTGTATGAAAACATAGTTTGTGTCACGTATAAATCAAGTTTTCATGTATAATTCAAGTATTCATGTGTACACCAAGTACTTATGTATATTTCTAATTTTCTTGAGTACCCCACGTACTTCAAGTATAATTCCCGTTTTCTTGAGTACCCCACGTACTTCAAGTATAATTCAAGTTTTTCTTGAGTACCCCACGTACTCAAGTATAATTCCCTTTTTCTTGAGTACCCCACGTACTTCAAGTATAATTCAAGCTTTTCTTGAGTACCCCACGTACTCAAGTATTCATCAAGTTTTAGTATGGTATGAATTTCATGTAATTAAAATATTCCTGTAAATATCAGGATTGTTAATGGGTTGCAAGGCCATTAACATGTGACACGACATAGGAAGTCACCAAACCTAAGGCATTTAATTGGTATATTCTGAGACACAAAAGCACTACTCGATTCTCGCCCTCACCGAGAGTGTGGCTGCCAGGCACCCGTTAGATCTAACCTTTTGTTCTGCGGTCTAGGTATATTGTTGATTAATGGTGCTTCTGTACCCTATTCGTGACACTATTTCTCATAACGCATCCTACTTGGTTCTCGTCCTCACCAAGTGCGTTTCTTGTTATCATTTCTCATAACGCATCCTACTTGGTTCTCGTCCTCACCAAGTGCGTTTCTTGTTATCATTTCTCATAACGCATCCTACTTGGTTCTCGTCCTCACCAAGTGCGTTTCTTGTTATCATACCATTTATAAACATTATAATATTTGTACATGTATTTCACCCCCGAAGTTATAAAAACTGAAAACAGTTAAAGAAAAGGGGGAGCATGAACTCACTTGTTTTGTAAAACCGGTATCTAATATAAGCTTTTCGTAAACCATTTGTGTTCTATGTAACATGGTTTTGAAATATATAATTCTTGTATGCTTTGCAAAAAGTGCATGTCTTTCCACCTCGAAAACATTTAGAAAAATGTAAAAATGTGGGGTTATGAACTCACCTGAATATTCCTGTGCAAAGCTAGCTAATTACGACTTCGTGATGTCGTTTCCAAGACTTGACTTGCTAGCGTGCATTCTACAATATTCCTAACACGGAATATCTAATAAGTTTCTAAATAACGCAGTAACTAACTACGTGTAATCGAGCTCTACCGAATCGTTAATCGAACGATTTGACGGTAAATAGTTAACTTAATGAAAATGACTAAGTTAAACTGCCGCGAGAAGTCGTTTGAGTATGTAGGAATATTCGTATGAAAGTATTATATAATAAGCTTGTATTATATATATATTGCGTCTTGTATATTTTTGCCAAAATATATGTATATGCCGTTTCGGCGTTCGTAATAAATATAAAATATTATATTTATTTTATAAGAACTTCATCGAGTCGTTGAATAGATAAACTGTATCTATTTTGTAAAAGAATTCGTGTGTTTGAAATAAATATACATCTATATTTATTTTATAAAACAAGATCGTGTTGTTTGATATTTGAAATAAATATATAAGCTATATTTATTTTATAGAAGCGTTTCTGAGCTTCGATGTTTAAACTAAACAGAAATAGTTATGTTTATTTATAAAGGATTTCCGAGTTCGCTGAAATAAATATAATAATAACTATATTTATTTGTCGTCGAAATAATTTCCGTATCGTTGTTTTCGTAAGTTGTAAGTTGTTGTCGAAAGAATTCTATATTTGTATCTCGTTTTATAAAAGTCACTCAAAAGCCCATTTTGCTTTATAATAAAACTCGTTTTATTTTACGGTTTTTCTCGAAAAACGGGCAGAGTTTCCTCTGTTTTTGGACGCCCCCGACAACACCAGTTGTCGTTATTTATCAAGATTCAACAATATTCAATCAAGATTCAACTATATGTAATTTTATCAAATATATATATCAAATGTAAATTATAGTTAAATCGGTTCGAGCTCGTTATCACTATAAAATAACGAAATAATTCACGCCGTAAAAATCTTTACCAAATCTTCGCGTGTCGATATGCCGAACATGCTGACCGAGTTGACTGAGTCAACCGGGTTGACCGAGTTGACTCGCTGAGTTCTGACCAGTTCTGACCAAAGCCGAATCTGTTGACCGAGTCGTTGACCGCTGAATTTTGTTGACTGAAGTTGACCAATGGCTGAACCGAACCATAGTTAATTTTGACTCGAACTGTTTATACCCGATCCTAATGTGAATCATCATCTCCATCATTAACAGAAAAACAATAACCACCATCATCGTCCTTTATTTAAAAAAAATAAATAAATAAAGGGAGCAGGGGGGTGGTCTGTACCGGAATACATGTCGGATCGAACTGAATCTTAACGTCGACGTCGCAGACGGTTTTGCCGTCATCGTGAAACTGGTTACCGGAGCTCCGAAGTCGTCGGAAAGTCAGCCGGCTCCACCGGCTTTCTCCCTCACTCTCGTTCTCTCTTTGATTTCCCGCAGCGCCGTCGTACACCACCGTCACCGCCGCCGCCGAACAATCTCTCTCTCCTGCATTTCTCTTTCTCTCTCTCCCTTGCGACACTCTCTCGCTCCCGTGCTCCCTTTCTCCTCCTGCTTCGTCATCGTGCCACCACCAGACAGTGGTGGTGGTCGGTCGTCGGAACACGGAGCCGCCGGAATCGAGCTGACCGGCAGGCTCACCGGTTACCACCGGCATCGACGCAGGTGGGGTCTGGTCGCCGGCTAAAAGAAACGAGAGGCAGGGGGTGTTGTTTTTGTCTGTATGTGTATATGATACATTAAAAGAAAAAGGGGGCTGTTACGAGGGAGTGTGTGGGTGATGAGAGGTTTGTTTGGTGTAAGCATTTTAGTAAGGATGATGTTGTCTGATGATTTGTTTGTATGTGTAGTAGTAGAGATCGAGAGAGAGGGTGAGGGTAGAAGATGAATTCTCTGTGTTTTAATTCTTGTGGGTGTGAGGAGAGATGGATGGGTCCCCATTTATAGAACAAAGTGTTATTTATGTCTATTGTGCATTTAAATGACATTCAGGTCATTTGTTTTACCCATTGAAACAATGGTTTTTAATTGTCTTTTATGTATACCATTTACATTCAGGTCAAAAGTTCTATTCCTTGAGTCAAGATCTTAAGTAGAGATTTTGCCTATTGTGTGTAGGTTTAGGCTTGTGGGTTTCGGGCTTGGGCCCAGGGCCCACAAGCCCATCTCATGTGTAAGGGGCCCGTAATTCTTACGAGACCCGATATCGCGACCCATACTCCGTAAGCATAAAATATTCTTAGAAAATCCGTGTTTGTCGGCGTTGTCAGTATTTCGTACGGTATCAGTCCGTTGTCGCGTCATATTTAGCAGATTTCCCATAAATCACCACACGCGCACTGTATAGCTAAACAAACGTTTCTGGGCACTCCAAGGGCCTGTTTAAGTTAATTAGCGTCGTAAGCACTATTTATTATGGCGTTAATCGCCAGTAAATTACGTAATCAAGGGCGTAAATTAACGGTTGTCACATAGTGGGTGTTTTTATTTCTAGATTATAGTCTAGTTGGTTTATGTTTTGGTCTGCCTCTTCGGTTGTTTTGTTTGGCTTTGTTTTTTGGTTGACAGTCATGGGGTTTGTCCATTGACTGAACTAGTGAGGGATTCTCCCCACTACTTGTTCTTTTTTGGTTGTGAATATATAGAATCATCGGGGTAACCCTTTACCCAAAAAAAAGTCATGAACCTTGTAAAATGTTTTCCTTTATGAAATTATATGAAAATTGAATTGAAAATCAAATAATAATGAAAAGACAATGCATGGTTAAAAGATTAACCAAGTATAAATGGATTTTGTATAAAATGTGTAATTTGTAAAACAATGTCATGTACTTGTATAAAATGTTTCATGTCTTTGTCAAGTGGTTTAGATAACGCAACAATGTATAATACAATAAAAGCACTTATATATAGGAAGTACCAGCGGCGTATCCACCATGCTTTTATCATATAACACATAGCCCCGTTACATAAGTCACTTATCAATAACCAACCAAAATGTCACGTTTAATGTCAAAATGAATATGTATAAACCATGTTCAATGTCATGTGTAACATGTATCATGTATAACCAAATGAAATGCATAGCAAGTAGCAAGTACCTACTCAAACTATGTGATGATGTCAATGTGAAACAAATGTCATGCATGGTGAATAACTAGTAATTACTCAACCCCATAGGAAAATGTACAAAACAAGGTTTTTGAATAAACCTAAGTTTAAATCAAATGTTATGCTTTGCAGAAAACAATGCTTTATGATTAC
This sequence comes from Helianthus tuberosus, assembly GCA_030545235.1. Taxonomy (NCBI): domain Eukaryota; kingdom Viridiplantae; phylum Streptophyta; class Magnoliopsida; order Asterales; family Asteraceae; genus Helianthus; species Helianthus tuberosus. The sequence goes on from CM060407.1 coordinate 117,032,327, forward strand.
AAACATTTATGCAGTAATGTTAATCGCATACATTCAAGCCTTGCGACTGTGGCGACAAACCTTTAAACAAATTAAAGGTTTATCTAAGTTATGTATATCGGATTCTGTCATTCCCAACTTCCAAACAAACCTAGGAAGTCGGAAACGGGATTTGTCAAGTCCTATGGTACCATTACATACTATCGAGCGGCGTAGCTATTGTTAATGGATGTATTATTGTCCTGATTCAACATACCAAATGTCATAACCAGTGTAAGCATGCTATGAAAACCATGTACTAGGTATGCTAAGTAAATATGCCTAGTAGAAATGTTCATGTAAAACAATGTGCTAGCATGCTCAGTAAACATACATAGCAGAAATGTCATGTAAAACAATGTGTACATATGTTAAGTAAGCATATGTAACAAATGTGAAATAAATCAATGTGCTAGCATGCTTAACATACATAGCAAAACATAATTGAAAGCATGTACTACATATGTACTAGGTGAAACTAGCATGTTTAAGTCATAAAAGCATGAAATGCACGAAAGTAACACGTATGTACATGTGTATCACCCCAAAGTATTTGAAAACGGTAAAAGAGGGGAACTATGTACTCACTTGGGATTGCCTAATAGTCTTGAGAATAAGACCAAATAAGGCTTCAAGGATCACGAATCAACTGGCACCTAATATAGGTAACTATGTTAATAATCGGATCCTAAATCGGGAGATAGGATAGAATGAGGTTCTATAAATCAAATGAGTATTTGAACTCATATGGTATGATTTAATAGAGCTAACATTCTGATTTGAAAGTCTACCTATGTACTTTTGACCCGTTTCGACCCATTATGAAGCCACTATAATGCGTCGTTTGCGTAAGACTATGTTCGGATGGTTAACTATGAGCTATGTCAACTCTTACATGCTCAATTATCCCTAAACATGTTACTAAATCAGATTATATGTCAAAAATATGTTCACATAGGTAAAATACGGATTTATGCTTCAAAAGGGCGTTTTGGTCATTTCCTATGGGCATACAAGCTACTTAACAAATAACTAACCAATCCTACGTGATCATAAGGTATAACCTCAGAGGTTATTCCCTATGCAACTATGATCACTAATCAAGCTTGGTCGGATCCTAATGATCGACCAAACGGGTCGGGTTCGAAAGTGTAAGCGGTTGTTTAGACCGCTTAACTTACGACCCTAAACAAGCACTAAACTAATAGTGACGAGTTAAACATGTCAAAACATGTTTAACCTACTTAGAAAACTGATTTGGTATCAAAAAAAGTGTTTTTGATACCTAAAAGTAGTTTCGTGACAAAATGCGTGCTAAAACGCATTTTGACCAAAACTTTGATTCGACACTACACCAAGTTAACGTGGTAATCAGTAGGTATTAATCGCTAAGGATTATAACCATCGTGATTACAATCACGTTACAAAGTTCAAACGAACTTTGCGTTGACCATTGACTGGTCAAACTGAAAGTCAAACACCGTTTGACTTTTTAAGCTAGAAAGCAATAAAAGAATGAAGGAATGCTTACAAAAGGTCCTTGCTTGAACTTGATCTTATAAATTCTCAGGTATGAAGTTATAAAACCCCAACTTAGAGAATTTTATATCAAGTGTGAAAAAACAAATGAAATGGCCAAGCTATTTATACTTGTAGCAAACTCACAAGATCAAGACACTTGTTTGTGTAACTTCCAAGCAATAATCATGGCCATACAAGTGTTACAAGCAGGTTCAAAGCCTTGGAGAGGTGTTAACTTGGTTAACACACCAAGAAATTTGCATAACAGCCCCTAAAGTTCAAACAGTTTGCTAAAAATGATTTTTGGTCGCTGGGGGTTTTTAGGCGGCCCGCGTAAGCTGAGGACCAGGCTTACGCGGCCGGTATGGCCCTGCAGATCAGAAAAACTTTCAGAATTTACAGCTTTGGTCCCTGCATGTGTTTGAGTCCATTTTTGGCACTTTTAACACCCGTTAAGCCATTTTCAAGGCTCTACAAGGTCATTAAAGTTTAGAGGACTCAAAATATGCTTGGAGAACTCTCGGATGTCGGCTCGTTTGGTTGTACGGTCGCGTTATTCGTTAAATTACGACAAAACTCAAACGGATGCGAAAACGAACCATATTAAGCGACAAGCGGTATTTTTGCATGCCGATCACTAAAATAAAAATATTTTAGTGTCTACAAAAATTTTGGATGTCCAGATGTGGACAAAACGTAAGATATGCATGAAAATGCAAACTTACGCCATTTTTGACACTTTTCGCCCCTGTAAGATCATATAAGCATGTTTTCGCACACCGAACCTATCAAAGCTTATTTCTAAGCTATGTTTAGGTTATATATGGTATGTTTAACTTATGATCATGTTTTGGACTGTACGTTGCCTTACGAAACGGCAGACTTTTGCAGTTTGACGCAAATAGTCCCTGAGAGCGAATAAACTTGTTTTTGCCTTACCAAACCCTTTAAAACTTATTTCTAAGTTATGTAAAGGTTATTTAAGGTATGTTAAGCTTATGTTGCTGTTCCGGAGTGTTTGTCGCATTAAAATGATTGCGTTTACGCATCAGTTTGCGTGTAACTTTCCAGAAAGCGATATAGAGTTTAAAATCAATCAAAAATCAAAACGTCCATAACGTCAACATAAATAACAAATATTGGGGTCAAAACACATTGTTTTATTAATATTGAATTGTCCAAAGTTTGTACAATGATTACACAAGCACAGATGTCACAGTCTCCCCTACTTTAGGAAATTTCGTCACGAAATTTATTTAGAGGAAACTTGTGAGAATAGATGTGGATATTTCGCTTTCATCTGATCTTCACGCTCCCAAGTAAATTCTGGGCCACTTTTAGATTCCCAGCGAACTTTGACAATAGGAATGCGCTTGTGTTTGAGCTTCTTGACTTCACGGTCCATGATTTCCATAGGTTTCTCAACGAAGTGCATCGTGTTATCAACACGAATCTCATCAAGTGGTATGTGGAGGTTCTCATCAGCTAAACACATTTTGAGATTGGACACGTCGAATGTTGGATGAACATTTCCAAGTTCAGGAGGTAGCTCTAATATGTAGGCTACTTTTCCGATTCTTTCAACGATCTTGAATGGTCCAACATAGCGTGGTGCAAGTTTTCCTTTCTTTCCAAATCTAATCACACCTTTCCAAGGGGACACTTTGAGTAGGACGTGATCACCGACTTGGAATTCTAAGGGCTTGCGTCATCGATCCGCGTAACTCTTTTGACGGCTTCTAGCTGTCTGAAGGTTATCACGAATCTTCTTGACCTTATATGTAGTTTCTAGAATGAGTTCAGGTCCAGTAAGCTGAGTTTCACCTATCTCATTCCAGCAGACCGGTGAACGACATTTTCGGCCGTATAAAGCTTCGAAAGGAGCCATGTTAATGCTAGAGTGATAACTATTGTTGTAGGAGAATACGATCAATGGTAGATGCGAATCCCAACTACCACCAAAATCGATCACACAAGCTCTAAGCATATTCTCCAGTGTCTGGATTGTTCTCTCAGATTGACCATCCGTTTGAGGATGATATGCTGTGCTTAAATTAAGTTGGGTACCCATGGCTGATTGCACGGTTCTCCAAAAGTGAGACGAGAATCGTGCATCTCTGTCAGATATAATGTTCAAAGGAACACCATGTCATGATACAATCTCATCCACATAGATTTTAGCAAGCTTGTCAGCAGATAGATCCTCTCGGATTGGCAAGAAATGTGCTGACTTTGTAAGACGATCAACGATTACCCAAATGGCATCATGACCTCTTTTAGTGTGCGTCAGCTTGGTAATGAGATCCATGGCAATGTTTTCCCATTTCCAAACCGGAATCTCTGGTTGCTCCAAAAGTCCAGAGGGATGTTGATGTTCTGCCTTAACCTTAAGACAAGTAAGGCATTTGGAAACGTATAAGGCAATGTCTTTCTTCATACCCGGCCACCAATACTGGGTTCGAAGATCCTTATACATCATGTCTGCACCAGGATGAATAGAATAACAAGACTTATGAGCTTCATCCATAAGCAAGGTACAAAGATCGTCTATACTTGGGACCCACAAACGGCCCATGAAATAGAAAATCCCAAAGTCTTTCAGTTCAAGCTCAGGCTTAATGTGACACGGTAATTCCTTACCCATCAAGCCCTGTGTAACACAAGTATGTTGAGCTTGAGAAATGCGGGTTTGAATGTCAGATCGAACCTGAACACAGTGAAGCTTGACACGTTCCTTACGACTCAATGCGTCAGCCATGACATTCGCCTTACCAGGATGGTAGCGAATTTCGCAATCGTAGTCGTTTAGGAGTTCAACCCATCGTCGTTGCCTCATGTTTAGTTCTTTCTGATTGAAGATGTGCTGGAGACTCTTGTGGTCAGTAAACACTACACACTTTGTACCATACAAATAGTGTCTCCAGATTTTGAGAGCAAAAACTACTGTACCTAATTCAAGATCATGAGTGGTGTAGTTTTTCTCGTGTACTTTCAGCTGTCTTGATGCATAAGCTATGACTTTGTTTCTTTGCATAAGAACGCAGCCAAGGCCTAAGTTAGATGCATCACAATACACGACAAAGTCGTCGTTACCCTCAAGTAAAGATAGAATAGGTGCATCGCAGAGTTTCTGTTTCAAGGTCTGGAAAGCTTCTTCCTGTTTGGATCCCCACTCAAAAGGTTTATTCTTTTGAGTTAAAGCAGTGAGAGAAACCGCAATCTTGGAGAAGTTTTCAATGAAACGGTGGTAATAACCCGCTAGACCAAGAAATGAACGAACCTCGGTAGGAGTAGTAGGAGTATCCCAATCCTTAATCGCACTGATTTTGGCGGGATCTACATGTATACCTTGTTCGTTGACGATGTGCCCCAAAAATTAAACTTCCTTAAGCCAGAATTCGCACTTGGAGAATTTGGCGAAAAGTTGTTCTTTCTTTAGGAGCTCCATTGTAAGACGAAGATGTTGCTCATGATCAGCTCGTGTCTTAGAATAGATCAAAATGTCATCAATGAAAACGATGATGAATTTGTCCAAATAAGGCTTACAAACCCTATTCATCAAGTCCATGAAAACAGCAGGAGCATTAGTTAAACTGAAAGGCATAACAGTGAACTCATAATGACCGTAACGCATACGAAAAGCTGTCTTAGGAATATCTTCTTCGATCACTCGAAGTTGATGATACCCAGAACGAAGGTCAATCTTTGATAAGCAAGTAGCACCCTGTAGCTGATCAAAGATATCATCAATGCGAGGTAGGGGATATCGATTCTTGATGGTAAGCTTATTAAGCTCACGGTAATCGATACACATCCTGAATGATCCATCTTTCTTTTTCACAAATAGGACAGGAGTGCCCCAAGGGGAAAAGCTCGGACGGATGAATCCTTTGTCAGATAGCTCCTGAAGTTGCTTAGATAACTCTTGCATCTCAGACGGTGCAAGACGATAAGGTGACTTAGCAATGGGATTAGTGCCAGGCAATAGATCAATGCGAAACTCAACTTGGCGCACAGGGGGTAAACCAGGTAATTCTTCAGGAAATACCTCAGGATAATCCCGAACAACAGGGATATCTTGGATAGTCTTACCTTTGCCTTTCTCCTCTACAACATGCGCTAAGAAATCATCATAGTTCTTTCGTAGGTATTTGTGGGCTTGGGTACAAGACATGAGTTTAAGGCTACTAGCAGGTTTCTCCCCACGAACTTCTAAGATCTCACCAGTCGAAAGCAGAATACGGACAATCTTCTCAAAACAAACCACCTCAGCATGGTATTTGGCTAACCAATCCATTCCCACTATAACATCGAAGCTTCCGAGTTGCATCGGTGTGAGGTCAATAGGGAAAAGATGGTTGTTAAGGTTCAACTGGCAATTTCGAAGAACTGAGTTGAGAACAACAGGTTCACCACTAGCTACTTCTACTGTCAAGGGCTTTCCTAGTTTTGTTCTAGTCATCGAAAGCAAAGGCTCAAATGCTAAGGACACAAAACTCTTATCGGCACCCGAATCAAATAGAACAGAAGCAGGATGGTTGTTAACAAGGAACGTACCATTCACCACTTCGTTATCTGCGCGAGCCTCATTTGCATTCAAGTTAAAAGCTCTTCCACGAGCCTGTGCTTGATTCGCATTTGCCAACCTCGGGCAGTTGTTCCTGTAGTGGGTCAGATCCCCACAATTATAACACGAACCAGGCGAAAAGTGAGGTCGTGCAAGATTCTGGGCAGGGTTTTGCATAGCTTGGTTTTGAGCTGCCTGATTTTGGTTCGGAGCAAAACGGCAGGTATTCGCAAGATGACCAGACTTGTCACAATTTATGCAGATGCGACATTGCAATTGTGGCTGGTGGTGGCTATGACATCTGTTGCACAGAGGTGCGTTACCAGCATACTGCCTCTTGGCGGCAGGTTGTGCAGCCTGATTAGGAGCAGCCTAGTTAGTTTGAGCAGTAACAGCAAAATTTTTGTAAGCCTTGCGCTTCTTTGATTTCTTAGAAGACTCAGCAGCCTTCTTGCCCTTTTCTTCTGGGTGCTAACAGACTGATTCTGCTTTTTGTCACCTTTTCTGTGGAGTTTACCCTTTTTGACCTGTGATTCAGTAAGGGTAGCAGCTAGCTCAATGGCATGTCGGACGGTAGTAGGGTTGCTGCCAGTGACAATATCCTGAACAGGATTTGGCAAACCGTCTATGTACTTCTCAATAACCTTATCCAAAGGCGTGACCATTGTAGGACAGAGCAAGCTTAACTCCTCATATCTGTCGGTATAAGCCCGGTGTTCACCACTGTCTTGCTTTAAGTCATGGAACTCATTTTCAAGTGCCCTCTGCTCGTGACGAGGACAAAATTCCCTCATCATGAGAGCTCTAAGTTCCTCCCATGTCTGACCCAAAAGCAACATCAGCACCTCTATCTCTCATTACCCCATTCCACCAGGTAAGAGCCCTCTTTTGGAATACACTTGAAGCAAACTCGACCTTACGATTGTTCGGACACTGAACATGGCGAAAGGTGCTCTCAAGACTCTCAAACCACTGTAGGAGCCCAGTTGCTCCTTCAGAACCACTAAACTTGAGCGGTTTAGCCGAGTTAAAACTTTTGAAGTCGCACGGAGCACGTGCATTAACATTGTTATTGTTGGCTTGGTTTATTTGAGTTATGAGATTCGGTAGCATAGCAGCCATCTGCTGTGCTATAATAGCGGCCAGTTCGGCATCAGGTTGATGAACGTTACGTCGAGGAGGCATTCTAAAAGAGGAAACATGAGAGAAAACGAGTGAGATGGTGTGATGAAAAATGAGATATCAATAAAATCGACAAAATGCAAGGATGGTGGTCATTTGTTTGTTACCACAAAGCAAACAAACAACACACAGTGACAAATCAAAGTAAATGAGTCATAATAATGTATCACCGAAGACATGCTCGTGAACACTCACCCCAAGAGTTCCCAGGTAAGAGTGACTGGTCCGATACTACGGATTTGTACGAACACTCTAGCCTTAGACAGAAAACTCAGGGTACAGGCATTCACTCTTCCAGTTTGCATGTGTTCACATTATTTAGATCCAAACTTTGACGAGATTTTGAAAAATTGGAAGGCACACGACCAAAAGAAATCATCTAAGGATAGATGATTGATTTCAAAATCATTTTGGAAATTTATGTTCATGTTTTGGTAATCACCTAAGGATAGGTGACGTGTATTGTTTTAAGATCTAAACACAAGATAACTTGTGTTAGGGTCCTAGAAAGTTATAGTCTAGGTCAAAGCATTACTAATAACCTAATTCCCTATAACCTTGGCTCTGATACCAACTCTTCTGTCACACCCCGACCGCGTTAAAACAACAAACCGCGGCGGAAACGTCAGGGAGTGAAGCGACAGAATTATTGTTTCAACAACCATGGTAATTAAAGTTATGTATTATTGAATAAAGAGTTTACATTGTCTTTGAGTTCAAACTACAATAACATAATTAACTGTCTTTTAAGTCACTAAGGCCCAAGTCCGCCTAAGTGAAGCACAAACATCATCATGCATTAGCACCTGAAACACATGTAAAAATAGGTACGTCAGCATAAAAATGCCTGTGAGATACATAGGTTTTGTTTATGCAGGATTCATGACTTGTGGTTTAAGAAGTGTTTAACAAAATGTAGTCATGAACCTTGTAAAATGTTTTCCTTTATGAAATTATATGAAAATTGATATGAAAATCAAATAATAATGAAAAGACAACGCATGGTTAAAAGATTAACCAAGTATAAATGGATTTTGTATAAAATGTGTAATTTGTAAAACAATGTCATGTACTTGTATAAAATGTTTCATGTCTTTGTCAAGTGGTTTAGATAACGCAACAATGTATAATACAATAAAAGCACTTATACGGTACTAATAGCGTTGGTGCCTAAAAATGAGTCTCCCAATACGGTACTAGACTACAGACCGATCTCTTGCTGTAATGTTTTGTTCAAATGCATAAGCAAAATCATTACGGATAGAATTAAAGGGAGTTTGGATGGCTTGGTTAGCATTAATCAATCGGCTTTCGTTCCTGGACGTAAGATATCTGATAATATTCTTCTCACGCAAGAGATTATGCATAACTATCATGTTAATAGAGGGCCTCCTAGATGTGCTTTGAAAATCGACATTCAGAAGGCTTATGATACGGTTAACTGGTCCTTCCTTGAAGCAGTTTTATTGCGCTTTGGGTTTCATCGGAAAATGGTCAAGTGGATAATGACATGCGTCTCCACGGTGTCGTATTCTCTTTGCATTAATGGCGATATCCATGGGTTCTTTTATGGGAAGCGGGTTCTTAGACAGGGGGGTCCTATGTCCCCGTACTTATTTACTCTAGTCATGGAAGTCTTATCCCTTCTCCTACAACAAGCAGCGAGGAGTAGTACGTCTTTTAAATTTCATGCTCAGTGTGCTAAACAAAAGATTATTAATGTATCTTTTGCGGACGATCTCTTCATTTTTGCTCATGGTGATAGTCTTTCGGTTAAAGTTTTAAGGGATGCTTTAGAAAGGTTTATGAAGATCTCGGGTTTGGTCCCTAGTGCCCCTAAAAGCACTATTTTCTTTTGCAATGTCCCTATTCCTACGAAGAATCAGATCTTGGGGTTAATGCCTTTTCAGGAGGGTGCCTTGCCGGTTCGTTAGCTGGGAGTTCCTTTGATATCTACTCGCTTTGCATATAGGGATTGTAAAGTCCTTGTTGAGCGAGTTCAGCGTCGTATTGATAATTGGATGTCAAGATCCTTGTCGTTTGCAGGAAGACTCCAGCTGATTAATTCGGTTCTGGCGTCTATGTATACATATTGGGCGTCTGTTTTCATGCTTCCGGTCCGTATTATGAAGGAGCTTGAAAAGAGTATGCGTCGTTTTCTTTGGAATGGTGGTGCTCAGGGGATTGTTCGGTCGAAGGTTGCTTGGTCTAATGTTTGCTTGCCGAAAGATGAAGGCGGTTTGGGTATCCGTAGCGTTAAGGATGTTAACATTGCGCTGATTTCAGCTCATGTTTGGAGTATTATTAATAACCGGCCTTCTCTATGGGTCCAATGGATTCATTCCTATAAGTTAAAAGGCACTAGTTTTTGGGAGGTGAAGAACCGTGGTAGTGCAAGCTAGGCATGGAGGAAAATTCTTGCTATTCGGGTTCAGATTCGGCCTTATGTTTGGATGTCTATTCAAAGCGGCTGTCAAACGAATGTTTGGAGCGATAACTGGTGTTCTTGCAGTCCTCTTCGTCACTTTATTACTCCTCGTGCTATAGCTAATGCAGGATTTAATCTTAGTACCACTGTTGCGGAGCTTATCAATGAAGTTGGCCAATGGAAATGACCTCAAGCTTGGTTCGATCTATTTCCGGTCCTAATAAACATTGCTCCTTCACAACTTTTAGTTGACATGGCAGATCGGTGTCGCTGGAAAGACCTTGATGGTAATCTTCATCACTTTCGGTCTTGGGAAGCTTGGAATACCCTTCGTAACAGGGATGTCAGGGTTGCTTGGGCTGATTCGGTTTGGTTCAGTCAATGCATTCCTCGGCATTCTTTCCATCTTTGGTTAGTAATTAACAACAAGTTGAAGACGCAAGATAGGATGGCTATATGGGAAGCGGGTAGTGCTACTAATCTTATCCTTATGTGTTGTCCTCTTTGTAATTATGATCGAGACTCTCGAGACCGTCTTTTCTTTCAATGCTCCTTTGCTTCTAAAGTTTGGGAATCGGTAAGGAAAATGGTTAATATGGGTAGTGTCAACAACATTTGGTCCTCGATTATGCAGTGGATGGAACAGAATGCAACTTCTCGGCAGTTAGAGCGGATTGTTTGTAAAATCCTTATCACGAAAACTACATATTATGTTTGGCAAGAGAGGAACAACCGGCTATTTTCTCGTATCCATCGGACTGCTGATATGCTCTCTCATGTCATCATTAGTACGGTTCGGCTGAAGCTAATGGGTTTCAAAGTTGGTAGGGACTTGAAGAACCAGAAAATTTTGGATACTTGGCAGATCTCGATGAAGAACTTGGAGTGCGATCCGAGCTAGAGTCTTTATTTTGTTTGTTTGCTTTGTTATGAGCTAGGGCAGTGTTTTGTCTAGTTTTTTGATCTTGTTTCTGGTTGTATGTTTGGTCGTTGGTTGTGTTTGTCGGATTTCTAGTATTGGTTTGCCTAGACTAGTAGTGTGTGTCAGTGTCTTGGCACACCCTGTTCTTTTTTGTTGGTGATTTATAAAATTTACCGGGGTAACCCTTTACCCAAAAAAAGCACTTATATATAGGAAGTACCAGCGACGTATCCACCATGCTTTTATCATATAACACATAGCCCCGTTACATAAGTCACTTATCAATAACCAACCAAAATGTCATGTTTAATGTCAAAATGTATATGTATAAACCATGTTCAATGTCATGTGTAACATGTATCATGTATAACCAAATGAAATGCATAGCAAGTAGCAAGTACCTACTCAAACTATGTGAGAATGTCAATGTGAAACAAATGTCATGCATGGTGAATAACTAGTAATTACTCAACCCCATAGGAAAATGTACAAAACAAGGTTTTTGAATCAACCCCATAGCCTAAGTTTAGTAACATTTCAGTTGCACTTTTGTGCTTATTTTCTTTTATAAAATTTACCGGGGTAACCCTTTACCCAAAAAAAAAAAAAAATAAAATAAACCTAAGTTTAAATCAAATGTTATGCTTTGCAGAAAACAATGCTTTATGATTACAAACATTTATGCAGTAATGTTAATCGCATACATTCAAGCCTTGCGACTGTGGCGACAAACCTTTAAACAAATTAAAGGTTTATCTAAGTTATGTATATCGGATTCTGTCATTCCCAACTTCGAAACAAACCTAGGAAGTCGGAAACGGGATTTGTCAAGTCCTATGGTACCATTACATACTACCGAGCGGCGTAGCTATTGTTAATGAATGTATTATTGTCCCGATTAAACATACCAAATGTCATAACCAATGTAAGCATGCTATGAAAACCATGTACTAGGTATGCTAAGTAAATATGCCTAGTAGAAATGTTCATGTAAAACAATGTGCTAGCATGCTCAGTAAACATACATAGCAGAAATGTCATGTAAAACAATGTGTACATATGCTAAGTAAACATATGTAACAAATGTGAAATAAATCAATGTGCTAGCATGCTTAACATACATAGCAAAACATAATTGAAAGCATGTACTAGATATGTACTAGGTGAAACTAGCATGTTTAAGTCATAAAAGCATGAAATGCACGAAAGTAACACGTATGTACATGTGTATCACCCCAAAGTATTTGAAAACGGTAAAAGAGAGGAACTATGTACTCACTTGGGATTGCCTAATAGTCTTGAGAATAAGACCAAAAAAGGCTTTAAGGATCACGAATCAACCGACACCTAGTATAGGTAACTATGTTAATAATCGGATCTTAAATCGGGAGATAGGATAGAATGAGGTTCTATAAATCAAATGAGTATTTGAACTCACATGGTATGATTTAATAGAGCTAACATTCTGATTTGAAAGTCTACCTATGTGCTTTTGACCCGTTTCGACCCATTATGGTAGTATAAGCCACTATAATGCGTCGTTTGCGTAAGACTATGTTCGGATGGTTAACTATGAGCTATGTCAAGTCTTACATGCCCAATTATCCCTAAACATGTTACTAAATCAGATTATATGTCAAAAATATGTTCACTTAGGTAAAATACGGATTTATGCTTCAAAAGGGCGTTTTGGTCATTTCCTATGGGCATACAAGCTACTTAACAAATAACTAACCAATCCTATATGATCATAAGTTATAACCTCAGAGGTTATTCCCTATGCAACTATGATCACTAATCAAGCTTGGTCGGATCCTAACGATCGACCAAACGGGTCAGGTTCGAAAGTGTAAGCGGTTGTTTAGACCGCTTAACTTGCGACCCTAAACAAGCACTAAAGTAATAGTGACGAGTTAAACATGTCAAAACATGTTTAACCTACTTAGAAAACTGATATGGTATCAAAACAAAGTGTTTTTGATACCTAAAAGTAGTTCCGTGGCAAAATGCGTGCTAAAACGCATTTTGACCGAAACTTTGACTCGTCACTACACCTAGTTAACTTGGTAATCAGTAGGTATAATCGCTAAGGATTATAACCATCGTGATTACAATCACGTTACAAAGTTCAAACGAACTTTGCGTTGACCATTGACTGGTCAAACTGAAAGTCAAACACCGTTTGACTTTTTAAGCTAGAAAGCAATAAAAGAATGAAGGAATGCTTACAAAAGGTCCTTGCTTGAACTTGATCTTATAAATTCTCCGGTATGAAGTTATAAAACCCCAACTTAGAGAATTTTAGATCAAGTGTGAAGAAACAAATGAAATGGCCAAGCTATTTATACTTGTAGCAAACTCACAAGATCAAGACACTTGTTTGTGTAACTTCCAAGCAATAATCATGGCCATACAAGTGTTACAAGCAGGTTCAAAGCCTTGGAGAGGTGTTAACTTGGTTAACACACCAAGAAATTTGCATAACTGCCCCTAAAGTTCAAACAGTTTGCTAAAAATGATTTTTGGTTGCTGGGGGTTTTTAGGCGGCCCGCGTAAGCTGAGGACCAGGCTTACGCGGCCGGTATGGTCCCTGCAGGTCAGCAAACTTTCAGAATTTACAGCTTTGATCCCTGCATGTGTTTGAGTCCATTTTTGGCACTTTTAACGCCCGTTAAGCCATTTTCAAGGCTCTACAAGGTCATTAAAGTTTAGAGGACTCAAAATATGCTCGGAGAACTCTCGGATGTCGGCTCATTTGGTCATACGGTCGCGTTATTTGTTAAATTACGACGAAACTCAAACGGACGCGAAAATGAACCATATTAAGCGACAAGCGGTATTTTTGCATGCCGATCACTAAAATAAAAATATTTTAGTGTGTACAAAAATTTTGGATGTCCAGATGTGGTCAGAATGTAAGATATGCCCAAAAATGCAAACTTACGCCGTTTTTGACACTTTTAGCCCCCGTAAGATCATATAAGCATGTTTTCGCACACTGAACCTATCAAAGCTTATTTCTAAGCTATGTTTAGGTTATATATGGTATGTTTAACTTATGATTATGTTCTGGACTGTACGTTGCCTTACGAAATGGCAGACCTATGCAGTTTGACGCAAATAGTCCCTGAGAGCGAATAAACTTGTTTTTGCCATACCAAACCCTTTAAAACTTATTTCTAAGTTATGTAAAGGTTATTTAAGGTATGTTAAGCTTATGTTGCTGTTCCGGAGTGTTTTTCATGTTAAACAGATTGCGTTTACGCATCAGTTTGCGTGTAACTTTCCAGAAAGCGATATAGAGTTTAAAATCAATCAAAAATCAAAACGTGCATAATGTCAACATAAATAAAAATTATTGGGGTCAAAACACATTGTTTTATTAATATTGAATTGTCCAGAGTTTGTACAATGATTACACAAGCACATATGTCACATTATTTGTTCCTGTTTTGTTTCTAATTCCAATGTAATGTAATACATTTATTCAATAAAACGAAACTGTTTAATCCATGGTTGTGAAACAATGATTCTGTTACAACACTCCCCGACGTTTCCGCCACGTTTTGTTGTTTTACGTGGTCGGGGTGTGACAGAAAAGTTGGTATCAGAGCCAATGGTTATAGGGAATTAGGTTATTAGTAATGCTTTGACCTAGACTATAACCTTCCTAGGACCCTAACGCGAGTTTACTTGCATTTAGTCATAAAACAATACCGTTGCCTATCTTTAGGCAGCAACCACAATATTTTTTTTTGGGTAAAGGGTTACCCCAGTGATTCTATATATTCACAAAACAAACAAACCAAGTAGTGTAGAATGCCTACACTAGTTCAATCATGAGACATGCCCCATGAAAGTAGAAACAAAACCAACCAAAAACATCCAAAGAAAAACAAATCGACAACTAGACTAGCCTCTAGACAAAAGCAACCAGACACAAACTAATCAGCCGCCATCGTCATTCACTTGATCCCCATGAATCTCCCACTCTTCAAGAAGTCTCCGCACACTTGTAGTGTTCTTTAATCTAGCTCCCATCAGCTTGTATCTGACCGTGTTTAAAATAATTTCACTAAGTTTCTCCGGAGGTCTCAACTGATTTTTGAAAATTCTAGCATTTCTTTCCTTCCAAATAAAGTACACAGCAGCCGCAACCAGAATTTTAGCAACATAAGTCATAGCCGATTTAGACCTAGCACGAACCAGCAACCAATCCACTATATCAGTCCATTTCTGACTAACATCACCCATATTCACCTTGTTTCGAATTAGATGCCAAACTTGATATGAATAATTGCATTCAAAAAATAAATGCGGATGTGAGTCGAAATTCTGATAACACAACATGCAACACATCATATTCATGTTCTTCCTCCGCGAGATATCCCACTTTAGAATTTTATCTTGAGTTAACAACTTACTTTTAAGGACCAGCCACATCATAAAAGCATGTCGAGGAATACAATGCGAAAACCAAACAATATTACACCAATTAACTTCCGGGGCCGTGTACCGAACCGACTGCCACACACATGAAGAGGAAAACTCCCTTGTATCACTACCATCTTTCCATACCAATTTGTCATGCTTTGTTGGATTTAAATGTACTTGGTCTAACTGAATAAGAACTGGAAAAAGATCTCTCCAAGCCACAGGCCAAGACCAAGAACCCTGCGAATAGATGTTAGCCACAGAATCATCCAGTTTAAAATTTGCATCTGTAATGGTTCTAGGCGAAATAAAATCACCAAGAGGCCCTATATCACACCAATAATCGAACCAAGCAGATGTATGAACTCCATTACCTAAAACCGATCATATATGTTTCCTGATAAGAGGCCGTAATTGCACTAATTTTCTCCAAGACCAGCTGCAATTAGCTTGGGTTTTACACACCCAAAAACTCTTGCCTTTTAACCGGTAACTGTGCACCCAATCCACCCATAAAGAATCCCGTTTAGTCACGATACTCCAAATATGAGAAGACATAAGAGCCTTATTCATATCCCCAATTCGTCTAATTCCCAACCCTCCTTCATACTTCGGAGTACAAACGGTCTTCCAAGAAACTTTAGATTTACCTTTAGAATACACACTCTCTTGAGACCAAAGGAAATTTCGCATACAAGCTTCAAGCTCAAGAACAATACGGGTCGGCAACATAAAAACAGAAGACCAATAGATGTGCATAGCTGAGAGAACTGAAGTAATAAGCTGTAATCTACCAGCAAACGAAAGTAACTTGTTCCTCCAATGCGTTATACGTTTTTGTAACCGATCCACGAGCACTCGACAGTCACTATAACCGAGTCTGGAAGAGATCAGGGGCACACCCAGATACTTAACAGGCAACGTTCCTTCCACAAACGGCATGAACTCCAAAATATCCTCTTTAACATGGCCATTGACATTGCAAAAGAATATCGTACTTTTCTGATTATTCGGCACTAACCCCGACATCTGCGTGAACTTAGATAGAGATGTCATAATACACCTAGCCGAATTAACTTCTCCTCTAGCAAAAAGGAACAAATCATCCGCAAAACAAAGATTGACAATCTGCTGTTTTTCGCATTTATTATGAAATTTAAAGGAAGAGTCAATACGAACCGCATTCTGCAGGATGGCCGTCAAAACCTCCATAACTAAGGTAAAAAGATACGGGGATATTGGATCCCCTTGCCTTAGACCTCGTTTGCCTTTAAAGAACCCATGAACCGAACCATTGACACACATAGAGAAGGAGGTAGTCGAGACACATACCATGATCCACTCAATCATCTTTTCTTTGAACCCAAACCCAAGCAGAGCACTTTTTAGAAATCTCCAGTCAACCGTGTCATAAGCTTTCTGGATATCCACTTTAAAAGCACACCTTGGAGGACCCTTCTGTCTATGATAATTATGCATTAATTCTTGAGTCAACAAAATATTATCAGAAATTCTCCTACCAGGAACAAAAGCCGATTGATTAATACTAACGATATCATTCAGAGCACCTTTAATTCTATCCGCCAGGATTTTACTGATACATTTGTATAAGACATTACAGCAAGCAATCGGCCGATAGTCACTGACTGCCGAAGGGGTTGGAATTTTCGGAATAAGCACTATATTAGTGTGATTCAATTCACGAAGAAGGTTTCCTGTCTCAAAAAAATCAATGATAGCACAAGTAATATCATTACCAACAATATGCCAGGCACTCTTGAAAAAAGCCGCTGTATAACCATCAGGGCCCGGAGCTTTATCAATACCAATAGAAAACATCGCCTTTTTCACTTCTTCCGCTGAGACTTGGCGAATCATATGATCAGCAACCTGAGGAGACAGAACTTTAGAGAATAAATCCGGAGCTGGAGAAAGAGAAACATCACCTTGAGTACCGAAAAATTTCTCATAACGCTTGACAAACGGTTGGAAAAGCGTATCACCCTCATAGAAGTTCCCTTCCGAATCTTTAATTACCTCTATTCGGCTACAATGATTTCTAACTTTCAGAGATGAGTGAAAGAAAGCAGAATTCATATCCCCCGCACTTAACCAATCAACTTTAGACTTTTGTTTCAGAAAACGTTCTTCGTCTAACGTTGCTTCTTGAAGGTCACGACTTATCAAACACTTGGCCGCCCGAAGATCCGCATTAGAAGGATCACGATCAATCTTTTGCTGTATTACATCTAGATCCGATCGCAGATTTTCAACTTTTTTATGAAGATTACCTTGTTTGAATAATAAAGACCGCAACGGGTGTTTAAGTAAACGAAGCTTTTTAACCACTCTAAACTGATGAACACCATTAACGTTAGTACTCCAATTGCTATTAACAATCTCTAAAAACTCAGGTTTATACACCAGGAAATTAGCAAACTTGAAAGACCTCGGCTTCAGTCTACTAGAATCCGGGAATGAGAGAATACAAGGACAGTGATCCGATAGTCTATACGGTTTAAATATGGCCACAGAATTCGGAAATTCAGCTATAAATTCCGTATTTCCCATCACTCGGTCAAGTTTTTTCAGCAAACCTACCCCATTCTTTGGCTTTTGGCTCCATGTAAATTGCATCCCTATACGGTTTATATCAACAACTTCAATATTATCCACGCACTCTTGAAAGTCTCGCATACCAGCAGAAATCAATGAAGTTCCCATCGAGTTATCCTCAATGTTAAGAGCTGTATTAAAATCGCCCATAATGCACCAAGGTTTATCCTTAACAAGGGCTTTATGCATTAAAAGATTACTCCATAACTCTTTCCGGGTCATATAATAATTAGCAGCATAAACAACTGAACAAAACATCATTCTTTTATCCAATTTGAAAACAAGCTGAAAATGCATAACCTGATTAGTTTGCGCCAAGATCATGACATCAAAAATGCCGGATTCCAACCAATTATAATTCTAGTGCCTTTATTACAGCAACCTCCATTCGAAGTCCATTCCCAAGATCTAAAGACTGACTTGCAAACTTTACCCAAATTACCAACGTCGACATGAGACTCTAAAATAGCACATAAACTGAGATTAAACTCTTTAACTGCTTGCCGAACCTCCTTTTGTTTAAGAGGGCGGTTCAACCCCCATATATTCCAAGCCGCAATGCTAACCATGGGTAACTATCGGAGAAGGAGTGCTTGCCCCTTTACTTTTAACATTAAGAGTACCTTCCGTCAAAAACCCATCCATTTCGTTTTCCACCTCTATAACCTCTTCTTCATCAGACTCATCATTATTCAGCCCCGATGTCTTGTTACTAGTGCCCGCCTCGTCTTCCACTTCATTAAGAACATCAAAGGGGTTATTCGATCTTACATTCATAACACCCGAATCCTTATTGGCGTCGCCTTTTGGTTTAGAACCAACAGGACGATATTCAAATTTAGACTTTTGCTTATTAACAGGAATACCAACTTTCTTAGCAGCTTTCTTACCATACACTCCTATGTATCCGTCTTGATCCACAACAGGCATCTTCTTTACAGGATGATTCTTTTGAACATTCCGATTGTGATTCTCATACACAGGTTTAGTTGGTTTCTTCGGTTGTTTCGGGCAACTATCAGTGGAGTGACCGAAAACACAGCAGTTAGCACACCAATGCGGACTCCATTCATACTCAACATACATAGTTTCTTTAATGAAACCCTCCCCTTCCGGTTCAGGAATTGCCATTGTAATCTCCTCTCAAAACTCCTTCTCAGCCGAGACCTCAATCAATGCTCTAGCATAGCTACTTCTACCCCAAGCGTCGATACACATAGACGTAGTAAAAGAATCCAGCATTTTTGGTTACCCAATAGTAGTTGCAATCAAGCTAAGACCATCCTCCGTATAAGCCGCTAACGGAACTTCATGAATTTTGACCCACACTTGAACCTTCTTAGCCTCCTTCTTTTCTAACTTAGTTGTTGGAGTCCAGACATCCAGAAATAATGGCTGTGATCTAATAATCCAAGGCCCGTCCTTCAAGACATTCGACAATCCAACTTCATCATTAAATTTAAAGAAGAAAAACCCATTCGCGTTCATCATAGTTTTTAATAAGCCATACTTCTTCCAATTCGTTTGAACAAAATAATCAACTACAGGGAAAGCAATCCGATCTCCTAAAAAATACCCATAGAGAGTATTAGCCAGCTTATCTTGCACTGATCGAACAGATTCCCTCGGCAAAACAACATCACAGCCATCTTGTATTGCGGAACTAGCAAGTGATCGAAAGTTTACTTTCTTCAATCCATTAGCAGCTACTGTATCTGCATATGACATCGGTTTGGAAGTAGTGCCCTTACTCGGCTGATTTTCAGAATTATCCCTACCCTCATAATTTAAACTCGCAGCCTCATATTCCGGTGACTGAACCGGAAAGTTAACATCCTCATTCAAAACAGGTTCAACCGGAACAGTAATTTTAGACAACTCATCAATGACGTTGAACTTACCGTGTTCACTAGCAGCCGAAGACACAACCCCTCTCCTCGGCATCAGCGTTTTACCTTCAATATCAACAACCCGAGACGCTAAACCCTGGATTCTTGTAGGAGGCTTTCCACGATCAAAAAACATGCTTTCCCCAGGTTTTATACGAACATTCAGATTGTTATTGACAACTCCCTCCATCAGCAAGAAAAGCAAATCACCATGCAAAGAAAACCAAACGAAAACCAGAGAAACCAAAAGCCGAGAAACAGAAACCCTAATCCTTTAAACCCTAGAATCAGATCTCAACCCTTAATCGATTAACCTAGAGTATCAATCTAGCTAAATTAGTCTCAGCTAACCGCAATCAATAACAACCAGGCTAATAAATCAGAGAATCGATTAAGATTACTAAGGCAGCGATTGAATAAAACAAGAAAAACCCTAGTTTTGGATCGATCACCAATGCTAACAAGTTCGTTATAGGGTTTTGAGGAACAAAACTCTAATCACAGACTGTTATGCATAAGATTACGAAGAAAAACTGAAGGATTCATGGTGAAGAACAGAAAATCGCCTAAAGGAGAGAGAGTTTAGGGTTTAGGAAGCAACCACAATAAGAACATAAATTTCGAATCCGCCTTGAAAACCAATCATCTGTTCTAGGATGATTGATTACTAGGTTTTGAACCCTCTAAGTTTTCAAAATCTCGTTAAAGTTTGGTCTAAATAATGTGAACACGTGCAAACTGGAAGGGTGGGTGCCTGTACCCTGGGTCTTCTGTCTAAGGCTAGAGTGTTCGTACAAATCCGCAGTATCGGACCAGTCACTCTTACCTGGGAACTCTTGGGGTGAGTGTCCACTTATAGGCGAGCATCTCTTCACGATACATTATATTAACCCATTTACTTTGATTAGTCACCGTCTCATTTGTTTGCCTTTGGTAACAAACAAATGGTTACAATCTTCATGCGTTGTCATTTTCTTTTGACTATCTTTCACTTGTTTCCTCCTATGCCTTCCATTATCTTCAAGATGACTCTTCATCGCAACAACACTCAAATGTCCGAACCAGGTGCTGCAATTACCCAGCGAATAGGCATCGTACTCCAGAGGACCTTTGATTTAGCTATTACCATGACTCGCGTCAGGGATGAAGCCGTAAAAGGGAACTGCTCCTTTGTGCAATCAATGCCACCGTCATCATCCGAATCAAATACCCTGTTTCAAATGTACCCACGGTGGACGATGGGGACATTTGGTTAACATGTGCCGCTTTGCAATCCAAAGCAAAGCTGTTACAAATCCTGCTGCTGCTCAACCTTCAAATTCTGCTTCATATGTCGCCTTGGCATATCTAGCGCCTCAACCTCATGAACTTTCTACCTTGTGTATCGACTTAAGCACGCCTAGTGCGAGGTGTCGAAACACCTCTCGTTACACAAATTCCGAAATCCATATAGGATCTTTCTATCCTCATAATTAGATCCTTGTGGATGGGTAACGTTCATTGGAGCCCTTAATTGAATTCTTTGTATGATTCAATACGTACATTACGATTCAATAAGGACAAAGCCGAATTCCTATTAAGATTTTCCTATCTTCATAGATAGATTCTTGAAAATGATTAAAGTGCCAAATGAAATCCACGGATTGGATTCCTTGTGTGCTTTAAATATCCGTGTCCAAAGATAACAAATTAAAGGTCCAGTTAAACAATTGTGCGATTATGTGCTTATGTGTTTCCTTTCATGTTTTTGTGTGATCCAAATTTTTGTTATCCAAATCCTCGTAGAATCTTCCTTATCTTCGTATAAGGGATTCATAGTAGGATATCCAAAGGTACTACCTTAAATCCTTATTGGGCTTCTACGTTATAGTTAAGACCCTTGGATTATAAAGTACTACTCCATAATTAGACCCCTTGAGTGGTCTAGTTAAACAGATTGATCCAAAAATCTTGTTAGGAATATCATGTGATAATATAGCTGAAAAGACTCCTTGGTGGTCTACTTAAAGAGATCATTTGTCGATCTAATTAAAAGGACCCTATGGTAGTCTAGTCACACTCATCACAGGTTTGATTTTTCTTCCCCTTCACATTACAAAACAAACTGTGCGGACTGTGCAAGGAATTACGTAATTACGGATGCATACATAATTATGGAATTCAGTGCACAGAAACCACAGCAAGTTTTGTCATGTGTCTAGAGTTGACTCAATTCATTTCCATTTCTGAAGAATACCCATTGAGGAAAATGACTCATTCCGTTCATTTTCGTTTCTGAAGAATATCCATCGAGGGAAATGAATATCCTTGATTCTACCTTCATTTCCATTTCCGAAGAATACCCATTGAGGAAAATGACTTATTCCGTTCATTTTTGTTTCTGAAGAATATCCATCGAGGGAAATGAATATCCTTGATTCTTCCTTCATTTCCATTTCCGAAGAATACCCATTGAGGAAAATGGCTCATTTCGTTCATTTTCGTTTCTGAAGAACATCCATCGAGGGAAATGAATATCCTTGATTCTTCCTTCATTTCCGTTTCTGAAGAATACCCATTGAGGAAAATGACTCATTCCGTTCATTTTTGTTTCTGAAGAATATCCATCGAGGGAAATGAATATCCTTGATTCTTCCTTCATTTCCATTTCTGAAGAATACCCATTGAGGAAAATGACTCATTCCGTTCATTTTCGTTTCTGAAGAATATCCATCGAGAGAAATGAATATCCTTGATTCTTCATTCATTTCCATTTCTGAAGAATACCCATTGAGGAAAATGACTCACTCCGTTCATTTTCGTTTCTGAAGAATATCCATCGAGGGAAATGAATTGTTGGACTTTGTATGCCCAAGACACATATTAAATTGATGTGGCTAGTACGTTATGATCCAAGTCGGGTCATACCCAATAACAAGCTAGACAAACACCTATAATATTTATTTATGATATGATCAAACAAATAAATATTAACACTTAGAATATTTAGAAATTGGTTTTCTAAAAAATTGCACTTGAGAAACTAATAAATTATATGGATAATTTATTTTGAGATAATATTTTATTTTGTTATTTAATGGGTTAAATAACATAATAAAAAATTTACATGTTATAATTTTATAAAAGTTATAAAATTATATAAGACTTAAAATGTTTATAAAAGAATTTTGAATTTTTTTATAAAAACTACAAGTGGGTGCCCCCACCATGCTCCTCCCAAGACCAATTTTGGTCCAATGACAATCCATGCAATTGTCATAAGTTAGAAGCCTTTTGATTGGGTCTTGAGGGTGGTGATGTCTCTCACATTCTTTTAATTATTTCATTTGGACGAAAGAAAATTGTAAGAGATGAACATACTTTTCTCTCATATAATTCAAGTGTAAGAACTCCAAATATCCTCTCAAGAATTTTCGGCCAAGATTAGGTTGTCAATAGGGATTTTCAAGTGAGTTTTCAAGTGTACAAATCCTAGCAACATAAGGTGTTCGTTGGAAGCTTGGGGTATGCAAGCTTGAGGTCTTTTCCTTTGAAGATTTCATTCAAGAATATCATCTTCTTCATATCACCTTGCTCTTGGAATGGTAGTATTCTAAAACACCCTATGGTTGTATTTTGATAGCATGCATGTCATATATGGATCTGATTATTGGGTTTTACATATAAAATGAGTTTTATATCTTGAATAGTAACATGTTTTAAATACTTTTTCCGCTGCGTTTTTATTTTATATGGTTAAAATAACTTTGATAAACATGTGAAAAACTCGACAATGGCATCTAGAGCCGCTTATATGAGTGCATGCTTCATCGGATTTAAAATTTTCGGGTTTTCGGGTTTGGAGAAACCCTATGGCCGAAATTTTATCCATGGTTCTCCTTTTGTTTTTTCAAGATTTATTTCATACATGCATAAAGGAATCTTGAAAAAATTTATATCATATGGATGATTGTTTTTTGTTTGGATAAAAACCCACTTTTTTTGGTTTTTCATTCTTGGCCGAAAAATGTAGGTTGTAAAAAGGAAACCATTTTGCTCTTGAATTTTATATATATTTGGATATATATATTTTGGTGTTCATAACCTAGCCATGACCTTGTGTGAATATGTTGAATGACTGTGTTTGTGATTTGTATTTAATTATTTCAAAGGGTTGTAATAATTATTATTTTTGTTCTTCCATTTGTAAAAATATATAATTTATTTATTTTCATTTGATATGTAAATAAATAGATTAGGTGCATATTATTTTACTAGAAAAATGTATTAGGATACCTTTTGTAAAAGAAGATGCACATAAAAATGCGGTTTTGGTTTTTGCCAATTTCGATCATAAAGGACTTCATAGTTCTTTATGAAAACGAGATTTTAGCCTGATAACCAAAACACATTTTTGAAGTCCAAAGGAGTTTGGAGCTGAATATAAAAGACATTTGGAAGCACAAAGAATGTGAAGAAATCACAACACAAGAAGAAGACTTGAAGCATTTGGATGCGGGATCAAGTGGGAGTTCAACGACACATTATTCGTGTCTATATTCACCCTTTAGAAAGGACCTTTTGACACACTTGTTTCGGCTAACAAGTGTGGTCAAAATAGTTGGCTATGGTTATGCACCTATTGATATGTGTGTTGTGCTTGTGTGGTTGTTTATTTTATTGTTTGATGATATGTGGATATGCATGCTTAACAATTAATAATCAACAACAAGCTTAAAATTGGTTCTTTAAAAATCATTAAAGAGGTTAATAAAAGGTTATTAAAAATTAATGATTTTATAATAAAATGGGTTTTACTAAAAGAACCTTGAAAATTGGTTTTCACAAAAGTACCAAGGATTTGAATGCATGCAAATGTATGGTACATAAAGTTTTCTAAACTAGAATTTTGAAAAACTCAAAATCCCTTTTATAAAACAAGTCAAACACCATCCTTTTATACAACACTCGAATTACTTGGGAACTCTTTGTGGGATAAAGGTCACCTAACCACATTTGAGGGAACTTGTATATTTGAGGTGAGGTTACCATGTTTGTGGGATAAAGGTCACCAAACCACTTATATGTGTAAACTCACATGTGTGTATAAGTTGGACGACTTGATTTGGAAACCATGAACTTAGGGTCACCGAAGCATGGGGAACAAAGGTGTTGATGGGATTAAACATGCCAACTAAACATAAAGATGTTTAACCGATCCCATATGGCTAGAAGTTGCAAAGGGTTGCAATCGTCAAACGTTGACTACCTTGTTAATTTAAATGATGGGATAAAGGTCACCTAACCAATATTTAAATGTAACGTTGGATTCTAGATTTTAATTATTAATTGTCTGTGAGACATAAAAGGGTATTAATGATTAAAATTTTAATAATATCGAAAATACTAAAATTGAACCTTGTAAAATTTTGTAGATGGCCGCTAACAATATTACCCAAACCGTCCGTAACCTATCACTAAAAACAATCCTTGAAAAGGATCCTTTCAATTATAACACTTCATGGATTAATATCGAAACTTAAGTGTGACAACTGTATTCTGTAATCGATGTACGATGTAAAACAATGATGATTATTAATAAAATAATGTGCTTTGGTGTTATTATATGTGTTTTGGTGTTTCTATGTGTGTATTTGTGTTTGGTGATTTTTCAATTCGATTCCGATTGCAAGCTTTAAATCGCGTTCTGGAAGGTTATACGCAAACTGGTTCGTAAACGCAGTCAGTATAACGCGACAAACACTCCGGAATAGTGACATTGGCTTAACATACCTTAAATAACCCCCACATAACTTAGAAAAAAGTTTTGAATGGTTTGGTGTGTTGAAATCAAGTTTGTTCGATCGCAGGGACTATTTCTGTCAAACTGTGAAACTATATCGATTTGTATAGTAACGAATATTCCGGAACTTGATCATAAGTTAAACATACCCTAAATAACCTTTACATAGCTTAGAAATAGGCTTTGAGGGGTTCGGTATGCTAAAATAAACTTTATTGATCAATAGGGACTAAAAGCGTCAAAAAGTGCACAAGTTTGCATTTTCACGCATATCTTACGTTCTGAATATGTCCGGACATACAAAAATTTATGTAAGCATTAAAATATTTTATTTTAGAGTTTGGCATGATAAAATTCCATTCGTCACTTAATTTGGATCGTTTTTGCGTTCGTTATGACTTTCGTCGTAATTAAGCGAATAACGCAACCGTACGACCAAACGAACCGACATCCAAGATACTTTTGAGCATGTTTTGAGTTCCCTATACTTTAGTTTTATTTTAGAGCCTTGAAATGGGGTTAACGGGGCTTAAAAATGCAAAAAAAAAATCAAGTTTTACAAGTGCAGGGACCATTTTTGAAATTTCTGACCAGATTCAATGAACCTAGTCCATTTTGAAGTGTTGTGGTTTTAACCCATGGTTTTGCAAAACCATGGGCTGGTATTCAATGAACCTAGTCCATTATTAGGAGCTTCCATGGTTTTAGAAAACCATGGGCACACATGTAAGGTCCAGATCAAAGCTCAGTTTTCGAGGAACGATCCTAACAGTTCTAGAATTCCTATAAATACCCACCTTCTGTTTGGTTTCTCACATGTTTATCAAAGTATTTTATCCATATAAAATAAAAACGCAGCGGAAATAATTATTTAAAACATGTTACTTACAAGATATAAAACTCATTTTATATGTAAAACCCAATCCCGGATCCATATACGAACATGCATGCTATCAAAATAAAACACAACCATAGAGTGTTTAGAATACTACCTTCCAAGGAGTAAAGGACATGAAGATGATGATGCTTCTTGAACGGTTGCCTTCAAGTGTAGAAGACCTCAAGCTTGTATACCCCAAGCCTTCCAACAAACACCTTAGTTTTTAGCTAGGATTTTACACTTATGAACTCACTAGAAAAATCCCTCTTGGAACCAACTCTTGGCCGAAAATTATCAAGGGAAGTTATGGAGTTCTTGCACTTGATATATCAACTTGAAAGACCCTTCTTGGTCAACCACACCATGGCCGAAAATTAGAGATAGTATTACAAGTTCTTCACTTGAAATGATCTCCTCATTTGGCTCTTACCTTGGCCGATTTTTAGAGAGAGTTCTCTAAGTCTTTCAAGTTCATTTAAGTCTTGCTCCTTCTTGTATTTGACATCTTGGTATTTATAGAACCATGAGAGAGAATTGCCACCCATCTTGACCAATCATGTGGCCTCTTACACATGCATTTGCATGTAATGCTATTGGACAAAATTGCTTGGGAAGACCATCCAATCAAGATGCATGCAACTATGACAACATACATGGAACCTTATTGGACAAGAATTTTTTGGGAAGACCCCATGGGGGGGGGGGGGTGGCGGCTTAGATTTTTTATAAAAAAAATCAAATTTCTTTTATAAAATTAATTTAAGTCTTGTATATATTTTATACCTTTTATAAAATATAACATCATATGTTCACAAGACTTTATACAACTTTTATTAAGTTATTTAACCCATTAAATAACAAAATAAAATATTCTCTCAAAATAAATTATCCATATATTTTATTGGTTTGTCAAGTGCAATTATTTAGAAAACCAGTTTCTAAATATTATAAGTGTTAATATTTATTTGTTTGATCATATCACAAATAAATAATATAAGTGTTTATCTAGCTTATATTTGGGTATGACTCGACTTGGATCATAACGTACTAGCCACATCAATTTAATATGTGTCTTGGGCATACAGAGTCCAACAATCTCCCACTTGCACAAGATACATAGAAGATTGATGCAAGCAGTAAATGACGCCTAACTACGGTTTACTACCCCCAATACGTATGACTATATTTGCCATCCAATAACATCATCCCCTTCAAGTCCCTTACTTGAACATGATTTAGGTGAATCTATCATTTATCCTTTCGTTACAGATGTCATGTTAAATCCAGAGACATAGAGTGATCACTCTCTGTTGATTTAACTTTAACAGGCCTTAGACATCTTACTCTCAACAAATAAGAGGAACAAATCCCATCTTGACTACATACGTTGTCACACCCCGACCACGTATAACATACAAAACGTGGCGGAAAACGTCGGAGAGTGTTGTAACAGAATTAATTGTTTCATAACCATGGCATACAAAGTTGTATTTTATTTATCAACATAAGAGTTAGATTGTTTAAAACAGGAATCAAAGAGTTTATAACATAATTAAACCAAGTCTATCTTCATTTTAAGTCTCTAAGGCACAGGTCCGCCCTAGTGTCATGATCATCATCCTACGCAAAAGCTCCTGAAAACACATGTGAAAATAGGTACGTCAGCATAAAAATGCCTGTGAGATACATAGGTTTTGTGAAAATAGGATTCATGACTTAAGTTTAAGAACGAGTTGTTTAGTAAAAGTCAGTCATGAACCTTGTAAATTGTTTTGTTTTGTAAATCATTTAAAAAGCGATATGATCAAATGATATGTATAAATAAAAGAATAATGCATGGTTAAATGTATAACCAAGTAAAATGAGTTGTATAAAGTAAATTGTTTGTAAACCAAAGTCTTGTGAAAATCGTGTTACTTGTGTAAAATGTTTAAGTCCAAAATGAATGATTTAAATAATGCTATGATCTGTAATATAATACAAACACTTATATATAGGAAGTACCAGCGGCGTATCCACCATGCTTGTATCATATTACTCACATCTCGTTACTTAAGTCACTTAAACAAACCACCAATGTAATAAGTCTATGTTTAAACCAATTGTCAAAAGTCCTTGTATAACTCATATCAAATGTGAATAGTCCAAAAGTAGTCGAGTAATATGTAACAAATGTTATGTATTGTAAGTAAAGTATTGTCACATAATCCAAATGTAGAAATGTACAAAACAAAGTATTTTGAATATATCAAAAAGTTATGTTTTGTAAAGTAATGCATGTTACATTGATACAAACATTTATGTGGTAAGTTAACACATACATTCAAGCCTTGAGACAGTCGGACAACCCTTTTAGTCAAGGTTATCAAAAGAAATGTTTTCGGATTCAGTCATTCCTTACATCCAAACAAACCCGGGATGTCAGGAATGGGATTTGTCAAGTCCTATGGTACCAGTACTTACTACCGAGCAGCGTAGCTAATGTTAATGAACGTATAAAAGTCCCGTTTGTGCAAACCAAATGTTATAGCAATTGTATACATGTCATATGAAAACAATGTACTAAGTATGCTAAGTTAACATACAAAGCAGAAAAAGTCATGTAAATCAATGTGCTAGCATGCTATCAATCAACATACATAGCATAAATGTAATGTAAAACAATGCACTAAGTATGCTAAGTTAACATACAAAGCAGAAAATTCATGTAAATCAATGTGCTAGCATGCTATCAGTCAACATACATAGCAGAAATGTAATGTAAAACAATGCACTAAGTATGCATACAATGGACATACATAGCATGAAATGTAATGTAAAACAATGTACTAAGTACGCACACAATGGGCATACATAGCATGAAATGTAATGTAAAACAATGTACTAAGTACGCACACAATGGGCATACATAGCATAATCACAATGAAATCATGTACTATAAATGTACTAGTGAACATAGCAAGTATATGATGTGAAAACAGGAAAGCATGAAAGTAACAAGTAGGCACATGTGTTTCACCCCAAAACAGTTTGGAAAACAGTAAAAGAGGGGTCTATGTACTCACTTGAGATTGCTCAGAAGTCCTAAGATAACCACCAAGCAAAGCTAGAGATCACGGAATCAAACGACACCTAATATAGGTAACTATGTTAATAAACCGGACCTAAATCGGAGGATCGGATAGAATGAGGGTTCGTAAACCAAATGAGTATGGAGACTCGTCTCATATGGTTTAACAAAGCCTACATACTAAATGAAACCTAACATAAGTGCTTATGACCCAATACGACCCGTTTAGGTAGCTTATGCTATTTTAACGCGTTGTTTGCGTGAAACGCGTTCGCCTAACTAGTCCTATGACAAGTATTATATGCCTAAAATGTTTAATTATGTAACATAATCAGTTAAGTGACGAAAGTTTAGGTTACATATGCTTAATTACCAATTACACATGAAAAGGGTATTTTGGTAATTTACCTAAGGCATATAAACTACCTATCATACAACTACTTAACAAAGCAACCATAAGGTATAACCTCGGAAGGTTATTCCCTATATACTATGGTCACCTAAAGTATTTGGTCGGATCCTAATGATCGACCAAAAGGGTCGGTTTAAAGGTATAAGCGATTTATTAGATCGCTTACCCTTACGACCCTAGACAACGTGGTAATCAGTAGGCATAGTCCCAAGGGACTATAACCATCGTGATTACAATCACGTTACGAAGTTCAAACGAACTTCACATTGACTATAAGCTGGTCAATGCAGAAAGTCAAACAAAGTTTGACTTTCGGACTCGAAAAGCAATAAAAGAACGAAGGAACACTTACAAAGGGTCCCCGAATGCTAATTTCGATCCAAGTAGCTCAGGTATGAAACAATGGTTCCAACTTAGAGCTTCTCAAATCAAAATTCTTGTGGGTTTTGCAATGGCATGGGGGGGGGGTATTTATAGTTTTCGTAGAGCCGTTAAGATCGTTCCTCGTTAACCGTGCTTCAATCTCAACCCTCCACCTCAAAACCCTGGTTTTTGAAAACCATTAGAGCCCAAGGTATTGCCCCAAAACCATGTGCAAGGTGGAATGGACCAGATTCAAAGTTTCTGCAAGTTTCTGCTGTCTGGGGACTGCTTGCGCACCGTAACACAAAACATGTTGAGGTGCGCAAGGACCTGCAGACCAGAAACTTTGATTTTTGGCAGATTTGGTCCCTGTTGTGTAATAAGGCCATTTCCGACATGTTTAAGGCCCGTTAATCCCATTTTAAAGCTCTAAAATGAAGTTAAAGTATAGGGAACTTAAAATGTGCTCAAAAATATCTCGGATGTCGGTTCGTTTGGCCGTACAATCGCGATGTTCGCTTAATTACGACGGAATGCGCATAAGCGCGAAAAACGATCCAAATGACGCGACGAATGGATTTTTCTTATGCCAAACACTAAAATAAAATGTTTTAGTGCTTACATAAATTTTTGGATGTCCGGATGTATTCAGAACGTAAGTTATGCGCGAAAATGCAAACTTGTGCACTTTTTGACGCTTTTAGTCCCTGAATGACCCAAAAGTTTGTTTTAGCCCACCAAACCCCTTAAAGCCTATTTCTAAGCTATGTAAAGGATATTTATGGTATGTTTAACTTATGGTCATGTTCCAGAATGTTTGTTACAGTTCAAATTGGCATACTTTCGCAGTTTGTCAAGTTTAGTCCCTGTAGTCGAATTAACTTGTTTTTGCCATACCAAAGCCTTCAAAACTTATTTATAAGTTATGTAAAGGTTATTTAAGGTATGTTAAGTATATTTTGATGTTCCGGAGTATTTGTGGCATTAAACTGGTTACGTTTACGCACCAGTTTGCGTATAACTCTCCAGAAAGCGATATAGAGTTTGAAATTGAATAAAAGTCAAAACATGAAAAATGTAAAACACAACCAAACAAACATTGGGATCAAATAACATTGTTTTATTGATAATCAAACTGTTCACAATGATTACAAGCACATATGTTACAGTCTCCCCTACTTGTGGAAATTTCGTCCCGAAATTTATTTAGAGGAAACTCGTGAAAAAAGATGCGGATATTTCGCCTTCATTTGATCTTCGCGTTCCCAAGTAAACTCGGGTCCACGTTTAGCTTCCCAGCGAACTTTGACCAAAGGAATGCGCTTGCGTTTAAGCCACTTGACTTCACGTTCCATGATCTCCACTGGCTTCTCAACAAATTTCAGTGTTTTATCAACACGAATTTCGTCAAGTGGTATGTGGAGGTTCTCATCAGCTAAACACCTCTTGAGATTGGACACGTGAAAGGTTGGATGAACATTTCCAAGTTCAGGAGGTAACTCAAGTCTGTAGGCTACCTTACCGATTCTTTCGACGATCTTGAATGGTCCAACGTATCTAGGTGCAAGTTTTCCTTTCTTTCCAAATCTGATCACACCTTTCCAAGGTGAGACCTTAAGTAATACTCGATCACCGACTTGAAATTCCATGGGCTTGCGTTTTGGGTCCGCGTAACTCTTTTGACGGCTTCTAGCTGTTTGAAGGTTGTCACGAACTTTCTTAATCTTATCAGTTGTCTCTAAAATGAGGGCAGGTCCAGTAAGCTGAGCCTCGCCGATCTCATTCCAGCAGACTGGTGAACGACATTTTCGACCATAGAGAGCTTCGAAAGGAGCCATTTTGATGCTGGTGTGATAACTGTTGTTGTAGGAGAATTCAATTAACGGAAGATGTGAATCCCAACTACCACCAAAATCTATCACACAAGCTCTAAGCATATCCTCCGGAGTCTGGATTGTTCTTTCAGATTGACCATCCGTTTGCGGATGATAAGTTGTGCTCAGGTTAAGTTGGGTTCCCATAGCAGATTGCATGGTTCTCCAAAAATGAGAAGTGAAACGAGCATCTCTGTCAGAAATGATGTTCAAAGGAACACCATGTCGAGCTACAATTTCATCCACATAGATTTTAGCAAGTTTGTCAGCAGGAAAATCCTCACGGATTGGCAAGAAATGCGCTGACTTAGTAAGACGATCAACAACTACCCAGATGGCATCATGACCTTTCTTTATGCGCGGAAGTTTAGTAATGAGATCCATAGTAATGTTTTCCCATTTCCAAACTGGGATCTCTGGTTGCACCAATAAACCAGAAGGACGCTGATGTTCAGCCTTAACCTTAAGACAAGTAAGGCATTTTGATACATATAAGGCAATGTCTTTCTTCATACCAGGCCACCAATACTGAATACGAAGATCCTTATACATCTTATCTGAGCTAGGATGAACAGAATAACGAGACTTATGGGCTTCATCCATAAGCAAGGTGCGAAGGTTATCCTGGCTTGGGACCCACAAACGGTCCATGAAGTAATACGATCCATTGTCCTTCAGTTCCAGATCAGGTGTTATGTGATAGGGAAATTCCTTATCCATCAAACCTTGTGAAACACAAGATTGTTGAGCCTGAGAAATGCGTGCTTGGATATCGGATCGAGCTTGAATAACAGATTGAACATGAACACAATAAAGCTTAGTACATTCCTTACGACTCAATGCATCTGCTACGACATTCGCCTTACCAGGATGGTAGCAAATTTCGCAGTCATAGTCATTTAGGAGCTCGACCCAACGTCGTTGCCTCATGTTGAGTTCTTTCTGATTGAAGATATGCTGAAGACTTTTGTGGTCCGTGAAAACCACACATTTTGTACCGTACAAATAGTGTCTCCAGATCTTAAGAGCGAAGACAACTGCACCCAACTCAAGATCATGAGTGGTGTAGTTTTTCTCATGTATCTTCAACTGCCTCGATGCATATGCTTGACTTTGTTCCTTTGCATCAGAACACATCCAAGACCCAATTTAGATGCATCACAATAAACGACGAAATCATCATTGCCCTCAGGCAAAGTCAGAACAGGCGCGTCACAAAGTTTCTGCTTCAAGTGTTGAAAAGCTTCCTCTTGCTTGAATCCCCAATCAAAGGGTTTGTTCTTCTGAGTTAGAGCAGTTAGAGGAACTGCAATCTTTGAGAAGTTTTCAATGAAGCGGCGGTAATAACCCGCTAGACCAAGAAAAGAACGAACTTCAGTAGGGGTAGTAGGCGTATCCCAATCCTTAATCGCACTGATCTTGGAGGGATCTACATGAATACCTTGTTCGTTGATAATATGTCCTAAGAATTGAACCTCTTTAAGCCAGAATTCACACTTGGAGAATTTGGCGAAAAGTTGCTCTTTCTTTAGGAGTTCCAAAGTAAGACGAAGATGTTGCTCGTGATCAGCTCGCGTCTTAGAGTAAATCAAGATGTCGTCAATAAAAACAATGACGAACTGATCCAAATAAGGCTTGCAGACCCTATTCATTAAGTCCATGAAAACAGCAGGAGCATTAGTCAAACCGAATGGCATGACTGTGAACTCATAATGCCCATAACGAGTGCGGAACGCTGTCTTGGGAATGTCTTCCTCATGCACCCGAAGTTGATGATATCCAGATCGCAGATCAATCTTCGAAAAATAAGAAGCACCTTGTAACTGATCAAAGAGATCATCGATGCGAGGTAGGGGATATCGATTCTTGATGGTAAGCTTGTTAAGCTCACGATAATCGATACACATCCTAAAAGATCCATCCTTCTTCTTGACAAAAAGAACGGGAGCACCCCAAGGTGAAAAGCTAGGACGGATAAAACCTTTGTCAGAGAGCTCTTGAAGCTGCTTAGACAACTCTTGCATCTCAGACGGTGCAAGACGGTGGGAGCTCTGGCAATGGGATTTGCACCAGGTACGAGATCAATACGGAACTCAACTTGGCGTGCTAGAGGTAGACCAGGTAAATCTTCAGGGAATACTTCAGAATAATCCCGAACAATAGGAATATCTTGAATAGATTTACCTTTGCCTTTATCTGCTGTGACATGTGCCAAGAAGGCCACATAATTCTTTCGCAGATACTTCCGAGCTTTAAAACAAGACATGAGTTTGAGACCACCGGTAGGTTTCTCACCATGCACCTGTAGGATCTCTCCTGTCGGAAGCGGCACACGAACGATCTTCTCAAAACAAACTACCTCAGCGCGATGTTTGGATAACCAATCCATACCCACAATAACGTCGAAGCTTCCAAGTTGCATAGGCGTGAGGTCAATAGGAAAAAGTTGGTCGTTAAGGTTCAACTGGCAGTTGCGAACAACAGAGTCAAGAACAATGGGTTCACCACTAGCAACCTCTACTGTCAAAGGTTTACCTAGTTTCGTTCTAGACACGCGAAGCAATGGCTCAAAAGACAATGACACAAAACTTTTATCGGCACCCGAATCAAAGAGAACAGATGTAGGCTGATTATTAATAAAGAACGTACCGTTCACCACTTCATTGTCTACTTGTGCCTCTTGAGCATTCATGTTGAAGACTTGACCTCGAGCCGGAGCCTGATTCTGATTCTGATTCTGATTCTGGTTGGCTAGCCTTGGGCACCGGTTCCTGTAGTGGTTCAGATCCCCACAATTGTAGCACGAACCGGGAGGAAAATGAGGTCGTGCAGCTTGACCTTATTGCTGAGCAAGAGGCTGAGCAACTTCTTGGGCTTGGTTATGAATGGCTTGATTCTGGTTAGCAGGAATGCGACAAGTAGCGGCAAGATGACCAATTCTCCCACAGTTAGTGCAATGACGACATTGGAGGTGTGGTTGATGATGGACATTACACCTGTTGCACAAAGGTGCATTACCAAGATAAGGCTTCTTGGCTAGTGGTTGCGCAGGCTGATTTGGTGCAGCTTGGGCCTGTGCAGTAACGGCGTAGTTTTGGGAAGCCTTTCGCTTCCTAGAACCCTTTGAGGAACCATAATTCTTTCCATTCTTGTTTTGACCTTTCTTGCTATCCCCTTTGTCAGACGCCTGCTTCTTACCCTTGTCACCCTTTTTATGCAGCTTATTCTTCCGAATCTGCGACTCAGTCAATGTCGCTGCTAACTCGATAGCCTGACGGAGTGTGGTAGGGTTACTACCCGTAATGATGTCTTGTACTGAGTCAGGTAGACCATCGATGTACCTTTCGATAGCCTTGTCGAGTGGGGTAACCATTTGTGGGCAAAGCAGACTCAACTCCTCAAACCTATCAGTATATGCCCTGTGCTCGCCACTGTCTTGTTTCAAGTCATCGAACTCTCTCTCCAAAGCTCGCTGCTCATGACGAGGACAAAACTCCCTCATCATAAGGGCCCTAAGTTCAGCCCAAGTTTATGCTAGAGCAACTTCTGCACTACGGTCTCTCATAACCCCGTTCCGCCATGTAAGAGCCCTCTTCTGAAACACACTCAAAGAAAACTCGACCTTGCGATTGTCAGGGCACTGCACGTGGCGGAAAGTATTCTCAATGCTCTCGAACCATTGAAGAAGCCCAGTCGCTCCCTCAGAACCACTAAACTTGAGTGGTTTAGCCGAGTTAAAATCCTTGAATTTGCATGGAGCATTGTTGTTGTTGTTGGCTTGGTTCCATTGAGAAAAGAGGTTTGGGAATTGGGCAGCCATTTGCTGCGCAATAATTTCTGCCAGTTCGGCAGTCGCTATCTGGTTTTCGCGTCCAGGAGGCATTCTAAAAGAGGAAAACATGAAAGGAAACGAGTGAGATGATTGGATGAAAAGAATGAGATGAAACAAAAATTGACAACAACAAAGATGGTGGTCATTCGTCCGTATCACAAAGCAAGCAAACGACACACAGTAACTAATCAAAGTAAATGGGTCAAAAATAATGTATCGCGAAGACATGCTCGCCTATAAGTGAACACTCACCCCAAGAGTTCCGAGGTAAGAGTGACTGGTCCGATTATGTGGATTTGTACGAACACTCTAGCCTTAGACAGAAAAGCCAGGGTACAGGCATTCACTCTTCCAGTTTGCACGTGTTCACACTATTTAGAACCCAAAACTTTGATGAGATTTTGAAAACTTGGAAGGCACAAGGCCAAAAACCAAACTGGAAGGGTTCAAAACCTTATAACAGAGGGTTCAAAACCTTACAATAGAGAGTTCAAAACCCTGTAATAAATCATTCAAAAACAAAAGATTGTTTTTTTTTTTAAATTGTTTCGGAAAAAAAATTGGTTTTTGTTTTGATAAACACCTAAGGATAGGTGAAATGCATGTTTTAAAAATCTAAACACAAGATAACTTGTGTTAGGGTCCTAGAAAGGTTATAGTCTAGGTCAAAGCATTACTAATAACCTAATTCCCTATAACCATTGGCTCTGATACCAACTCTTCTGTCACACCTAGCCAATGGGGGCTCTGGGCGATTCTGGGCAAAACTGAGCGATTCTGCATAACTTTAGGTTCTTCAATCTGTCCCTGATCTTGTTTCGATTTTATTATCTTTAGGGTTTGGTTGTTTGAAGGATCGGCTTAGGGTTTATACGCTACTGGTGCTGTTTCTCGTTTTCTTGATCTGATCAGATTATTACATTCGAATCTGACCATACCGTGTTTAGGGTTTGGTTTCAATCTGAGTTTGGTGTTGTCGATCAGATTAAGGTGTTACTTCCGACGATTGTGTGATACCAATTGAAGACCGATTGCATAATCATTTATTCTTAGGGTTTTGGTCGGCGATAAGTAGGTCCGATTCCCTTGTTTTGATTATTGCTTAAATCGGTTAGGCAGATTTATTTTCTTTCAGCAAATCAATTGATTTAGGGTTGCGGCTGCATAGTTGGGTTTGTGTTGCTGCGGTATGGATGATCAAAATGCAGAAAATTCAAATGTGTTTGCGAGAAAGATCAAGAATATTGACGGAAAACCATTTGAGCC
Source organism: Helianthus tuberosus (assembly GCA_030545235.1). Taxonomy (NCBI): domain Eukaryota; kingdom Viridiplantae; phylum Streptophyta; class Magnoliopsida; order Asterales; family Asteraceae; genus Helianthus; species Helianthus tuberosus. Next base: position 117,069,383 of record CM060407.1, read on the forward strand.
AAGACAATCGTTACATATGGCTGATTGGGTTTCTGAATTGCCGCATAAGAAGGTATGTTTTATGCTACCGCTGAATGATACTGATCACGCTATTGGCTGTTCTAATTCTCCTAATCAGAATTATGCGAAGGTTTTTGATAAACGAAAGGTAGCTTTTGTGCTACCACTTAATGATGTGAGTCCTGTTTCCCGAGTTCAAAGTCTGAAACAGGGAGATAATGCTAAAACCCAACATCAATCCTATGCGGATGTGATCGTAAACAATCAGGCCGAGCAAGGAGGTGCTAAGATGGGGGTTGTGTCAAATCAGAATCTGAATGATGAAAATTCAGCTAGTCATACCAATGGTTCGGATGCTAAAGCTCCTAAAATAAACTTTCGTTCACTAAAATCAGATGTCTCATTGGATGGAGTGGATGTAGTACTTCCGATTGATTATGTTCGCAAGGTAAATGATCGATTATCTAATACTCTTTATGGTTACTTCCTGGGGGATAGAATTGCGTATCCGGTTGTTGAATATTTTGTGAAAACAAATTGGAAAAAACATGGTATTCAGAAAATTATGATGAATTCGAATGGGTTTTTCTTCTTCAAGTTTGAAGATAGCAAGGGTATGAATAATGTTCTTGAAGGGGGCCCTTGGCTGATTCGGAAGAAACCTCTTTTTCTCAACACTTGGTCACCCACTACTACACTTAGAAAGGAAGATATCAAGAAAGTTGCAGTTTGGATAAAATTGCATGATGTTCCTCTTGCAGCTTACACTGATGATGGTTTGAGCATGTTGGCTTCAAAAATTGGTTCTCCTTTGTTGCTTGATTCTTATACAGCTTCTATGTGTTCTGAAAATTGGGGTAGGAGTTCTTATGCAAGGACTCTTATTGAAGTTTCAGCTGAGCATGGATTCAAGGAGGTGATATCTATGGCTATTCCTGATTTGGATGGCGAGAATTATGTTACGGAAAAAGTTAAGGTGGAGTATGAGTGGACGCCTACGAGATGTGCTCATTGTTGTGTCTTTGGTCATGATAGTGGTGATTGTCCTAAACAGGTTGTCCCTACTCCTAAACCCCATCCTAAAGCACCTATAGTAGATGGGGATGGTTACATTGAGGTTACAAATAGGAAAGTGGGTAGGAAAAGTGGGGTTCCGGTTAATACTCAAAAACCAAAATTTGAATATAAACCGTTGAATTACAGGAAAATGGTTGGGAATACATTTTCATCTACTAATATGAAGGGTGGAAAAGGTTCAATTCAGACTTACAACCATTTTAGTGCGCTTAACTCTGGAACAAACAGAACAATGGGGCAGCATAGTAGTGAAGATCCGGATGATGATGACGTTGAGGTAGTGTATGATGAAACGTTGGGCGTTCGGGAGCCGGAAAAACAAGGGGCAAGCACCTCTACTTCAAGGGTTTCCAATGGATAGACTCTTTTTGGTTCGTGTGAAGGGGCTAACAGTTTGTGGCAACTTCATCTTTGATGATGGAGGATGAGGGTTATTTTTGTTTTTGGTTTGTAGTGTCTACTTGATATCGATTCATGATGTATAGTAGGCTAGGTTATGGGGTGTCATAGGTTGTTTGGTTTGTTTTGGTTTACATATATGGGGCATGTCCTGTATAAGAACTAGTGGGGAACACATTCTCACTACTTGTACTTAATTGCGGGTTGTTTTAATAGAATCACCGGGGTAACCCTTTACCCAAAAAAAACTCTTCTGTCACACCCCGACCACGTATAACATACAAAACGTGGCGGAAAACGTCGGGGAGTGTTGTAACAGAATTAATTGTTTCATAACCATGGTATACAAAGTTGTATTTTATTTATCAACATAAGAGTTACAATGTTTAAAACAGGAATCAAAGAGTTTATAGCATAATTAAACTAAGTCTATCTTCATTTTAAGTCTCTAAGGCACAGGTCCGCCCTAGTGTCACGATCATCATCCTACACAAATGCCCCTGAAAACACATGTGAAAATAGGTACGTCAGCATAAAAATGCCTGTGAGATACATAGGTTTTGTGAAAATAGGATTCATGACTTAAGTTTAAGAAAGAGTTGTTTAGTAAAAGTCAGTCATGAACCTTGTAAATTGTTTTGTTTTGTAAATCATTTAAAAAGCGATATGATCAAATGATATGTATAAATAAAAGAATAATGCATGGTTAAATGTATAACCAAGTAAAATGAGTTGTATAAAGTAAATTGTTTGTAAACCAAAGTCTTGTGAAAATCGTGTTACTTGTGTAAAATGTATAAGTCCAAAATGAATGATTTAAATAACGCTATGATCTGTAATATAATACAAACACTTATATATAGGAAGTACCAGCGGCGTAGCCACCATGCTTGTATAATATTACTCACATCTCGTTACTTAAGTCACTTAAACAAACCACCAATGTAATAAGTCTATGTTTAAACCAATTGTCAAAAGTCCTTGTATAACTCATATCAAATGTGAATAGTCCAAAAGTAGTCGAGTAATGTGTAACAAATGTTATGTATTGTAAGTAAAGTATTGTCACATAATCCAAATGTAGAAATGTACAAAACAAAGTATTTTGAATATATCAAAAAGTTATGTTTTGTAAAGTAATGCATGTTACATTGATACAAACATTTATGTGGTAAGTTAACGCATACATTCAAGCCTTGAGACAGTCGGACAACCCTTTTAGTCAAGGTTATCAAAAGAAATGTTTTCGGATTCAGTCATTCCTTACATCCAAACAAACCCGGGATGTCAGGAATGGGATTTGTCAAGTCCTATGGTACCAGTACTTACTACCGAGCGGCGTAGTTAATGTTAATGAACGTATAAAAGTCCCGTTTGTGCAAACCAAATGTTATAGCAATTGTATACATGTCATATGAAAACAATGTACTAAGTATGCTAAGTTAACATACAAAGCAGAAAAGTCATGTAAATCAATGTGCTAGCATGCTATCAATCAACATACATAGCATAAATGTAATGTAAAACAATGCACTAAGTATGCTAAGTTAACATACAAAGCAGAAAATTAATGTAAATCAATGTGCTAGCATGCTATCAGTCAACATACATAGCAGAAATGTAATGTAAAACAATGCACTAAGTATGCATACAATGGACATACATAGCATGAAATGTAATGTAAAACAATGTACTAAGTACGCACACAATGGGCATACATAGCATGAAATGTAATGTAAAACAATGTACTAAGTACGCACACAATGGGCATACATAGCATAATCACAATGAAATCATGTACTATAAATGTACTAGTGAACATAGCAAGTATATAATGTGAAAACAGGAAAGCATGAAAGTAACAAGTAGGCACATGTGTTTCACCCCAAAACTGTTTGGAAAACAGTAAAAGAGGGGTCTATGTACTCACTTGAGATTGCTCAGAAGTCCTAAGATAACCACCAAGCAAAGCTAGAGATCACGGAATCAAACGGCACCTAATATAGGTAACTATGTTAATAAACCGGACCTAAATCGGAGGATCGGATAGAATGAGGGTTCGTAAACCAAATGAGTATGGAGACTCGTCTCATATGGTTTAACAAAGCCTACATACTAAATGAAACCTAACATAAGTGCTTATGACCCAATACGACCCGTTTAGGTAGCTTATGCTACTTTAACGCGTCGTTTGCGTGAAACGCGTTCGCCTAACTAGTCCTATGACAAGTATTATATGCCTAAAATGTTTAATTATGTAACATAATCAGTTAAGTGACGAAAGTTTAGGTTACATATGCTTAATTACCAATTACACATGAAAAGGGTATTTTGGTAATTTACCTAAGGCATATAAACTACCTATCATACAAGTACTTAACGAAGCAACCATAAGGTATAACCTCGGAAGGTTATTCCCTATATACTATGCTCACCTAAAGTATTTGGTCGGATCCTAATGATCGACCAAAAGGGTCGGGTTCGAAGGTATAAGCGATTTATTAGATCGCTTACCCTTACGACCCTAGACAACATGGTAATCAGTAGGCATAGTCCCAAGGGACTATAACCATCGTGATTACAATCACGTTGCGAAGTTCAAACGAACTTCGCATTGACCATAAGCTGGTCAATGCAGAAAGTCAAACAAAGTTTGACTTTCGGACTCGAAAAGCAATAAAAGAACGAAGGAACACTTACAAAGGGTCCCCGAATGCTAATTTCGATCCAAGTAGCTCAGGTATGAAACAATGGTTCCAACTTAGAGCTTCTCAAATCAAAATTCTTGTGGGTTTTGCAATGGCATGGGGGGGTATTTATAGTTTTCGTAGAGCCGTTAAGATCGTTCCTCGTTAACCGTGCTTCAATCTCAACCCTCCACCTCAAAACCCTGGTTTTTTAAAACCATTAGAGCCCAAGGTATTGCCCCAAAACCATGTGCAAGGTGGAATGGACCAGAATCAAAGTTTCTGCAAGTTTCTGCTGTCTGGGGACTGCTTGCGCACCGTAACACAAAACATGTTGAGGTGCGCAAGGACCTGCAGACCAGAAACTTTGATTTTTGGCAGATTTGGTCCCTGTTGTGTAATAAGGCCATTTCCGACACGTTTAAGGCCCGTTAATCCCATTTCAAAGCTCTAAAATGAAGTTAAAGTATAGGGAACTTAAAATGTGCTCAAAAATATCTTGGATGTCGGTTCGTTTGGCCGTACAATCGCGATGTTCGCTTAATTACGACGGAATGCGCATAAGCGCGAAAAACGATCCAAATGACGCGACGAATGGATTTTTCTTATGCCAAACACTAAAATAAAATGTTTTAGTGCTTACATAAATTTTTGGATGTCCGGATGTATTCAGAACGTAAGTTATGCGCGAAAATGCAAACTTGTGCACTTTTTGACGCTTTTAGTCCCTGAATGACCCAAAAGTTTGTTTTAGCACACCGAACCCCTTAAAGCCTATTTCTAAGCTATGTAAAGGATATTTATGGTATGTTTAACTTATGGTCATGTTCCGGAATGTTCGTTACCGTTCAAATTGGCATACTTTCGCAGTTTGTCAAGTTTAGTCCCTGTAGTCGAATTAATTTGTTTTTGCCATACCAAAGCCTTCAAAACTTATTTCTAAGTTATGTAAAGGTTATTTAAGGTATGTTAAGTATATGTTGATGTTCCGGAGTATTTGTCGCATTAAACTGGTTACGTTTACGCACCAGTTTGCGTATAACTCTCCAGAAAGCGATATAGAGTTTGAAATTGAATAAAAGTCAAAACATGAAAAATGTAAAACACAACCAAACAAACATTGGGATCAAATAACATCGTTTTATTGATAATCGAACTGTTCACAATGATTACAAGCACAGATGTTACATACGTCTCTCACAATCACCTTGTACCACATCTGAGCTTAGCCTTATGTACTGTCATATTACTAACAGCGAAGAAATAAGTCAAGGTACAATATTTGGTGAATATCAAGACCCAATATGTATCTCAGGTCTGAGGATACTATGATATTCTCCTTTACTTCAAATTTACTTATGATCAATCACAGATGATTCCATGCAGTAATATTTGAGAGCGAGTCAGTCCAATATTTGTATCCCACAAATATCTATGAACCTTGGCAGCAACACTTTGCTCTATATTCATACTTAATGAATATCCACCAATCCAAATTCATAATAGTCTTACATTCATAATTGTTCCCACAAGTATGATCGACTACGGACATATTGAATAAGTAACTTATTCATGGATTTAAACATGATAAAAGGGAACATAACTCAAAATACTATAAAGAGTTATATTAACAATTGTTCCAATATCCAAATACAAAATAGATCAAATCCAATCACTAGAATATCGAAGTCCTAAGGCACAAGTATGACCCTTTCATGCTTTGCCCATTCAAGGAGCTTCGTGAGCGGATCCGCAATATTTTGATCAGTGTGAACTTTGTGAATACATATCTTTCCCTTTTTCAACTTCATCCCTTATGTAGTTGAAACTCCGCTCAATGCGCCTAGTCTTTTGATGTACACGAGGTTCCGTGATTTAAGCAATCACACCATCGTTATCACAAAGATCACTAGGGGTCCTGAATGGTAGGGACTACCCCTAGATCGGTAATAATTCAAGTGGCAGATCCATATGAATTATCTCGATCAATGAAGCGGCGATGTATTCTGATTCTGTAGTGGACAATACTACCCTGATTGTGATCGAGAATCATCTCGATCAGTTTGGAACTCATATCCATGTAACCATTTACAACGAATTCCGAAACTCGCATCCCTGTAATCCTTTACAACGAGTTCTTTTCACCAGATCTATATATTAGAAATATATCCTTAGTCCTTCTAAGGTATTTCAATATATTTATAACAGTCACTCAATGACCGTTTCTCGCTGGTATCTTCTCGTCATGCTTAAAGCGCATAACTTGTCCGGTCTAGTGCATATCATTACATACATAATGAATCCTATAGCTGACGCATATGGAATTCCTTTCATTCTTTCTTGCTCATCCTTTGAGCTTGGACATTGAAACGCTTTCAATATTGTCCCCTTTTGAACAGGTACCAAACCTTTCATAAAGTTCTCTATCTTGAACCTTTTTCAAGAATTTGTCAATGTATGCACTTTGGTATAAACCTATCAAGCGCCTTGATCTATCCCTATAGATCTTTATTCCCCGAATGTAGGCGACTTCACCAAGATCCTTAATGGAAAAACAACTTCCAAGCCAAGCTTTTACACCTTCCATGGTTGGAATGTCATTCCCAAATAGTAGAATGTCATCGACATACAGTACTAAGAAAGTGATGACGCTCCCACTAGCTTTCTTATACACACAAGCTTCATCGACGTTCTTGATGAATCAAAATTCCCAATTTGTTCATCAAAACGGTGATTCCAAGTTCTCGATGCTTGTTTCAATCCACAGATTGATTTCTTTAACTTGCATACTTTGTTAGGATGTTTTGGATCGACAAAACCTTCAGGCTGAACCATATAGACATCTTCCTTAAGATATCTATTAAGGAAAGCCGTTTTGACATCCATTTGCCAAATCTCATAATCATATTATGCAGGTATGGCAAATAATATCCTTATTGACTTTAGCATCGCGAAGGGCGAGAAGGTCTCATCATAATCAACACTTTGAGTTTGAATGAAACCTTTTGCTACAAGTCTCGCTTTATAAGTATCCAAGTTACCATGCATATGTGTTTTCTTCCTGAAAACCTACTTATTTCCAACCACTTTGGAATTAAGAGACGGCACAACCAATTCCCATACTTGGTTGTCATACATGGATTGCATCTCTACGTTCATGGCTTCAAGCCATTTGTCACAATCGAATTTTGACATTGCATCATGGTATGTGGTTGATTCACCTGAATCTACCACGTAGCATCCATCCATGAAAGATCCATATCTTTTAGGTGGACTACTAATTCTACCAGATCTGCGAACGTATTGTGTGTGTTAATCAACCACTTGATTGTTTTCAACAACCTTCTTGTTGAATGCTAGTATCAACCAAATGTGTATCGGCTTATGGTTCTTGATCCTTATCAAGTTCCACTGTTCCACTAATTCCTTCCACAAGGAACTTAGCTTCCAAGAACTCAGCCTTTAGAGCAACAAATATCTTTTGCTCTGTTGGATTGTAAAATTAATATCCTATACCATCTTTAGGATATCCTACAAAGATACACTTAGTGGATCGTACTTCCAATTTGTTTGGGGTGTATAGCTTCACATAAGCTTCACAACCCATACCTTTAAATATAATAATGATGGAGCCCTTCCATTCAATTATTTAAAAAGGTATCTTATCCACTTTCTTGGTTGAGGCCATATTTAATATACGGGCCATTGAGAGCAAAGCGTAACCCCAAAATTATAGAGATATTGCGCTCCGAACCATATACAAAATAGAGTTCGATTCCTCCTCTATCGTAACTAAGAACTTTGATTGAGTTGATTTTGTACTTCACCTTTTGAAGATTTTGAATGTTTCAAAACTTCAACTTTGTGTCAAGTACACATAACCTTAACTACTATAGTTGTTGGTAAAAGTAATGAAGTATCTTTCACCATTCCTTGTCATTGGCTTAAAAGGATCACATACATTCGAATGTATGATACCTAAGAAATCTATTGCCCTTTCCCACTAAAGGGTTTCTTAGTCATTTTACCTTGTAAACAGGATTCACATGTATCAAATGAACCAATTTCATTTGTTTCCAAAAGACCATTCTTTCGAAGTGTTTACATGCGACATCTGTTTATATGACCAAGGCGATAATGCCAAAGATAAGTCTCACTCAAATCCATTTTGAGTTTGTTGGTGATTGCTTGGTACATTGAACTATCAAATGATGTATTATTATGAATCAATTCATAAATACCATTTGAAGACTTAGTTTTAAAGTAAAACATGTCATTCATCAAAATATAAATGTCATTGTTTACAAACTTTAAATCAAAACATATTGTCTCAAAAGGGAAACTTAAATAATGTTCCTAGTCAAACTAGGAGCATTCAAGACATTTTAAAACAATTTCCAAACCATTTGGAAGTTTCAAAACATAGTCTCCTTTCTTGTAATGTTTATTTCTTTTGAACCTTTTGCAACGAATTGCAAACATGAGTTCCAAATCCGGTATCTAATACCCATGTGTTAGAAGAAATAACATTAAGGTCAATATGTATCATTAAGATTATACCTGAGGTTTGCCTAGCATCCCTCTTGTTTTTCAACTCTTTGAGATAGGTTGGACAATTCCTATTTAAATGCCCTATCTTACCACACTCAAAGCATGGATCGTTCATGGCAGCCTTTGCCTTCTTCTCTTTTGGTTTCAGTGGTTTCGCTTTAGTCTTTCTAATCTTTTCCCTTTGAATTACCCGTTTCCATTTTCAACATTTGTTTTGGTGTCGGGGTGATGCCCTTTCTAGTTGCCACCCTCATTGATCGTTAGAATGGATAAAACCCTTTTATCCATATTGAGCCTTTCTAGGTGATCAATGTGGCTTTTCATCTTAAAGACATAAGATGAGTCCGATTGGGTTTCCTCCATTCGACATGCATGAAACGCTCGAACCGTTTCGAAGCGTTCTACCCTTAGGAACATTTCCTACAATTGGTTAATCATGTCGTATGCTCATGATGTTCAAAATCCTTTTGAATCTCGGGAATCATAATTCCTAACATGAGACAAGAGGTTTGCATAGTATCCTTGATATACTTAATCCAATCGTTTATAGGCATCCTTATCTTCCATAAGATGTTCATCGGGATTAGGATCGTTCAACACATAGGATATCTTTTCTTACTTGAGAACGATTCTTAAGTTTCGATATTAATCCATAAAGTGTTTTGATTGAAACGATCCTTTTTAAGGATTGTTTTTAGTGATAGGTTACGGACGGTTTGGGTAATATTGTTAGCGGCCATCTACAAAATTTAACAAGGTTCAATTTTAGTATCTTCGATATTTTTATATTTTAATCATTAATACCCTTTTGTGTCTCATAGACAATTAATAATTAAAATCTAGAATCCAACGTTACATTTAAATATTGGTTAGGTGACCTTTATCCCTCTATTTAAATTAACAAGGTAGTCAACGTTTGACAATTGCAACCCTTTGCAACTTCTAGCCATATGGGATCGGTTAAACATCTTTATATTTAGTTGGCATATTTAATCCCATCAACACCTTTTGTTCGCCATGCTCGTGACCCTAAGTTCATGGTTTCCAAATCAAGTCGTCCAACTTACACACGGTGACCTTTATCCCACAAACATGGTAAACCCACCTCGAATATACAAGTTCGCTCAAATATGGTTAGGTGACCTTTATCCCACAAAAGAGTTCCCAAGTGATTCGAGTGTTGTATAAAAGGATGGTGTTTGACTTGTTTTATAAAAGGGATTTTTGAGTTTTCAAAATTCTAGATTAGAAAACTTTATGTACCATACATTTGCATGCATTCAAATCCTTGGTACTTTTGTGAAACAAATTTTCAAGGTTCTTTTTAATAAAACCCATTTTATTATAAAATCATTAATTTTTAATAACCTTTTATTAACCAATTTTAATGATCTTTTAAAGAACCAATTTTAAGCTTGTTGTTGATTATTAGTTTGTTAAGCATGCATATCTAAATATCATCAAAACAATATAAACAACCACACAAGCACAACACACACATCATTAGGTGCATAACCATAGCCAACTATTTTTGACAACACTTGTTAGCCGAAACAAGTGTGCCAAAAGGTCCTTCCTTAGGGGTGAATATTGACACAAGTAATGTGTCGTTGAACTCCCACTTGATCCCGCATCCAAATGCTTCAAGTATCCTTCTTGTGTTGTGATTACTCCACTTTCTTTGAGCTTCCAAAATGTACTTTAATTCAGCTCCAAACTCCTTTGGGCTCCGTAAATGTGTTTTGGTTATCGGGCTAAAATCCCATTTAGAACTATGAAGTCCTTTATGCCCGAAATTGGCAAAAACCAAAACCGCATTTTTGTGTGCATCTTCTTTTACAAAATATATCCTAATACATTTTTCTAGTAAAATAAAATGCACCTAATCTATTTATTTTACATACCAAATGAAAAATAAATAAATTACATAACTTACAAATGGAAGAACAAAAAATATTAATTATTACAACCTTTGAAATAATTAAATATAAATCATAACACAATCATTCAACATATTCACTCAAGGTCATGGCTAGGTTATGAACACCAAAATATATATATCCACATATATAAAATTTAAGAAGCAAAATGGTTTCCTTTTTACAACCTACTTTTCGGTCAAGAATGAAAAAACCGAAAAAGTGGGTTTTTTGTCCAAACAAACAAATCATCCAAATGACATAATTTTTCGAGATACTTTTATGCATGTATTAAAATAATCTTGAAAAACAAAAAGGATAACCATATATAAAATTTCGGCCATAGGGTTTTATCCAAACCCGAAACCCGAAAATTTCATATCCTATGAAGCATGCATTCATATAAGCGGCTCTGATACCACTGTTGGGTTTCTCACATGTTTATCAAAGTATTTTATCCATATAAAATAAAAACGCAGCGGAAATAATTATTTAAAACATGTTAGTTACAAGATATAAAACTCATTTTATATGTAAAACCCAATCCCGGATCCATATACGAACATGCATGCTATCAAAATAAAACACAACCATAGAGTGTTTAGAATACTACCTTCCAAGGAGTAAAGGACATGAAGATGATGATGCTTCTTGAACGGTTGCCTTCAAGTGTAGAAGACCTCAAGCTTGTATACCCCAAGCCTTCCAACAAACACCTTAGTTTTTAGCTAGGATTTTACACTTATGAACTCACTAGAAAAATCCCTCTTGGAACCAACTCTTGGCCGAAAATTATCAAGGGAAGTTATGGAGTTCTTGCACTTGATATATCAACTTGAAAGACCCTTCTTGGTCAACCACACCATGGCCGAAAATTAGAGATAGTATTACAAGTTCTTCACTTGAAATGATCTCCTCATTTGGCTCTTATCTTGGCCGATTTTTAGAGAGAGTTCTCTAAGTCTTTCAAGTTCATTCAAGTCTTGCTCCTTCTTGTATTTGACATCTTGGTATTTATAGAACCATGAGAGAGAATTGCCACCCATCTTGACCAATCATGTGGCCTCTTACACATGCATTTGCATGTAATGCTATTGGACAAAATTGTTTGGGAAGACCATCCAATCAAGATGCATGCAACTATGACAACATGCATGGAACCTTATTGGACAAGAATTTTTTGGGAAGACCCCATGGGGGGGGGGGTAGCGGCCTAGATTTTTTTATAAAAAAAAATCAAATTTCTTTTATAAAATTAATTTAAGTCTTGTATATATTTTATACCTTTTATAAAATATAACATCATATGTTCACAAGACTTTATACAACTTTTATTAAGTTATTTAACCCATTAAATAACAAAATAAAATATTCTCTCAAAATAAATTATCCATATAATTTATTGGTTTGTCAAGTGCAATTATTTAGAAAACCAGTTTCTAAATATTCTAAGTGTTAATATTTATTTGTTTGATCATATCACAAATAAATAATATAAGTGTTTGTCTAGCTTGTATTTGGGTATGACTCGACTTGGATCATAACGTACTAGCCACATCAATTTAATATGTGTCTTGGGCATACAGAGTCCAACACCTTCATTCCTTGCAAACTCACACTTGAATCTGATTTTTGGCTCTCTAAGTTGAAGTTTATGCTTCATACCTGAGAGTAAATCGGATCAAGAGCTTGCGGGGACCTTCTGTAAGTGTTCTTTCCTTCTTTTCTTTCGTGTTTATCGTTAAAGTCAAACTGCGTTTGACTTTCTGCTTTGACCAGTTTATGGTCAACGCGAAGTTCGTTCGAACTTCATAACGTGAGCGTAATCACAATGGTTATAGTCCCTAGTGACTATACCTACTGATTACCACGTTATCTAGGCTCGGTGACGAGTCGTAGTTTCGGCCAAAATACGCATTTACGCGTATTTTGTAACCAATCTACACCAGGATATCAAAACCGTTTGTTTTGATATCAAAACCTGTTTTCTAACTTAACTAAACATGTTCTAGCATGTTTAGCTCGTCACTTTTTAGTTTACTGCTTGTGTAGAGTCGTAAGTCAAGCGGACTAAACACCCGCTTAGACTTTCGAACACGACCCGTTTGGTCGATCTTTACGATCCGACCAAACATGTTTAGTGACCATAGTCGCTTAGGGAATAACCTTCCGAGGTTATACCTTATGGTCACCTAGTTTAGGTAGTTGTATGATAAGTAGATTATATGCCATAGGTAAATTACCAGAATACCCTCTTCATGCATAATTGGTAAATAAGCATATGTAACCTAAACTTTTGTCACGTAACTGATTATGTAACATATTTAAACATGTTTTGGCATATAATACTTGTCATAGGACTAGTTAGACGTCTCGAACGCGCATTTGCGCGCACGATGCGTTAAAGTAGCGTAAGCTACCTTAATGGGTCGCGATGGGTCGAAAGCACTCAGGTTAGGTTCCGATCTAGAATGTAGACTTTGTTAAACCATATCACAATAGTTCCAATACTCACTTTGTGACAACCCGAACTTCCAAGGTTAGTAACGATTAACTCGTGATCTTGTTTTCCCGTTATAGTTCCGTTAAATTTAAAGTATGCTATTTTTATTAAACACTCGTAACCTTAATAATGTTGCTAAACGTAAAACATGGTAGTATATGTTGTGTATCTAAGGGTGTAGAGGGCCGCACCGATAAGCGGGCTACACATACACACCGCAGCCACCCTCAAGTAACCTCGGCCCACATGTGTCCCTCGGCCCACACGAGTTCGGCCCGAACTATCCTTTTTAAGCCCACCCTTCAAGAGTTTTGGATATTACTAAGAAGTAATACGTGAATTAGAACTTGCAAGCATTGAAACCCTAGGAGTCCTTGAACTCGACGGCAACATCTCTTTCGTGAAACTCATCCTTCGAGTCCGTCTTGTATCTTGATCCCCTCGGTTAGTGACAATATTATTTGTGTTGAATATATTGGTTGTATGTGAGTACGTGCAATGTGCTAATATTGTATATGTGCATCAAAAGAAAGTATGATTATGCTTATTAGATGAATTTACATTACAACGAATCTGATATTGATTGGCTAGCTTTGTTCACGTTCACGCATGGTAGGATTGCATGATTATTGGGGTATTGTCAAGATCGACTGATATGATTAAGATTAAAGGATGTTGTGATGTTTCGTCCATTAGGGTCGTTAATTTAGATGTAGTAAGATATACGTTAATTATTGATCTAAATCATATAATATTAGTGTCATAACGATAATTGTTGATGTAGTTTAGTTTGAATAATTGGTATTGTTGTTGTTGATTATAAGTGGGTTGCATGTGCTCTCATAATAGTCTGAATATGGGGGATAAGGTGATCAGAACTTGTCTTCTTTTATTCACATGGGCATTCATTAAAGGATTGAAAGGTGTGCACCTTGGGAGCAGATAAGGGTCCGCATGTGTTGACTGACATCATCTGAATGATGTATACCTGATTGTTTTTTTAAGGGTACAGACATAATGTGTTCACATATAACATTCACATTTGAATATAGAGTGGGCCGGTTGTATGCCCGTTAATTATATTGGGCCTTATGTTGTTAGGGCCGGGTATGGGGTACGGGTAACATAGGAAATGCACAGTTGGGCCGGGTAGTTTAATACTAACAATATGAATGCTGTTGAATATTGCTTGGCCTATGTGTTCGTATGTAATTCAATTAGATAAACTGGTTTAGTATAATTGGGTTAATGAGTTATAATAATAATAATAATAATAATAATAATAATACATATTGTGGATTGGGCCTCGTTCAGCAACTGGGCTAGGTGAACGAAGTGAAAGCAATAAGTTTATGTTGGGTCGTATACTGTTTGGATACAAGACTGTTATAACCAAAAGATTATAGAGCATTACGAATTGTTGTCATTATATATACGTGTTCAATTGAACGAAGATTGGGCTGTTACTATGTGTTATTGTGATATATGATCCTGTAACGTGAGACTACTTATGGCACGAATGCTCGTTGTAACTTATGTGATAATACGTGCCATACTTGTTTACCACTTGTGGAATTTGTACAAAGAATATGTGATTTATGCATAAGCGAGACTAACTGTCATTGAAATCATATTAGGGTGTGGGTGTCCAACGATAAACAAGTAAATTAATCTTACCGAGCCAACCCAAGGTGAGTTCACTACATTTAAGCATGCGTCCCGGTGGTTGGGACAGTCAGTGGGTATCCCGGGGAGGGATAAGTCTTTTGGGTAAAACTGGTATATTGAATAATATTCTCATCCTATCATTCTTAAGTCCCATTCATTGTTATCGGGGAGGTAACGGGTATTAGTTGGTAGCGCTACTTAGGTTTGGCACCCTCACGCCGTACCGGGGAGGACGGTTGTGAACTAATTACCCAGTCGGGCCCAGTGCTTTGATAGGAGCACTGGGGAAAGGGCAAAACATACATCAGGAGCTGTCTTGTTCAGCATTGAGATATTATCAATATTACTTTTGCATTTGTTAATGAACTGGGATAAACACCTGGTAACAAACGTTTTCATAAACTGTGAACTCGCCAGCTTTGTCTGATACACTTGTTGCATGCTCGCAGGTCGATAGGTTTCTTGGTTTTGGATACTTGCTGTCTGGAGTAACAGAAGTGGTCATGGGTCGATTGGAGAGATTGATGTGATTGAATTCTTGATACTATACCTTGGTTTAAACAGTTTAACTTTAGTTGTTATTTGCTTCCGCTGAACATATTGGTTTTCGTATAAACTTGTGGATGGTATTTTATTAATGGTTGAGAACTTTATTTTGAAACTTGTGTGGGTTCAATGTAATTAGTGGCTCCTTGTCGGCACGTCACACGCCTAGCAGGGACACTCCCTAGGTGGTATTTTGGGGGTGTGACACACTTGGTTTACAAGACCTCATTCTGTCTGATCTTCCGATTTAGGTGTCGATTGTTTGACTAGTGATTCAATTACTAGGTGCTGCATGATTTCTCTGGTTTACTCGAGTTTGTTGAAGTACTATTGATTGAGGATACCTTGCACTACATGTGAGTACATAGTTCCCCTATTTTACTGTTTTCAATTGTTTTGGGGTGATTCATATGTACAAAATGTTTTCAAGGTTTAAACGATGATTTCAAAAACGAATAGAACGATTTATACTAAACTAATAATGATTTCGATAATGTAAACGAACTTGTTGGTTGTAGTTACATAACGAATGACATTCATTAATTTTGGCCGAACCGACCAGTATTAGGTTATGGTACCATAGGATCTGACAAATCCCGTTATTGCACTATACCCATGGTTATGTGTGGGTGTTGTGGGTAACGACTGAATCTGTAATTATTAACTTACCCTTTGGAGGTTTGTTAATACGAGAAGCGAGGAACGAGGTAGTCGAGTCACGAAGGTTTGAATGTTATTAACGAGACGACCATATATAAGTTTTCACAATTAAAACGAGGATGATTTAAACGATTTAAACGAGTAAATGATTTGGAGACGATTTGGAAACAATGTTAAACGATTTGGGTAAACGATTGGTTTTTGGCTAGTGTTTAGATAATGGGACGGGTGTAATGTGGTGAAAACATGGTAGATACGCCGCTGGTACTTCTTATATATAAGTGTTTTCAACATATTACATACCGTGGCGTTATTTAGTTCACTTGGGTAAACGATATTGAAACGATGTCACTCAACGATGTTTTCGAAACAATATACGAGTTTTATTAATGAGTTTATACGAGATGTTTTACAGGATGGTTTTCTAAAACAAAAAGCTTTTGGATTAAGAATCGTGGCTACGAAATTTTATAAATTATAACCATCTTGATTTGAGTTGGTTAATCATGTTGCAATATTATACACTTTTTAAAAACAAGGTTTTCGAGGTATTGCAATATATGTAAACAAGCCATGATTCTGATACTCCTATAAAACCTATGTACTAGCCAGCATTTCTTTGCTGACTTTGTTTTTACATATGTTTCAGGTGTTGTTGCTTGATTGACGTTCTAGGATGCATGCGTCACATAGGATCTGGACGAGGCCTTAGTGACATAAACAATGATAGTCGATATAAAACTTGTTTGTCATGTGTTAAAACAATGTTAATGTTTAATATTATCAATAAAACGAAACACTTTTTGTATCCGTGGTTATGAAACGATAATTCTGTTACAACACTCCCTGACGTTTCCGCCACGCTTTGTTGTTTTACGTGGTCGGGGTGTGACAGAAGAGTTGGTATCAGAGCCAATGGTTATAGGGAATTAGGTTATTAGTAATGCTTTGACCTAGACTATAACTTTTAGGACCCCAACGCAAGTAAACTTTGCGTTTAGATTTTTAAAACAAAATCATCACCTATCCTTAGGTGATAACCAAAACGAGAACACAATTTTCGAATCCGCTTCGAAAACTAGTCATCTGTTCTAGGATGATTGATTACTAGGTTTTGAACCCTCTATTATATGGTTTTGAACCCTTTAAGTTTTCAAAATCTCGTCAAAGTTTGGGTCTAAATAATATGAACACGTGCAAACTGGAAGAGTGAATGCATGTACCCTGGGTTTTCTGTCTAAGGCTAGAGTGTTCGTACAAATCCACATAATCGGACAAGTCACTCTTACCTGGGAACTCTTGGGGTGAGTGTTCACTTATAGGCGAGCATGTCTTTGCGATACATTATTTTTGACCTATTTACTTTGATTAGTCTCTGCGTGTCATTTGTTTGTTCGAGGTAACGAACAAATGATCGCCTCTCTTATCGATACCTCTTTTGCTTTTCAACCTTACTCGTTTCCTCTGTTTTCTTGTTAGACAATGCCTCCTCGACGTGAAGCACAATCTTTTACTATTGAAGAAATCGCAGCCCTGGTCTCTCAGCAAGTGGCTGCTGTGCTTCCTGGTGTTGTGACCCAAGTCCACGAGATATACAACAATAATAACAACAACAATGCGCCGTGTAACTTCAAGAATTTCAATACTGCGAAGCCGCTAAAGTTTTCTGGGTCGCAAGGAGCAACTGCGCTCCTACAGTGGTTTGAGAGTATCGAGAGCACATTCAGACATATGCAGTGTCCGAATGCACGTAAGGTTGAATTTGCTTCGAGCGTGTTTGAGAAGCGAGCGCTTACCTGGTGGAATGGTATTATACGCGACAGGGGTGCCGAAGTGGCGTTGGCACAAACATGGGAAGAGCTTCAGGCTCTCATGATGAAGGAGTTTTGTCCCCGTCATGAAATTCGGGCTTTGGAGCGAGAGTTTGACGATTTAAAGCAAGATGGGGCTGAACACCGTGTGTACATGGATCATTTTGAAGAACTCAGTCTATTGTGTCCCACCATGGTTACCCCTCTGGAGAAAGCAATCGAGAGATATATCGATGGGTTACCCGATTCTATTCTGGAGATTGTGACTGGTGTTAATCCTACTACCCTCCGTCAAGCAATCGAGTTGTCTGCTACCCTGACTGAGACTCAAGTCAGGAAGGGTAAACTCACCCGCAAGGGTGATAAAAAGAAGGCGACTGATTTAGGGAAAGACAAGAAAAAGGGTAAGGGTAAGGAAGGTGAGTCATCAAAGAAATCGAGGAAGAGAAAGGGTGCCCAGAATTTTGCTGTTACAGCACAGACTGCTCAGAACCCGCAGAACCCACCGGCTCAGCCACCTGCAAAGAAAGCGTATGCTGGTACCGCACCTCATTGTGCTCGTTGCAACGGTCATCACGTTGCACAACAAGCTTGCAAACAATGCACAACGTGTGGTAGACTTGGGCATTTGGCCAATGTTTGTCGTTTGGGACAGAATCAGGTTGCTCAGGTTCCAGCTCTAGGTCAGGGGAATGCTGTGAGATTCCCACCGGGTTCATGTTTTAATTGTGGAGAGTATGGTCACTTCCGCAACAACTGTCCGAGACTGGTGAATGCAAACGTGAATGTTAACGCGAACCCGAATGCGAACGTCAACGTCAATGTGAATCCCGCTCGTGGGCGAGCGTACAATTTGAATGCAAACAAAGCGAGGGCCGACAACGAAGTGGTTAACGGTACGTTTCTTGTTAACAATCGACCTGCATCTATTCTTTTTTATTCTGGTGCCGATAGAAATTTTGTTTCTTTGTCTTTTGAACCTTTGCTTGCGATACCTAGAACCAAACTGAGGAAACCCTTATCTGTCGAAGTTGCTACTGGTAAACCTCTTGTTCTCGATTCTGTTATTCGTGATTGTTAGTTAAACCTTGATAACCATCTTTTTCCTATTGACCTGACACCGATGCAACTTGGGAGCTTCGATATTATCATTGGAATGGATTGGTTAACCAAACACCACGCTGAGGTGGTTTGTTTCGATAAGATTGTTCGTATTCCTTTGTCTTCTGGCGATGTTCTGGAAATTCGTGGAGAGAAGCCATCTGGTGGTTTGAAGCTTATGTCGTGTTTGGAAGCCCAAAGGTATTTACGAAAAGGATATGTTGCCTTCCTGGCACATGTCACCGAGGAGAAAGGCAAGAACAAGAGTATTTAGGATATTCCGATTGTTCGGGATTGTCCGGAGGTGTTTCCTGATGAACTGCCTGGTTTGCCTCCAGTTCGTCAAGTCGAGTTTCATATTGACCTCGTACCCAATGCCAACCTGATTGCAAAAGCACCTTATCGTCTTGCACCATTGGAGATGCAAGAGTTATCGAAGCAGCTTCAAGAGTTATCTGATAAAGGATTCATCCGATCGAGCTTTTCACCTTGGGGAGCTCCTGTCCTCTTCGTGAAAAAGAAAGATGGATCTTTTCGAATGTGTATCGATTATCGTGAGTTTAATAAGCTCACCATCAAGAATCGATATCCCCTACCTCGAATTGATGATCTCTTCGACCAGCTGCAGGGTGCTTCATGCTTTTCCAAGATCGATCTGCATTCTGGGTATCATCAACTTCGTGTTCTCGAAGAAGATATTCCCAAAACTGCTTTCCGCACAAGATATGGGCATTACGAGTTCACTGTCATGCCTTTTGGTTTGACAAATGCTCCAGCTATCTTTATGGACTTAATGAATAATGGACAAGTTCATTATTGTGTTCATCGACGATATTCTCATTTATTCAAAATCTCGAGCCGAGCACGAGCAACACCTTCGCTTAACATTGGAACTCCTGAAGAAGGAACAACTTTTTGCTAAATTCTCCAAGTGTGAATTCTGGCTTAAAGAAGTTCAATTCTTGGGTCATATAGTCAATGAGCAGGGTATTCATGTGGATCCATCCAAGATTGCTGCTATTAAGGACTGGAATACACCAACGACGCCTACAGAGATTCGACCTTTTCTTGGTCTTGCTGGTTATTATCGCCGATTCATTTCAAATTTCTCAAAGATTGCGGTTCCACTCACTGCTTTGACTCAGAAGGATAAGCCTTTCGAGTGGGGACCCAAGCAAGAAGAAGCGTTCCAAATGCTGAAACAGAAGTTATGTAATGCTCCTGTTCTATCTCTGCCCGAGGGAAGCGATGATTTCGTTGTCTATTGCGATGCGTCCAACTTAGGCCTTGGTTGCGTCCTTATGCAACGAGGTAAGGTTATTGCATATGCATCTAGACAGCTGAAAGTTCACGTGAAGAACTACACAACTCATGATCTTGAGTTAGGAGCTGTGGTTTTCGCGCTTAAAATCTGGAGACACTACCTCTATGGAACGAAGTGTGTGGTTTTCACATACCACAAAAGTCTCCAGCATATTCTTAATCAGAAAGAGCTGAACATGAGGCAACGATGTTGGGTTGAACTCTTAAACGATTATGACTGTGAGATTCGCTACCACCCTGGTAAGGCGAATGTTGTAGCCGATGCGCTTAGTCGAAAGGAGCAAATCAAGCTTCATTCTGTTCGAACTCTATCTGATCTTCAATCTCGTGTCCTTCAAGCTCAGCAATTTTGTGTTTCACAAAATTTGATAGGTAAGGAATTACCACGTCAACTTGAGCTTAAACTCGAAGCGAAAGACGATGGTTTGCTCTATTTTAAGGATCGGTTGTGGATTCCGAAACAAGACGATCTTCGCACCTTGGCAATGGACGAATCTCATAAGTCTCGATATTCTATCCATCCTGGTGCTGATAAAATGTACATGGATCTTCGTACTCACTGCTGGTGGCCTGGTATGAAGAAGGATGTTGCCTTGTATGTATCGAAATGCCTAACTTGTCTCAAAGTCAAGGCCGAACATCAACGACCTTCTGGCTTGCTTGTACAACCAGAGATACCGGTTTGGAAATGGGAGAATATTGCGATGGATCTCATCACTAAGTTACCGCGTACGTCTAAAGGTCATGATGCTATCTGGGTTATTATCGATCGATTAACGAAATCAGCTCATTTCATTCCGATTCACGAGGATCTATCTGCTGATAAACTTGCAAAGATTTATGTTGATGAGATTGTGACACGACATGGTGTGCCCTTGGATATCATCTCTGATCGTGATGCTCGATTTTCATCTCTTTTCTGGAAGGCCATGCAATCTGCTTTGGGAACCCAACTGAATCTAAGCACTGCTTATCATCCCCAAACAGATGGCCAATCTGAGAGAACGATTCAAACTTTGGAGGATATGCTTAGAGCATGCGTGATAGACTTTGGTGGTAATTGGGACTCTCATATGCCGCTGATCGAGTTCTCTTACAACAATAGTTATCATACTAGCATTAAAATGGCACCATTCGAAGCTCTCTATGGTCGAAAATGTCGTTCACCAGTCTGTTGGAACGAGACCGGTGAAGCTCAGCTTACTGGACCTGAGCTTGTCCTGGAAACAACAGACAAAATCAAGAAAATCCGCGATAATCTTGTGACAGCTCAAAACCGTCAAAAGAGATATGCGGATTTGCGACGCAAGCCCTTAGAATTTCAAATCGGAGACCGTGTCCTACTCAAGGTGTCAACTTGGAAGGGAGTGGTGAGATTTGAAAGAAAGGAAAACTTGCACCTCGATATGTGGGACCATTTAAGATTGTGGAAAGAATTGGAAAGGTTGCCTATCGTCTAGAGCTACCTCCAGAGCTTGGAAATATTCACCCGACTTTTCACGTGTCCAATCTGCGAAAATGTTTAGTTGACACTGATCTACACATTCCTCTCGACGAGATTCGAATCGATAAAACAATGCACTTTGTCGAGAAACCCGTGGAGATCGTGGGCCGTGCATACAAACAGTTGAAGAACAAACGAATTCATTTGGTCAAGATTCGCTGGGAATCCAAACGTGGCCCAGAGTTTACTTGGGAACGTGAGGACCAGATGAAGACGAAGTATCCGCATTTGTTTTCACAAGCTTCCTCTAGTTAAAATTTCGGGACGAAATTTCCTGAAGTAGGGGAGACTGTGACAACTGTGTTCTGTAATCGATGTACGATGTAAAACAATGATGATTATTAATAAAATAATGTGCTTTGGTGTTATTATATGTGTTTTGGTGTTTCTATGTGTGTATTTGTGTTTGGTGATTTTTCAATTCGATTCGATTCCGA
This sequence comes from Helianthus tuberosus, assembly GCA_030545235.1. Classification (NCBI taxonomy): domain Eukaryota; kingdom Viridiplantae; phylum Streptophyta; class Magnoliopsida; order Asterales; family Asteraceae; genus Helianthus; species Helianthus tuberosus. The sequence goes on from CM060407.1 coordinate 117,091,569, forward strand.
TTGCAAGCGTTAAATCGCGTTCTGGAAGGTTATACGCAAACTGGTGCGTAAACGCAGTCAGTATAACGCGACAAAAACTCCGGAATAGTGACATAGGCTTAACATACCTTAAATAACCCCCACATAACTTAGAAATAAGTTTTGAATGGTTTGGTGTGTTGAAATCAAGTTTGTTCGATCGCAGGGACTATTTGTGTCAAACTGTGAAACTATACCGATTTGTATAGTAACGAATATTCCGGAACTTGATCATAAGTTAAACATACCATAAATAACCTTTACATAGCTTAGAAATAGGCTTTGAGGGGTTCGGTATGCTAAAATAAACTTTATTGATCAATAGGGACTAAAAGCGTCAAAAAGTGCACAAGTTTGCATTTTCGCGCATATCTTACGTTCTGAATATGTCCGGACATACAAAAATTTATGTAAGCATTAAAATATTTTATTTTAGAGTTTGGCATGATAAAATTCCATTCCTCACTTAATTTGGATCGTTTTTGCGTTCGTTATGACTTCCGTCGTAATTAAGCGAATAACGCAACCGTACGACCAAACGAACCGACATCCGAGATACTTTTGAGCATGTTTTGAGTTCCCTATACTTTAGCTTTATTATAGAGCCTTGAAATGGGGTTAACGGGGCTTAAAAATGCAAAACAAATCAAGTTTTACAAGTGCAGGGACCATTTTTGAAATTTCTGACTAGATTCAATGAACCTACTCCATTTTGAAGTGTTGTGGTTTTAACCCATGGTTTTGCAAAACCATGGGCTGGTATTCATTGAAACCTAGTCCATTATTAGGAGCTCCCATGGTTTTAGAAAACCATGGGCACACATGTAAGGTCCAGATCAAAGCTCAGTTTTCGAGGAACGATCCTAACGGTTCTAGAATTCCTATAAATACCCACCTTCATTCCTTGCAAACTCACACTTGAATCTGATTTTTGGCTCTCTAAGTTGAAGTTTATGCTTCATACCTGAGAGTAAATCGGATCAAGAGCTTGCGGGGACCTTCTGTAAGTGTTCTTTCGTTCTTTTCTTTCGTGTTTATCGTTAAAGTCAAACTGCGTTTGACTTTCTGCTTTGACCAGTTTATGGTCAACGTGAAGTTCGTTTGAACTTCATAACGTGAGCGTAATCATGATGGTTATAGTCCCTAGTGACTATACCTACTGAGTACCACGTTATCTAGACTCAGTGACGAGTCGTAGTTTCGGCCAAAATACGCATTTACGCGTATTTTGTAACCAAACTACACCAGGATATCAAAACCGTTTGTTTTGATATCAAAACCTGTTTTCTAACTTAACTAAACATGTTCTAGCATGTTTAGCTCGTCACTTTTTAGTTTAGTGCTTGTGTAGAGTCGTAAGTCAAGCGGACTAAACCCCCGCTTAGACTTTCGAACACGACCCGTTTGGTCGATCTTTAGGATCCGACCAAACATGTTTAGTGACCATAGTCGCTTAGGGAATAACCTTCCGAGGTTATACCTTATGGTCACCTAGTTTAGGTAGTTGTATGATAAGTAGATTATATGCCATAGGTAAATTACCAGAATACCCTCTTCATGCATAATTGGTAAATAAGCATATGTAACCTAAACCTTTGTCACGTAACTGATTATGTAACATATTTAAACATGTTTTGGCATATAATACTTGTCATAGGACTAGTTAGACGTCTCGAACGCGCATTTGCGCGCACGATGCGTTAAAGTAGCGTAAGCTACCTTAATGGGTCGCGATGGGTCGAAAGCACTTAGGTTAGGTTCCGATCTAGAATGTAGACTTTGTTAAACCATATCACATGAGTTCCAACACTCACTTGGTTTACAAGACCTCATTCTGTCCGATCTTCCGATTTAGGTGTCGATTGTTTGACTAGTGATTCAATTACTAGGTGCTTGCTTGATTTCTCTGGTTTACTCGAGTTTGTTGAAGTACTATTGATTGAGGATACCTTGCACTACATGTGAGTACTTAGTTCCCCTATTTTACTGTTTTCAATTGTTTTGGGGTGATTCATATGTACAAAATGTTTTCATGGTTTAAACGATGATTTCAAAAACGAATAGAACGATTTATACTAAACTAATAACGATTTCGATAATGTGAACAAACTTGTTGGTTGTAGTTACATAACGAATGACATTCATTAATTTTGGCCGAACCGACCAGTATTAGGTTATGGTACCATATGATCTGACAAATCCCGTTATTGCACTATACCCATGGTTATGTGTGGGTGTTGTAGGTAACGACTGAATCTGAAATTATTAACTTACCCTTTGGAGGTTTGTTAATACGAGAAGCGAGGAACGAGGTAGTCGAGTCACGAAGGTTTGAATGTTATTAACGAGACGACCATATATAAGTTTTCACAATTAAAACGAGGATGATTTAAACGATTTAAACGAGTAAACGATTTGGAGATGATTTGGAAACGATTTGGAAACGATGTTAAACAATTTGGGTAAACGATTGGTTTTTGGCTAGTGTTTAGATAACGGGACGGGTGTAATCTGGTGAAAACATGGTAGATACGCCGCTGGTACTTCTTATATGTAAGTGTTTTCAACATATTACATACCGTGGCATTATTTAGTTCACTTGGGTAAACGATATTGAAACGATGTCACTCAACAATGTTTTCGAAACAATATACGAGTTTTATTAATGAGTTTATACGAGATGTTTTACAGGATGGTTTTCTAAAACAAAAAGCTTTTGGATTAAGAATCGTGGCTACGAAATTTTATAAATTATAACCATCTTGATTTGAGTTGGTTAATCATGTTGCAATATTATACACTTTTTAAAAACAAGGTTTTCGAGGTATTGCAATATATGTAAACAAGCCATGATTCCGATACTCCTATAAAACCTATGTACTTGCCAGCATTTCTTTGCTGACTTTGTTTTTTACATATGTTTCAGGTGTTGTTGCTTGATTGACGTTCTAGGATGCATGCGTCACATAGGATCTGGACGAGGCCTTAGTGACATAAAACAATGATAGTCGATATAAAACTTGTTTGTCATGTGTTAAAACCATGTTAATGTTTAATATTATCAATAAAACGAAACACTTTTTGTATCCGTGGTTATGAAACGATAATTCTGTTACAACACTCCCCGACGTTTCTGCCACGCTTTGTTGTTTTACGTTGTCGGGGTGTGACATTAAGGATCGTTCTCAAGTAAGAAAAGATATCCTATGTGTTGAACAATCATAATCCCAATGAACATCTTATGGAAGATAAGCATGCCTATAACGATTGGATTAAGTATATCAAGGATACTATGCAAGCCTCTTGCCTCATGTTAGAAATTATGTTTCCCGAGATTCAAAAGGATTTTGAACATCATGAGCTTACGACATGATTAACCAATTGTAGGAAATGTTCCTAAGGGTAGAACGCGTCGAAATGTTCGAGCGCTCCATGCATGTCGAATGGAGGAAAACCAATCGGTCTCATCTTATGTCTTTAAGATGAAAAGCCACATTGATCGCCTCGAAAGGCTCAATATGGGTAAAAGGGCTTTATCCATTCTAACGATCAATGAGGGTGGCAACAAGAAAGGGCATCTCCCTGACAGCAAAGCAAATGTTGCAAATGGTAACGGGAAATTCAAAGGGAAAAGAAAAGAAAGACTAAAGCGAAACCACCGAAACCAAAAGAATACAAGGCAAAGGTTGCCTTGAACAATCCATGCTTTGAGTATGGTGAGATAGGGTATTTGAAAAGGAATTGTCCAACCTATCTCAAAGAGTTGAAAAACAAGAGGGATGCTAGGCAAACCTCAGGTACAATCTTAATGATACATATTGACCTTAATGTTATTTCTTTTAACACATGGGTATTAGATAACGGATGTGGAACACATATTTGCAATTTGTTGTAAAAGGTTCAAAAGAAATAAGCATTACAAGAAAGGAGACTATGTTTTGAAACTTCCAAATGGTTTGGAAATTGTTTTAAAATGTTTTGAATGCTCCTAGTTTGACTAGGAACATTATTCAAGTTTCCCTTATAAGTCAATATGGTTTTGATTTAAAGTTTGTAAACAATGACATTTATATTTCGATGAATGACATACTTTAAACCTGTGCCTTCAAATGGTATTTATGAATTGGTTCATAATAATACATTATTTGATAGTTCAATGTACCAAGCAATCACCAAGAAACTCAAAATGGATTTGAGTAAGACCTATCTTTGGCATTATCGCCTTACTCACATAAACAGGTGCCACATGTAAATACTTCGAAAGAATGGCTTTTGGAGACAAATGAAATTAGTTCATTTGATATATGTGAATCTTGTTTACAAGGTAAAATGACTAAGAAACCCTTTAGTGGGAAAGGGCAAAATATTTATTAGGTATCATACATTCGGATGTATGTGATCCTTTTAAGCCAATGACTAGGAATGGTGAGAGATACTTCATTACCTTTTACTGACAACTATAGTAGTTGTGGTTATGTATACATGCTGAGATACAAAGTTGAAGTTTTGAAATGTTCAAAGCCTTCAAAAGGTGAAGTACAAAATCAACTCAATCAAAGTTCTTCGTTCCGATAGAGGAGGAATCGAACTTTATTTGGATATGGTTCGATCTATGATGGCTAGGAGCGCATTATCTCTATCATTCTGGGGTTACGTTTTGCTCTCCGTGGCTCGTATATTAAATCTGGCCCAAACCAAGTTAGTGGATAAGACACCTTTTGAAATATGGCATGGAAGGGCTCCATCATTATCATATTTGAAGGTATGAGGTTGTGAAGTTTATGTGAAGCAATACACCTCAAATAAATTGGAAGTACGATCCACTAAGTGTATCTTCGTAGGATTACCTAAAGATGATAAAGGATATTATTTCTACGATCCAATAGAGCAAATGGTATTTGTTGCTCGAAAGGCTGAGTTCTTGGAAGCTAAGTTCCTTATGGAAGGAGCTAGTATAACAGTGGAACTTGATGAGGATCAAGAACCACAAGCCGATACACGTTTGGTTGATACTAGCATTCAACAAGAGGTTGTCAAAAACGATCAAGTGGTTGATCATTACACACAAAACGTTCGCAGATATGGTAGAATCAGTAGTCCACCTGAAAGATATGGATTTTTCATGGATGGATGCTACGTGGCAGATTCGGGTGAACCTACCACATACCATGATGCAATGTCAAAATCCGATTATGACAAATGGCTTGAAGACATAAACGTAGAGATGCAATCCATGTATAACAACCAAGTATGGGAATTGGTTATGCAACTTCTTGGAAATAAGTGGGTTTTCAGGAAGAAAACATATATGCATGGAAACTTGGATACTTATAAAGGGAGACTTCTAACAAAAGGTTTCACTCAAACTCAAAGGGTTGATTATGATGAGACCTTCTCGCTTGTGGCGATGCTAAAGTCTATTAGGATATTAGTTGCCATACCTGCATAAAAGATTATGAGGTTTAGCAAATGGATGTCAAAATGGCTTTCCTCAATAGATATCTTGAGGAAGATGTCTATATGGTTAAGCCTGAGGGTTTTGTCGATCCAAAACATCCTAACAAAGTATGAAAGTTAAAGAAATCAATATGTGGATTGAAACAAGCATCGAGAAGTTGGAATCACCGTTTTGATGAAGAAATTGGGAATTTTGATTCATCAAGAACGACGATAAAGCTTGTGTGTATAAGAAGGCTAGTGGGAGCATTTTACTTTCTTAGTATTGCATGTCGATGACATTTGGGAATGATATTCCAACCATGGTAGGTGTAAAAGCCTGGCTTGGAAGTTGTTTTTCCATTAAGGATCATGGTGAAGTCGCCTATATTTTGGGAATAAAGATCTATAGGGATAGATCAGGGCGCTTGATAGGTTTAAACTAAAGTGCATACATTGACAAAGTCTTGAAAAGGTTCAAGATGGAGAACTCTGTGAAAGGTTTGGTACCTATTCAAGAGAGGACAATATTGAGTGCGTCTCAATGTCCAAGCTCAATGGATGAGCAAGAAAGAATGAAAGGAATCCCATATGCGTCTGCTGTAGGATCCATAATGTATGCAATGATATGCACTAGACCGGACAAGTCATGCGCTTTAAGCATGACGAGAAGATACCAGCGAAATCCAAGTAACGGTCATTGGATGACTGTTAGAAAGTATATTGAAATACCTTAGAAGGACTTAGGATATGTTTCTAATATGTGGATATGGTGAAGAAGAACTCGTTGTAAAGGGTTACAAGGATGCGAGTTTCGGAATTCGTTGTAAAGGGTTACATGGATACGAGTTTCCAAACTGATCGAGATGGTTCTAGATCATAATCTGGGTAGCATTGTCCACTACAAAATCAGAATACATCGCCGCTTCATTGATCGAGATAATTCATATGGATCTGCCACTTGAATTATTGCCGATCTAGGGGTAGTCCCTACCATTCAGGACCCCTAGAGATCCTTTTGATAACGATGGTGCGATTTCTCAAATCAAGGAACCTCGTGCACATCAAAAGACTGGGCACATTGTGTTGGACTCTGTATGCCCAAGACACATATTAAATTGATGTGGCTAGTACGTTATGATCCAAGTCGAGTCATACCCAATAACAAGCTAGACAAACACTTATATTATTTATTTGTGATATGATCAAACAAATAAATATTAACACTTACAATATTTAGAAATTGATTTTCTAAATAATTACACTTGAGAAACCAATAAATTATGTGAATAATTTATTTTGAGAGAATATTTTATTTTGTTATTTAATAGGTTAAATGACATTATAAAAGATTATAAACATATAGTGTTATATTTTATAAAAGTTATAAAATAAAACAAGACTTTATTTGTTATAAAAAAATGATTTTTTTTTATAAAACCCCTTAGGGCCATCCCATGTGGGGGGTCTTCTCAAGGCCATCTTGGTCCAATTAGATTACATGCAAACCTTACAATTGCATGGTTTTTGGTTGGGTCTTGATAATGGTAAGATTCTCTCATGGATTAAAAATAAGAATGCATGACCATTTGAGCAAGAAGACTTATGTTTTTGCTCTCATATTTTCGGCCATAAGAGGGTGTTCTCAAGTGTTCAATTTGATCTTCAAGTATTGAAATCCTAGCTAATCTCGTAGTGTTTGTTGGAAGCTTGGGGTATACAAGCTTGAGGCGTTCTACTCTTGAAGGCAACCATTCTTGAAACATCATCCGTTTCATTCTCATTACTCCAAGAAGGTAGTTTTCTAAACACCCTATGGTTGTGTATGATAGTATGCATCTTCATATATGGATCCGGGTTTTGGGATTTTACTTATAAATGAAATTTGTATCATAAAAGTAACATGTTTTAAATATAGTTTCCGCTGAGTTTTTATTTCATATGGATGAAATTGCTTTGATAAACATGTTAAAATCCCATCAATGGCATCTAGAGCCGCTTATATGAGTGCATGCTTCAATAGATTAAATTTTTCGGGTTTCGGGTTTAGATAAAACCCCATGGCCGAAAATTTTAACATGGTTATCCCTTGGTTTTTCAAGATTATTTTCTTACATGCATAAGAGAATCTTGAAAAATTATTTCATATGGATGAATTTGTTTGTTTGGACAAAACTTAACTTTTCGGGTTTTGGACATAGCCGAAAATGTTAATAAAAGGGAACCATTTTTTTTATGCTTCTTGATATATATATATATATATATATATATATATATATATATATATATTTGGATATATATTTTGGTGCATATAACCTAGCCATGACTTTGTGTTGAATGATTGTGATGTGATTTATTTTATTAATTATTCAATGGGTTGTAATAATTATTTTTTGTTCTTCCATTTGTAAGATATGTAATTTATTTATTTTCATTTGGTATGTAAGTAAATAGATTAGGTGCATTTTATTTTACTAGAAAAAAATGTATTAGGATATTTTTTTTTTGTAAAAGAAGATGCACACAAAAATGCCGTCTTGGTTTGGACCATAATATTCGATCCAAAGAACTTCATCGTTCTTAACGGGATTTTAACCCGAAAACCAAAACACATTTTTGAGGTCCAAAGGAGTTTGGAGCTGAAAATAAAAGACTTTTGGAAGCTCAAAGAAGGTGGAGAAATCACAACACAAGAAGGATACTTGAAGCATTTGGATGCGGGATCAAGTGGGAGTCCATCGACACATTACTTGTGTCATTTTTCACCCTTTAGGAAGGACCTTTTGGCACACTTGTTTCGGCTAACGAGTGTGGTCAAAATAGTTGGCTATGGTTATGCACCTATTGTTATGTATGTTATGCTTGTGTGGTTGTTTATTTTGTTGTTTAGATGATATGTAGATATGCATGCTTAACAAACTAATAATCAACAACAAGCTTAAAATTGGTTCTTTAAAAGATCATTAAAATTGGTTAATAAAAGGTTATTAAAAATTAATGATTTTATAATAAAATGGGTTTTATTAAAAAGGACCTTGAAAATTGATTTTCACTAAAGTACCAAGGATTTGAATGCATGCAAATGTATGGTACATAAAGTTTTCTAAACTAGAATTTTGAAAACTCAAAATCCCTTTTATAAAACAAGTCAAACACCATCCTTTTATACAACACTCGAATCACTTGGGAACTCTTTTGTGGGATAAAGGTCACCTAACCAGATTTGAGGGAACTTGTATATTCGAGGTGGGTTTACCATGTTTGTGGGATAAAGGTCACCTAACCACTTATGTGCATAAACTCACACGTGTGTGTAAGTTGGACGACTTGATTTGGAAACCATGAACTTAGGGTCACCGAAGCATGGGGAACAAAGGTGTTGATGGGATTAAACATGCCAACTAAACATAAAGATGTTTAACCGATCCCATATGGCTAGAAGTTGCAAAGGGTTGCAATTGTCAAACGTTGACTACCTTGTTAATTTAAATAGAGGGATAAAGGTCACCTAACCAATATTTAAATGTAACGTTGGATTTTAGATTTTAATTATTAATTGTCTTTAAGACACAAAAGGGTATTAATGATTAAAATATAACAATATCGAAAATACTAAAATTGAACTTGTTAAATTTTGTAGATGGCCGCTAACAATGCAAACCCGACTAACCAAATCGTCCGAAACCTATCACTAAGAACCATCCTTGAGAAGGATCGTCTCAACCATAACAACTTCATGGATTGGTTTCGAAACTTGAGAATCGTTCTCAAGCAAGAGAAGATATCCTATGTGTTGGACGATCCTATTCCCGATGAACCTAACGTGGAAGATGTGGAAGCCTACAACGATTGGGTTAAGTATACCGAGGACTCCATGCAAGCCTCATGCCTCATGTTGGGAACTATGATTCCCGAAATTCAAAAGGATTTTGAACATCACGGGGCATACGACATGATTACCCAGTTAAAGGAAATGTTCCTACAACAAGCAAGGGTAGAACGCTTCGAAACTGTTCGAGCACTTCACGCATGTCGAATGGAGGAAACCCAATCGGTATCATCTTATGTCCTTAAGATGAAAAGCCACATTGATCGCCTCGAAAGGCTAAATTGTCCCGTCTCTAAAGAGTTGGCTACGGATTTGATCCTCAACTCTTTAACAAAGAGATTCGAAAGCTTCGTAATGAATTACAACATGAATGGATGGGACAAGAGCATTGGTGAACTTCACGCAATGCTCAAAACGGCCGAAGTAAGTATGGGCAAAAAGGCTTTACCCGTCCTAGCGATCAATGAAGGAGGCAACAAGAAGAGGCCCCACCCCGACTCTAAAGCAAGCCATGCTAAAAGAAAGGGACACGTCAAGGGAAAGGGAAAAGCTAAAGCAGAACCCACCAAACCGAAGGAGAAGAAGCAAAAGGTTGCTACGAATGACCCATGTTTTGAATGTGGTGAGATAGGACACTGGAAGAGAAATTGTCCAACCTATCTCAAGGAGTTGAATAACAAGAGGGATGCAGGGCAAACCTCAGGTACTATCTTTATGATACATGTTGAGCTTAATGTTATTTCTTCTAACACATGGGTACTGGATACCGGATGTGGAACTCACATTTGCAATTTGTTACAGGGGTTCAAAAGAAATAAACATTATAAGAAGGGAGACGCTAGTCTCTTCATGGGCAACGGAGCAAAAGTTGAAGTCGAAGCTCAAGGAGACTACGTTTTAGAGCTTCCAAGTGGCTTGGAAGTTATTTTGAAAAATGTTTTGTATGCTCCTAGTTTAACTAGGAACATAATTTCAGTTTCCCTTTTAAGACAATGTGGTTTTAATTTCGAATTTGTTAACCAAGACATTTATGTTTCTATGAATGATGTGTTTTATTTTAAAGCTATGTCTTTAAATGGTATTTATGAATTAGATCATGATAACACATCATATGATAGCTCAATGTACCAAGTAACCAACAAGAAACTCAAAATGGATTTGAGTGATTCCTACCTTTGGCATTGTCGCCTTGGACATATAAGCAAGAATCGCATGCATACACTTCAAAGAAATGGTCTTCTGAATACAAATGAAGATAATTCATTTGATATATGCGAATCTTGTTTACAAGGCAAAATGACCAAGACACCCTTTAGTGGAACTTTTGAAAGGGCAAAAGACTTACTAGGTATCATACATTCAGATGTATGTGGTCCTTTTAAGCCGATGTCTAGGAATGGTGAAAGATACTTCATTACCTTTATCGACGACTATAGTCGTTATGGTTATGTGTATTTACTAAGACACAAAGATGAAGCATTTGAAATGTTCAAAGACTTCAAAAGTGAAGTAGAAAATCAACTTAAGAAAACAATCAAAGTCCTTCGCACCGATAGAGGAGGTGAATACCTTAGTGGTGCTTTTCAAGATCATCTTAAGAGTTGTGGGATTATCTCACAACTTACTCCACCTGGAACACCACAACACAATGGTGTGTCCGAAAGGAGAAATCGAACTCTATTAGATATGGTTCGATCTATGATGGCTAGAAGCACATTACCTCTATCATTTTGGGGTTACGCTTTGCTCTCCGCAGTCCGTATACTAAATATGGCCCCAACCAAGAAAGTGGAAAAGACACCTTTTGAAATATGGCATGGAAACCCTCCATCATTATCATTCTTAAGGGTTTGGGGTTGTGAAGCTTATGTTAAGCAATACACTCCAAATAAATTGGAAGTCCGATCTACTAAGTGTATTTTTGTAGGATATCCTAAAGATGATATAGGATATTATTTCTACGACCCAACCGAGCAAAAGGTATTTGTTGCTCGAAAGGGTAAGTTCTTAGAAGCTAAGTTCCTTATGGAAGGAACCAGTGATAGAACAGTGGAACTTGAGGAGGATCAAGAACCACAAAACTATACACGTTTGGTTGATACTAGCACTCAACAAGAGGTTGTTGAAAACGATCAAGAGGTTGTTCAGAACACACAAAATGTTCGTAGATCTGGTAGAATTAGTAATCCACCTGAAAGATATGGATTTTTCATGGATGGATGCTACGTGGTAGATTCAGATGAACCAACCACATACCATAATGCAATGTCAAAATCCGATTCTGACAAATGGCTTGAAGCCATGAACATAGAGATGCAATCCATGTATGATAACCAAGTTTGGGAGTTGGTTGTGCCACCACTTAACTCTAAAGTAGTTGGAAGTAAGTGGGTTTTCAAGAAGAAAACTGATATGCATGGTAACTTGGATACTTACAAAGCAAGACTTGTAGCAAAAGGTTTCACTCAAACTCAAGGAATTGATTATGATGAGACCTTCTCGCCTGTGGCGATGCTAAAGTCAATAAGGATATTATTTGCCATAGCTGCATATTATGACTATGAGATCTGGCAATTGGATGTCAAAACAGCTTTTCTTAATGGATATCTTGATGAAGATGTCTATATGGATCAGCCTGAAGGTTTTGTCGATCCAAAACATCCTGACAAAGTATGCAAGTTAAAGAAATCAATCTATGGATTGAAACAAGCATCTAGAAGTTGGAATCACCGTTTTGATGAAGAAATTAAGAATTTTGGATTCATCAAGAACGGCGATGAAGCTTGTGTGTATAAGAAAGCTAGTGGGAGCATCATCACTTTCTTAGTACTGTATGTCGATGACATTCTACTATTTAGGAATGACATTCCAACCATGGAATGTGTAAAAGCTTGGCTTGGAAGTTGTTTTTCCATTAAGGATCTTGGTGAAGTCGCCTACATTCTGGGAATAAAGGTCTATAGGGATAGATCAAGGGGCTTGATAGGTTTAAACCAAAGTGCATACATTGACAAAGTCTTGAATAGGTTCCAAATGGAGAACTCTAAGAGAGGTTTTGTACCTATTCAAAAGGGGACAATATTGAATACATCTCAATGTCCAAGCTCAAAGGATGAGCAAGAGAAAATGAAAAGAATCCCATATGCGTCAGCTATAGGATCCATCATGTATGCAATGATATGCACCAGACCGGACGTCTCATGCGCCTTGAGCATGACGAGTAGATACCAGCAGAATCCAGGTAACAGTCATTGGATGGCTGTTAAAAGTATATTGAAATATCTTAGGAGGACTAAGGATATGTTCTTAATATATGGATCTGGTGAGGAGGAACTCGTTGTAAAGGGTTACACGGACGCGAGTTTCCAAACCGATCGAAGTGATTCTCGATCGCAATCGGGGTATGTCTTCATTTTAAATGGAGGAGCAGTTTCTTGGAAGAGCTCAAAACAAGACGTGGTAGCATTGTCCACTACAGAATCAGAATACATCGCCGCTTCATTGGCAGCCCAGGAAGCTGCATGGCTGAAGAAATTTATAGCCGACCTGGGGGTGGTCCCTACCATTCAAGACCCCCTAGAGATCTTTTGTGATAACGAGGGTGCGATTGCTCAAATCAAGGAACCTCGTGCGCACCAAAAGACTAGACATATCGGCGGAGATTCAACTACATAAGGGATGAAGTTGAAAAAGGAAAGATATGTATCCGCCAAGTTCACACCGATAAAAACATTGCGGATCCACTCACGAAGCTCCTTGACAGAGGAAAACATGAGGGTCACACATGTTCCTTAGGACTTCGATATTCTAGTGATTGGATTTGATCTAATTTTGTATTTGGATGTTGAAACAAATGTTATTTTAACTCATTTATGGGATTTTGAGTTACGTTTCATATTAGCATGTTTAAATCCGTGAATAAGTTAATTATTCTAAATGTCCGTAGTTGATCATATTTGTGGGAACAAATATGAATGTAAGACTATTATGAATTTGGATTGGTGGATATTCATTTAGAATGAATATAGAGCAAAGTGTTGCTACCAAAGTTCATAGATATTTGTGGGATACAAATATTGGACTGACTCGCTCTCAAATATTACTGCATAGAATCATTTGTGATTGATCATAAGCAAATTTTGAGTAAAGGCGAATATCATAGTATCCTCTGACCTGAGATACATATTGGGTCTTGATATTCACCAAATATTGTACCTTGACTTATTTCTTCGCTGTCAGTAATATGACAGTACATAAGGCTAAGCTAAGGTGTGGTACAAGGTGATTGTGAGAGACGTATGTAGTCAAGAAGGGATTTGTTCCTCTTATTCGTTGAGAGTAAGATGTCTAAGGCCTGATAAAGTTAAATCAACAGAGAGTGATCACTCTATGTCTCTGGTTTTAACATGACATCTGTAACGAAAGGATAAATGATAGATTCACCTAAATCATGTTCAAGTAAGGGACTTGAAAGGGATGATGTTATTGAATGGCAAATATAGTCATACGTATTGGGGGTAGTAAACCGTAGTTAGGCGTCATTTACTACTTGCATCAATCTTCTATGTATCTTGTGCAAGTGGGAGATTGTTGGACTCTGTATGCCCAAGACACATATTAAATTGATGTGGCTAGTATGTTATGATCCAAGTCGAGTCATACCCAATAACAAGCTAGACAAACACTTATATTATTTATTTGTGATATGATCAAACAAATAAATATTAACACTTACAATATTTAGAAATTGGTTTTCTAAATAATTACACTTGAGAAACCAATAAATTATGTGGATAATTTATTTTGAGAGAATATTTTATTTTGTTATTTAATAGGTTAAATGACATTATAAAAGATTATATAAAGTCTTGCAAACATATAGTGTTATATTTTATAAAAGTTATAAAATAAAACAAGACTTTATTTGTTATAAAAAAATGATTTTTTTTTTATAAAACCCCTTAGGGCCGTCCCATGTGGGGGGTCTTCTCAAGGCCATCTTGGTCCAATTAGATTACATGCAAACCTTACAATTGCATGGTTTTTGGTTGGGTCTTGATAATGGTAAGATTCTCTCATGGATTAAAAATAAGAATGCATAACCATTTGAGCAAGAAGACTTATGTTTTTGCTCTCATATTTTCGGCCATAAGAGGGTGTTCTCAAGTGTTCAATTTGATCTTCAAGTATTGAAATCCTAGCTAATCTCGTAGTGTTTGTTGGAAGCTTGGGGTATACAAGCTTGAAGCGTTCTACTCTTGAAGGCAACCATTCTTGAAACATCATCCGTTTCATTCTCATTACTCCAAGAAGGTAGTTTTCTAAACACCCTAAGGTTGTGTATGATAGTATGCATCTTCATATATGGATCCGGGTTTTGGGATTTTACTTATAAATGAAATTTGTATCATAAAAGTAACATGTTCTAAATATAGTTTCCGCTGCGTTTTTATTTCATATGGATGAAATTGCTTTGATAAACATGTTAAAATCCCATCACATTGAGCAGAGTTTCAACTACATAAGGGATGAAGTTGAAAAAAGGAAAGATATGTATTCGCAAAGTTCACACTAATCAAAATATTGTGGATCCACTCACGAAGCTCCTTGAACGGGCAAAGCATGAGAGGGTCATACTTGTGCCTTAGGACTTCGATATTCTAGTGATTGGATTTGATCTATTTTGTATTTGGATATTGGAACAATGGTTATTTTAACTCTTTATGGTATGTTGAGTTATGTTCCATTTTAGCATGTTTAAATCCATGAATAAGTTACTTATTCTAAATGTCCGTAGTCGATCATACTTGTGGGAACAAATATGAATGTAAGACCATTATGAACTTGGATCTGTGGATATTCATTAGGTATGAATATAGAGCAAAGTGTTGCTGCCAAAGTTCATAGATATTTGTTGGATACAAATATTGGACTGACCCGCTCTCAAATGTTACTGCATGGAATCATTTGTGATTGATCATAAGTAAATTTGAGTAAAGGCGAATATCATCGTATCCTCTGACCTGAGATACATATTGGGTCTTGATATTCACCAAATATTATACCTTGACTTAGTTCTTTGCTGTCTGTAAAAGACAGTACATAAGGCTAAGCTCAGGTGTGGTACAAGGTGATTGTGAGAGACGTATGTAGTCTAGAAGGGATTTGTTCCTCTTATTCGTTGAGAGTAAGATGTCTAAGGCCTGCTAAAGTTAAATTAACAGAGAATGATCACACTATGTCTCTGGATTTAACATGACATCTGTAACAAAGGGATAAATGATAGATTCACCTAAATCATATTCAAGTAAGGGACTTGAAGGGGATGATGTTATTGAATGGCACTTCGTCATACGTATTAGGGGCAGTATCATTTACTGCTTGCATCAATCTTCTATGTATCTTGTGCAAGTGGGAGATTGTTGGACTCTGTATGCCCAAGACACATATTAAATTGATGTGGCTAGTACGTTATGATCCAAGTCGGGTCATACCCAATAACAAGCTAGACAAACACCTATAATATTTATTTATGATATGATCAAACAAATAATATTAACACTAAGAATATTTAGAAATTGGTTTTCTAAAAAATTGCACTTGAGAAACTGATAAATTATATGGATAATTTATTTTGAGAGAATATTTTATTTTGTTATTTAATGGGTCAAATAACATAATAAAAAATTAAACAAGTCTTATAACATGTGATGTTATAATTTTATAAAAGTTATAAAATTATATAAGACTTAAAATGTTTATAAAAGAATTTTGAATTTTTTTTATAAAAACTACAAGTGGGCCGCCCCCACCATGCTCCTCCCAAGACCAATTTTGGTCCAATGACAATCCATGCAATTGTCATAAGTTAGAAGCCTTTTGATTGGGTCTTGAGGGTGGTGATGTCTCTCACATTCTTTTAATTATTTCATTTGGAAGAAAGAAAATTAGAAGAGATGAACATACTTTCTCTCACATAATTCAAGTGTAAGAACTCCAAAAATCCTCTCAAGAATTTTCGGCCAAGAGTAGGTTGTCAAGAGGGATTTTCAAGTGAGTTTTCAAGTGTACAAATCCTAGCAACATAAGGCGTTCATTGGAAGCTTGGGGTATGCAAGCTTGAGGTCTTCTCCTTTGAAGATTTCATTCAAGAATATTATCTTCTTCATATCACCTTGCTCTTGGAATGGTAGTATTCTAAAACACCCTATGGTTGTATTTTGATAGCATGCATGTCATATATGGATCCGATTATTGGGTTTCACATATAAAATGAGTTTTATATCTTGAATAGTAACATGTTTTAAATACTTTTTCCGCTGCGTTTTTATTTTATATGGTTAAAATAACTTTGATAAACATGTGAAAAACCCAACATGAATATCCTTGATTCTTCCTTCATTTCCATTTCTGAAGAATACCCATTGAGGAAAATGACTCATTCCGTTCGTTTTCGTTTCTGAAGAATATCCATCGAGGGAAATGAATATCCTTGATTCGTCCTTCATTTCCGTTTCTGAAGAATACCCATTGAGGAAAATGACTCATTCCGTTCATTTTTGTTTCTGAAGAATATCCATCGAGGGAAATGAATATCCTTGATTCTTCCTTCATTTCCATTTCTGAAGAATACCCATTGAGGAAAATGACTCATTCCGTTCATTTTTGTTTCTGAAGAATATCCATCGAGGGAAATGAATATCCTTGATTCTTCCTTCATTTTCGTTTCTGAAGAATACCCATTGAGGAAAATGACTCGTTCCGTTCATTTTCGTTTATGAAGAATATCCATCGAGGGAAATGAATATCCTTGACTTTTCCTTCATTTCCATTTTGAAGAATACCCATTGAGGAAAATGACTCATTCCGTTCATTTTCGTTTCTGAAGAATATCCATCGAGGGAAATGAATATCCTTGACTTTTCCTTCATTTCCATTTTGAAGAATACCCATTGAGGAAAATGACTCATGCCGTTCATTTTCGTTTTCTGAAGAATGTCCGTTGAGAGAAATAACAGGATTATGCCTTGCATATCTTTGATGGGTTATTCTACGCAAATAGATAAAAACCCTAGATTCCATGCAAGACAATATTTTAACACAGCGTCACAGACAGACTCCTACGAATAAATTTCGGGACGAAATTTCCTAAAGTAGGGGAGACTGTGACACCTGTACCTCTGCAACCATCAAACAAATACCAAATGTATGAAATATTGTGTTTCATACTTGGGATTTGTAAAAATATGTGTATCGTTTGCACATATCAATTCATGTTCGATTTCAAGCTTTAAATCGCTTTCTGGAAGGTTATACGTGCACTGATGCGTGAATATAACCAGTTTAATGCAACGAACACTTCGGAATAGTGACATAGGCTTAACATAATTTAAATAACCTTTACATAACTTAGAAATAAGTTTTGGAAGGTTTGGTATGGCGAAATCAAGTTTATTCGCTTACAGGGACTAATTTCGACAAACTGCGAAAGTATGCCGATTTGTACTGTAATGAACATTCCGGAACTTGATCATAAGTTAAATATGCCCTAAATATCCTTTACATAGCTTAGAAATAGGCTTTGAGGTGTTTGGTGCGCAAAAATAAACTTTCTTGATCAATTGGGACTAAAAGCTTCAAAAAGTGCATAAGTTTGCATTTTCGCGCAATATCTTAAGTTCGTGTTTCATCGTAATTAACCGAACAACGCAACTGTACGGCCAAACGAATCGACATCCGAGATATTTTTGAGCACATTTCAAGTTCCCTATACTTTAACTTCATTTTAGAGCTTTGAAATGGGGTTATCGGGGCTTAAAAGTGCCAAAAACTGAGTTTTACAAGTGCAGGGACCATTTTTGAAATTTCTGGCAGATACATTGAACTTGGTCCATTTTTTTAGGTTTTGATGGTTTTAACCCATGGTTTTGCACCCTATGGGCTGGTATTTGATGGTTTTACATGTTCCCATGGTATTCTAAAACCTTGGGCCCAAGTGTAAGGCCATGATTAAAGCACAGTTTTCGATAAACGATGTTAACGGTGGACCGAATCCTATATATACCCCACCTTCCTCATTTGCATTCTTCACACCTTTGATCTAATTTTGTACTCTAAGTTGAAGTTATACACTTCATACCTGAGAATAATTGGATCAAACTTCCATTTCTTGGACCTTTTGTAAGTATTCTTTCGTGCTTTTATGCGTTTTAAGCACGAAATCAAACTATGTTTGACTTTCAGCTTTGACCAGTTTATGGTCAACACGAAGTTCGTTTGAACTTCGCAACGTGAGCGTAATCACGATGGTTATAGTCCCTAGTGACTATACCTACTGATTACCACGTTGATTAGGTTTAGTGACGAGTCGTAGTTTCGGCCAAAATGCGTGTTCATGCGTATTTTGTAACCAAACGACTCTTGGGTATCAAAACCGTTTGTTTTGAGATCCAACTTGTTTTCAAACCTTGTTAAACATGTTTTAAACATGTTTAGCTCGTCACTTTTAGATTAGTGCTTATGTAGAGTCGTAAGTCAAGCAGTCTAAACAACCGCTTAGACTTTCGAACTAGACCCGTTTGGTCGATCATTAGGATCCGACCAAACATATTTAGTGACCATAGTTATATAGGGAATGACCTTCCGAGGTTATACCTTATGGTCCCTTCGTTTAAGTAGTTATATGATAGGTAGTTTATATGCCTTAGGAAAATGACCAAAATGCCCTTTTTATGCATAATTGATATTTAAGCAGATGTAACCCAAACTTTTGGGAGAGCTCTGGGCGAATTGGGAGAAATCGTGAGATCCTAGGTCTTTCATTCCAATCCTGTTCGTGATTAACTCTGGTTAGCAACTAATCCGTCGTTTCTAATCAGTTGTAATTAGATTAGGGTTATCATCTTTTTAGGGTTTCTATTTTGTTTGTTTTTCGATCGGCTGAAGATTTGAATAAGGGGATTAATCGGCTGATTCTAAACACATATTTGGCTGTCCGATCTGCACTAGGGATTCGGCAGGTTTCATTCGCTGATTGATTTATTTAATCGGCGCCTGCTTTAGCGAATCTGTGAAACTAGTGGTCCTCCGATTGCTTTTCAGCCGTCACTAGGGTTTTGTTCGCATTCCTGCTATTGGGTAGCGGCTGTTTTCATTGCGGCTGTTGAAATGGATGTTCAAAATGCAGACAAAGCAAACGTCTTTGCGAGGAAGATAAAGAATATTGACGGAAAACCCTTTGAGCCAAAACTAACGTCAAATATAACTGCGAGGGTTTCTGAACTGAGCAAGAAGGTAACCTTTATGCTGCCATTAGATGATGATGAACAGGTAAATGGTCGATCTGATTCTCCTAATCAGCAGTATGCTAAGGTTCTTGATAAAAGAAAGGTAGCTTTTGTACTCCCGTTGAATGATGTTAGTCCTATCCCTCGAGCTACTTCTCAATCGTACGCTAATGTTGTGTCAAACAAACAAGCTGACCAGGGTGGTGTTAACATGGATTCTGGTTCGAATGCTCAAAAATCAGCTAGGAATGCAAATGAGTCGGCTGATCAAAATCCTAAAATTAATTTTAGGTCGCTAAAGTCGGATGTCTCCTTGGAAGGAGTGAATGTAGTTTTACCAATTGATTCTGTTCGTCAGGTTAACAGCAGGTTAGCAAATACTCTTTATGGCTACTTCCTGGGGGATAGAATTGCTTATCCGGTTGTTGAATATTTTGTGAAAACAAATTGGAAAAAACATGGTTTTCAGAAAATTATGATGAATTCGAATGGGTTTTTCTTCTTCAAGTTTGAAGATAGTCAGGGTATGAATAATGTTCTTGAAGGGGGTCCTTGGCTGATTCGGAACAAACCACTTTTTCTCAACACTTGGTCCCCTACAAACACTCTTGAAAAAGAAGATATTAAAAAGGTTGCGGTTTGGGTGAAATTGCATGAGGTTCCTCTAGCGGCGTATACTGATGATGGGTTAAGCATGTTGGCGTCTAAAATTGGTTCTCCTTTGCGGTTGGATTCGTATACTATTGATATGTGCAACGAGGCTTGGGGACGAAGCAGCTATGCTAGGGCCCTCATTGATATCTCTGCTGAACATGACTTTAAAGAGGTCCTAACCATGGCTATTCCTGAGTTGGATGAGAACAAGTATGTCAATGAGACTATTCATGTGGAATATGAATGGAAACCCCCGAGATGTGCCCACAGTTGTGTATTTGGGCATGACTCTGAGGAGTGTCCAAAATGCATTCGATCGATAGTGGGACCTCCTACTAACAGTCCGAAAGTAGATGAGGATGGTTATACGGAAGTCAAGACAAAGAAGAATGTAAAGAAGAGCGGTTTTCAAGTTAACAATCAAAAGCCCAAGTTTGAATATAGACCTGTGGATAAAAAGAAAAAGGCAGTGAGTTCTTCCTACGTGAATGCGCGGTGCACTAGTTCGTCCAAGGTTCAAACACACAATTCGTTTAGTGCTCTTGGGTTTGTTGGGGGAATGGGGGTTCCTTCCAGGGGAAATATAAAGGGGGACGTGAGCTAAATGAGGAGTCTGACGATGACGAGGTAGAGGTTGTATATGATGAAACGAATGAGTTTATGACATCGGGTACACATCCTACGTCTTCCAGTATAGGGGCAAGCACCTCTCACATAAAGTTGTCCAATGGATAGGTGGCTTTTGTTTCATGCTAAGGGGCTGCCGGTTGGTAGCAATTTCATTTTTGATGATGGCGGTTGACGTCGTTGTTTGATTTTTTTCGTTTGTCTACTAGTTAGTCATTATCATGATTGTAGTAGGCTAGATTGAGGTGGTATCTTGGTTTGTTTGCTTTTTTTGCTTACATATATGGGGCATGTCCTGTATATGAACTAGTGGGGAACTCATCCTCACTACTTGTACTTATTTGGCGGTTGTCTAAACAACCACTTAGACTTTCGAACTAGACCCGTTTGGTCGATCATTAGGATCCGACCAAACATATTTAGTGACCATAGTTATATAGGGAATAACCTTCCGAGGTTATACCTTATGGTCCCTTTGTTTAAGTAGTTATATGATAGGTAGTTTATATGCCTTAGGAAAATGACCAAAATGCCCTTTTTATGCATAATTGATATTTAAGCATATGTAACCCAAACTTTTGTCACTTAACTGATTATGCAACATAATTAAACATGTTTAGGCATATAATGTCATAAGACTAGTTAGGCGTTCCGAACGCGTTTTACGCGAATGACGCGTTAAAGTAGCATAAGCTACCTAAACGGGTCGTAATGGGTCAGCACTTAGGTTAGGTTTTATTTTAGCATGTAGGCTTTTGTTAGACCATATCATATGAGTTCCAATACTCATTTGGTTTACGAAACCTCATACTATTCGATCTTCCGATTTATGTCTGTTTATTAACTTAGTTACATATATTAGGTGTCGTTTGATTTCCGTGATCCCTCTAGCTTTGCTTGGTTGTTAGTCAAGACTTCTAAGCATCCTCAAGTGAGTACATAGTCCCCTCTTTTACTGTTTTTCAAACGTTTTGGGGTGAAACAGACGTGCCTACTTGCTACTTTCATGCTTTCCATGTTTTCATATCATATACTTGCTATGTTCATTAGTACACTATTAGTACATGATTTCATTATGTTTTGCTATGTATGTTCACTTAACATGCTAGCCCATTGTTTTACATTTTGAACTGTTCGAACCATTTGTAACCATTTGATGTATGTGAACCATTGGTAATCATTTGATATATGCGAACCATTTGTAACCATTTGATTGATGTGAACCATTTGTAACCATTTGATTGTGTGAACCATTTGTAAATATTTGAACCGTTGGGTTAGGGAAGTGAATAGGTAACTGGGCGGGTGTAATGTGGTAAAAGAATGGTGGATACGCCACTGGTACTTCCTATATATAAGTGCTTTTAACACATTATATATCATTACGTTATCTAGATCACTTGGGTAAACGATTTTGAAACGATGTCACACAATGATGTTTTATGAATAATATAAACCATACGAGTTTTGTTAACGAGTTTCTACGATATGTTTTACAATTTGATTTCATAAAACAAATGTTTTGGAGTTAAGAATCATGGCTACGAGATTTTATAAATCATATCCAACTTGATTTGAGTTGGTTAATTATGTCGCAATACTATACTTTTCAAAATAAGGTTTTTAAATAAGTATTGCAACATGTAAAATGAGCCATGAATCTGACACTCACATAAAACCTATGTACTCGCCAGCATTTTTATACTGACGTATTTTCACATGTGTTTCAGGTACCATAGTTGATGATGTTTGATGATAATATTTGTGTACGCTCACATAGGAATGGACGAGGCCTTAGTGACTTAATAACAATGAAAGTTTATTTGTTCCTGTTTTGTTTCTAATTCCAATGTAATGTAATACATTTAATTCAATAAAACGAAACTGTTTAATCCATGGTTGTGAAACAATGATTCTGTTACAACACTCCCCAACGTTTCCGCCACGTTTTGTTGTTTTACGTGGTCGGGGTGTGACAAATGTCGGCAGTATCGATCGAAGGATAGGGATGTTCCAGAAGTAGTCTCAAGGAAAGTTAGCTCTGTTTATGCCAAGGTAGAGGAGGAACTGGTTGACAATGAGTAAGAGAATGAATCCCCCGCCGAGTCAGTTGATGAGAAAGAGCCTGTTGCTGTGTCCACAGCTTTTTCAGGAGAGTCAGTCATTGAGAGAGCGGTGGCAGGCGCGGCAGTAGTCTTTATTATTCTAGTCTTTTCGAAACTAACTATGACACTACGTTCCCATAAGACATGGAATTAGACTGTTTACTCGAAGTATGGAATAGTTGCACCTTATTGAGCGAAGTCTGCTCTCGTTTCATGCGGGGGGATATGGGAGTTTCACTCAAGAATGAATCTGTTGTTTTGTCTCATTCTTTCTCTACCTACATTATCATGGGAATGAGTGACTAATAACGAGTGAACGAGAATGGCTTTGCTTGTGCTTGCCCGCCCTTCCAAGTTTCCTTTTTTTTCAGTAGCAGGTTTTGGAGCAGCAGGAAGAGAGATAAATCCTAAGGTCGCAGCTGCCTTCTTGGATGGGTTTTATCTCTTCACTGAAACACTACAATAGTTTAGCTAAGAGCCCTAGAGACAGACGCGAATGAAAGAGCCTTTGCACCAGGCGCTAACCAGTGAACCACCATTCCTTCATGAAAGGCCTACCCCAGCTGCCATAAAGAAGAGGTTCCTTCTCTAAACAGATATAGTATGGAGTCTGGGATAAATGAATCAAGAAGGGATTTCCTCTCAGAAAAATTTTCTACATCGCTTGAAGGTGGTGAACTAGGACCCAAGCTTACGATGCGAGACTTTCAAATTACTTTTGCCATTCGAAGCCTTTATTATATATATTATTACCCGGATGAGATGAGACGGCATTTGTGCGTGCGTATTAGAGGGTGGGCGTAAGCATGGATGCCCGGGCCTTGCAGCTTCTCTTCTATATGGCTGTTTCCCTGAATGACTTAAGGGAAACAGCTTTCAGTTTAGCGACAAGTAGTACTTCTGTCGCCTCCGATACCAGGCCATAAAGTGTTGGAGGGGAGGCATAGGATCCCGGGGAGAGTATAAGTGTTTGCTAGCGGCCCCAATCAATGCCCAAGGGCGGCACTCTTTCTTGTGTGCTTAGAGGAACTCCAACTTACAACTATACTTTGTCTTTCACTCTCCATAGCTCTAGCTCTAAGACGAGGATTTCGTTATTAACCCGAAGAGGTGCCCGTGAATGGAGTCTCTACGACTTCTTCTTTTATGGAGTTGGAGTTAGGGATCAGATACGGTGGCTTCTTTCTGTTCCTCCAATGGGCAGCCGATAACGGATGATGTTGACTATAGGTTCTATGTCCACCAAAAGCAGCGCTAAACCGCCCACGAAAACGAAGGAAGAGCAAGGCACATCTGTTACACGAAGAAGGGAATGGCTGAAATTGAGCGTGATAGTACCCAACACGTGAAAATATAACCTGTGGTAGAGAGCGAGCCCGGGGGTCGTCTTAGCGGTGGATTTACATCGTTCAGAGGCTTTGCTAAACTGGCTATCAGGATAGAGATAGAGTAAGATGAAATTTTCTTTAATTTAAGGCGATTCCATTAGGGATTTCTACCTTAGTAGATGGAAGACCAACCAAATCTCAAGTTCTAAAGACAGAACTTACTTCTTTCAAGCGATCGACGAAAGCTTTCTTTCACAGGCGGATCAGTGCTCTGATTCTACTAATTAGATTTTGAAAAATGAAAAGCTTTACCTAAAAAAGAGGGTCTTGCGATGCTTCTTCACCCCAGGTCACCTACCAGTGGAAGAGTCGAAAGCAGAGTAGAAACGAACCTTTAGTCACGTAGGGGCCCCTAGAGCGTTCTTTTGAGGATCTTAACTTAATCAGTAGAGGGGAGGAGTAATTCAGTGCCAAGTCCAGGTCTTCAATTCCATTCTATTGAGGGGTCAACAAGGACCAAGTGCTTTCTTCGTAGTTTACTCATGTAAAGCGATATGATGGAAAACCGGATGCGCTACAGGAAGAAGATGAAATGAGTGCTTCGTTTTAGCTCTTGGATTGAGTGAGAACTGATAGTTAGAGCTTGCTCTCAATGAATGGCGAGCGGGGCGCCAGACTTTTCGTATTTAAGAAAGAATCTGAGGAAAGACCCCCACTACTGGCTCTACAGTAACCGTGGGGTCCTCCTCTGACCCTATTTTGTACGTCCAGTGCAGTCGTCTCCAAATGATCCGGTGCTAATTCCAGGATTGGATAATCAGCTGCAGCATGGAATACTACGAAGAGGGAAGATTCACTTCATCATTGGCCCGCTCTATATCCCCACGGAGCGATAAGGAGAGTAAGTTTACTCACCCACCTGACCGACCAGACAGGAAAGGCACGAAGCAGAACTCCTGAAACAAAACAAGCAGTTTCCGTCGGACCAAACCAAGAGCAGCTAGCTACACCGGAACAACTTCAACTAAGACTGCGGATCCTCACTCAGCTGCTAGAAGAAAGGGAATCGTCGAATGAGAACCTTTGAGGAGAAGAGGGGGGCACCTGATACCGATCGGCGAGAATAGACTGCGTCTGTCAGTGAATAATGGTCTGCTCCTTGAGATCTCTGTCTCTCTCGTCTGTAGCAAGAAAACCCAAGCCTGCTGTATAATATAATAAGGGCCTCGGCCCCATTTATCTTCTTGCATCGAACTAGAATAGCCCAATATAGTATTCTATTCTCGTCACCTGCGTAATCTAATATAGCTTCACCTCCCCTAATAGGAAGAACATAACCAGAACAGCTGTCTGGTCTACCATATGTTTGTTAGCGCTCGGCCGCCAATTGGAACAGACAGTACAGCAAAAACAACTGGAAGAGCCAACCTCGATGCCATCCAAGCCCGGCCTAGAATAACCTCAACCTTTTAGAAAGAAAAACTGCTGAAAGAAAGGTCTTATTTGATACAGAAAGACTTTCAGGCAGAACTTGGGCTATACTTTGGTTGGGCAATGGTAAGCTGATTCGTTTCTGGGATGATGTTTGGCCATGCCACTCTACTCAGAGATGCATGCCATAATTTATATCACTTCACAAGGTTATCATGATCTCAAAGTGATAGACTACATTCAATATGAAGGAGAAAAAAGGATTTCTACCTCTATTCAACTACCCATCCAAGAGCATTTGGCTTCAAAATACTTTTTATAGGGAGGATAATATCTTTTGGCAGCTCAATCCTCATGGTAATAATTATGCCAAGCCTAAAAATCTCTTTAGGTGATCAAAAGGGCCCCTTTTTCAGTAGATGAGATTAGGATGAAAGGTATTATCTCAACGATGCTTTTCTCTAGCTTGCTTTTCAAAATTGCATTTTGGCCTGCGGTAATGTAATCGGTATTTCCAAAAAATGTTTTTCTATGAAAGCAAGAAATGGAAAGTTTTGTTCTAAATTCTGCCTTATTCCATGAGATCTAGAAGCACTTCTGCAACTTTATCTCTCTCCATTTCCCTCACTTTTTTTTACTTCTTTCAAAGGGGAATGAAGACCTTCTTTAGAAGATGTCGCTCGATCGAAAGGATATAATACATACAAAACCTTAACTTCACGGACTTTCCGAGGTATAATCTTCGCCACGACATTAGTGGCTTAGCCCTTCGCGCTTCCCGCAGGCTTTTTTATAGGAGAGAGTCAGGGGGCCGGTACGGAAGATTGGTCCGCTTCGTAGAGCTTAGCTTTTCGGTTCCCTCCCCCTATGTGGTCGGCCTTATTACCAGTCTGCCTCCTTTCTCTTGATGGAATATCTCAATACCCGAGCTCCTGCTTTCTTTGTGTTCTTCACCGGCGCTCGCCAGATGTATCACTCATCCCGCTCCTAAGGTAAGGAGTCTTCTGTGTGTTAGAATCTTTACGGGAATGAATCACATATGTTGCTTGAGAATTGCTCGGGAATTCATTGATAATGATAATGACTTTGCCAGGTTCTAGGGGGCTACTATTCTTTTTTGTCGATCAAGTCGCTCTCCCTCATTCCACTCGTCCAGCCCTCTTCATGAACTTGTACAATCGATGCCACGGAGATAGCCAACTCTATTATCGAAAAAATAAGGAAAGGGGTAACGATTTGGCACCAGATATCTGGAGGTGTGGAAAGAGCAGCTGTGAGAAGCGGAAAACATAAAAAACGACAATTGTTCGTGGAGGTCTCCACAGAAAGACCCCTTGGTTCTGGAAAACGGATCACAATTACAGGTACCTGGGAGCATACCAATGGAATGAACGAAATACGAACAGATAACATAATATGGTCATAGATCTTAGGTTGTAACTTGATCATGAGCGAATTTGTTGATGTTGCACCCATCAAGTATGGAAAGTGCCAAACATTGGGAACTACTCGGGGAGGAGTTAGGAACAGGAACAAGGAGAAGCGAGAATCACTTAAATGGAGGAATCGATTGTATATCGTCCTTTGTTCCCCATAGCAACTGGGGATAAAAAAGCACCAAATTTGATGACTTATTAAGGGAAAGATGAAGTAAGAGCATGCTATTGAAGACGTTGCAAGATATGTCGGGGAGGCCTCCGTTGATTGTGTACGAACAAAATACGAGTCCAAAGGCAAGGTAAGAATAAGAAAGGGTTTAGCTAATGGAGATATTAACTCTTCCGGGAACCAGTAACGCGTAAACCATGTCAAACCAAGACCGATCAATATCCGAACGGAACAGATTCGAACTTCTCCTAGAATAGTTTCCGGTGCGAAATGAAATTCATAGGATATATAAGTAATTAAGAGGATAAATAGAAAGATTTTATAGGATTCTTTAGTAATGAAAAAAATAGGATTATTATGTATCACAATTTCATCACTACGTCGAAGACTTTTTTGTAAATATATTGATAAGATAGCTTGGTATCCAAACTGTATCAATGATTGTGATCCTCATTGTGTAGTGTACATAATTCGTGTTAGGATCTACCAAATAGGGTGGGTATAGGGCATCTAATAAAAAGTTTCCATTTCTATCGGTCATAAAATCAATCAAAAAAGAAAAAAGCAGACAGGAACAGTTTTATTCTCTAAACAAGCAGGTTTGGGTTCTTTTTTTAACACCCTAATTCTCTTGTTTGTTGGCTTTAATACCATGAAATAAAATAGAGAAAAAGACCTTCAAGATAATAACCATTTTCGAGAGACAAACTCCAGTGAACCACTTTCCTCCTCTCTTCTTTTCTTCATTCCATTCATTCCCCCTTTGAAAAAAGAAAAAAAATCTAGTGCTCTAGTCTAATTGAAGACTTTCAACGCTCATGCTATTTGAAAGAGCTTTCAACATGGAGTGGAGACTCCATAACGTACACAAAGAGTAACCGCTCTATGAATATCATCCTAATTCAGGTCTTGTTCCGCACTTAAATGGATAACTCAAAGCCTTACCTTGACCAGGAAAACCTCGATGACATAATCATTTATAGTCACTCACTGGAGGTTTGGAACCTTGAGTACAGTGTTCCGGGTGTAGCAGGAAAAGAGGCTGTACGTGAAAGGGTACTCAGACTAAAGTGTTATTTCTTGGCCATTGGATCAGCAAGGCTGTGATTCAGATGGATCAAGAGGTCTGTTTTGGACTGGGAAGTGCCGAAGAAGGAGAGAGCAGGCAGCAGTGGTGAAGCCGGATGCTCGAATCAATTTTATTTTTAGGAAGGAGGTGCCTCCCTCCTATGTTGTAAAAGGGAAGTGTAGATCTTTCTGCAACACTCTTCCGGCTTGATTACCCCCTAAGATAAGAGGAGGATATAGAAGCAGATTGAGTTGCAGGTAGGAGTGAGTCTACCCTGCAAAGCGGCTTCTCGCTTATCCCCATTTGGGAATGAGGAGATCCGACATCAAGTGCAGGAATTGCTGTCGAGGAGGCGGGAGAGTCTCAGTCCGTGTTCAACGCCTGCTTGACTAGCTCAAAAGGAGGCAGCTGGAGTGTGTTACTTTGAAGCAGGACCACAGATATATCAAACGGAGACGGGATGGAAAGACTTTCGTGAGAAGAGATGGTAGGCTTGATACGGATACAACTGCTTATCACCCACCTTAGAATCAACCAGTTCAAATATACCCGCCTAAATTCCCTCACAGGACAGATGGAACCAGGTTATGGATCTGTTCAAGTTGGTCGATCAATCCCTCCTTTGTTTCCCCTGCCTCCGGGCACCTTAGAATAGATTTGATTGGAAGGAGGGTGAGGAACGAAGACAGTGGTTTGACTGCTGGGATCCCAATCGGCCTGCATCAGTGGAAAATGGAACTATCGAATCACGGGTGACTCCCTTTATCGGGATGAGAGGAATTGCTTAATCGGCATTTCTGTCAATCGGCGGAAGACTCATGCATCCTGGGAGGGTACGAATTCAAGGGATGGACTCGATCGAACGGCCAACCACTTTCCATTTTTGTAGGATATTAAATCCAAAAGACCATTATTAGCGTGGAGTAGATTGGCCCGAATGCGCAATACGCCAGTCGAGAAGAAATCCCATCAATGGATACGATAGAGGAACGAAAGTGGCCGGCGGCGGTGTAGAGCTATAGCTATAAGGAACGAAGCTCACACACACCGGCTGATGTAGGGTGGGATAAAGTTGCCAATGCGAGTCACGCGCAGAGTTGGACACTTTTTTCAGCGTGATGCTGATAAGTCCACTCAATAAGATACAACTTCCGGGGCCTTATGGGGGCCTTGGTTTTAGCTACTGATGACGGGGCTGCATCGGGGACCGAAACAGGGACACGAAGCTACTCTGTGATATTCCAGATGAGTTAAAAGACTATGATCCCCTCCCTTGACATCCACTCATCCTAATGAATAAGCAGGAGAAAATCCACAAGCTTTTACCCGCACCATGGCCTGCCAAAAGTAGAATCAGGGGAGCTTTGGAAGAAAGGTTCTGAACTAGAGAGGGACCTCCATACCCCTCGATAGATTCACTAGAGGAATGTCAGGTTATTTTTCAAGGAGGCGGTTGAAAGACCGGCCTTGAGAGGACATTCTCTTTCTTGAGCTTTCGTGGGTTACAAGATCGACTAGCACATCCAGCTTACTCTATCGACAGCCCTGCCAGATGAAGGATCAAGGAAATCGGGATCAGCTGCCTTTACTTTATTTAAGGGGGGTCCTGAATCTCATGTCATCAAAAGTAGGCAGGCTTTGAACAACCAGATAAGAATCAGTTCCACAAGGGCTTTCATCCATCTTTCGCCCTTCTGTCTCCGGATGTAAGCATTTATCTTGAATGGTGCAGTTATCATATCTCTTAGGAGGCACTACCTCCAGACCTGCCCGACTTCCTCAACCTATCGGTCGAGTCACTTCCTTCCACTCGCCTTACAAGGACCTACTGGACTATCGGCTTTAGATAGTCATCTTCCTCCCCCTTTTCACTCGCTTCCTCTCGTCTTTGAGTCGAGTAGCTTCTTTCCGGCAAAGCTTACCAATCCTTACACTCCTTTTTCCTATTTATATTGTTAGAAAGTGAGAGCTTTTACCTTCAAGGAAAATTCCGGTCCCTTTCGATACGACTTTACCTGGGATAGAGATGGAATTGACCTGCCCTCATAGATCGGCCTTACGGGTCGGCAGGGAGGGTTGTCTCCTGCCCCCTGGGATGGTTCAATCAAAATACATATAGTAAGTTCAAAGCTTGGGCAGAACAGTATGAATATACCGAGTCGAGTAGTAGCCTCTCATCTTTGAACATTTTTTTGATGGACGTCTAAAGAAAGGGGAACCCCATGTACCGAAGGCTTCCTGCCTAGTAGTTCTACTGGTAGGCTAGGGCATCAGTAGGAAGAAGGAAGTCAAAGGCCGATAAAATACGCCCAGATCTTTGACACTATGGGTGCTTGGCAGGAAAGGTGCTCTATCGTCCTTTTCGCTCTTGTCTTTTCCTACCGCTAGGGTTACATAGACTCTGGAGATGAGGTCTTGAGGAGCCTCAAGTTCTGTTCAGTGTTCTCTGTTAAGGAAGTCCTCAAGTCTACTCTAGTCAGTAGTGAAAGGGAAATCTTCTCTGTCGATTCTGGGCTGCCTTTCTTCGATCCAAAAAAGTTGGATTGGGGAAAAAAGAGACTTATTTCAATTCTCTTTTCAAAACTATGAAAATACTATACGAGATAGTTACCGGCTTTCGCGGGACGTGCAATAGCAACCCGTCCACTCGCAATTCTTTTCATAGTGAAGAATAAAATCATAGCTTTCTGACATGCCTCTCCCTTATGGTCGAGCCACTTCGTACCTTTCCTTTCAGTCGAGTCACTTCGTACCTTTCCTTCTCTTAAGATCTTCTTTATATACATAATTTATTGATTCAGTTTTGATAATATCCTTATCAACCTATAAGACAGCACAAGGATAAAACTCAATACATTCTACCTTCATCTTCTATCTTTGTTAGAATATTAGTCATATAACGATGATAGTCTTCCTATCTATTGAATGTCGTTACTCTATTCGATCCAGCCTAAGGGAAGGCTACCTTGTTACGATCAAAGCCATGTTTCCCGAAGTGTGCCCTCTTTAGTATATACGGTAGGAGTTCCACGAGTCATTCTTTACAGGACTGGCCCCTTCCTCTCATAGTGCATCTAGAAACCCTACCCCTTTTCATAGTAAAAGAGTAAAAAAGATTAAATAAAATAAATAAGGCCCCTGTAGATCGCCTTCAAAGCAATGCTCCACCAGCTTAGGCTTAGCACTTTTCCTTATCCTCTTACTAGCTAGGCAAAGACTTTATCTAGATCGAATGCGACCGGGAAATTCCATCCTATTTATTTGATAATGATGAATGAGGATTTATGTACTATCCAAAGCTAACGAAATGAGTTGAACGATGTTCAACGAATCCCTAGTGGTCTTCGAACCTGCTCGACTAAGAAAGGACGCAAATCTATAGTAAAGGAATCATGAAATGATTTGAAAGAAGATCAGATAGAAGAAAAGAGAGATTATAAAAGGAAGGCGTAGACCCTCCCTTTCTAGAATAAAAGGAAGGTGCTTCGACAGAAACCCCAGAAGGATCATATGCGCTTATTTATAAAAAGGGAAGGGGTTGGTTTATAAATAGATCTTATTGAAATCTGGCCTTATTAGAAAAACAAGGATGGAGACTGATACAGAACCCTAGCTCACTGGCTGCGCCTTCTTTGAAAGAAAGGCTTGAAAAGAAGGCGTAATTCAGTGTCACAAAACTCATTCTATTGGTCTTTCTCTAAGACCCTTGAGCTTTGACTCATTGATAGTCGAAAGCTGTCGTCCTATGCAGGCAAGCGAGAAGGCAACATAAAAAGCAGTATCGACGGATCTACAGTGTTCTAAAAGCTCTCTATCTAATAGCCGCTTATGGCCTCTCTTCCTTCATCGATGTGCTTAAATTAGAAGAGAAGCCATAAAGCGAGAAAATACCCCAGCCCAGTATGGAAGAGGCAAAAGCCAGTTTCTTTCGTAGTGACGAATCACCAAAGACTACAGCAGTGTCTACAAGTGGGAAAGCAGCGCTCAATCCGTATCGACATCGACTAAATCCGTCTCGCGTAAACCTGTATCGACTACATCTGCCCTACCCTTTACTTGACTTGACCGGTCTTAAGCTTAAGCTAACTCTTTCCCGACTGGAAGGAACTCTAGAGTAGCTCCTTAGCTGCTAACTGGCTGGACAAGCGGCTCTCGTGGCTTTCTTTCCTTCTTTAGAATAGCCCTTTTCTTTGAAAGTAGTCCCCAGAGCAGAGGTGTAGACTAAAGGAATAGCACAAGCGCTAATCTAAGGATAGTTTTCAATCAATCCCTATAGGGATGAAAAGAGAGCGTCTAAACAGAGTCTTGTGGGGATATAGAAATAGAAACCCTCTCTTCGACTCTTCTGCTGATCGTAGACCATCCTTTGATTTCAAATCAACAGATTCAGTGAGCAATTCTTGAGTAAACTAATAGAATTCAAAGAATTAGCGTAGTATCAGGACTCAAACTCCCTCTACAGACCTTCTCTCTGCTCGTCTAGCTTGCGCTACTCCTTTATCTTTCTCGATATAGTCCCCTGGAAATAGAAATGAGCTAGAGCTCCCAGTCCTTTCTAAGGTACGAAATGGCTTAGTTGAACATAGTGAGACTAAGGGGCGAAGCTGCTTACTTGATAGAGTAAGGAATTTATGGATCGAACTAGGAATCATACATTCGCTAGCTGGCAACACAACTTTTACCACCACAAAAAAGATCTCAAGTGATTAGGCGGGGACAGGATTCGAACCTGTAGTCTTCAGATCATTAGCCTGATGAGTTGATCATTCCTCCACCCCGCTTCATCCATTCCCATTCTAAAAGGTCCTTCTTCGATCTAAAGGTGTGTTAAGCATATAGTCATTGTGGTTACAGACGGGTTCTGTTTCCAATTAGACTAAGAACCTTCCGTCTAAGAAACCTGCTTAACCTCTCCCCTGTCATGTATTGGCTCTCTCTCTCTCTTTCCGCTGATAGAGCAGTTTGCTAGTTTGCATTCCTCCATCTGAATCTCTAACACTAACAGACGACAATCACCAACTTCATCACTGCCTTCTTGTGACACATCGATTGGGTTCCCACCCCAGCTCTGAGTTAACTATTTCAGAGCTCTATCCCTTTCTTTCTCCCAACGCCGTTTAGCCGGGTCTAGTTTTCCTCTCACCCGGAAGGTGGCTAACCCCTTGGTCTTATGAGCAGCTTACGCTAACTCAAGCAGGTACCGGGAGGGACAGCGTAGAATCGAGCGGTGCCGTTCAGTGACTACATAGGAGTTTATGAATCAATGAAATTTCCTCTTCTAGTGTAGCGATACGAACTCAGAAGCAATAGTAAAAGAAGCTTTCATTCCGGGGAGTCAAATGATTATCTGGACTGGTTCTTTTGAGGGAGGCCTATAAATTGCACGGGTCCAAGCTTGATTGATTGATTCTTTTAAACTAGCTCCTGTAACCAATCTCACAATTAGCATTTTCACCATTCTAATGGAAACTCAATTCTGTGGATTAAAGCCCTTCTTTAAAGAAGTCCTCTAACTAGATCAGCTAAGTAGGTAGCTTCGCTCAATTGATTCTATAACTCACCGTAGCAAGGTAAGCTGCTCTGTCTGAGTCGTTACTAACAACCGAGAAGCCAGTCTCTCAGCTGATAGCTCATCGGATCAGCAGCTCCTGATCTGGTCATAGAAAGAAGGAAGTCCGAACTCAAAGCCAGTGTCTGAGCCAGCTGTCCTTAGTAGACTGGAAGCCAGATAAGGAAGTCTGGTCTAGCTCTCGAAAGTGGAAGGCAGAAAAAGAAAACAAAAAAGGATAGCTGAAAGTGGGGAAACTAGGGCTACTCACATTGATTTAGAACCCAAAATCCTATCTTGAAAATGACATCTTCGTGAAATAGAGAAAGCCGCCCCGTCTCCAACTGAGGTCTTCTCGCCCGATGCCAGGAAGATTCGATCCCAATGACCGCCTCGCAAGACCTCTGTACTTTTTTATTATTATTGCCTTTCCTTATTTAATAAGGGAATCCACTTCTTCACCAGAGAGAACTCGATTTGTATCTTTCATTCCTCTTCGGGTAGTTTGGTTTATCTTTATTTAGCTATTGAGCAAAAAGAGTTCGCTACCTTTCTGTGTAAATCTTGTTTTCGGGGGCTTTGCTGGCTTGCTGGCAAGCTTGTGCAATCAATAAAAAATGATTCGCGTTAGTAAGCAAGCTTTGTAAGCTAAGCAAGCCTGGTTCTCTGGGCACTAGGGTAGGACGTGGATCGACCATGACTAGAATGGACTTCTCCATAATGTAATAGAAGAGTCACAGTCCAGTTCCACGGGCTTTCTCCCTTCTCGACCAGACGAAGGAGATATGAATTCCATTCAAGCGGGTAAGGGCTTGGCTTGACCCTGTGTTCTCGGGTCGGAGGCGAAAATTGGCAAAGTTCATCATTCAGTGGTGGGGTGTTCGTAGAAAAGAAGGCGTCACCCAACGAGTGGCAGATTTCGATGGAGTCTCGCTTGGATGCTGGGGAGAACCATAGATCTGGATAGAGTCCCCAGAATAGTACGTGTGCTAGCGCGCTACGGCTTACGCAGTTGATCGGATCAGATAACCCTTCGGGCAACCAACCAAACCCGGCACATCAAATTCCATTCTGATCAACAACTTGAAGGTATGGCTGAGTGGCTTAAGGCATTGGTTTGCTAAATCGACATACAAGAAGATTGTATCATGGGTTCAAATCCCATTTCCTCCGGAACAGAAGTGATACGGGCGGGCAAAATGACGTGAGAGAAAGAACCACTCGGTGGAGTCCAGCCCCCCATAATAGCACTACTTAGTGACTAGGAGCGGAGAGACCTTTGCGCGTTCTTTTTGTTTGATCGGCCTATCTTCTTTCTATAAGCAAGCTCCCTTCGGCTGTCCAGGGGCTAGGCGGCAGTTGAAAGAGCTGCTCGAAAGCTTGACGAAGAAGCGAAAAAGGCCTATATATAGATTCTATTATTTCTTATTATTCATTATTATTCTATTTTTAGTACAAGGGCTTTTTACTAGTCAAGTGGTAAGGTAGGGCGCTATTCGATGAAGAAAACATCTTTTAGGAAAGTGGTTCAGGTAGCTCAGCTGGTTAGAGCAAAGGACTGAAAATCCTTGTGTCAGTGGTTCGAATCCACTTCTAAGCGGGCCAAGGGTCCAAAGGCAGGATTTTGAAATTCAAGTGCAAGAGTAAGCCAAAAAATGTGAGCGCTCCTGCACTATACGGCTTTTTTGCGTCGCCCTATCTTGCTGGAGGCATATTCAAAATAGATATATAAAATAGAAAATATATAAAATCTATCAAAATGGAAAAAAAGAAAAAGAAAAGAAAAAAAAGTTGTTTCTTAGGTTCTCGCGTCCCTGTGCCCAAAAGGATGGGTGAGTTTGGTTTGAGTGTTCATCGATCGGGTGGATCTATATGCTCCGGGGTGGTGAGACAAGGTGTAGCGCAGTCTGGTCAGCGCATCTGTTTTGGGTACATAGGGCCATAGGTTCGAATCCTGTCACCTTGATGTGAGGCATTTCGTCAGCAAATACTCAAATATGAACATCCATCGACTGTTACCACTTCCTCTTACTCGTGACTCGTATATGTACTTTCTATAGCAAGCACACGAGACCTATACTCAGCAACTTTGCTTAGAAACCTTTTTCCAGTTTCTTTATGCCCAGGCTCCCTTAGTTTTCTGATCAAATGATCAGTTATCATTCCCACAATCCGGCGAAATTCGGGTATATAAGTGTATCCTTATGGGTATGCAAGCACTAGAACAGGGAAGGACGATGTACTATGATACTTTCTGTTTTGTCAAGCCTTGCTTTGGTCTCTGGTTTGATGGTTGTACGTGCTAAAAATCCGGTACATTCCGTTTTGTTTCCCATCCCAGTCTTTCGCAACACTTCAAGTTTACTTCTTTTGTTAGGTCTCGACTTTTTCGCTATGATCTTCCCAGTAGTTCATATAGGAGCTGTAGCTGTTTCATTCCTATTCGTTGTTATGATGTTCCATATTCAAATAGCGGAGATTCACGAAGAAGTATTGCGCTATTTACCAGTGAGTGGTATTATTGGACTGGTCTTTTGGTGGGAAATGTTCTTCATTTTAGATAATGAAAGCATTCCATTACTACCAACCCGAAGAAATACGTCCTCTCTAAGATATATGGTTTATGCCAGAAAGGTACGAAGTTGGACTAA
The DNA here is from genome assembly GCA_030545235.1 of Helianthus tuberosus. Classification (NCBI taxonomy): domain Eukaryota; kingdom Viridiplantae; phylum Streptophyta; class Magnoliopsida; order Asterales; family Asteraceae; genus Helianthus; species Helianthus tuberosus. Next base: position 117,128,159 of record CM060407.1, read on the forward strand.
TTTGGAAACATTGGGCAATTTACTTTATACCTACTATTCCGTCTGGTTTTTGGTTCCTAGTCTGATTTTATTAGTAGCCATGATTGGGGCTATAGTACTGACTATGCATAGGACTACTAAGGTGAAAAGACAGGATGTATTCCAATGAAATGCTATTGATTCTAGGAGGACTATAATGAGGGGGATGACAGATCTACTAAAGGAAAGTAGCTTGATATTGGTTCGAATCCAATTCGTGAGATGGCCATCTTGGTTATATAGATGTCTTGACACCCTTCTTTTCTTTTCTCATTTTCGAATGACTATCCCATTCCATTTTTGGTAAAACTTCAAGCCTGGACCCGCTATACGATGTATTAGTAGAACCCCTGAGATACGACGCCTGCTCCTTGAGTATCATGGGATTGAATACCCCGACCTCCTAGAGGCTCCCGAAAAAGCTATTTCAGCCTTCCGAACAGTTAAGGGCAATTCCTACGTCCCTCATCGGTCTGAATCCCCACCCCCGCATAACACTTACTCAATTTTGAAAGAAAAACTGAAAAAACGCTTCACTTCCTGACCTTATTCTCGAGTAGGGAGGGTTCTCGCTACTAAAGAAATTTCTTCAGTTGAAGTAGCTCTTTCCTGAGATGTCTTTCAAGCTGAAGAAAGAAGGGTGCTTTCCTTCGTTGAACATAAGACAGACGGGGACAAATCTAATCCCTTAATTCTGTGATCCTAATTCAATTGTTGTTTGATGTAATAATAGAGGTGTTAGGCTCAGACTCTGAGAAAGATGACATGCGGCTAGTCCCAACTCTTAGTCTCGTAGTCTTGAAACTCAGCCGTACTTCCGTTGGCTGGCCTTTCGATCCCCTCGTTCACAAAGGGGCGCAACTGAAGCTCATCCAACGATGTGATAGTGGCTGTTCGCTCCTTTTTCTCTTCCTCTTTTTCTGCTTCTGCTAGGATTTTGTCCTGATAGCGCCGTGCTTGTTCAAGAAAGAGAGAGTCCCTTTGACGGAGAGAAAGACTCCGGGGATAGATAGTCAATGGCCTATGAGGAAGACATCTCCTCTGTTTTTGCTCTTATTTTTGGCCTTTGGGCTTTTTGACTATCCAACTCAATATCTTAAAATAGAGGTCATCATCTTAAAATAGAAGTCATCTTTCTTCAAAGGCCGTTGACTATGCTTCCTTGATTGAATAATCGAAGGTGAATCAATCAGACAGGACGGACGTGTGATAACAACACTTGCTTTCGTGCTGGAATTCCCCTTGGCGTCACTCACCTCTCTTTCCCTTGCTTTGCCCCCGTTTACCACAATGGCTGTCTCGCTGTCTACTGGAGCTCGGATCTGACTCAAAGTTTCGTGTGTATGATTGACACTTGAAAGTAAGGTGAAGACTCTTTCCCCTAATCCATCCATGAATATACTTTTTTCACTAAGAAAACCTCTACTGGGCGGGCTACTCCAATCATTACTTTTTTTCTGGGTTGTTTCATAACATAAAGTCATCTAAACAACAGCTTTTAGCTTGCTTCTTGATTGTGGCGAAGGCTTGATTGAATAATCAAAGGTGAATCAATCAGACAGGACGGACGTGTGATAACAACAGTTGCTTTCGTGCTGGAATTCCCCTTGGCGTCACTCACCTCTCTTTCCCTTGCTTTGCCCCCGTTTACCACAATGGCTGTCTCGCTGTCTACTGGAGCTCGGATCCGACTCAAAGTTCGTGTGTATGATTGACACTTGAAAGTAAGGTGAAGACTCTTTCCCCTAATCCATCCATGAATATACTTTTTTCACTAAGAAAACCTCTACTGGGCGGGCTACTCCAATCATTACTTTTTTTCTGGGTTGTTTCATAACATAAAGTCATCTAAACAACAGCTTTTAGCTTGCTTCTTGATTGTGGCGATCCCCTTCTTCTGTTCTTGACTCGTACCTGAAGCTAAGCCGGACTTAAGGAGGCTTCAAAGCCAGATCTTCGTCTTTCATATATAAAGGAGACCTCTCCTTCTCAGGTTATCCCACTTTTGCTTGAATCCGGCCGTCAACTTCTTCAACTGCTGATGCCGCTGACCTATATGGTGTGCTTTTCTTTCCTTTTGCTTCGAGCGCCCTTTCCCCTTCTCCGCACTCAAGTTGTTGTCTTTCCTATGGCTTGGACCTTTTCCGTGCCTCTGAGGAAAGATTCTCGCTACTCTTTTTTTTCGGTAAAGGGTTACCCCGGTGATTTTATATATGTTCACAACCAAATAAGAACATGTAGCATGGAAATGTTCCACACTAGATCATAATTAGGACATGCCCCAATTATGTAAACCAAATCAACAAAGCAAAAATCGAAAAACAAAAACAACCACTAGCCTACCAAGAGCTAGGAAACCACCGAAAGACAACTAATTAAACATAGACTAGGTCTGATCAATACTAGCAAAAACCGCATCCCCACTAATGTTCCATTTATCCAACATCCTTTGCACTAAAGCCGATGTCTTGAACTTCATACCCATGAGCCTGTAGAGAACAATAGCTTATATTTGCTGTGCTAACGCCTCAGGGGGCCTAGCATGGTTGTGAAATAATCTTTTATTTCTCTCCCTCCATATATAATAAGTCGCAGCCGCAACACATAATTTAGCAACCACATTAGTGATCATCTTTGATGAATTTTGACAAAACATGTCACTTACAATGTTGTGCCAGATAGGAGGAATGTTCTCTAACTCAGCTTGGCTTCGAACTTTGTACCAGACTTGAGCCGAGTACTCACACTCAAAGAATAAGTGGTCATGTGAGTCAATGTTTTGGTAACAGAGGAGACAACACATCATGTTCATACTTCGGTTCCTACATTGATTCCAAACAAGCATTTCATCTTGAGTCATCAGCTTCTTTCTCATAATCAACCAAATAAGAAAAGCATGTTTAGGAACACATTGAGCAAACCAGACAAGATCCTTCCAGCTGACCTCCAAATCACGAGCTCTGATTGATTGCCAGGCCGTTGATGTTGAGAAGTCCATTAGCTGATTATCTGTTTTCCAATAGCGTTTATCTTGAGAATTTTCCACCAGATTATAATCACCCACATTGTTGAGGATCGGGAAACGAGCCAACCATTGCATCGGCCACAACCACCTACCTTCATTCCAAATATCTGAAACTGTAGACGACAATCTGAATCCTCCATTTGCTATCAATCTAGGAGAAAGAAAAGTATTTAACGGACCCAAATCACACCAGGTGTCAAACCATGCAGACGTAGATCGGCCATCACCAATTTTAACCCAAACAAACCGGCGATCTCACCTGGAGGATTTTTCTCCAAATCCAGCAACAATTAACAGGAATATAGCAATCCCAGAAATTCCTTTCCTTTAGACGGTACGAATGCACCCACGCAACCCATAGCGACTCTCGCTTAGAAATTATACTCCAAGCATGTGCTGCCATCAATGCATTATTCATATCACTTATTCGCCTAATCCCCAGACCCCCTTCATACTTTGGCAAGCAAACAACTTTCCAAGCAACTTTAGCCTTACCACTTTGCATCGGACCTTGACACCATAGAAAACCTCTCATCTTGGCCTCCAATTCCTTGACTATTCTGGCTGGTAAAATAAAAACAGAACACCAGTAGATGTGCATAGTCGAAAGAACAGATAATACCAGTTGAAGACGCCCCGCAAAAGAAAGGAACCGGTTCCTCCAAGACGAAATCCTTTTGTCTAACCTCTCCACCAACACATTGCAATCTGTATATCTGAGTCTTGAAGAGATTAACGGAACCCCTAGATAGCGAACAGGAAGGGATCCCTCCACAAACGGCATCAGATTGAGAATCGCTTGTTTTGTATGCTCAGGCACGTTACAAAAATAAACTATACTCTTCGGTATACTGGGAACTAAGCCCGACATGCTTGTGAAGTCGCTAAGAGAGCTCAATATACACTTTACCGAGTCTATATCACCTCCAGCAAAAAGAAATAGGTCATCCGCAAAGCAAAGATTAATGATTCGCTGTTTTTCACATTTGTTGTGGAAACAAAAAGGTTCCACATTCACAGTTTTGTGTAAAGTCAGCGTTAAAATTTCCATAACAAGAGTGAACAAATATGGAGACAAAGGATCACCCTGACGAACGCCTCTCTTCCCTTTGAAATAGCCATGCAGGTTACCATTTATCGAGATCCAATCCACCATTCGCGAATGAAACTCAAACCCCATTAAGATCTTCCTTAAAAATTGCCAATTGACAGTATCATATGCTTTCTGAATATCCACTTTGAAAGCACATCTAGGCGGTCCATTATGTCTATGGTAATTGTGCATGAGCTCCTGTGTTAGTAAAATATTGTCAAAAATCTTCCTCCCCGGGATGAAAGCAGATTGGTTGATGCTAACAATACTACTCAACGAGTCCTTCATACGATCCACCAGGATTTTGCTAATACATTTATATAGGACATTGCAACAAGCTATCGGTCTATAATCTGTCACAAATGCTGGAGTTAAAGTTTTAGGAACTAAGGCAATCACCGTATGATTCAATTCGTGCAAGAGCTTTCCTTTTTCAAAGAAGTCTTTAATCGCTTTTATAATATCTTCTCCAATAACACTCCAACATTTTTAAAGAAAGCTGAGGTATAGCCATCAAGCCCCGGAGCTTTGTTTTCAGCAATAGAGAACATGGCATTCTTTATTTCTTAACTTCGGACCGGCCGCACCATATGATCCGCAATTGAAGAATCAAGTTTATGCGTGAATAAGTCTTGTGCCGGGTCCAAAGACGAATTATCCGCAGTCCCCAAAAAGTTTTCAAAATGGTTAACAAAAGCCATTGGAACGGCACCCCCTTCATAAATCTGGCCTCCAGCGACTTGAACAACATTTATCCGATTGTAATGATTATTGCGTTTGAGAGTCATACGAAAAAACGCTGAGTTCGAATCACCCGCCGCTAACCATTTCACTTTGGACTTTTGCTTAAGAAAGAGCTCCTCATCCAAAGAAGCTTCCTTATTTCTCATGTCTGGATCAGACGGATTCCAATAAATTTGCTTTTGAATCTCATCCATTAATTTTCTTAATCTTATAACTTTATCATGAAGGTTTCCTTGTTCAAACAACATTGCTCTAAGAGGCGATTTTAAGAGCCTTAATTTCTTCACAACCCGAAACTGATGAACTCCCTCAATTCTTTCATTCCAACCATTCGTGACAACCTCCATAAATTTCGGCTTATGAACCAGGAAATTTGGGAACTTGAAAGGCTTGGGCTTGCATCTACTCATGCTAGGACTCTTTAAAATACAAGGCGCATGATCCGATATCCTATACGGGTGAAACAAGGCCGTTGACGAAGGAAATAGATCTGTAAAAGCAACATTACACATAATCCTGTCAATTTTCTTTAATATGCCCACACCAGACTTTGGTTTTTGATTCCATGTATAATGCAGCCCCGAACTATTTACATCAAATAATTCGATACTATCAATGCATTCCTTAAAGTCTCGCATACCAGTAGTAATCTTGGAAGCATCCATAGAACTATCATCTAACTGAAGCGAACAATTAAAGTCTCCCATGCAAATCCAAGGTTTATCCGCCACAAACCTCTTATGACATAGAAAACTATTCCATAATTGACGACGATTCATATAATAATTATCTGCATAGATCATAGAACATAAGAGCACCTTTTGATCTTTCTTGAAAATCACTTGAGTATGCATAACTTGGTCCGTCTGATCAAGGACCATAACATCCATAATAGCTGGATCCCAACCAAGGATAATACGAGTTCCTTTAGAGCACAGATTCCCATTTGACGTCCAATCCCAGTTTCTAAACACACTTTTACACACTTTCACAAGACCTGACACATCCACATGAGACTCTAAAATAGCACACATACTGAGATGACTCTCCTTAACGAAATGCCGAACCTCCTTTTGTTTTAGCGAGCCGTTCAACCCCCTAATGTTCCGAGAAGCAAGACTAACCATTGGAGCAGGAGTGCTTGCCCCAGTTTTGGTGTTCGAAGTCATGAATTCAGCCGTCTCATTGAACACTTCAACCACTTCCTCCTCATCGGATTGAGCATCCGTGTTACCCTCTCCATCATTACCAGTAGCATTACTCGTAGAAGCACCATTCCTACCCGAACCCTCATTGAATAAATCCTCATAAGAACCCATCTCATTACTCAGGACTTCAAACGGATTGGAGGTTATAATTTTCTTTTCACGCGTGTGGTCTACTTTAGAAGTAACTTTTTGATCAGTCTTTGAACCTTGAACCTTTGGGCGATACTCCATTTTCGGCTTACTAAACTGAACTCCCACTTTTTTGGCTGCTTTCCGCTTTTGAACTTCCATATACCCCTCCTCATCCACCTTATTCACTGATTTAGAGGTTGCTCGAATTTGTTTCGGACAAGTTTCATCTTGGTGCCCAAATACACAACAATGTGAACACCTATGAGGCATCCATTCATATTCCACGTACATCCTTTCAGTAACAAAACCCTCACCATCAATCTGCAGTATTGCCATAGTTAATTCTTCTTTGCAAACAGAAGGTATTGATTTTCATGAGACTTTTGCACCGGTGGCAAAACTCGTCACGGTCCGAAGCTTGTTAGCCGTAGCGGTTAAGAAAGGATGGCATATTCATCAGCTCGACGTAAATAACGCTTTCTTGCATGGAGACCTTCATGAGGATGTATACATGAAGATTCCACAAGGATTTAGGAAACAAGATGACAACCGGGTTTGTAAGCTCAAAAAAGTCTCTATATGGGCTTAAACAAGCATCGAGGAATTGGTATAAAAAATTTACCAAATCCTTACTTGAAATCGGCTTTCAACAAACAGGGGCGGATCATTCATTGTTCCTCTTCAAGACAAAAGAAGTGTTCATGGCTGCACTTATTTATGTTGACGATGTTATACTCGTTGGGAACAATTTACAAAAGATTCAAAATGTTAAGACACTCCTAGACAAAAGGTTTAGCATCAAAGATTTAGGAGTCTTGAAATTCTTCTCGCTACTCAATTTCTTTAGTAAGTGAAGTTCTCCTATCAGCTTTAAAAAGGGCTTTCTCAGGTCGACCTTTCTTTAGGTTAAGTGGCGCGTAGCTAATCTCGCTAATATCTCAGATCGGGGGACGACTCTGTCTCCGCTTCTGCTCGTGCACTCGTTAAAGCAAACTCATGGCCTAGTTCGTGAATGAGCCTACAAGTGGTAACCGCTCTGTATCCGTCATCTCTTTTGAGGAAGCTGCTGAGCTAGATGCTTCGCTTTCAAAATCCCGTGACTTTCAGTCGTCTATCTTCTTTTCACCTGAAAATGTTGGATTGGGGGAAGGCTTTCCTTCTTTGTTGACTTCAACTGATACCGGCCGATAGCCCAATCTCTTATTCTCGGAAGTAATTGTCTATCTAGTAGCCATTCCTTGCTTTGATGACTTAAGTGAAATGAAAGTCGATTTTGATCCTATATCACAGCAACATGACTCGTCAATGAAGCCGACATGGGGCTAGAGTCATCACATCAAGTATTGCGCACGTGGGTGAGTGAACTCTAGTTGTGCTTGAGTTGCGATCCGCTCCGGTCAAGTCGAACCTTGCCAATTAGCTTCTGGAGATCGGGTTCTCACTACCAGTCCAAGTGGGAATTCTTCTAAGAAAACCCCTTCTTCTAGTCTTTATCTTGAATCTTTCTTATTGTCTTTCCTTTTCATCTTGATATCAACTCTGACATTAACAAAGCATCGGGCGGGGAAGCTTTCAATATTATGATGAAAGAGACTATCGGAGAAGGTCCCACTCTGCTTGCGTCCGCTAGCTGACGACGTGTGTAACGCATGCTCCTGTTCTGCGGTTGGTGTTATATATAGAAGTTCTTGGTTGAGAGTATCGGGTCTTCAATTAGGGTTGATCTCCTCAACGCATCCGCTGTTCAATCATCTGCTACTGATGGTCTTGTTATCGCAGGCGGTCTTCTGTTGGCAATTGAATCAACTCTTACTGCTCGAGTAGATGGTCTTCTTGGTGAGTGAGTCATCTTCATCCTATAATAAATAAGGACATTTACACCACCTGTTACAGGTCAGGTCCTAAAGCTATAGTGTAATTCCCTATGACTATTGGCAGGAGATCCTTCTATGCTTTCACCGATAATCACATCCAACTACATCCGGGAATCGCATCTGCCAGATGTGGTTTCGGGACCAGGCGTGTAACCTCGATAGCATGTGCCCTAGCCACCCAAGCCTATTAGTCGCTTAGATAAAGAAAGAAGCCCTTCGGGAGCTATTCTTTCCCTGATATTGGCAGGACTTACTAGCCCCTAGCTGTTTCAATGGTAGGAGCAGGAGATTGAAGAGGGACATCCATGCTAAGAAGAAGGGACTGCAGCCCCAAGGTGTAGCATCAGTTCCAGACAACCGCTCAAGTTCAAGTAAAGGCTTCTGTCCTAGGAAGAAAGGCTCAAAAGCCTAAAGCTATGATATATACTTGCTCTCTCCCTAAAGTGGATGTGGAAAAGCGGGCGCTAATGCAAGGAAAGGAGGTGTTGTTCGTCCACTTCTGCTCCAGCTTAGAAATTACCTTGTAGTCAGAGGAAACTCAAACGTAAGCTAGAACCGGAGAAGAGAAGATACTTTAGGTTTAGTCCTATTGCCTGGAAGTAGAGGGGAGTTCACTCACAGTCGGGGCTGCTTCATTCTCCTAAGCCTCAGAATAGACACCTTGCTGAAGCCCTAGGAGGGGAAGAAGTTAGGCTTCTAGTTTATCCCAGACTTATTGGAAATGGAAAGCCAGGGGAATGCTACCAACTCCCTTTACTCCCACGTTGGAAAGCATATGAACTTGACTGAACTGAATGACCAGTGGGGTAAAAGAAGAAGGGATAAGATAAGACAGTAGCACCCACCACTCTGTCAGTAGAAGGTTATCCAGTCGATCTGCGTAAGTAAGTAAGTAACACTTTCATCGATGATTCCTCTAATCCTCTAAAGGCTTAGAAGGGAGCTGAACCATTTATCTCTATGAAATTCTGGACGCCTCACTTCGCTCACCTCCCTTCCGGTCGCCTCAACTTCTGAATCCAATCTTGAACGTTCAGTTAGGCATTCACAAATTCACTTCTCTTTAAAGTTCCAATAAGATTGTTATGCTCGTGGTGACTTCTCAGTTAGGAATTATCATTGCCCGGTTACAGGACTAGGGCCCTACTAGCCTCATCGGCCGATGTCTGCCGTCTCGCGATTCTTGCGTTTATGGACCGAAGGAAAATAACTCTAATCCTTCTTCAGGGAAACATGCTATATTGTATGATATATCTTGGGAGTTGAAGGTCGCAGTCCCTTTCCCTCAGGCGAGTTCCTCACTTAACTTAAAAGAGGAAGGAGTCTTTGCGAATTCAGTAGCTATGCTATTTAATACACACCTGACTTCTACCTTCGTGTGTCAATGGATCTTTCACAGACTCCCTATTTATTATGTTTCCCTATTGGTCTCACTACCATACCAAACCCTCCCTCCGGTCGCCTCGTTCCCTTGCTTTGATCCTCTGTCTCTGAAACCTTCCTTAATGAAGTGGAGAATTCCTTCGTACTTGAGTGTCGCAATGAGCCCGTAGGCAAGGTCCTTACTATTTTCACGCATGACATGAGGTTGCCTACCTCACTAGTATTTGAACTGGAATGCCAGGCGGAGGAGTGTAACTGCCTTATCGCGCAATCCGACTTGTATGTGAAAAGCATTTCGTACTCGTAACTGATCCCTTCCTAGCGAAAGGTGTGCTCCAATGAAAAGTACACAACACTAGTAGTGCCCCTTTTGATGACCAAGTCACAATGGAAACGATGTATCTCTCTGGGGATGCGAAGAATCTTTGAAAGCACTTTCGAACCATCACACGGATTCCAGCCTAACTGCCCATGATATGGTAAGAACGGAATGGAAAGGAAAAAAATGATATGCGCAGACGTGAAAGCTCTATCAAGAGAACTAGCTTCTTTTTATTTAGAGAGGAATGATTCCCTCGTCTGAGAATCGTCATTCACGCACTCTTCCTCCCCACTAAAAAAGTGATTGAGAATCTCGAGAACCTAAACAAAAATGCAGAAGTGAGCGTACTCCAAGGCTCTCATCTCTCCCTCTCTTTTAGCCAACATCATCAACCCCATTTTTCACCTTGAATGGGTCAAAGCCAAAACTCTGATGAATAGAAGGAATGGACATCAAAAAAATAGGCGGACGACTTATAGTGTAGGTCGGATGTTTCCGTGAGCAGTAAGCAGCAGATCCCCCTTATTTTGGGAAAGCTGGTGGTCGCGTGTGAATTTTTTCAAGGCAAGGGGCGGCCTGATTCGACATTGTTTTTTTTTTTGGGTAAAGGGTTACCCCGGTGATTTTATATATTCACAACCAAACAAAACAAGTAGTAAGGTAACATCCTTACTAGTTCAGACATGAGACATACCCTCATGAAAGTATGACAAAATAGAAACAACCCACAAAGGAGCCAAAAACAAAAACCAACCACTAGACAACTATCTAGACTACACGACATTAGAAAAAATAATTCAGCCGTTATCCATCACTAAATCTGCACCTCGAATATCCCACTTCTCCAGCAACTCCCGAACTCTAGCTGTATCCTTGAATCTGAGCCCCATCAGCTTATACCTCACACTTTCTAAGACAGCCTTTGCAATGGTATCCGGGGGCCTCGCGTGGTTCCTGAAAAGACGATTGTTTCTTTCCTGCCAGATAGTATACGCCAAAGCCGCGACTAGCAATCTACAAACCAGATTTTTTGCTGATTTTGATCGAGAACGATGACCCAACCAAGCCACAATATCGGTCCATCTCGAGTCCACTTTATCCATACCAGCTTTAGACCGAACCATATGCCAAATTTGCGTAGACAACTTGCATTCAAAAAATAAGTGATCATGTGAATCAACATTTTCATAACCAAGAGGCAACACATCATGTTCATATTATTTCTTCGGGTATAGCTCCATTGCAAAATTTTATCTTGTGTCAAGAGTTTCCGCCGCACAATAAGCCACATCAAAAAAGCATGCCAAGGGATACATTGAGAGAACCAAACAATGCTTGCCCAATTCACCTCCTGCTCCCTAGTCCGAACCGAATTCCAAACCCCTGAAGAAGAGTGTTCGGCTAGATTGTCCCCATCCTTCCAAAGAAGCCGATCCTGATTATTTAAGTTCCGATGAAGAAGATCTAATTGTATAAGGACGGGGTATGTATCTCTCCAGGCAGCCGGCCAAAGCCACGAGCCACCTTCATACACATCAGCCACTTTAGCATTTAAAGAGAAACCCTCTCGCGTTATCACTCTAGGCGATAAGAAATTACATAACGGACCAATACTACTCCACGAGTCAAACCAAGCATAAGTACGGCTGCCATCACCAATCTGAGACCAAACATGCTGACGGATTAAAGGCCGAATCTGAGCCATCTTCCTCCAACTCCAGCAACAAGTAAAGGGAATCTTATGATCCCAAAAGCTTCGACCTCTTAAACGATAAGAATGAATCCAAGCAACCCATAAAGAATTTCGATTACTTAGAACACTCCAAATCTGAGACACCATAAGGGCTTTATTAACATCAGCAATCCGACGAATACCCAAACCCCCTTCATGCTTAGGCACGCAAACCGATTTCCATGACACTTTTGCCCTACCACGCTGAGAGGAGGATTGAGCCCAAAGAAAATTACGCATTTTAGCTTCCAATTCCTTAATCACTCTAGCTGGTAAAATAAAAACCGAAGACCAGTACACATGAAGAGCTGAAAGCACCGATATGATTAACTGTAATCTGCCAGCAAAAGATAACATTTTATTCTTCCAATTATCTATCCGTTTTTCAAGACGCTCCACAAGAACACTACAATCCTTGTATAAGAGTCTAGAAGAAATAAGCGGAACACCCAAGTATTTCACCAGAAGAGTACCCTCCACGAAAGGCATGATGGTCAAGATTTCCCTTTTAACATGATCCGGGACATTACAGAAAAATCTCGTACTCTTCTGAGCACTAGGAATCAATCCTGACATTCGTGTGAACTGAGTGAGGGAAGACATAATACACCTAGCCGAAGCCACATCTCTAGCCAAAAGGAATAAATCATCAACAAAACAGAGATTAACAATTTGCTGCTTCTCACATTTATTATGGAACCTGAAAGACGAGTCGATCCTTGTCGCATGGTTAAGAATACAAGTCAATACTTCCATCACAAGAGTGAAAAGATAGGGAGAAAGGGGATCACCCTGCCTTAAACCTCTTTTCCCTTTAAAGTACCCATGAATATTCCCGTTTACACATACCGAATAGGAGGCAGTAGACACACACAACATGATCCAATCGACCATAATACCATTAAAACCAAAACCAACCAACACATTTTTAAGAAAACCCCATTCGACCGTATCATAAGCTTTCTGGATATCTACCTTAAAAGCACATCTTGGGGGACCAAAATGACGATGGTAATTATGCATCAACTCCTGCGTAAGAAGAATATTATCCGAAATTTTCCGACCAGGCACAAAAGCTGACTGGTTAATGCTCACAATTTGACTTAACGAACCTTTCAACCTATCCGCCAGCACCTTACTAATACATTTAAAAATGACATTACAGCAGGATATAGGATGATAATCAGTAATTCTTGTAGGGGTCGATACCTTAGGAACTAGAACGACTAACGTGTGATTAAGTTGCTTTAGCAGATTCCCAGTGTTAAAGAAATCTAGAATAGCATTTGAAACATCACTCCCCACTATATGCCAAGTACTCTTGAAAAACGCAGACGTGTAACCATCAGGACCAGGAGCCTTATCATTCCCAATCGAAAACATAGCAGATTTAATTTCCTCCAAAGTGACTGGACGAACCATATAGTTAGCAATTTTAGGATTCAGCTTATTAGAAAAAAGATCAGGCGAAGGTAATAAAGAAACTTGACCTTCACAACCCAAAAAATGCTCATAATGGCTGACAAAAGCCGCAGCCACGTTATCCCCCTCAAAAAGATTTCCATTCGAATCCGATATCGCCTCAATACGATTAAAGTGATTTTTACATTTTAAGGATGTATGGAAAAACGTCGTATTAGCATCACCTGCTCGAAGCCACTCGACTTTAGATTTCTGCTTAAGGAATCTTTCCTCATCAAGCAGCGCCTCCTGAAAATCACGCAACACGGAGGCTTCTTGACAACGTAATAAGTCGTTCAAAGGGTCCCTATCAATGTCACGTTGAATGGCCTCAAGATTTCCACGTAGGTTGGCTACCTTTTCATGGAGGTTCCCTTGCTGAAACAGGAGAGCTCGAAGAGACGGTTTCATGAGAGTGAGTTTTTTAATGACACGAAACTGATGAACCCCATTAATTTGAACATCCCATTTAGCGTTAACAATATCCAAAAATCCCGGCTTATGAACCAAGAAGTTAGCAAACTTGAACGGTCTTGGTTTAGATTTACCAGCCGAGAACAACTTAAGGACACACGGGCAATGACCCGAAACACCATAGGGCCTAAACACAGCAACCGAATCAGGAAAGGAACTAACAAAAGGAGCATTACCCAAGACTCTATCAATCTTTTTCAGCAATCCTATACCTTTTTTGGGCTTTTGACTCCAAGTGAAATGTAACCCAGTGCGATTAATATCAAAAACTTCAATATCCTCCACACAGTCTTTGAAATCACGCATACCAGGAGAAATGGACGAGATACCAATCGATTTATCTTCAATATTAAGAGCAGAGTTGAAATCTCCCATAATCACCCAAGGCTTATCATGAACCAGGCCTTTATGCAATCGTAAATTCTGCCAAAGCTCCCTACGAGAAACATAATAGTTCGCAGCATAAACCAAAGAACAAAAAAACATACTCTTATTAGCCTTACAAAAAACCTGAACATGTAAGACTTGAGCTGCCTGCGCTAAAACCATAACATCTACCTCCATAGGGTCCCACCCCAAGATAATACGAGCACCTTTGTTACAACATCCCCCATTAGAAGTCCAATCCCATCTCTGAAACACAGCGTTACAAACCTTACGAAGATTATCCACACCCACATGAGACTCTAAGATCGCACATAAGCTTAGTTTATTATCTTTCACAACCTGGCGAACCTCATTTTGTTTTAGAGGGCGGTTCAACCCCCGAATATTCCAAACAGCCAAACTAATCATTGAGACACCCCTGTAGAAGGAGTGCTTGCCCCTTTTTTATGAACATCATGGCTTGGATCGACTTTGAGAAAATCATTCGTCTCATTGTAAACCTCAACCACCTCTTCGTCATCCGAATATTCAGTTCCATCAACCATCTTCCGAACCGGATTGCAAGATTCCCCAATTTCATCTCCTAAGACATCAAAAGGATTGCTAGATACCTGGGATATCGAATTATCAGGATTCTTGCTGCCCCCAACCATCTTAGTACCAATAGGCCTATATTCAAATTTTGGTTTTTGTTTATTGATCGGAAACCCAAACCTCTTCACAGTCTTTTTATCGTCTACAACTATAAAACCATCATCATCAACCAACTTCTTTACCTGATCCCGAGGTTTAACTACATTAACTTGTTTCTTCCCGTTATTGGCCATACTTCCATGTTGCCTAGTAGATTTAACTTGTTTCGGACATGCTTCATCGGAATGACCAAAGAAACGGCAATGACTACATCTGTACGGACTCCATTCATACTCTACAAACATCTTTTCTTTAACGAAACTATCACCCTCAAGCTCTGGAACAGCTATAACTAATTCCTCCTTGAAATCATTTTCCGCAGAAATTTCAATCAATGCACGAGCATAACTACTCCTCCCCAAGCGTCCACACACATAGATGTTGTATACGAATCCAACATTTTTGGTTCCCCAATCGCCGTGGCAATGAGACTCAATCCATCTTCCGTGTAGGCAGCAATTGGGACATCATGAATCTTCACCCAAAGTTGCAACTTTTTTACTTCCTTTTTTTCAAGCTTTGTAGAAGCCGACCATATATTTAAGAATAGAGGCTGTGAGCGAATGATCCATGGACCTTCTTTAAGCGCATTCATCATACCATATTGATCCGAAAACTTGAAAAAGAAAAATCCATTTGCATTCATCATGGATTTCTGCAAACCGAATTTCTTCCAATCGGGTATGCCACACGATCACCCAAAAAATACCCGTAAAGAGTATTAGCAAGCTTATCCTGAACAACTTTGACTGATTCACGGGGTAGAACCACATCACAACCATCTCGTTTCTCATTACTCGCAAGAGACCGAAAATTAATCTTCATGGCATTATTACTCTTAACAGATTCAGCATAGGACAAGGGTTTGGATTTTTCAGCATTAACATGGTTACCTTTTATGACACCATCCCCTGAATGAACATTCTCCGATCCCTTTATCTCCGGCTGCACATTTTCCAGATTAACTGGAATTGTCACTTTCAGCAATTCATCAAAAACATTTATACGGCCTCCCTCAGCATTTTGATTCAGAACCGTACCTCGACGTGGCGCAAAAGTATTACCATCAACATCTACTACTCTCTCAGCAATACTCTTGAACGACAAACTTTGTTTCTGATGGCCGTCAAGCTGGAGATTCCCAGACTTAAAACGATCATCCATGATTAAAAAGACTACTCTCTATGAACAAGAAAAACTCAGCAAACCATGCACGAAAACAAAACCAGCAAGACCAGAAAACCACGAACGAATAAAAAACAGAAAAAACCCTAAACAAGTAAAATCCTACCCCATGTATCTTTCTAAATCATATAGAGGAATCAGTATGTTAAGAAAAACAAACCCACACCACTATACAATCAGATCAACACACGGAACTAGGGCGGCGATTGAAAAAACACAAAGAAGAAACCCTAAATTTAACTCAATCCCTTTGCTAACTAGTTCGAATTGTAAGTATTGATGAAACAACACTTCAATGATCAGACTGTTATACAAAGATCAAGAAGAAAAATCGAAGGTTACAGGAAGAAACAAAATCGCCATACTTGAGAGAAAATTAGGGTTTTTCACCTTTTTCGCCTCATCCTTGTTTGATTCGACATTGTTGTTTACTCTGATCTGGTCGAGGTGGTTTTCACCAGCGCGTAGGTGGTCTAAGTTCCTATGACCGAGTCTTTCTGGCCTCTGTGAACATCTTTTCTTAATGTATTAAAGAGGGCCTCTCTAACCGGTGAAGGTGGGTGTCCACTAACGGCCATTCCTGGCTCGGATCTGATAACGCAATTCCGGGAGGAGTCGGTAGTTTGGCACTGGAACCCTTCAGACCTGGAGAACGTGTGGCGCTGAGTCGGGGTTTGGTGAACCAACAGGTCGCTCCTCTAGTTGAAGTATTGGGCCCCTTTTTTGTTGCCTAGGTCACACCTTTGGAATACCCCAGAAGGGAATTTTTCTCTACTTCCCCCAAACTTCACTTTATGCCACGCCGACTCCCCTTTCGTCATAAGGTGTGGAATTAGACCAAGGGGAATATCTATAGGAACAAGTCCCTTAGATTTCGCACATAGGAGATCGAGACACAGCCCCAGGGCTATGGGGAAAGATGTAGATCGATCACCTTAGATAGACAACTACATAGAGGGTCTCTGCAAGTCAGTCTATATATTCTTTGATTTCGTTCCCCCCCGTAAGATCAATATCACAACCAATGAGGTCCGCAATTTTCACATCTAAGTAATACTTGATCCGATAGTTTATGATATAGATAGATATATATTTAACAACATTATAAGAAAAGATATTAATAGATATCGGTAGTTGTCCGGTCGTACCCAAACAATAAGATTCCTGAGGAAAATGCACCAAAGATCAAATATTTCGAGCCGGCTTCCGTGGAAAATTTAGACTTTCTTTTTTATGCTGCGATTACATAAAAACATAAACTTTGAGGCTCAATAGCTAAATTACATGGCAATTAAATCATAAGCCGAGATAATAAAGAGCATACTGCGAGTAGGAAGTGGAATTAATACAATGGATTCAGAAGCATCAAACCTCTCTTGTTCGGAAGAATCAAAACACATCGAAATGGTACCAGCCGTACTTAATAATAGAAGGATTTGGCAGAAATATGTAAAATTGTCCCTCCTTAAAAGATTATTCCAGAATAAATGGGAAATTGTTAGGAGGGGTGCACCAGCGGCGAGCAGAAGCAAGGTTATTAGATACCTCAGGAAAGCCTGGCCAGAACCACATGTGCAAGTTTCCCTGCATGTGGCTCGTCCGTGATAACTTCTTTGGATTTGCGTGAACTAGCGGACCGATCACTAAGTGGGGATGCTCCCTCCAGCATGAGGGAACCTTTTCGAAAGTGGTTAGGAATGGGCGCCCCTCTCCCAGCCCGGATCCAACCAGGTTCTATTGATCATGTCCCCTTCCCAATAGTTGAAACTTGTCTTGGGGCGTCTTTGGCTTTACGAGAGAAAGCTCGCCGTAGAAAAAAGTCTTTCTCTTCCCGTCCCGGGTCATAGGTGCGTCCACAGAAGAGGAAATCGCAATGCATCTTGCTCAGCAGGCATAGCTTGGAGTGAGAGTGTAGCGGGGGTAAGGTAAGGAGGCTGCCAGAGAGGAAGGCAAACCGGCCTATTGTCACACCCCGACCACGTAAAACAACAAATCATGGCGGAAACGTCGGGGAGTGTTGTAACACAACTATTGTTTCAAATCATGGATACAAGAGTTTCGTTTTATTGAATTAAACATTGTCTTAAAGTTAAACAAGCAATTCAAACATGGTTTATCATCGTTATTAAATCACTAAGGCCTCGTCCGGTCCTAAGTGAGCATGCATCCTATTCGCAATCAACATTAAACAACATCACCTGAAACATATGTAAAAACAAAGTCAGCAAAGAAATGCTGGCGAGTACATAGTTTTTGTGTGAGTATCGGATTCATGGCTCGTTTGTATGTTGAAACAACTTGTACAACTTCGTTAATTGATATTAGAAAACCTTGTTTTATAAAATGTTTGTATCGTAAAATGAATAGTCAAATCAAAATAGTTTGGTTATAATTTATAAACCTCGAAGCCATGAATCTTAACCCAAAACATTTGTTTTCGTAAACCAAATCGTAAATCATTCTCGTAATAAAACTCGTATAGTTTATATCGTTTCGAAAACCTCGTTTGTGTGACATCGCTTCCAATTGTTTACCCAAATCGTTTAATTCGTTAAACCTCGCTTTAGTCGTTTAAATCATTCTCGTTTTAGATCGTGAAACTACTTTTGGTCGTCTCGCTAATAACATTCAAACCTGTGTGACTCGTATATTGTTCAACTCGTTTTCGCATTAACAAACCTCCAAAGGGTAAGTTAACAATCATCAGATTCAGTCGTTACCCACCTAACCCACACATAACCATGGGTCCGGTCTGATAACGGGATTTGTCGGATCCTATGGTACCATAACCTAATCCTGGTCGGTTTGGCCGAAATTAATGAATGTCATTCGTTATGTAATTACAGCCAACAAGCTCGTTCACATTATCGAAATCGTTATTAGTTTAGTATAAATCATCTCAATCGTTTTGAAACCATTGTTAGAATATCGAAATCGTTTTGATACATATGAATCACCCCAAAACAATCGAAAATAGTAAAAAGAGGGGATCTATGTACTCACATTGATTTCGGGTAAGTCCAAACAAGTATGCAAAGTGTGAGAGTTCTTGGAATTAAGATTCCACGTCACTCTAATTGATTGAACATGCAACAATATGGAATATATATCAACAATAATGTTTAATTGGGTAATTGGAAATCCTAAATCTATAGGATTCGGTAGTGTTTTGTTCAAATGGTAATTATGTGGTTTGGATATCCTAACAAGAGGACTCGGAAAATGAATATGATGTAAAGGAATTATTTATGAAAAATATTAATTTAACATAAATAATAAAATTGCAAAGATATGTAATTGTTTTAATATAAACATTTGTAATAATAAACCAAATATAATTAATTAGTATAATTAAATAACATAATTAATTATAATGATTACTGGTAAAATATTGTACAAGTGATATAATTAATTTATAAAAATTATAAATTAATTTAGATGGTTAAAATATATATTATTTGATAAAGAGTAAATTATGTTTTTGGCCCCTGTGGTTATATCACATTTACTATATTAGCCCAAAATAAGAATTTTTAACATATCTGCCCCCATGGTCTCCATAACTAACCATTTTGGCCCCTAAGTCTAACTATTTTAGCCCCATGGTCACTATAACTAACCATTTTGGCCCCCATGATCTCTATACTTAGGGGCCAAAATGGATAGTTATAGAAACCATAGGGGCAGATATGTTAAAAATTCTTATTTTGGGCTAATATAGTAAAAATGATATAACCACAGGGGCCAAAAACGTAATTTACTCTTTGATAAATAATAAATATTTTGTTTAAAAGAATAAATATGATAATTATATGATTAATTATCAAAATAATTATATTAAATCTGAATAATTAAAAATAACATTTTTAATTATTGAACTTGAATATTACTGATTTAAAATAATTATTATGGTCTTGGATTCATTTTAAATAAATAAAATGAATAAAAATGGTTAAAACAAAAATAAATAAGTTTATATAAGTTTAATTATCTAAATAATTAAATACAATAAAAATTCAGATTATAAATTTATATAAACTCAGAATAATGCATCTTTTGTCGTTTATATAGTTATATAATTTAATTACATTAAATTAAACTGTATTTATACGTATAAATATTTATATAAATATCAAATTTATATAAAATATGAGTAACAATATTATTTTTGTAAAGATCAGTATTTAAAATAATTAATCTAAAAATTTCAGTATTTGTTTCTTAAAAATCGATTTATTATTAATTATTTAATAATAAACTGTTTAATATTGTAAAAATTAGTTTTATAAATAAATTGACTAATTTTATATTTTTAATAAAAGCAACAGTGGTTAATAATCTTATAAAAATTATTGAACTGTTAAAAATATTAAAAATAAAAGAAATAAAAACAAATGCAAACCCCTGGTTTCAAACCCAGGTCTGTATTAAAGACAAACACATACTTAACCACTAGGCTAGCCTGGTGGTTTGTGTTTAGTTTTAGTTTAAAATAAAACAAATATTGAAATCGAAAAGTGTCATTTTCCCCAAACAGAGTCAACAGGAAAAAAAAAATCAACTCTCAAAATTAACGGGGAAATCTGTGTTATATTCAAATTAACTTTGAAGAAACATTGTATAAGCATAACCGAACTAATTGAAACAATAAAAATGAACCGGTATCGGCTGGAACGGCGTATCGACTAAATTCCGGCGAGTGAAACTTCCGGCAAGGTTGCAGGTTCTAATTCCGATTAATTCGAAGTGTTTAAGTGAATGTGAAAGGTGTACGAGTTTAGTGGTGATCTAAGGAGTTTAAATAGAAGTCCAATTCAATCTCAGATTCGACAATTTTAGTGGGATTGATCCGGTTTGATTTTTTTAATAAAAGTTCCGATTGTAATCGGTTTGGAATGGAATAATGTCGGATAATTGTTTTAAATGAGTTGGCAAAGTGGTGGGGATTAAAGTGGGTGAATGATTTTAGCAATATTAAACAAAAATAAATTGAGCTGGGATCCAAAGTTGGTAACCGATTTGGTGCGAATTCAGGATTTGTTGACCAACTCTTACAAAGTTTGATAAGAACTAATATAATAATCCTATACATGTTATCTTCGCAAGTGGACAACCTGGACAACCATCCAATTAATTTATTCATGCATTTTAGTTCTTGTACTCATTTTCACAAAAAAGCAGATTCGTTGTCTAGGCTTTTACAGCCACTTTCCACCACATGTTATCCTCATTTTTTTCTATTGAAATAATATAATTTATTTATAAAGTGTTTATGTATATAATATATCTTCCTAAAATAACCGGATGAGGGCTTAGCCTGACCGGTCACGAGTTCGTTTGTTGAGTTGGTTGTCGCGAGTTCGAGTCCCCCTGTGACCGGTTTGAAAACCTTTTTATTCGCTTAAATGAAAATTTACATTTTGGCCCCTGTGGTTTCACATTTACGTAATCAGTCCCAGTAATACCCAGTTAGTTAGACTAACTGGGTTAATATTTAAAGAGTATTTCTTATATAAAGATTTAACCCGGTTAGTGAACTCAGTTAATATAGGTTTAAAGTCAACGGTTTCGGTCCCTTGAGTTTAAGTTTGAAAGATTGACCAAATGTACCCTGGACTTTAAAATTAAAATAAATTATATTTATTTCTTTTATAAATAGGTTTCAAAAATGACCAAAAGGACCCTAAACTTGTAGTTTGAAATAATTGCACTTTTAACCCTTGTACTTATATAGTTTCAAAAATGACAATTTAGTCCCCAAACTTTGTACTTTCAAATAATGACGGTTTTAGTCCTCGAAATTAAAAAGTAATAATTTCAAGCAAGTTTCAAAGAATGTCAAATAGGTCCCTCAACCTATTGTTTCACAGGTAGTCACAATAAATATTTATAGTTTATGTAACCGTGTTTAATAGCATAAAAACTCAACAAATTTGAAATTGTTTTCACGTGTTTGTATCGGTATGAGCACAAAGCAAGTAGGGTCAAATAAGTTTCATTCCAAAAACGGTATTTGTTACAATGCAAGTCAAAACAAATGCGAGTGTGAAAACCAGGGTGGTTACAGTCTCCCCTACTTTAGAAAATTTCGTCCCGAAATTTATTCGAAAGAGACCGTAGATAATTGTAATGATTAGAAAGATAATCAAATCATTGTTTGGTGCTGATAATTTTGAGGAATTTACGAGGATCATTGTATAGATATTGTTTTGCATGGAACTATGTTATGCTGGATTTGTAATGTAAATATTAGGCAAACAAATGTGTGTACAAATAAGCAAATAATGGATAATCACATAACCACATAATGTTTTTATATGCCACCTTACTTAACAAGGCTTACTATGATTCTCATGCGTCGAACCCCGTAATTAAGTGTGCACCCAAAATTACGCGTTTCGTCGCATGGTCCACATAACACTTCTAGTTAAGTGAGGAAAACAAATAAGATTGAGGTATCGTTTAAATCAAATAAGCATCAATATAACACAACATCAACTGAATCAAAACGTATTTCACATTAACAATGATAGCATTGTTTGTTTGACAGCCTATTGAACAAATTTACATTTGAAATAAGTCATGTAATGGATCAAATTCAGGATTATAAGGTGGTGGAGGTGGTAGAGGCAGTTGCATATGATCAGTTAATTGTCTCAGCACGCTTTCCAACCATTGATTTCTTTCTGTCAACCATTTTATTTGTTGAGACAAATTTTGAACTTGATTGTTTAACCTAGTCACCTCGACTCCCATTGAATCTTGAGGTAGATTCATTTGAGGCATCGTACTTGGTCCTGCTATATCAGTTGGTGACAGTTGTTCTACTTCGTTCAATAGTGACTGGAAAGACTGTGGCAAAAATGATTCCGATGCTAATTGTTCTTGGTGCATCATGTTTTCATAAATTTCTTGCATCGTTGAATCCTCCTCGAAAACTATCGGTGAGCAGCCTTGTAAGAAGTTTGATGTTGATGGTTGGGATAAGTTAGTTGTAATATGTTCTTCTATGTATGGCAGTGGTGGTTGCATATCAAATTGATAAAAAGACGATTGAGGAAACTGCAACAATGATTGTTGTAAATTTTGTGGGGAGGTACTTTCTAAGATATATGGAGCTCCCTTTGACTGGGATGATTGAATTAGTGTATCAATATGAACAGGGGTTAGCCTAATGGTGTAAGGGTTTATAATCCCAGGTGCCTTTGGTGAAGATAATCCTTGGATAATCTGATCACTTAAGACACCTAATGATTTTGCTATTTTTGTAATGTAAGACCCTCCCATAAGACTTTTCAGAGGATGTGATTTTTTACTAGAAAAATATTCAGCAAGTTCATGGGCAATATTACAAGGAACTTGCTCAAAAATACTATACAGATAGAAAAGTTCAATTTTTTTAACCCTTTGTTGATTATACTTGCGCCCCGTGATAGTGTTGGCTAACACACGGTGCATATATTGATAACAAGGGTCTGTGAAGTTCGTAGCATTATTGTGGCCACACCATTCTTTTAATGATGGCATTGCCAATAACCTACCATATCCGCGGAGGAATAAGAGGTTGATGCCTCCGTAAAAATGGGTTGTTTAACTTCTTCATCTGTATAAATGCCCAGATGAACTGCGAATTCTGTTAATGACATAGTATGATGTTGCCCACAAAGTTGAAAATGAATGGATTCATTGGTAAGATTTTTATTATATTTATAATAGAAAGTGGACAAGAACTCATATACCAGTTCATCGTATGATAGTTCTAGGATGTCGAAGAAACGACGCCAAGGCGTATTAGGTAGTAATGATCTTGCCAGTAAACCACCGAAATCAATCGTTCCCATTCATTGCCAATCAATACCGCTAATGTAAGAACTTCATGATGTTTGAGTTTTTGATACCTTTCTTGATTGTGTAAATCAGTAAACTGAAGGAAGGGATGAATTTTTGCTGCATTTGAAGATTCAGCATATGCTGCTCGGAGATTTGCCATTGGGATATGGGGTTTTGTTGAACTAAGAAAAGTTTGGGTATGGGGTATTGAATTATATCAGAAATTGTAGTTCTTGTGTAGATTAGCTCGAGTAGTGAGTTTCTTATATAGATAAGGAGATTCCGGATTACACCATGTGATCGGTTAGGGCTTCCATTCTACGTTCTGCAGCTAGTTTGAAAATTTGAATTTGAAAATGTATGATCTCGAGAAAATTTTGAACTTTGAAAAAGAGAGAATTGTATCGTATAAAATTGATAATAGTACAACGTAGGTACAACCATTGAATGGGTTGTTGTTGTCGTTTGTGTTATTCCTGTTTGTTTCGGCGCGCGGGGCCTCATAATATGCCATTGCCTTTGAAATACGTTCTTGTAATTCTGCTTCAGTGGTAGGCAAACGTATGTCTCGTCGTGGAGGTGATTTCATAATCGGGTAAAGTAGTTTCATAAAATCAATGAGGATCAAAGAAAACATGTAACAAGATGGATATCATTTATTCCACGAATAAACGACATCAATGACAAGTCAAAGTAGTTGAGTTCTTATAACTTGGTGAAGTCATGCTTTAGCCTATAAGTGGACACTCATCCAGAGAATTCCCAGGTAAGCACAACTGGTTCCTCGAGTTGGAATTTATACGAAGTGCTTGCCTAGACAAAAAACCCCGAATACAGGCATCCACCCTTTCAGATTGCACGAGTTCGTTATTAGAGCCCAAGACTTTGATGAGAATTTAAAAAAATCAGAAGAGATTTTTGAAAATAATCACCTAAGGATAGGTGATGAGCATTTGTAAAATTTAAAGATGAGATCTGTGGTGACGAGGCATTGGTTACAAAAGATAAGAATAGGGATGAGGACAAGGCAAAGATAACGGAAGAGTTTGCTAATGGAAAAGTGTCCTAGGTAGGTTATAGTCTAGTTCAAAGTATTACTAATAACCTAAATCCCTATAACCATGGCTCTGATACCAACTTTTCTGTCACACCCCGACCACGTAAAACAACAAATCGTGGTGGAAACGTCAGGGAGTGTTGTAACATAATTATTGTTTCAAATCATGGATACAAGAGTTTCATTTTATTGAATATTAAACATTATCTTAAAGTTAAACAAGCAATTCAAACATGGTTTATCATCGTTATTAAATCACTAAGGCCTCGTCCGGTCCTAAGTGAGCATGCATCCTATTCTCAATCAACATTAAACAACATCACCTGAAACATATGTAAAAACAAAGTCAGCAAAGAAATGCTGGCGAGTACATAGTTTTTGTGTGAGTATCGGATTCATGGCTCGTTTGTATGTTGAAACAACTTGTACAACTTCGTTAATTGATATTAGAAAACCTTGTTTTATAAAATGTTTGTATCGTAAAATGAATAGTCAAATCAAAATAGTTTGGTTATAATTTATAAACCTCGAAGCCATGAATCTTAACCCAAAACATTTGTTTTCGTAAACCAAATCGTAAATCATTCTCGTAATAAAACTCGTATAGTTTATATCGTTTCGAAAACCTCGTTTGTGTGACATCGCTTCCAATTGTTTACCCAAATCGTTTAATTCGTTAAACCTCGATTTAGTCGTTTAAATCATTCTCGTTTTAGATCGTGAAACTACTTTTGGTCGTCTCGCTAATAACATTCAAACATGTGTGACTCGTATATTGTTCAACTCGTTTTCGCATTAACAAACCTCCAAAGGGTAAGTTAACAGTCATCAGATTCAGTAGTTACCCACCTAACCCACACATAACCATGGGTCCGGTCTGATAACGGGATTTGTCGGATCCTATGGTACCATAACCTAATACTGGTCGGTTTGGCGGAAATTAATGAATGTCATTCGTTATGTAATTACAGCCAACAACCTCGTTCACATTATCGAAATCGTTATTAGTTTAGTATAAACCATCTCAATCGTTTTGAAACCATTGTTAGAATATCGAAATCGTTTTGATACATATGAATCACCCCAAAACAATCGAAAATAGTAAAAAGAGGGGATCTATGTACTCACATTGATTTCGGGTAAGTCCAAACAAGTATGCAAAGTGTGAGAGTTCTTGGAATTAAGATTCCACGTCACTCTAATTGATTGAACATGCAACAATATGGAATATATATCAACAATAATGTTTAATTGGATAATTGGAAATCCTAAATCTATAGGATTCGGTAGTGTTTTGTTTAAATGGTAATTATGTGGTTTGGATATCCTAACAAGAGGACTCGGAAAATGAATATGATGTAAAGGAATTATTTATGAAAAATATTAATTTAACATAAATAATAAAATTGCAAAGATATGTAATTGTTTTAATATAAACATTTGTAATAATAAACCAAATATAATTAATTAGTATAATTAAATAACATAATTAACTATAATGATTATTGGTAAAATATTGTACAAGTGATATAATTAATTTATAAAAATTATAAATTAATTTAGATGGTTAAAATATATATTATTTGATAAATAATAAATATTTTGTTTAAAAGAATAAATATGATAATTATATGATTAATTATCAAAATAATTATATTAAATCTGAATAATTAAAAATAACATTTTTAATTATTGAACTTGAATATTACTGATTTAAAATAATTATTATGGTCTTGGATTAATTTTAAATAAATAAAATGAATTAAAATGGTTAAAATAACAATAAATAAGTTTATATAAGTTTAATTATCAAAATAATTAAATACAATAAAAATTCAGATTATAAATTTATATAAACTCAGAATAATGCATCTTTTGTCATTTATATAGTTATATAATTTAATTACATTAAATTAAACTGTATTTATACGTATAAATACTGATTTATTTATATAAATATCAAATTTATATAAAATATGAGTAACAATATTATTTTTGTAAAGATCAGTATTTAAAATAATTAATCAGAAAATTTCAGTATTTGTTTCTTAAAAATCGATTTATTATTAATTATTTAATAATAAACTGTTTAATATTGTAAAAATTAGTTTTATAAATAAATTGACTAATTTTATATTTTTAATAAAAGCAACAGTGGTTAATAATCTTATAAAAATTATTGAACTGTTAAAAATATTAAAAATAAAAGAAATAAAAACAAATGCAAACCCCTAGTTCCGAACCCGGGTCTGTATTGAAGACAAACACACACATAACCACTGGGCTAGCCTGGTGGTTTGTGTTTAGTTTTAGTTTAAAATAAAACAAATATTGAAATCGAAAAGTGTCATCTTCCCCAAACAGAGTCAACAGAAAAAAAAATCAACTCTCAAAATTAACGGGGAAATCTGTGTTATATTCAAATTAACTTTGAAGAAACATTGTATAAGCATAACCGAACTAATTGAAACAATAAAAACGAACCGGTATCGGCTGGAACGGCATATCGACTAAATTCCGGCGAGTGAAACTTCCGGCTAGGTTGCAGGTTCTAATTCCGATTAATTTGAAGTGTTTAAGTGAATGTGAAAGGTGTACGAGTTTAGTGGTGATCTAAGGAGTTTAAATAGAAGTCCAATTCAATCTCAGATTCGACAATTTTAGTGGGATTGATCCGGTTTGATTTTTTTAATAAAAGTTCCGATTGTAATCGGTTTGGAATGGAATAATGTCGGATAATTGTTTTAAATGAGTTGGCAAAGTGGTGGGGATTAAAGTGGGTGAATGATTTTAGCAATATTAAACAAAAATAAATTGAGCTGGGATCCAAAGTTGGTAACCGATTTGGTGCGAATCCAGGTTTTGTTGACCAACTCTTACAAAGTTTGATAAGAACAAATATAATAATCCTATACATGTTATCTTCGCAAGTGGACAACCTGGACAACCATCCAATTAATTTATTCATGCATCTTAGTTCTTGTACTCATTTTCACAAAAAGCAGATTCGTTGTCTAGGCTTTTACAGCCACTTTCCACCACATGTTATCCTCATTTTTTTATTGAAATAATATAATTTATTTATAAAGTGTTTATGTATATAATATATCTTCCTAAAATAACCGGATGAGGGCTTAGCCCGACCGGTCACGAGTTCGTTTGTTGAGTTGGTTGTCGCGAGTTCGAGTCCCCCTGTGACCGGTTTGAAAACCTTTTTATTCGCTTAAATGAAAATTTACATTTTGGCCCCTGTGGTTTCACATTTACGTAATCAGTCCCTGTAATACCCAGTTAGTTAGACTAACTGGGTTAATACTTAAAGAGTATTTCTTATATAAAGATTTAACCCGGCTAGTGAACTCAGTTAATATAGGTTTAAAGTCAACGGTTTCGGTCCCTTGAGTTTAAGTTTGAAAGAATGACCAAATAAACCCTGGACTTTAAAATTAAAATAAATTATATTTATTTCTTTTATAAATAGGTTTCAAAAATGACCAAAAGGACCCTAAACTTGTAGTTTGAAATAATTGCACTTTTAACCCTTGTACTTATATAGTTTCAAAAATGACAATTTAGTCCCCAAACTTTGTACTTTCAAATAATGACGGTTTTAGTCCTCGAAATTAAAAAGTAATAATTTCAAGCAAGTTTCAAAGAATGTCAAATAGGTCCCTCAACCTATTGTTTCACAGGTAGTCACAATAAATCTTTATAGTTTATGTAACCGTGTTTAATAGCATAAAAACTCAACAAATTTGAAATTGTTTTCATGTGTTTGTATCGGTATGAGCACAAAGCAAGTAGGGTCAAATAAGTTTCATTCCAAAAACGGTATTTGTTACAATGCAAGTCAAAACAAATGCGAGTCTGAAAACCAGGGTGGTTACACCTATTAAGCGCAGCTATGCTAATATGCGCCGGAGAAAGCCAGGTGCCGTAGGTAAGCTCTATTCGGCCCGGAGCATTGATTCCCCATAACGAATAGGCTAGCTCTATCTCTCAATTACCTATCCTGTGTACGAGAAGGTCCCTCAGTTCCTCGGCAGCACCTCGAGGTGCATTTAGTTGTCTTACATGAGACTCGGGATATTACCCACTCCATGGCATGACACTTTTCGCTCATCCATTCTGCCCGCCCGCCCAGACGCGGCGCCTTTTCTCATTATCATCTACCGCCCTTTCTTTCCTCCCCGTTATTCACGCATGAAGATCGTCGTATGTATGCTCGACTTCGGGTTTCGGTGCTATAGTATCGGTAGGAGTACATTATGGCAGGATCCGTCACCCGGGCAAACCAACCCTCCTCCAAGAAGAATTGTGCTATGCCCCCCAATCCCTATAGAGCGAAAGAGCTGCCTGGTGATCCCTAGGTTGCAGCACGTTCTGTCGTTAACTCCTCGCGCCGCTGCCGCCGTTTCTAGGACCGGCCGACGCCTCACCTGCACAGGTACCTACGTAGTGTCAGTCGCACATTCAACATAGCGTTCGGACTCATGTGCGTTCCAGAACCAGGGGTCTTCGAGCCTGCTGCGTACGATTAGCCAGCCTTGCGGTGGCAAAAGGATTCTAAGCCCCCCATGCTACGGTTCCCTGCGGTCCGAACCCGGTGCCGCATTAGGTTAGGGAACTGGGCGATAATAGCTCCTCCGCATCCCAAAGCGCGCTGCCCTCCTAGGCACGCAACACTAAGTAATCCAAGCCAACCCACATTACTGACTAACGGTGGATAATCAAATTTCTTAGACGTACTAAAGACAACTTCATGAATGAGCAAAATGAAGGTTGTATTAATGAGAAAGATCTATGGAGAAACCGCTAAAAAAAGATTGAACATATGGGAGGATCCGAATGAATTCTGCTTTCATTTCCCACGTATGGAGCACTGAGTTACTTACGTTACGGTCTGAAGAAGAAGGTAGGCTGCACGCGGCTAGGAAGGCTACGTCCCATGCGTCAGTTTATGGATCGCGGTCTCACACACTAATCGCACTATGGGGAAGAGTGGGGACTAAGGAAATTGTCTCTAAGGAAAGTTCTCTTCCAAATGAGCTATTTAGAAAAAAAATCAATCTTAAAAGATTTTATTTTTTTGTATCTTTCGATACGGGATACTGTGAGAAGGGTTCCTTTGAATCTCTTTTAAATAAAGATCCAAAGCTTTTTCCTTCAGTGTAACTCCTTCCTTTTTATAAAAGAGACATTCCCTTATCTCATACCGATTCGTGTAATTGCGATCTCTACTATACTCATCGTGGAGCAGCTCTTCCTCTATGCTTTTTTCTATGATATGCTGTTTGTCCACCAAATCATGATAAGCTGTTGTACTGATTTGATCACTATTCTCCAAGTGGTGCCGATTGAGGCGACCCTCAAGTTCGTCGTAACGCTGCCCGTCTTCTATAACCGGTTTGATCACCTCAAGACCTACAGGAGGGGTGCTTCGGTGCGCTACAGGATGGTCCCGCAGGTAATCCTCTTCTGCCACGTGAGGCTGGTGAGAAGTTCTGGGAAGCATCCAATGCACCAGAGAGGGGCTTGCTTCCGTAATGACGAGTGCTCTAAAAGCACAGCCAATCACGAAGGCCAGAGCGGAGGAGCAGCCCATCTTGCTAAAAAGCAAAGAGAGGGCCTTCACCCCTATGAAGCCCGCTACTTTTGAAAGTACATAAAAAACGAGATTCCCCCTATCGAAAGACAGAGAAGATAGAAAAGCATCAGAAGAGCGATGAATAAGAGAAACAGAATGAACACCCTAACACTGTGAAATCAATTCATTCACACTGAAGATCCAACCCGTATCATTTGCACTTTCATTGATTTTATCATTAGTATAATCTATCTATTTTATCATTAGTATAATCTATCTATTTTATCATTAGTCTATAGTTTGCAGCTTATCAAGCTTTCAATCCGTTCTTAGACCTACCGGTGACCAGCTTCGCGAGACCTTTTCGATCTACACATGACTAAGCTCTATTGGGTGGTGGCTTATCGAAGCACTACTTGATAAGATCAGTAATAAAAAGAAAGACCTGCCCTTTCGGTGAAGTTGCTTTCTTCTCTTTTGATATTTCTAGTTGGATTCAAAGAGCGCTCCTAAATGCCTTACATAATTCAAGAGTTAAGAAAGGCTCTTATTCATTCTTTTTATAATATAGGAAGAAGGATATCTGACTTCTTAGAAGGAAATGAGCTACCTAGACCTTTGTTTTTTATGTACAGGTCTCGTGAAGAGAGAAGATAGGAAGAGGAGTACGCGAAAGGAGACTGTGAAGTAGCTAGGTGATAAGAAGACTAGCTCGGGCTTGAAAGCTTGAACGTATAGGCTGTTGGATCACAATAGGTGGAGTCTCTAAAAGCCTTATAGAAGCATGAGACTGAAGAAGTCAGGCATCAGTTGGTGTGAATGACTCTGGCCGAAAGGTTAGCGAATCTGACTTCATTCTTTTTGAGAGAAAGAACCGACCCCAACCAAGGGGGCTGTGCCTCCCTAAGCTGTCTTGATCCCTTAAGGGTTTCAGAATGGAAGGGCAGTTAATGGAAGAGTATCTGCTTCACCGGGAATACTAAATGGCTGTGAGAAGCTGTCATAGCCTATTGATCTCTTAGTGGATAAGGGAATGCAACTCAATAGAAAACTTGTTCTCTCAGGAACACCTGTAACATCCTACCCCGATAGACTTCAGTCCACTCTTGAGGAATAGGATGATCAGATAGGTAAATCCCCGCTAACTTACAAATCTAACTACCTGAAAGGGCCTTAAATGTGAGCCAGTAGACCTGGGTGGCTTGTCAGAAAAACTCAACGACTTCCAGGCCTCCAAGATCTGCTGAAGGAGACGGGATGACAATAGAATGACTGATTTACGGCTTTACGATCTCAGAGCAGTGTAAGGCAATTATAGCTCTTTTTCGCCTTCTCAATCTCATCTCAAGTCAGGGCTCAGTTGCACTAAGATAGAAAGATTTGTCTTTTTTTCCTCTCTTTATCCAGTCGGGCTTGTCTCAAGACTAAATCGAATCTAACTAACGTTCTTCATCAAGCTGTCAGTTTCCTTCCTCGCCTACAGGATATGATGCAGATGTAATGGGACTCAAGCTGTAAAACACACTAAGTCTTCTATGTCCGATAGATTGGTCACGAAGTCAAGATGAATATAGCTTCTTATGGATTCATTTATAAGCAGAAAGGTTATCTGAATTGAAAAGAAAAAAGAATAGACTAGCTTCACCCATGTCCTTCATCTCAAAGTTGGATGATTAGTGGCATTTATCAATTCCTTGTCATTTCCAGCCTTCGTCAAGATAGAAAGTTCGTCAAGATAGAAAGAAAGGATCCCTCCTTACTACCATCCATTTCTCTAAGACTAAGATCGATAGACGAATGCGCCCCGTGATGAAGAGAAACTTCTTAGTCCCAGAGTCTTGTAACTCTCTTTGTCTTGAAACTCAGCGCTGAAAGCCCAGTCAGCTAAGGAAGCTCAGTCAGTTGATAGATGTAACACTAAGCCAATCTGGAAAGTTGAGTAGAATCAAGAACCTGGCATACCTTGAATCTAGCCTACAATCCGAGCTTTCTTCTCTTAGTAAATTGATAGTCGTCACTGAGCTATGCTTCTTTGTTGAGATCGCTTGCCAAAAAGCTATAGTCAACTTCACTTTCACTTGCCTGACTTCTTTCGCTTCCCTCAAGGATAGCAGAGGGGGCTAACCTTCGAGTAGGCTATATATAAGAATAAGAAAGATGGATTATCTATGCTAAAGGGAAAAGGGCATTACTCTTTACTCTCAACAGCTTCTCAAAGAGCTTCTGAGACTAGTGAAAGAATTGAATTGCCTTGAACCCCCTCCTTCTTGCAAACAATTTATTCTTCCCAATTCAACTCATTATGTATTCGTTTCACTTGAGACTAGTGAAAGAATTGAATTGCCTTGAACCCCCTCCTTCTTGCAAACAATTTATTCTTCCCAATTCAACTCATTACGTATTCGTTTCACTATGTTCAACTCATTCGGTCAATGAATGATTTTAACTTCACAAATTGGCTTGGGGTTCAAGATTTCATATATATAGGGCCTGCTTTGCCCCTTGATCAATCGAATTACCTTCAGATGACCGATTTCTGCCGCCGTACAGTAAGTACCTTGTGGCATTATCACAGTGGATGATGCTTGGGAGGTGTGTGTATGTATTTTAGAGATTGGAAGCTTGGTTCTGTGTCTGCATTTTGTTGATAATAACAGAGAGGCTTAAAATTGGTGTTGTTCAACCTTGACAGGTACATGGGGCTGCAGATTATTAGAGAAAGAACAAGGCATTTCAATTCTCATATTTGACTCAGCTTTCAGATTGCTGGCTTGGGAGGATGTCTGTACGCCTAAAGGGAGGATTAGGCATTCGTCAAATGAATCAAGTGAATGAGGCCCTGCTCAACGCTTGGAGAGACTCTGTATCGACTGAATCGTATTGGGCGAAAATATGCTCATCAAAATACAGGCATAACAACCAGGGCAAATCTTGTATTAATCTACTATAACTATAGGATAGAAGGATAGAGTCCAAGGAACCTAAAAAACTCGAAGAAGAGCGACAAGTTCTAGAACAAACAGCGGGCATCGACCTACTGAGGCAATGACCATGCACCTAAAGCCACTTTACATAAAAGTGCATATTGAAGGAGTCTTGGTCGATGGAGGGTAAAGATTTCAAAGTGCCAAGTTTCTCTTTCTCGGTGTGAATCATAGCTAGAAATTACATTCTTTCTCATTCACTCGGTTGTCTAAGAAGCGATCGGACTCTTAGATCAGAACTCAAGTCAAGACAGTTAACCACCATCCATTCCGAAGAGAGCCTTAGGACATCCGCTTAAACCAACTCTGTTGGTCTGAAGCCTATTAGTCAGTCGGTCTTCAACTCACGGTAATATTCTACCTAGTGAGAAATGCCAATTGCGAGCTCTAGCAGATGTTCCCGATCTTGAATTTATTTCATTTAACTCCCTTCTTTTCTGGTAAGGAAAGACCTAAACCCGTGCCGTCTCAGCTTACTATTTACTTTAGGTTTTTTGTTTGCAAATCGCTTGAACTTTTAGAGTTTCAAGCAGGAACTTTCCGAAAGGAATCTTGGAAAATCGGCCTAAGAAAAGAAGACGAGGTGAAGGAAAGCAGAATGATTTGAGTGTTCCGGGGAGATCGAATATTAACTAGCTAACTCGATGGAACGTCGAAGCTAGCCAGCTTTGAAGTAATAGGAATTAGGTAAAAAGCAAGGACCGATTGGACAACGAAAGCTAAGCGACAAAGAGCAGGAAGAGGTTAAGGAATAAGTAAGAAAGCAGCAAATCCTTACTCGAAGAGAGGGAGAGATAGTTTATGATCGAAGACCACGAACTTTAGGAATTGGGTCAGTGCAAAGCAGAAGATGAATTCATTGGTGGAATGTCAAGGTCAAATCGTGAAAGCAAAGTGAGTCTTAAGTCTACGCAACTAATGGTAGCTCCACCATTTCATGCACTTCTCTTTGGCTCATTAAGAGCGGGATCCGGGGTAAGAAAGTAAGATTGAACTACTGAATAAGAGAAGCATTGTGATTTCCTTGAAAAAAGGACTTTAGCGTCTCATTGCGGAAGCAGAAGTTCAATCATTCCTCATTCACTTCTAGGGCTTGGGTTAGAGAGGGGGGAATAGATTAAATAAATTAAGTCGAAGTGCAATTCCTATTTCTCAGCTCAGATTAGAGCACCAGGCAAAGTAGTAGGAGCAGCCGCTGGAGAACCACCATAGCCATCCATGGAAGTAAGAATAGCAGCAGAAGTAGTAGTAGGAACATGGGCACTGGAAAAAGATTCAATCGATCCAGCTCTGATAACAAAGCAGTAGGCAAGCCTTAGGACCATCCATACCTCTAAGCCCGAGACTTTTTCCCGGAGCGCATCACAGAGTGCTTTGTGAATAGCCTCTCTGTTTCATACCGATACCTGTCAGATTCCATAGCTAATGAATCTCTTTCTTTTTCAACTCTTTCCTGTCACGCAAAAAGATTTTCTTGCACAAACCTAGTAGTTATTTGTCCTACCGATCTTGGGTAAACTGATGACACTGATGCTCCAAGACCAAGAGTTTTCACAGCCAAAGCTATTGAAGCTGCTCCCTCCCCTTCACTTGAATTCTAGCTTTCTGCTCTTCAAGAGTAAGATTGGTTCTTAGAGCTAGGAGTTGCCTTTCACAGTGAGATAGCCGACTTACTATGAATTAATGGCATTCTATCTAATAAAGACAAAGAAAGTAGGAAGTAATGAAAGAATGGATTGAAGCCGATCTTAATCTTAATAAAGATGGACCACTGGCCGCCCGAGGCCTGATCTCTTTCACTGAAGCTTAGCCCTTTTTTGAGGCGTAAAAAGTTTCAATTGAGAGTATACTCCAAGGATGAAAGGAGAACTTATATCGAATGAGAGATAAAGGACGGATGAAACGAAAAGGAAAGAACGGAAAAAGAAGAGCTGCAAGACCAGATACCAGAGAATCAACCAAAACTGGGAAATCAACAGAAGAAGCAGAAGAAAGAAGTCGACCAAAGGGGTGCTGATCAGTCCATAAAAGTCCCTAACGTGAGTGCTCTAGAATTTTCTAAAAGATTTATGGCCTATTCTATAAGGTTACACTTTACTTTAGTCCTGTGTCCCTTCGGGTTCTCCGTACTCTCTCTTCTCTTCTGGAGTTTCCACTTTCCTGTTTTCGGAACTGCGAGTCAATTTGCTGTGTTCGTACAGGTTACGCGGTGGATCTTCTCTTATAAGGTCTACTCACGTCAAGGTCTTCCGGCATCTAAACGTTGGAAGTGCCATTATCTCTTAATGTTTTCACTGACTGGCTTTACCATTGAAGTTTTGGTTTGCATTTCTAGATTTGGGAGTGTTGACTGCAGAGCAGTATGGAATGGTAAGGACGTTTATCATGGAGCGTGTACATCCACTTCAATGAAGTTGAAATTGATCGGATTCGTACTTTCTACGGTGACGATGCAGATTGCGTGTTTTTAAGATTTTTGAAAGAAAGATGGATGGAGCGATATCTGCATTGGTATGCTACTGCATGGTTGGACTACTAGAGCAACGACACTACTGCAAGCTTAAGAATATAGTCGTGTGAGTGCATGGTTGGTCCTGAACCAGAGATGAGGTAAGGATAGCATGATTAACTAGTTGCGGGTCACTGCTACTTGGCTAGAGACCACTGAACATCATTTGGATGTGCCAAGGGAATATGGGCTTAGGCCTCTTTGATGGTTGTCATTCTCATGGCTATTTGGATGGACTCATA
The DNA here is from genome assembly GCA_030545235.1 of Helianthus tuberosus. Lineage (NCBI taxonomy): Eukaryota > Viridiplantae > Streptophyta > Magnoliopsida > Asterales > Asteraceae > Helianthus > Helianthus tuberosus. The sequence continues at coordinate 117,164,099 of CM060407.1, forward strand.
TCCTTTGCATTCTTTCATGTGAGGAGCCAACTCCACAACTTTGACGGGCTTTTTTTGAATAGATCTTGACTTGGGCTTGCTTTGATGATGGGCAGGCTTATCGTGCTTTCGCCCTTCTGTGGGCATTTTACATGGATGAATTCATACCATACAAAGATACACTTTAAACTATAAGATTGACTATGGAAGAATATTAAACATCTATTGAATAGCTATAAAAAATACGGTGTTTTAGCAACTTTGAAGTTAGGAATCCTCCTTATGGAAAGGATTTCAAATTACAACGAAAAACACGGGCTTTTAGCAACTCGGATTGACTTCAATCATCCCCTAGCGCCACTAGCTCTTCTTCGGTCGAGCCTACTTCCTTACGACCTCTGCAGCAGCTTGTGCGGGATAGTTCACCAACATTACCTATTTAACCAATCTTCTAGCGAGAGTTAGGAACTCTTATGAATGAAGAATGCTTCGAGATGCTTTCTTGCGACTGAACGCAAATAAACGTCTATTCTGAATGGTAAGTAGGCGTCACTCTTCCTTTAAGTCTTTCCAGAAGCTATTCTACCCATCAACTTCGATCGAAGTAGTTTACCGCGGTTAAAGTCCTCTCGAGCTCAACGACCATAAACACTTTCTTGAGTAAGATTTCTTACTTTAACTCGTCCATCTCCAAACGCCACTTACAGGCATGCTTCTGAGCCTAACGCGTATAGCGCCAGGAAGCATCATCGATTTAGATCGCCAAAGTTGACCTACGGGAACCTGAGCTAGCCACGCTGCTATGTAATACTTTCTAGGAATACTTTCTGTCAACGCTAGCTCTTCAGTGGTCAAGAGTCTCTTTTAGCTTGCAGTTCAGTGGAGCGCTAGCCCGCTCTTCAGTGGTCGCTGTCGCTTGATTCTCATATTCAACAATAACACTTGGAATAGGAAAGCTCCCGAAGTCTCAATCGAAAACTGGCGCCGTGAAGTGACTATAGCAGCGATCGATGGCTTGTCATTCACGCGTTGAGCACGACTAGTTGAACTTGAAAGAGATTCTTGCTCCCGGAACTCCTTCGAAGCGTAGAGGGGCGGAATACGAGAGAGAGTAGCTCGACTGAAAGGCGCGACTTGCCAGGCTTGAACTGGCTGCAAAAATTTCGATTTACTTTTCCGTAGGAGTCGCTTTGGTCACGCAGTTCAGTTCGGGTTCTTTATCCCCTATCCTACATCTGCGAGTCATTAGACTAGATTCTTTTTTTATCCACGACACTACTTTTGATTTATAGTAAATGATTCCCTCGGCGAACCCTCTGGAGGGGGGCGAAATTCTCAATTCCAAAATCTTAAATGGTTCCCCAGAGCCTCTGATAGTTGCGGACTGTGAACCGCTACCTAGAAAAGATTTGTTGCCGTATCTCGAGCCAATTCCGCACCAAATTAGCCTGGTGGTACCCTTGGGCTAATAGGTACTTATCTATTTGCCTCTCTACCAAGATTTGATAGTCTATAATTTGCGTCATAACCTGCGGGCGGCCGGATATTTAGTTGATTCCGCAGATCCAAGCGGGTCCGGAGATCTCTTCGGCGGACCTCGTCTGCCCATAAGGGTTCCGGGTCGATAGCCGCCGGAATCTGCTGCGGTTCCACTATAACCGGACCCACTTGCCCATTTTGTTGCCAAGCATAGGGGGCAGGGGGGTCCGCAAAGAACCCGGAGGTATCGATGGGGGGAGTCTTTGGATTCCCAGAACAAAATGCTAATGACAGCAGGGGAAGGAAGATTCCCAACAGAAAGATAAATAGGAAATAAGGGGTTTCCCACCTTGGTTTTAACCAACCTTTTTTTTGTAACATATTATGACCAGGTACAGCATCACATTTTACACCTGAGGAAGGTACAGCCCAATAGATAGAATTAAATAGGCAGAAAGAAGCAATGAAAAAAAATTCAAGGACCATGCAGCTCCCGCCAAAGCAAGAAAAGCAGCAATGATAGCAGTTAAAGTTCTGATTCATTTACGCCGAAATATTGCGCTAGGTTACTTTCGATCTCACATTCCCCCCGTACTACTTCTCAACCTTCTGTGAACATTTCTTCCTTTAAGCGTAAAACTTCAGATTTTAAGGCCTTTCCACTGCATAAAAAAACTTGAATGAAAAAGGCCATCATGGACCAAGATCCAAAGGGATCAATCTTTTACACCGATGTATCGTACTCTCTCGACCAGGTCATCATAAGAAATGCAATGCAAAATCTTTCCGAAGTGTTATAAAGAGGGAAGGCGCGCTACAACTTACATAACAGCCTCTTCCTTGCCCCCCTAAGAATCCAAGGGTGACCTTTGGATGTTGTCATGACACTTTGGTTACGAAGGTTATCGGGGTCTAGGTTTATGGATGGATTCAGTAATCGAAAGTCCCTCCAACTCAATCAATATCAACAACATGGTGTGACCGGTTAGGCTTGGTTGATTTTGTGAGAAAAGAAAGTAGGTTTCAGGGGTTCATTGATTAGTACACCCCCGGTGCTGGTAAGGTCGGGACCGTGGTCGTACGTCTCCGGTTTGCCGGCCTATCTTCTTTCTGAGATTGACCAGGCAGCTGGGTTGGTTTGGCTATTCTTTTCTATTGAAAAGGAGGTAGCTGTCTGCGCGAGTCATCTTCTTCTAGGCTCCGCTAGATGACACGGCATTCTCGTTTAAATAAATAGATGTCAGCCGTACTTGTGACGGTTCCCAAGGATCCAATATGACCACTTCACTTAGGTCTACGTTGCCACGATATTTGTGACGGTTCCCAAGGATCCAATATTACCACTTCACTTAGGTCTACGTTGCCACGATATTGTTCTATGGAAGCGGGCGGGCTGTTAGAAGTTCGGCCCGCTTTTTGTGTCGTAGGGGAGGGATTGACCTTTCTAACGCATATTCAGTCATACCGACATGGCCCCACTTATTTATTTTCGATCGGAGCATCCAGCAAGGCAACCCGGTTCTACTTGACTAAGCCCGTGCTCGTCCAAGGAGGGAGTTTGCTTTACCCAACCCCCTTTTTTATAACAAGGAAGAAAGCCCCGACCTGACATTCATTAGTTTCGAATGAAGAGTGCCCTGCCGCACCTACTCCTATCAAAAAGCGAGACTTTACTAAACAAGAAAAGCCCCTTCTAACTTCTTAGTAAAGCGCTAACGCGCGCCCTGCAATCAAACTCAAGTTTTGCCTTGATCGATACGACAACCTTACTAATAGAAAGGGTCAAAATGCGCTCAAGCAATCTATCTTACTAATATAATAATAAGGGCCTATCTAAGCCCTATGGTTGTAAAGCTACAGCTCGAAAGCCGGCCTTACCTTCTATGTTTTTAGTAAAGGGCCTTTTCAATAAGGCTCGCTGTCACACCCCGACCACGAAAAACAACAAATCGTGGCGGAAACGTCGGGGAGTATTGCAACAGAATCATTGTTTCATAACACATGGATTGAAGTTCTGTTTTATTAAATTAAATGTATTACATTACATTGAAATTAGAAACAAAACATGAACAACTATGGTATTAATATCATCATCAAATATCACCAACTATGGTACCTGAAACACATGTGAAAATACGTCAGCAAAAAATGCCGGCGCGTACAGTGGATTTTATGAGAGTATCAGATTCATGGCTCGTTTATGTTTTGAAAATATAACTTAAACACCTTTGTAAATTGATAATTAGAAAACCAAGTTTTGTAAAATGTTTGTAATGTAAATTGAAATAACTAAGTCAAAACAGATTTGTTTTATAAAACCTCGATGCCATGAATCTTAACTCAAAATAATTATTTAAGTAAACCCAAATTGTAAATCGTTTTTGAAATAAAACTCGAATGTTTTATATTGTTAGAAAAACCTTGTAATATAACTTTGTTTTGATAACCTTGCCCAAGTGATCTAGATAACGCAACGATATATAATGTGTTAAAAGCACTTATATATAGGAAGTACCAGCGGCGTATCCACCATGCTTTTAGCACATTATACCCGCCCCGTTACCTAATCACTTCCCTAACCCAACGGTTCAAACAGATTCAAACGGTTCATATCAATCAAACAGTTACATACGGTTCACTTAAATCAAACAATTACAAACGGTTCAAACAGTTCAAATAATTCACATAGATCAAACAGTTTCAAACGGTTCAAAATGTAAAACAATGTGTCCATATACTAGATGAGCATATGCAACAAAGTGTAATATATAAAAATCAATGTGCTAGCATGCTAAGTGAACATACATAGCAAAACATAATGAAATCATGTACTATACGTGTACTAATGAACATAGCATGTATATATTATAAAAGCATGTAAAACATGAAAGTAACAAGTAGGCACATGTGTTTCACCCCAAAACAGTTTAAAAATAGTAAAAAGAGGGGACTATGTACTCACTTGAGGATGCTTAGAAGTCTTGACTAACAACCAAGCAAAGCTAGAGGGATCACGGAAATCAAACGGCACAAAGGGTCCAAGCTAGGAAGAACTTTATCTAAATACTCAAGTATGAAGCATAAAGCTTCAACTTAGAGCATAAAATTAGATCAAGGTGTGAGAAAAATGGAATGAGAGCTTGGGTATTTATAGATTTCGAAGAACCGTTAGGATCGTTTCTCGCATTTCTTGCCTTGATCTTGACCCTCCATGTGGGCACATGGTATTGCAATACAAGGGGACATGAAATACCATCAAATTTTAGCCCATAGAATGCAAAACTTGGGGTTAAAAACCATCAAAACATCAAAATTGGACTAGATACAATGAATCTGGTCATTTGGGCACTTTTTGACGCTTTTAGTCCTTGTTGATTAATAAGTTTTTTTTTGCGCACCAAAACACCTCAAAGCCTATTTCTAAGCTATGTAAACGTTATTTACTATACAAATCGGTATAGTTTTGCATTTTGACGCAAATAGTCCCTGCGATCGAACAAACTTGATTTCGACACACCAAACCATCCAAAACTTATTTCTAAGTTATGTAAACGTTATTTAAGGTATGTTGAGTCTATGTCACTATCCCAGAGTGTTTGTCGCGTTAAACTGATTACGTTTACGCATCAGTTTGCGTATAACTTTCCAGAAAGCGATTTAAAGCTCGAAATCGAACATGAATTGATATGTGCAAATGATACACATATTTACACAAATCCCAAGTATGAAACATAATATTTCATTGATTTGGTATTTGTTTGATGGTCGCAGAGGCACATGTGTCACAGTCTCCCCTACTTTAGGAAATTTCATCCCGAAATTTATTCACAGGAATTTGTTTGTGACTTTGTGTTAAATAACCATCAAAGATATGCAAGGCATAATCCTGTCATTTCCTCAACGGACATTCTTCATAAACGAAAATGAACGGACGGAGTCATTTTTTAACGGGTGCTTCCTCAGAAATGGAAATGAAGGAATAATCAAAAGGATATTCATTTCCTCAACGGACATTCTTCTGAAACGAAAATGAACAGACGGAGTCATTTTCAACAGGTGCTTCATCAGAAATGGAAATGAAGGAATAATCAAAAGGATATTCATTTCCTCAACGAACATTCTTCAGAAACGAAAATGAACGGACGGAGTCATTTTCAACAGGTGCTTCATCAGAAATGGAAATGAAGGAATAATCAAAAGGATATTCATTTCCTCAACGGACATTCTTCAGAAACGAAAATGAACGGATGGAGTCATTTTAAACGGGTGCTTCATCAGAAATAGAAATGAATAGAATTAACTCAAAAGGATATTCATTTCCCTCAACGGACATTCTTTAGAAACGAAAATGAACGGACGGAGTCATTTTCAATAGGTGCTTCATCAGAAATGGAAACGAATAGAGTTAACTCTAGACACATGACAAAACTTGTTGTGGTTTCTGTGCACTAAATTCCATAATTATGTATGCATCCATAATTACGTAATTTCTTGCACAGTCCGCACAGTGCATTTCATAATGTGTAGGGGAAGAAAAATCAAACCTGTGATGAGTGTGACTAGACTACCATAGGGTCCTTTTAATTAGATCGAAAAATGATCTCTTTAAATAGACCACCAAGGAGTCTTTTCAGCTATATCATCACATGACATTCCTAACCAGATTTTTAGATCAATCTTTTTAACTAGACCACTCAAGGGGTCTAATTATGGAATAGTACCTTATAATCCAAGGGTCTTAACTATTACGTAGAAGCCCATTAAGGATTCGAGGTAGTACCTTTGGATATCCTACTATGAATCCCTTATACGAAGATATAGAAGATTCTTACGAGGATTTGGATAACGAAAAAAAATTCGGATCACACAAAAACATAAAAGAGAACACATAAGCACATAATCACATAATTGTTTAACTTGACCTTTAATTTGTTATCTTTGGACACGGATATTTAAAGCACACCAGGAATCCAATCCGTGGATTTCATTTGGCACTTTAATCATTTTCAAGAATCTATTTTTTTTTGGGTAAAGGGTTACCCCGGTGATTCTATATATTCACAACCAAAAAGAAACAAGTAGTGTAGAGAGTCTACACTAGTTCAATCATGAGACATGCCTCTCATTTTCAAGAATCTATCTATGAAGATAGGATGATCTTCCAAAATTTTGATTTTTGATTACAAGGTATCATAACATTCGAATTAAGGTACACAACAATTACGGACTTACGGAAATACCCTTAGGTACCCTATTAAGGATTGGCTATTTGTCCAGAGTTGTAACTTGCGTCTTGTACTTCGTTTCCTTGGAGGAAATGGGTACTTAGGATTTTCGTGGAAAACGCAAGAGATCATTAAATGGAAGAATTTTGGGGGTAGTCTATTCTTCAAGGAATACGATTTCTTGATTGTCGGTATTGTAGGGGATATGTTGTTTATACATGCAACCACATAAATACATTGCAATGTAAATAAAAGATTTATTTATAAACAACAACAACAACTATTTCATAGACCTTGACAACAAAAGAAAATAATACATAAAGCTTGATTATTTCTAAACAGTGTTGTCTTTCAGTCGGTCAGATGCTCATCCCTGCGCTGGATTTGCATTAGCAAGCTTTGGGCAACCTCTTCGAAAATGGCCCATCTCGCCACAGTTGAAGCAAGAACCTGGTAGAAAACGAGCTTGAGCCGGATTGTTGCCAGCTTGATTTGGTGCAGCTACAGTTGAGCAAACTCTTGCTGTATGACCAATAAGTCTACAAATTTGGCATTTGCGGCACTTCACACTAGCATGATGATGAAGGCTACATTGGTTGCACAAGGGTGCAGTTCCGTTGTATGGCTTCCTAGCAGGGGGTTGAGCTGGTTGGTTGGGGATAACTTGATCATTGTGAGCGACCACGGCGAAGTTCTGAGAAGCCTTTCGCTTCTTTGACTTCTTGGGGGATCTAGTCTGTTCATCCTTTGGTTTTGATTCTTCGATCGGTTTCTTGTCGCCTTTTCAGAAAAGTTTACCTTTCCTGATCTGAGATTCAGTCAAGGTAGCGGATAGCTCAATGGCCTGTCTAACTGTAGTGGGATTACTACCAGTAACAATATCTTGATCTGAGTCAGGGAGGCCATCAATGTACTTATCGATTGCCTTATCCAAAGGCGTAACCATGTTCGGGCATAACAGACTTAACTCCTCATAACGGTCAGTGTAGGCTCGATGCTCACCGCTATCTTGCTTAAGATCGTCGACTTCCCTTTCCAATGCCCTAATCTCATGACGAGGACAGAATTCCCTCATCATTAGAGCTCGAAGCTCTTCCCATGTTTGAGCCAGTGCTACGTCGGCACCCCTATCCCTCATCACACCATTCCACCATGTCAAAGCTCGTTTCTCAAAGACGCTAGATGCGAACTCTACCTTTCGCTCGTTTGGACACTGAACATGTCTGAAGGTGCTCTCTAGACTCTCGAACCATTGCAGAAGTGCTGTCGCACCTTGAGACCCAGAAAACTTTGATGGCCTGGCAGAATTGAATGTCTTGAAGTTGCATGGGGTATTATTGTTGTTGAGGGCTAGGTTACCTTGAGAAATGATGTTTGGATTGCAGCAGCCATCTGCTGCGTAATGATAGCTGCCAGTTCTTCATTGGGTACCTGATTGTCGCGTCGTGGAGGCATTCTAAAAGGGGAAAACAAGAGAGAAAACAAATGAAATGGCATTGGGTAAGGATGTTACAATTTCCGACCAAAAGGCATGGGTGATGGTCATTTATTCCAACCACGAAGCAAACAAACGACACACAAAAGCTGAATCAAAGTAAATAGGTCGTCATAATGTATCATGAGGCAATGCTCTCCTATAAGTGGACACTCACCCCAAGAGTTCCCAGGTAAGAGTGACTGGTCCGATACTGCGGATTTGTACCAACACTCTAGCCTTAGACAGAAGACTCAGGGTACATGCACCCACCCTTCCAATTTGCACGTGTTCACATTATTTAGACCCAAACTTTGACGAGATTTTGAAAACTTTGAAGGTTCAAAACCTTATAATAAATCATCCCAGAACAGATGACTAGTTTTCAAAGCGGATTCGAAATTTATGTTCTCATTGTGGTTGTCACCTAAAGATAGTCGACGGTATTGTTTTATGACTAAACGCAAGTAAACTCGCGTTAGGGTCCTAGGAAGGTTATAGACTAGATCAAAGCATTACTAATAACCTAATTCCCTATAACCATGAGCTCTGATACCAACTTTTCTGTCACACCCCGACCACGAAAAACAACAAATCGTGGCGGAAACGTCGGGGAGTGTTGCAACAGAATCATTGTTTCATAACACATGGATTGAAGTTCTGTTATATTAAATTAAGTGTATTACATTACATTGAAATTAGAAACAAATCATGAAGAAATAGACTTTCATTGTCATTAAGTCACTAAGGCCTCGTCCGTTCCTATGTGAGCATGCATTAATATCATCATCAAATATCACCAACTATGGTACCTGAAACACATGTGAAAATACGTCAGCATAAAATGCCGGCGAGTACATAGGATTTTATGAGAGTGTCAGATTCATGGCTCGTTTATGTTTTGAAAATAGAACTTAAACACCTTTATAAATTGATAATTAGAAAACCAAGTTTTCTAAAATGTTTGTAATGTAAATTGAAATAACTAAGTCAAAACAGATTTGTTTTATAAAACCTCGATGCCATGAATCTTAACTCAAAACATTTGTTTAAGTAAACCCAAATTGTAAATCGTTTTTGAAATAAAACTCGAATGTTTTATATTGTTAGAAAAACCTTGTAATATAACTATGTTTTGATAACCTTGCCCAAGTGATCTAGATAACGCAACGATATCTAATGTGTTAAAAGCACTTATATATAGGAAGTACCAGCGGCGTATCCACCATGCTTTATACCCGCCCCGTTACCTAATCACTTCCCTAACCCAATGGTTCAAACAGATTCAAACGGTTCATATCTATCAAACAGTTACATACGGTTCACTTAAATCAAACAATTACAAACGGTTCCAACAGTTCAAATAATTCACATAGATCAAACAGTTTCAAACGGTTCAAAATATAAAACAATGTGTCCATATACTGGATGAGCATATGCAACAAAATGCAATATATAAAAATCAATGTGCTAGCATGCTAAGTGAACATACATAGCAAAACATAATGAAATCATGTACTATACGTGTACTAATGAACATAGCATGTATATATTATAAAAGCACGTAAAACATGAAAGTAACAAGTAGGCACATGTGTTTCACCCCAAAACTGTTTAAAAACAGTAAAAAGAGGGGACTATATACTCACTTGAGGATGCTTAGAAGTCTTGACTAACAACCAAGCAAAGCTAGAGGGATCACAGAAATCAAACGGCACAAAGGGTCCAAGCTAGGAAGAACTTGATCTAAATACTCAGGTATGAAGCATAAAGCTTCAACTTAGAGCATAAAATTACATCAAGGTGTGAGGAAAATGGAATGAGAGCTTGGGTATTTATAGATTTTGGAGAACCGTTAGGATCGTTTCTCGCATTTCGTGCCTTGATCTTGACCCTCCATGTGGGCACATGGTATTGCAATACAAGGGGACATGAAACACCACCAAATTTTAGCCCATAGAATGCAAAACTTGGGGTTAAAAACCATCAAAACATCAAAATTGGACTAGATACAATGAATCTGGTCATTTGGGCACTTTTTGACGCTTTTAGTCCCTGTTGATTAATAAGTTTATTTTTGCGCACCAAAACACCTCAAAGCCTATTTCTAATCTATGTAAAGTATATTTAGGGCATGTTTAACTTATGATCAAGTTTCAGAACGTTCATTACTATATAAATCGGTATAGTTTCGTAATTTGACACAAATAGTCCCTGCGATCGAACAAACTTGATTTCGACACACCAAACCATCCAAAACTTATTTCTAAGTTATGTAAAGGTTATTTAAGGTATGTTGAGCCTATGTCACTATCCCGGAGTGTTTTTCACGTTAAACTGATTACGTTTACGCATCATTTTGCGTATAACTTTCCAGAAAGCGATTTAAAGCTCGAAATCGAACATGAATTGATATGTGCAAATGATACACATATTTACACAAATCCCAAGTATGAAACATAATATTTCATTGATTTGGTATTTGTTTGATGGTCGCAGAGGCACAGGTGTCACACTCGCGCTAGGCGCTCACGTTTTTTGGCTTCCCTAAAATAGCATATTTTTCAGTTGGTAAAGACCATCCCGTTGTTTCAGTCAGAATGAGTCCCCCGGACCCCGGTACATTGGCTTCCGCATCCCGCGCATATTCTACATTATAGCCTGCAACTGATTCAGCTTCCGCTTCTGGGAGATCAAGCGTAGCTCGATTAGTTTCTGCTAGACAAGAAATAAAGAACATAACCAATACAGGGAACAAGGGAATACCAGACCATATCTGCTTTTGCGCCATGACAATCTCACTCGAATTACGGGGACCTACACATATTAGTACAGTATACCGGGGTCCCCGGCCAGAACCACACGTGCAAGTTTCCCTGCATGTGGCTCGTCCGTGCTTTTCTATTCCGCTTTGCCGCCTATTAAGAGAATAGGTCCCGTTCAAGCGGTCCGCCTTTCTTCATCTATACTAGCTGCCACGCTCGAGCCCATAGAAAGGATTTCAGCGCCCCTCTCTAGATAAGAAGTAGAACGCGCCATCACCTACAGCCCTTTCCTCTGCCGGGGACTTCCACGAAATGAAAACGGGCGGCATCGCCGTGTGCTCCACTTTTGTTGCCCTGGTTTATATCCCGGAGTACTCCTATGGCCGATCTGTCACCCAACCTACTTTAACAACCTAAAGGCGTCCCGTTTGGAGAATGACCCCTTATGGCACGGCTTAGTCAGTTATTCTTGCAGTTCAGATAAGATTCGGACCGCCACTTCTCTGAAAACATGGTTCTTGCCCCCCTCTCTCCTCCCCCCTTTGAGCTCGTCCATTCGTTGGGTGATCCCTTGCTCACACGTTCGAGTGTTTGCTCGTCGTTTAGGCCGGTGAGTGAGATTTCTGCTCATTACAGTCACCTCCGGGCTTCTTCGCACCTGGATAGTACTAGGACCCTTGTGCCCCGGCCCTTGATCAGATAAAGCCGCCCGCCCTATGACCCATAACTCAAAATGAGCATTACGATGAGACGCGAACATTCCCCATGCTGCGGTTCCCTCCGGTCCGTTCCCGGGTTGGGTTAGGGGAACATCCGAGCGATTTCCTTCGCGGATCCAAACGCGCTCACAAGGCACACAATAAGAATAAGACCAATAGAGACTTCATAAGGGACCATTTGAGCTGCAGATCGTAATGCTCCTAGAAAGGCATATTTCGAATATAGAGGAGTGAAAGTTCCCAACAATCTTTTTTTTTTGGGTAAAGGGTTACCCCGGTGATTCTATATATTCACAACCAAATAAAACAAGTAGTGTAGAGTGCCTACACTAGTTCAATCATGGGACAGGCCCCATGAAAGTAAAACAAAGTTCAACCAAAAAACAACCAAAGACTAACAATGAGACTACTAGACTAAACTCTAGAAAAACCGAAACACAAAAAACCACTAATCAGCCGCCATCATCATTAACGACTTCCCCACGAATATCCCAATCTCCAAGAAGTTTCCGCACATTAGCAGTATTCTTTAGCTTTGCTCCCATCAGCTTGTATCTTACCGTCTTTAAAATAATATCACTAACCATTTCCGGGGGTCTCAGCTGATTTTTGAATAACCGAGCATTCCTCTCTTGCCATATGAAGTAAGAAGCAGCCGCAACTAGAAGCTTCGCAACATAGATCGCAGCCGATTTTGAACGATCATGAGCAAATAACCAATCTACAATATCCCTCCATTGCGGGCTAACCGATGACATACCCACCTTTTGCCTCACTATATGCCAAACTTGAGACGAAAATTTACATTCAAAGAATAGGTGAGGATGAGAATCAAAGTTCTCATAATACAAAAGGCAACACATCATATTCATATTCTTCCGCCTTGAAATATCCCACTTCAGAATTTTGTCTTGAGTTAAAAGTTTACCTTTCATGACCAACCACATCATAAAAGCATGCCGAGGGATACACTGCGAGAACCAAACAATATTGCACCAGTTAACTTCTGGCTCCTTATATCGAACCGAATGCCAAACACTCGTCGAAGAGAACTCGGTTAAATCGCTGCCATCCTTCCATAATAGTCTATCTTGTTTTGTCGGATTTAAGTGCACCTGATCTAGATGAATGAGCACCGGAAAAAGATCTCTCCAAGCCATAGGCCATCTCCAAGTACCAAGCGAATAGACATTAGCCACTGAATCATCCAGCTTAAAATCCGTATCAGTAATGGTTCTCGGTGATAAGAAGTCACCTAACGGCCCCAGATCACACCAGTAGTCGAACCAGGCCGAAGTCCCCACACCATTGCCTAATTCCGACCATATATGATTTCTGATCAGTGGGCGCATCTGAGTCAATTTCCTCCAAGACCAACAGCAATTAGAAGGAGTTTTGCAAACCCAACAGCAATTAGAAAGTTCCCAACAATCAATGACTTTTTAATTTCCTTACATGAACCGTACGAGCACGTCCTTTGTCACCCCCCACCGCGCTTACGGCTCTATTCCCCAACCCAACTTGCTCTGGCCCCGGGTCCTTCCTTTCTATTCCTCGGTAAGCGGACCGTAGGAGCATGGGGTATCTGCTTTTGACTGATTGAAAGCATCTCTCTTTTGTTCCTCCTGACCGAACCCGCAAAAAAAGATAAATAGATCAAGTTTTTCTTGCCGGGAGAGTTGCGTCGAATACATCTTTATCTAAAGTGGAGGCTTCATCGTCCGGCTCCTCATAAATGATGTTAGGATGGGCCGACCCATCCTCGGAATCCTAAAAAAAAGAGGGGACATAATCACTTTCTTTCAGTGACATATCTAATCAGACTGAATAGGATTTGAAGAGCTGTCACGATCATTCACATCCCTTTCAATAGGCAGGAAGGGCGCGGAAGCTACCGTTTCTAGAATGCAAGCAAGCTAGCGACTCTCCTAGTAGCGAAGGGAAGGGGCATTCGGGAAGCGACTAGTCGCTTCTGGTGAAGCTTCTAGAAGGCCGATCACTACATAGAGAGATCCATATACCAGTCATGAGCGAGAGCGAAGCCTAGAGAGGCGGAAGCAGTAGCTTCTTGGACGAAGCCGGGCCACTAGTGGAGTGGCCAAGGAGGCCTACTATACCGATACTGAATTAGTAACCGGTGAAATCCCCAAATCAAATTTCAGTGAACTATTGAAGCTATCAGTGTGATTGATCAGAAAAGTACCAAGGCTTTCGGTATACTTCTTTCATTTCCGAATTTGCTTGCGACAAGTCCTAGCATTAGTATGAGTTTGTTGACCACGATAACAAGAAATAGAAATTAATCGTTCGATGTCTGCTCGTTCTCCCCTCTTCAATTCCCAATGAACAACATGATCTTGACCTATCATTTGTTCAATTTGGTCGATCTGATACTTAGTTAATTCTTTTATCTTTATGTTCCTACTGATACCTAATCGATAACGAACCAGAATGGCTTTTTTAGGCCCAATTCCATCTATTTTTGTTGAGGCAATTCTTACTTGTTCATCGGCAACTGATCTAGCTCCTGAAATATTTAACATTATTGATCCTTCCTTTTACTAGTCTTCTCGGCTGGAATCAAAAAAGATTCTCCGCTCTGCTCCTACTCCTTCTTCTCCTTTAGGATAGGGTCATCGTTGGTCCTTTTTTGCACTAAAAAACTAGTCAGAGCAACTAACTGTCTACGTACGAAATTTACGAAACAGGGATAAGAAAGCAGGCGGGATAAAAGAAGAGTGAGGTTTAGTGAGAAAGCTCACCCCTGCCTTTAGACGATAAAGCCTTCTTTTACATCCCATCCCCTAGACAAATCAACAGGAAATGCTACAAGCCATTGTTGTTCTTTTGACGATGAACCACTCCGGTACAACAAGCTAAAGTGACCTCTACGCTTCACCCCCGGTGCGTAGGGCTGATCCCCGTGTGCTAGAGGGAGGACCAGAAAGTTTGTGTTAAGCATATAGTTGGTTCTTGTCTTGTTTAGGCATTTGGTGCCCTCTCTACCGGCCTGCTTAGTGTTAGAGCCACCTTCTTTGGGGTTAGTGAGGAGGACAGGACAATCCCCCACTCCGACGGTTTCTTTCTTTCTTTCCAACCGGATTCTACCCGGCCCGGTCCTATTTCAAACAAAAGAAGCAAATAAGGGAACTCCTCGTAAAGGCAGCAAGGCGTGTCACCTTCGAATTGAGTAGTGAGTCTTCTTTCTACTCTACTTTTGTAATAGAAAGTAGACTCAAGCCTCACCCCTTCATGTATGTGAATTTTCCGATCTAGTTATATGGACTGATCTTTTCCGTTTAAAAGAGGGTCTATTTTGATAGATAGAGATAGACGGGAATTAAGCAATAAGAACAGAATACCAAAGGCTTACTCCCATTTCTCTCTACTCTATCTATGAAGGCTATGAAGGAAGCTCACCACTGAGCTCATTAGAACTCATATCTAAATGAGTCAGCCCTTTCAAGTTCCCAAAACTTATTGGTACTGGACCAGATAAATTCTTATTACTAGTAAAGTTCAGCTTTACCAAACTGCTCAAATGCCCCAACCTTTCAGGGATGGTGCTAGAAAGCTGATTCTTTCCCAGATACAAGCCTTGAAGCTTAAGCGAATCGCCAAACTCCGGAGGAATGAGACGGTTTACGTTCTTGTTTTTGGCTGCATGTGTTCGGATTCTTTTGGTTGAAGTTGGGTTATCTTCGTTTGTCTTGTGCATGGAGAGAAATATGGATTGGGGGTTAGAGGATTTAGGGTTTCAATCTTTCACGGAAAAGTTGCATGGGGATATCTTCATTAGTGCAAATGATCCGAAGCTGGTGAGTAATCAGGAGACACTAGGGAAGCCGTCATTGTTTGGTAAGCCTCTCAATATTGATGGTAATCCCTTGTTGCCTCGACGTGGTAATTCTAGGGTGATCAATGTGATAGATGAGTTAGAAAAGGTTACCGTCCCGGTTCAGTTAGAGAGTGTTAACATGGATTGCAGGGATGACTCAAATGACAAAAGGCCGTCACCTATCTCGTATGCGGACAGGTAAAGAATAGTGTTCGTCCGAAGAGGGAAGTGAATTTCAGGAGGATGGATCCGATTGAAACTCTTCAAGATGCTGATGTTGTCATTCCGCGCGAGGTAATCCGTAAAGTTCAGGAGAAGTTTGAAAATGTTTTGTATGGTTTTTTTTGGGTAATCATCTTCCTTTTTCGGTGGTGGAATACTATGCTAAAAATGTTTGGTCTAGATATGGTTTTGCTAAACTTATGATGAAATCGGAAGGATTCTTTTTCTTTAAGTTTGATACTAAACTAAGGAGGGTATGACTAAAGTTTTAGAAGGGGGGCCTTGGTTGATTAGGAAAGTGCCTTTGTTCTTGAATATATGGTCTCCATCGGTCAGTCTTAGGAAAGAGGGTATCAAGACGGTGCCGGTTTGGGTCAAATTGCATAATATTCCTCTAGCTGTGTATACGGATGATGGGTTGAGCCTCTTAGCATCTAAACTAGGGACTCCTAAAAGGTTAGATGGCTATACTGCTGACATGTGTACGGATAATTGGGGTCGTAGTAGTTTTGCTCGGGCTCTAATTGAGATTAATGCGGATATTGATATTAAAGACCATATTACTGTTGCTATTGCGAAGCTTGATGAGGATGGTTATGTTACTGAAAGAATTAAAGTTGAATATGAGTGGAAGCCTCAACGTTGCTCCGAGTGTTGTGTTTTTGGTCACAATGATCAGACATGTGCTAAAAATGTTAACAATAACAAAGCTAAGCAAGTTCTTTTTTTGGGTAAAGGGTTACCCCGGTTAAATTTCATTCATCAACCAAAAAAACAAGTGAGGAATAGTATACACCTTAATTCTCTAGAATGACATGCCATTACTAGAGTTCACTCGCAAACAAAAAACAATGCAACTCACACGCAACACAAGCAAAACAAGTCAAACTGACAAACTAGTAACCAAAACAGCTACAACCAAACGCGCTCAGGAATCAGCCGCAATCAACTTGATCCATCAACAACTCTCGAGGAAGACTCCACTCGAACAAAACTTGGTTCACGTTACTTGTTCTTCTAAACTTCATTGTATGTAATTTCATTCTAACGGTCATAAGAATCACCTCGATAACTTGAGCCGCACTCCTTTTATTCGAAGAGAACAATCTGTTATTACGTTCCTGCCAAACAAAGTAAGCCGATGCCGCCACCACTAATTTGCCAATGTTGTGAGAAGCACGTTTTGAATCAGCATGTTGCATTAAATAATCCATAATCCCGTCCCACGTCTTCCCTATTGTTTGCATACCAGCCTTCTCACGAACCCCATACCATACTTGAGAAGCAAAGTCGCACTCAAAAAAGAGGTGGTCATGAGAGTCCGGTCCCGATGTACATAAAGAACAACACAAAAGGTTGTAATTTGCATTACCCGATGATCGCCATTTGCACATAATATCCTGAGTTTTTAGTTTCTTGCAAACTATCAGCCACATAAGAAAAGAATGCCGAGGGATAGCCTGAGGAAACCACACTATACGCTCCCAAGCAACCTGATCTTGCACTTGACGAATATCGTTCCACACCCCATAAGTGCTATACTCCATATCTTTACCATCTCTAGAGCGCCAAATAGTCCTATCTTGAGCATGTGAGTCTAACATTACAACAGGGAAGTCTTGCAAAGCCGGAAATCTGGTCACCCATGAATTCGGCCAAACCCACCCACTGTATTGAACCATATCCACAACCGTGAACCGCATATCGAACCCCGCATTAGATATCATTCTCGGTGTAATAAAAAGGTTCAAGGGACACAAGGTATCCCATGTATCAAACCAGACTAGAGTGTTAGCGCCATTACCCAGCTTAATCCAAATGTGCTGACGTATGATTGATCTCAGTTGTAACATCTTTCGCCAACCCCACGTGATATTATTCCGAACAGGCACGTCCCAAAAACTTCTATCCCGGATACGATACGAGTGAACCCATTTAACCCATAAGGATTCCCTATGAGTCAGGAGACTCCAAATATGAGCAACCATAAGCGCGTTATTCATGTCAGAAATTCTCCGAATACCCAACCTACCTTCTTTCTTAGGCAAACACACGCGACTCCATTTCACCTTCGCCTTACCCTTAATATTATTTCCTTGAGCCCAAAGAAATCTTCGCATCCTGTCTTCAAGATCATGGACAATTCTTTTTGGTAAGATAAAAACGGAAGACCAATAAACATGCATAGATGATAACACTGATCTAATAAGTTGAAGTCGACCAGCAAAAGACAAGCCTTTTGCTTTCCAATCCGTGATTCGAGATTCCAAGTTTTCGACAAGCTTTTTACAATCAGAATAATTCAATCTAGAAGAGATAAGAGGGACACCAAGATACCGAACCGGTAGAACGCCTTCCACGAATTGCATAATACTACGGATTTGATCTTTAACATAATTCAAAACTCCACCAAAAAAAGCAGTGCTCTTCGTCATGCTAGGAACCAACCCCGACATATTCTTGAACATATTCAAAGACTCTAGAATAACAGCAGCTGAATTTGGATCACCACAAGCAAACAAGAATAAATCATCTGCAAAACATAAGTTAATAATCCTTTGCTCTTCACATTTATGGTGGAATCTAAAATCAGCAGTAACATCAACTTGCTTTTGAAGAATCAACGTAAGGACCTCCATTACCAACGTAAAAAGATATGGAGACATAGGGTCCCCCTGGCGTAATCCCCGCTTCCCCTTAAAATAACCATGTAAATTCCCGTTTATAGCTAGAGAAAACGTAGTAGAAGTAACACACGCCATAACCCATTTGATCATCTTCTGGTGAAAACCAAACCCATGAAGAATATTTTCCAAGAAACCCCAATCAACAGTATCATATGCCTTCTGAATATCAACTTTAAACGCACATCTCGGCGGTCCATGATTATGATGGTAGTTGTGCATTAATTCCTGGGTTAGGAGGATATTATCTGAGATCTTTCTACTCGGGATGAAAGCTGACTGATTAATGTTAACAATATCTCCAAGGCCCTCCTTAAAACGAGTTGTGATAATCTTACTTATACACTTATAAAGAGTATTACAACAAGATATAGGCCTATAATCTGTTACAGAAGCGGGAGTCTTAACCTTCGGAATTAAAGAGATTACCGTGTGATTTAGCTGATTTAGAAGCTTGCCATTCTCGAAAAAATATTTAATCGCTATACAGACATCCTTTCCAACAACATCCCACGCCTTTTTAAAGAAAACAGAGGTATATCCATCCGGGCCTGGCGCCTTATTCCCGGCAATGGAAAACATAGCTTCTTTAATTTCATCATCAGTCACTAATCGAATCATATTATTTGCTTTCACCGACGACAACATGTTTCGAAAGAGATCCATATTAGGACTAAGAACAACCTGGCCGACACTCCCAAAAAAATTAGAAAAATGATCAACCAAGGCTTGGGCCACTGCCCCCCTTCATGCAAGATACCACCCGTATCACGAATCGAGAGAATTCGGCTTCGGTGTTTTTTAGCTTTCACAACGTTATGGAAATATTTCGTATTCAAGTCCCCAAGAGTCAGCCAATCGACTTTCGATTTCTGTTGTAAGAACACGGCTTCATCATGAATTGCATCCTTGTATTTTTGAAGAAGAATACTATGTTTCGCTAGTACCTCCTCATTAGCCGGATCCTGATCTATAACACCCTGCCAGTCATCCAACTCCTTCCTCGCCTTCTTTACATTCTCATGTAGATTGCCTTGTTGAAAGAATAGTTTTTGTAACGGGGTTTTAAGAACTTAAGCTTCATAACGACTTGATACATACGAAAACCTGCAATCTCTTTACACCATATCTGACTAACTTCTTCCAAAAACCCATGCTTCTCGGCGATTAGATTCACAAATTTAAAAGGTCTTGGTTTATCTCTGGCTATATTCGGCAGCTTCAAGATGCATGGAGCATGGTCCGAGACCCGAAAGGGATGGAAATACGCTCCAGCATTAGGGAACTCAGTAATACAATTCATATTGCACATGATATTGTCCAATTTTTTAAAAATAGTACCACCTCGTTGCTGATTATTCGTCTATGTGAAGTGTAAGCCTGTGCTATTAACATCAAAAACTTCAATAGTATTAACACACTCCCTAATTTCACGCGATCCGATACTATAAGTGGAAGCACCGGTACTCGAATCATCATGAAATAAGGAGGCATTGAAGACCCCCATAATTACCCATGGCTTATCTCTCATGAAAGAGCTATGACCACACAGATTGTGCCACAAGTCCCTTCTATTTCTATAATGGTTATCCGCATAGACAAACGAACAAAATAAGGACTTTCTATCAAGTTTAAACATCACTTGAGTGTGAATCACCTCGTCAGTTTGCGAGAGAACCATAACATCAACCACATTAGGATCCCACCCAAGCATGATCCGAGTTCCTTTCGAACAACAACTAGCATTCGTTGTCCAAAACCATGAACTGAAAACTTTCTGACACACCTTGGATACAGTCTCCATGATAGCGCACACCTGAACATGATTATCCACAACTACCTGACGAACCTCCTTCTGTTTGAGGGAGCGGTTCAACCCCCTGATGTTCCAAGAACCACACTACCCATTGGCACCCGCTGAACCAGATGTGCTTGCACCCTCAGAATTGTTATCAATCTTGTTCTCCATATACTTTGGAATATCAGCTAAAAGATTATCCACATCAGTGTCATCGGCCATCACCTCATCCGTATTATGGCTCTTTCCTTTTGATTTCAATAAAGCTCCTAAATCAGCTCCCCCCAGTTTCCTCATCCATATTACCAGCATCATTACTTAACACGCCAAAAGGATTAGATGTTTGGACTCGGTTCAGGTTCGGATCTGCATTACCCGGTTTGGACTTGGGCTTAACCACCAGACGGTAAGTAAATTTGGGCTTCTGGTTCTTGACATTCACACCTTGACCATTAGTTCTTTTAGTTTTCGAGACAGGCTCCTGAAAGTCATCATTGTGTTTGCTAGTTACATCATTCTTAACCTGAATAGGTTTCTTTGGACATGAGTTATCATTATGGCCGAACACACAGCACAAAGAGCATCTCATTGGTTCCCAGGCATAATCAACTTTTACCTCCACTTTTGCATGGCTATTCCCATCCAAGGATGGAATGGCAACTGTAATACTCTTCTTCAATTCCTTATCCGCATGGATTTCGACCAGCGCCCTTGCAAAACTGCTCCTACCCCATGATTCAGCACACATAGTTGCAGTGTATGAATCCAGCATCTTCGGATTGCCTATCTTCGAAGCCAACAAGCTCAGTCCATCCTCGGTGAAGGCAGTCAACGGTATATCATGCATTTTAATCCAAACCGGTACCGTTTTAATATCCTGTTTTTCCACCATCACATTTGAAGACCATTCATTTCAAATGATCGGAACATTCCTGATAGTCCACGGCCCATCTTCCATTAGTTTATCCAGCCCCTCTTTCGTTTTAAATTTTAAGAAAAAGAATCCTTTTGCGTTCATCATAAGTCTTGAGAGACCATACTTCACCCAGTTATTTTTAACAAAGTAGTCCACAACCGGAAAGGCTAAACGTTTCCCCAAGAAATAACCGTATAACGTATTTTCATATCTATCATGCACCTGTTTCACCGATGAGATAGGAATTACGACATCAGCTCCTTCAACAGTTTCCGTTGACTCCATCGACCTGAAATTAACTTTAATTGCCTCCTTTTTAGACTTAACAGCATTAGCAAAAGACATTGGTTCCTCAGCGTTGTTTGTTTTTTATATTGGCACAGCTCCTGATGAGGTTCCAATATCAAGATCGACATGCAGCTTCTCCAAGTTCTGGGAGTCAAAAAACGACACGTTCTCATGACCTTCATCTAGACGAATCTCCGTAGGTTTCCGCGCAGCCAAGTTTGCAAACAAAACAGGTTTAACCAGAGGATTACCAACCGGCCTTGATATTTTCGACAATCCATCCAAGATCGATGCATCAGATGTTGAATACATACCCCATCTTGGAAGCTTAAGGTTGCCGTCAATGTTCGTAACCCTCAACCCTATTCCACGTTTTGATGACAAATCCCCAGACTCATTCAACGAACCATCACTGTTCTTCCCCATGCAAACGAACAGACGTAAACCCAGAAGGCAAACTCTCTCCAAGAAAACGAAACTACCAGAATACCATGCACGAAACCCTAATCTAGCACTATACCGAATGCAACTACACTATCAAGATAGGAATTCAGGTTAATCAAGGAACTGCCCAAATAGGTAGGCCGATAACCCTAATCACTATTTCAATAATGTCGAGACACTAGGTAGAGGTAGGCGATGAAACTGAAAAAGAAAACCCTAGATTAAAAACATTCGCTATTGCTAACAAGTTTGAATCAGATGTGTTGATGAATCAACAATCCAATAAATCAGACCGTTATACAACGTTCATGAAGAAAATCGAGGGTTGCAAGAGAAGAAAAAATCTCCCATGCTAGAGAGAGAATTAGGGTTACCGCCTGCAAATAAAGCTAAGCAAGTTGTGGTTGATGAAGATGGATTTATTACGGATAAAAAGAAAACGGCTAGATTGGGAGTCATGCAAAAGAAAAAGAAACCAAGATTCATTTACAAACCTAAGCTAGCTAATGTTGGAGCGAGTTCGTGGGGCACTAAGAATGACAAGGCGGGGTATGATAAGCGTAGTAATGTCGTAACAAAAAACTCTTTTGAAGCTTTAAAGAAAACGGATGGGGAAACTAATACAGCCGATCTAGAGTATGATATTGATCCGGGATCACGTGCTAATGTTGGTAATCAGGTTCGATCTCAATCGGAAGAGGAAGTTGTCGAAATAGTTCAAACGGAAAAGTCTAAGTTCATGACTAGTAATCAGAATGGGAAAAATGCTGAGGGGGCAAGCACTCCCGGTCTCAAGGGTTTAAATGGGTAGTATTGCTTCATGGAACATTAGGGGTTTGAACCGGCCCCTGAAACAATCTGAGGTTCGGGTTTTAATTGTAGAAAATCAGCTTAGTGTTTGCGCGGTGTTGGAATCTCATGTCCATGTGAAGAATTTAGACAGAATTCCTAACAAGGTTTTTTGTAGTTGGAGCTGGACGTCTAATGGGGGTTTATGTACTAGAGGCACTCGTATTATCCTAGGATGGAATGCAGATGTTGTGGATCTCATGGTCCTATCCCAATCGGACCAAGTTATTCACACCCAAATATGTTTTAACGCCGAAAAAAAGTGTTTCTTTGTTCGTTTGTTTATGCGGAAAATAACTACCAAGCTCGACGTGTCCTTTGGGATAGTCTATGCAAGCATAATAGTTTGGCTAGTGACAAGCCGTGGGTGATCCTAGGAGACTTTAACGTTGCACTTGATATAGATGACTGCTTAATTGGTCCGTCAAACCTTTCTATAGGCATGAGGGAGTTCTATGAGTGTGTCAAGTTCTCGGAGCTCCTTGATATCCCTAGTCATGGCATGCACTTCACCTGGAACCAGAAGCCGAGAGAAGATATTGGTGTATTAAAGAAGCTTGATCGGGTTATGGGTAATGTCCACCTTCTTACCTTGTTTCCGGATGGTTTTGCTTTCTTTCATCCACCACGTGTTTCGGACCACACGCCTTGTGTCTTTAGAACGTCGTCGGTTAACCGTTCAAAGCCGAAACCGTTTAAGTTCCCTAACTTCATTACGTCTAAGCCAGAGTTCAAACAAGCTATTGTTGCGAAATGGGCCAAAGATATTCAGGGACATGCTATGTATTCGGTTGTGAAGAAAATGAAAAATCTTAAGCCATTGTTTCGTAAGATCCTTTTTAAGCAGGGTAATCTTCATGAAAGAGTGTCTTCTTTAAGGAAGCAGCTAGATCAGATTCAGCAACAAGTGGATGCTAATCCGCTGGACACCAGTCTTCGTGATTTGTAATCTTTGTATCTTCGAGATTTTCAATTTGCGACCTATGATGAGGAATGTTTTCTTAAGCAGAAAGCTAAGGTGGATTGGCTAAGTGCGGGGGATGCAAATACTTCGTATTTTCACAAGTGTGTGAAAAGCAGAAATGCCAGAAGTAAGATTTCGTGTATAAAAGATACCCAAGGGAACCACTTTGAGGGCGAAGATGTTCCAGATGTTCTTATAGCTCACTACGCTGATTTTTTGGGTACGGAGACTCCGGTTGACAGTCTTGATATTGATGATTTGTTTATTAATTCTTTGTCTAGTGCTTCTGCCAATCATATGGTTCGCGCGGTGACTAGAGAGGAGGTAAAAAAAAGCTATGTTTAGCATCGGAGAAAACAAGGCTCCTGGTCCTGATGGTTACACATCAGCTTTCTTTAAACAGGCTTGGGATATCATAGGTGATGAAGTAACAGATTCAGTGCTTGGTTTTTTTTAGAATGGCCAATTGCTAAAGCAAATTAATCATACTATCATAGCGTTGGTGCCTAAAAAGGAGTCTCCTAATATAGTTCTAGACTATAGACCGATCTCTTGCTGTAATGTTTTGTTCAAATGCATAAGCAAAATTATTACGGATAGAATTAAAGGGAGTTTGGATGGCTTGGTCAGCATAAATCAATCGGCTTTCGTTTCTGGACGTAAGATATCTGATAATATTCTTCTCACGCAAGAGATTATGCATAACTATCACGTTAATAGAGGGCCTCCTAGAGGTGCTTTGAAAATCGACATTCAGAAGGCTTATGATACGGTTAACTGGTCCTTCCTTGAAGCCGTTTTATTGCGCTTTGGGTTTCATCGGAAAATTGTTAAGTGGATAATGACATGCGTCTCCACGGTGTCGTATTCTCTTTGCATTAATGGAGATATCCATGGTTTCTTTTATGGGAAGCGGGGTCTTAGACAGGGGGATCCTATGTCCCCGTACTTATTTACTCTAGTCATGGAAGTCTTATCCCTTCTCCTTCAACAAGCAGCGAGGATCAGTACGTCTTTTAAATTTCATGCTTAGTGTGCTAAACAAAAGACTATTAATGTAACTTTTGTGGACGATCTCTTCATTTTTGCTCATGGTGATAGTCTTTCGGTCAAAGTTTTAAGGGATGCTTTAGAAAGGTTTACAAAGATCTCGGGTTTGGTCCCTAGTGCCCCTAAAAGCACAATTTTCTTTTGCAATGTTCCTATTCCTACGAAGACCCAGATCTTGGGGTTAATGCCTTTTCAGGAGGGTGCCTTGCCGGTTCGTTACTTGGGAGTTCCTTTGATTTCTACCCGCCTGGCATATAGAGATTGTAAAGTCCTTGTGGAGCGAGTTCATTGTCGTATTGATAATTGGATGTCAAGATCCTTGTTGTTTGCAGGAAGACTCCAGCTGATTAATTCGGTTCTGGCGTCTATGTACACATATTGGGCGTCTGTTTTCATGCTCCCGGTCTGTATTGTGAAGGAGCTTGAAAAGAGTATGCGTCGTTTTCTATGGAATGGTGGTGCTCAGGGGATTGTTCATTCGAAGGTTGCTTGGTCTAATGTTTGCTTGCCGAAAGATGAAGGCGGTTTGGGTATCCGTAGCGTTAAGGATGTTAACATTGCGCTGATTTCAGCTCATGTTTGGAGTATTATTAATAACCGGCCTTCTCTATGGGTCCAATGGATTCATTCCTATAAATTAAAAGGCACTAGTTTTTGGGAGGTGAAAAACCGTGGTAGTGCAAGCTGGGCATGGAGGAAAATTCTTGCTATTTGTGATCAGATTCGGCCTTATGTTTGGATGTCTATTCAAAGCGGCTGCCAAATGAATGCTTGGAGTGATAACTGGTGTTCTTGTAGTCCTCTTCGTCACTTTATTACTCCTCGTGCTATAGCTAATGCATGATTTAATCTTAGTACCACTGTTGCGGAGCTTATCAATGAAGTCGGCCAATGGAAATGGCCTCAAGCTTGGTTTGATCTATTTCCGGTCCTTATAAACATTGCTCCTCCTCAACTTTTAGTTGACATGGCTGATTGGCGTCGCTGGAAAGACCTTGATGGTAATCTTCATCACTTTCGGTTTTAGGAAGCTTGGAATACCCTTCGTAACAGGGATGACAGGATTGCTTGGGCTGATTCGGTTTGGTTCAGTCAATGCATTCCTCGGCATTCTTTCCATCTTTGGTTAGTAATTAACAACAAGCTAAAGACGTAAGACAGGATAGCTATATGGGAAGCGGGTAGTGCTACTAATCTTATCCTTATGTGTTGTCCTCTTTGTAACTATGATAGAGAGACTCTTGAGACCATCTTTTCTTTCAATGCCCCTTTGCTTCTAAAGTTTGGGAATCGGTAAGGAAAATGGTTAATATGGGAAGTGTCAACAACACATGGTCCTCGGTTATGCAGTGGATGGAACAGAATGCAAGTTCTCGGCAGTTAGAGCGGATTGTTTGTAAAATCCTTATTGCGGCAACTACATATTATGTTTGGCAAGAGAGGAACAACCGGTATTTTCTTGTATCCATCGTACTCCTGATATGCTCTCTCATGTCATCATTAGTACGGTTCGGCTGAAGCTAATGGGTTTCAAAGTTGGTAGGGATTTGAGGCACCATAAATTTTTGGATAATTGGCAGATCTCGAGGAAGAACTTGGAGTGCGATCCGGGCTAGAGTCTTTATTTTGTTTGTTTACTTTGTTTTGAGCTAGGGCAGTGTTTGTCTAGTCTTTGATCTTGGTTCTGGTTGTATGTTTGGTCGTTGGTTGTGTTTGTCGGATTTCTATTCTTGGTTTGTCTAGAGTAGTAGTGTGTGTCAGTGTCTTGGCACACCCTGTTCTTTTTGTTGGTGATTTATAAAATTTACCGGGGTAACCCTTTACCCAAAAAAAGATCTACCACGACCACACAGTTCCCCAGGTATGGTCCCAGACAACCTATTGTAAGACAGATCAAAA
This sequence comes from Helianthus tuberosus, assembly GCA_030545235.1. Classification (NCBI taxonomy): domain Eukaryota; kingdom Viridiplantae; phylum Streptophyta; class Magnoliopsida; order Asterales; family Asteraceae; genus Helianthus; species Helianthus tuberosus. The sequence continues at coordinate 117,190,692 of CM060407.1, forward strand.
ACTCCACGATGTTGAGCGTAGCTCAGATCAGGTATATCAACCTGAGAAAAAGACAAAGATGACTTGGAAGGAATCGACCCGGATAGATTATTATGAGAAAGAACTAGGCATTGTAGTTTAGCCAAGTCAGCAAGATTCTCTGGTATAGGCCCATTAAGATTGTGATTTCCAAGGTCCAATGTGTATTCAAAGGTCCTTTAACTACTATTACAGCTCGTACAACCTTGAGTAATCTGTGTATCTCAACTAGTGAAATAAGTTACTTGCCTAGTGCTACTCCTCCTCCACAGAAGACTTGCTAGAATAGCTTGCATGGAGAGCTACCACCTTTCTCTCTTGACTTTGCTTCGGGTAAACTAACTTTCTTTAGTCTCTATCCTTCTACTAGCCGACTAGGAGTTAGAAAAGCCTGACTTCACGCTTACAGGGTACTAAGATTCACTGCTTTTCTCCTCTAGCCACAGACATACTTGACTACCACAGACCTCCTTTACTACTTGAACTATCAAGCCAATTAGTAACACAGGCTCCTTGTCCGGCTGGGAAGGATCTAACACCAATATCTCGAGAGGAAGTACTGCACTGCCTGGACAGCTAAAGGATGAACTCTAAAGTTTCCCATTGGATAAGATAGAGCTAATTTTGTATTACCCTCAAGTAAAGGGGATTTTTCTACATCAAGAGAAGGTGGTTTAAAGAATAATGCCAGCTGGGACAGATCTTATTTGAAAGAAAGTTAGCAACCGTTGGCTTGTAGGACTGTGCTACTGGACTGGGTTGGCTACTCCCTATGATCCCAGCTGCTATTATCAGATAGCTAGGACTGATTCCACAGCTCCTACACACAGGGTACGGAGGGGGGATACCTAAAGAGAAAGTTTAGAGTTCTTACTTCCAGCCTTCGTTGCTTCACTCTCCTAGGAAGGACTTTACCTCTCTATCTTATAGATGTAATAGGATTTAGAATTCTTCCTCTTAGAGCTTTCCCTCATATTACAGTACTAGAGGCATGGAGGAAGCATTGAAAGGAAGGAATGAAAACCTTACTTACTCCCCTATACCTGAAGGATATCGAAGAGGATATAACCGGAATAGCTTTGCATGTTGTACATATAGCTTAAAACCCCTAATTTCTCTCTCCTTTAGGCGATTTTCTGTGTTTCATCATGAATCCATCAGTTTTTCTTTGTGATCTTATGCATAACAGTCTGTGATTAGAGTTTTGTTCTTTCAAAACCCTATAACGAACTTGTTAGCATTAGGGATCGATCCAAAACTAGGGTTTTTTTTGTTTTTCTTCAATCGCTGCCTTAGTAATCATTATTGATACTCTGATTTATTAACCTGCTTGTTATTGATTGCGGTTAGCTAAGACTAATTTAGCTAGATTGATACTTTGGGTTAATCGATTAAGGGTTGAGATCTGATTCTAGGGTTTAAAGGATTAGGGTTTTTCCGTCATTTGTGTTTTGTTTGTCTGGTTCGAGGGGTTTCTTTTTGCATGGTTTGTTGCTGATTTGGCTTTTGAGAGAGGTGTTAATTTTAGTATGGATGATCGTAAGAAATCAGAGGGGGATGTGCACGATGGTAGATATAAACCACCGTTTACTTCTTCATTGCGTCAGGGTTTAGTTTCTCGTCTGGTAGACATTGAAGGTAAAACTTTAATGCCCCGTAGGGGTACTGTTTCTTCTGCTACACATGAGCCGGCTAAGTTTAATGTGATAGATGAGCTTACCAAGATTACTGTTCCGATAACTGAGGATGATGTTCAACCCGAACGTAAGGCTGCTGATTCGTTAACCATGGTTGGCTTGTTTCAGCATGAGGAGGATAAGGGAAATAGACGACAATCTTATGCTGAATCTGTGATGAATGCTACAGGTAAAAAGCTAAACTTTAGGTCTCTTGCTACCTCGGATCGACGTGAAGACTGTGATGTGGTTTTGCCAAAGGAATCTATTCGAGTGGTAAAAGATAAGCTAGCAAACACGCTTTATGGATACTTTCTGGGAGATCGGATTGCGTACCCGGTGGTAGAATATTATGTCAAAAATAACTGGAAAAAGTTTGGGCTGGAGAAAACTATGAGGAACGCGAATGGATTCTTTTTCTTCAAGTTTGCTGATAACATGGGTATGATGGCTGTTTTAAATGGAGGTCCTTGGATAAATAGATCTCAACCATTCTTTTTAAGTGAGTGGAGTCCTAGTACTAAACTGATTAAAAAGGAGGTCAAGAAAATGCAGATTTGGGTGAAAATTCATGAGGTTCCTCTAGCGGCTTATACAGAGGATGGACTTAGTTTGATTGCTACAGCTATTGGTGAGCCAAAGCTTCTTGATTCTTATACCACATCGATGTGTCTGGATTCCTGGGGCCGAAGCAGTTATGCTAGGGCCTTGATTGAAGTGTCGGCCGACAAGTAGCTAAAAGAGGAAATAACCATGGCTGTCCCAGAGCTGGAAGGTGAAGGATATGTTAAGGAAACCATGTATGTTGAATATGAATGGAATCCGCATAGGTGCTCTCATTGTTGTGTGTTTGGTCACACAGATGATATTTGTCCTAAACAACCGAGGAAGACAGGTAAACAATTCAATGGTGATAAGTCCTTTAAGCCTTTCGAACAAGATCGAAAATATGAAAAGAAACCGGCTGTTGATGATGAAGGGTATACGGGTGTGCATGCCAAGAAAGTAGCTCGGAAGGTAGGTTTCCCTGTTAACAAGCCGAAGCCAAAATTTGAATACAGGCCCATTGGACCTAAGCCAAAGGAGCCAGTTAGTAGCTCAGATCAGCTTCACTCGGTTAAAATTTCGAATCCTTTTGATGCTTTAAACTTTGCTGATAACGTGGAAACGGGGCAAAGTAGTAAAGATGGAGGAGGTGATCAACAACTTTTGGATGAGGAAGAGGTAGTGGAGGTTTTTAATGAAACGAATGAGTTTATGATGGACGGTACTCTTAATCCTAAAGCAAATAAAGGGGCAAGCACTCCTAATCTGGGGGTTACAAATGGTTAGTCTTGCTTTCTGGAATATTAGGGGGTTGAACCGCCCTCTAAAACAAAAAGAGGTTCGTTCCGTAGTTAAAGATAGAAAACTAAGTTTTTGTGCTATTCTTGAGTCCCACGTTGAAGTTGATAACCTTAGTAAGGTGTGCAAGTCGGTTTTTCGTCACTGGGATTGGACCTCGAATGGGGGTATGTGTGATAGAGGTACCCGTATAATTATAGGTTGGGATCCGGAGATATTTGATGTTATGGTTTTATCTCAAACAACGCAAGTTATGCATGTTCAATTGTTTGTTAAAGAGGATAAGAAGTGGCTTTATTGTTCGGTGGTGTATGCGGCGAATTACTATGTTACTCGTCGTGATCTTTGGTCTCATCTTTCTTATCATAAGCAGCGGGTGGGTGATAAGCCGTGGCTTGTTATGGGTGATTTTAATTCTGCTCTTCATCTAGAGGATAAGTCTATGGGTGTGTCATCCATCTCTACGGGCATGCGGGATTTTCAGGATTGTGTGGTGAATATTGAGGTGATGGATATCAATCAGTCTGATCTCCACTTTACATGGAACCAAAAGCCAAAAAAGGGTGTAGGTTTACTCAAGAAAATTGATCGTATTATGGGCAATACTTCGTTTGTAGCTGAATTTCCAAACTCAGTGGCTGTTTTTCACCCTTATGGGTTGTCGGACCACTCACCGTGTGTCCTAACTATGAATCGAGCTAATTCTAATAAGCGTAAGCCTTTTAAATTTGCAAATTTCTTGATTCATAAACCGGACTTCCTTAAAATTGTGAAGGATACTTGGGAGGATAACGTCAGTGGAGTTCATCAATTTCGGGTTGTGAAAAAACTTAGGCTATTAAAGAGCCCATTACGTGCCTTACTTTTTAAGCAGGGTAATCTCCGTGATAGTTTAAATGATATTCAATCTAAAATTGATCAGGACCCAATGAATGCGGAGCTTAGAGCTATTGAAACGAAATTAAACTCTGATTTTCAGGTTGCTTCTCTTGATGAAGAAAGATTTTTAAAGCAAAAAGCTAAGACGGAGTGGTTAAGTGCTGGAGACGCAAATACTGCTTTTTTCCATGCTACTGTTAAAAGCCGGAACCATAGATGTAGAATTCAAGTGGTACGAGACATGAATGGGGTGGAGTACGAAGGAGAGGCGGTTCAAGATGCCTTTGTTAAACACTATGAGATTTTTTTGGGATGCCAAGATAATCTATCTTTGTATCCTACTCCTGATCTCTTTACTAAGCATGTGAACCCCGCTGATGCGTCTTTCATGACTCGTCCGGTCACGGTGGAGGACGTAAAGAAAGCCATGTTTTCTATAGGTAATGACAAGGCCCCAGGTCCAGATGGCTACTCTGCTGCATTTTTTAAAGCTGCCTGGCCGATTGTAGAAGGTGATGTTTCTTTGGCTATTATTGATTTCTTCAATACAGGTAGATTGCTTGGTCAGATTAATCATACCCTTCTTGCTCTTATTCCGAAGAATTCCTCTCCCGGTTTAGTTACTGATTATCGGCCAATTGCTTGTTGTAACGTCCTATTCAAATGTGTGAGTAAGATTATTGTGGATCGTATAAAGGATGTTCTTAATCAAGTGGTTAGTATAAATCAATCAGCATTTGTTCCTGGCAGAAAAATCTCAGACAACATCCTTCTCACCCAATAGTAATTACACAACTATCATAGACATACGGGTCCCCCTCATTGTGCTTTTAAGGTAGATATTCAGAAAGCGTATGACACGGTTGATTGGTGTTTCTTGAAAAATGTTTTGATTGGGTAGGATTCAATGCTAAGATGGTCGATTGGATTATGATGTGTGTCACTACAACATCTTACTCTTTGTGTGTTAATGGTAATGTACATGGCTATTTTAAGGGCAAGCGTGGTCTTCGACAGGGTGATCCGCTTTCTCCTTATCTTTTTACGTTGGTTATGGAAATATTGACTTGCATTCTTTAGCGGACGGCCCAAATTGATAAGTCATTCAAATTTCATAATAAATGTGAGAAGCAGCGGATTATCAATCTATGTTTTGCGGATGATTTATTCTTGTTTGCTAGAGGAGACATTAGTTCGGTTCAATGCATTATGACGTCTCTTTCAAATTTTACAAATATGTCTGGGTTAGTTCCTAGTATTCCAAAGAGCACGGGGTTTTTTTGTAATGTGCCCTCTCATGTTAAAAATCATATTTTGAGCATTATGTCGTTTGTTGAAGGGTCTTTGCCGGTGAAATACTTGGGAGTTCCTCTTATTTCTTCTGGTCTTCTATATAAAGATTGCAGGGTTCTTATGGATAGATTGGATCAACGGATTTCCAACTGGAAGAATAAGCTTCTTTCCTTTGCAGGTAGATTACAGCTTGTTAATTCGGTTCTTTCATCAATGCATATCTTCTGGTCATCTGTTTTTATCCTTCCGAATCGGATCATTCTTGAATTGGAAGCCAAAACGCGTAACTTTTTGTGGTCTTCGGATGGTTTGTTTCATAAGGGAAAGGCTAAAGCTTCTTGGAAGTCTATCTGTGTTCCAAAATATGAGGGTGGTTTAGGTATTCGCAGAATTGGGGATGTCAATAAAGCGCTAATGATTTCTCACATTTGGAGCATTCTGGTTAAACGTGATTCTCTTTGGGTGGATTGGGTTCACTCGTACAGGCTTAAAGGGAATAGCTTCTGGATTTGCAAGGCAGTGGCGACTACTTGTTGTAGTTGGCGGAGGTTATTACAGCTTAGGCCTCTTATTAGAGATTTTATCTGGTCTAAGTTGGGTGATGGAAGCAACACATCAGCTTGGTTTGATTGGTGGAGCCACTTAGGTCCACTCGGTAATTTTTTGACTCCCAGAACCATCTCAAACGCAGGTTTTTCTCTTAATTCTACAGTTCATGAGATTTATGATAATGGGGATTGGAGGTGGCCTGTGGCGTGGAGGGATACTTTTCCTGTCTTAATACAACTTGATAATGTTCGTCCGGATTCTAATCGATCTGATCAACTCTTGTGGAAGGATGGCAATGATCTAGCCGAATACTCTTCTTCTCGGGTTTGGCATTCTATTAGATATCGAGCTGAGGAGGTAGATTGGACAAAACTTGTATGGTTTTCACAATGTATTCCTAAGCATGCTTTCTTCATGTGGCTGGTGATTCGTCGTAAGCTCCTAACTCAAGATAAAATTTTGCAATGGGATTTGTCGAGAAGGAAAAATATGAATATGATGTGCTGTCTTCTGTGTTACGCGGATACTGATTCTCATAATCACTTGTTTTTTGATTGTAACTATTCTACTCAAGTTACATGAAACATGTATAATAAGGCGCAAAAACCCTTTATCTCTCTCCTTTAGGCGATTTTTGTTCCTCATGAAACCCTAGTTTTTCTTCATGATCTTATGTATAACAGTCTGTTACTGGAGTTTTGATTCATCAATCCTCTAGAACGAACTAGTTAGCATTGGTGACCGATTAGTAATTAGGGTTTTCTTCTTTTTTTTGTTTTTTCTTCAATCGCCGCCCTAGGGATTCTTTTCGAAATTCTGATTGATTAAACTAGTTGTTGTTGATTGCGGTTAACTATGTGACAACTCGAGTTTCCGACATTCTTTATTCGCATTTATTGCACGTTGACTTTGACGGTCTAGTTGTTTGACTCGTCTGATTTGTAACGATACACTTTGTGTGATAATAAAAGTATTATGTTTGCTTGGTTATGTGTTGATATTATAGCATGAGACTTAGTGTATTTGTAATAACATAAACTACTGAACATATGAAACAACTCGACGAAACAGAGTTGTGATTCGCCATGAACACATTCGACGAAACAAGGCTGTTTCGCCAAACTCATCTCGACGAAACAGACTGTTTCGCCAGCCCAGTATTACGCCGAAGCCCAGTTCGGGCCCAGTACTGTTAGACTTGTTATATTGCGTAGAATGATCCCATTTGACACATTTTAGCAAACCAGAAACCCTAGAGAACTCTCTGCTGTGTGACGGCGAACTAGAACCCACCGGAAACCTTGGTGCGATCAAACTTTCATCTCGGTTAGTACGGGTTCGTTAACTCGGTTCCGTTAATGTTTCTGATTTCTTGTTATGTGTATATGTACCTGCTGATTTACGAAACGGATTATGAATATATGTGCACGATGATATAGATGTCGATATACATGGTTAATCGGATGTGTAATTATAAGCGAAACTTAATACGATCAGATACTCGGTTCTGTATGTTGTTAATATGATCTGATTTTGGTAACACGTTAGTAGCTTGATAGGGTTCGATGATATGTTTGTGGTTTGATTAATCGATACGTTGTTCACATAAACTAGGGTTATGCTAAGACGATTATACTTTGATGATTGAGTTATGATGATTTTGGGTGCACATTGATCTCCATACGATTTCTGATATTTGTGATGGCTGTTAGGTTGATTAGGGTTTCTGTATGTGACGTAACTGACTTGTGACGAATCAGATCGCTATCGACGAAACGCAGGTAACGACGAAACAGGAATCTGTTTCGTCGAGACCTCTGCGACGAATCTGAGCAATGACGAAACTGGTGTTTCGTCGAAGGGTAAGAACGACGAAACAGGGGTGTTTCGTCGTATACACAATCTGCACAGTAACATGTTTATATTCTGTTAAGTGTTAACTGGGTTAGTTAACTGCTGTTAAGTGTAACCATATTGTACATGACTGTGATTACGTGTTGCATGCTTATACGTGAACGACTTGAACTCAAACTGATTTCACATACGTGCCTACTTTAGGACGCGATTGATTACTTGTGAGCATACACTTAGCATACCGAGCAAAACAAGGTGAGTTCACACCCTTACTAAGGCATGGGATTCCCAGGGTTTGGGGAATGGGATGGAAGGAATAAGGTTGAATAGATTCGTACATACACTGATACTAGACTACCATACCATTGTCCTCGGTTGTGAAGGACACATACGTAAAACCTACGTGAACTTATACTCAATACTATCCTCGGTTGTGAAGGATACTCACGTAAAACCTACGTGAACTTATACTCAATACTATCCTCGGTTGTGAAGGATACTCACGTAAAACCTACGTGAACTTATACTCGATACTATCCTTGGTTGTGAAGGATACTTACGTAAAACCTACGTGAACTTATACTCAATACTATCCTCGGTTGTGAAGGATACTCACGTAAAACCTACGTGAACTTATACTCAATACTGTCCTCGGTTGTGAAGGACACTTACGTAAAGCCTACGTAAACTATGTACGTACTACTGTTCTCGGTTGTGAAGAACACTTATGGTTACAAATAGTCTAGTGTATATGCAACATGGGAAGCCCCCACTAATAGAACATACGATCGGCCTAGTAGCGCCACATGTTACGAAACAAACTTACAATTACGAACTTATTTACTGTGAACTCGCTCAACTAGTTGTTGATTCTCTGTTACATGCCTTGCAGGACCTTAGGTACATATGGAGCTTGCACAGGAAGGAGCAGGTCGTTGTGGGATACGGATCGTAGACGATATTTGAACTTATAACTTATTTTGGGTTTTCATTATTATGCTTCCGCTACTTAAACAATGTTTGGTTATGAACATCGGTCATGTCAAGATGAATTACCTTTTCCTACTTTTACACTTAAATACTATGTTTGATATGATTGATGGCTTGATCCTGGTCATGTCACGCCTCCAAGCGGTGGTACTCCGCGGGTGGATTTTGGGGGTGTGACAGATTGGTATCAGAGCCATTGGTTATAGAGAACTCGGTTTTAATAAGGGGAAAACATTTTTATTAAAACCAGACTATAACCAGAACAGTGCTCTCAACGATCCACAACGACGCTTCGCTCCACGTGCAAGACTCAACATCATAGGTACTACTATTCATGTTACCTTACTACTTGCTAGAACTACATAGAACTTTGCTCGTGGTATGCTTAGATTACATTGCTCACTATTTGTTATTGCATGAGGATACTTGTGTGCTCACTCTCTTCGCACTATTCGCGAACCTCTCACCCACATGTTCTCCTTGATGTCAAGATCATGTGTGGACACGTTAACCTAACTCAAGCCCAGTTGGCGGCTTCGATCACTGAACAAGTTACTGCAGCACTCGCAGCTGCCCAGGCAGGAGGTGTAACCTGCCATCACCACTTACCCTAGGATCCTTAGATCCTACTCTCGTAACTCAACACTTGTGCTTAATTTTGATTACTCTTACGCACACGACAAGTCAACACGCTCAGCCACCTGTGTGCACATACACGATTTTTATGGACTGTCGTCCTACTACTTTCAGCGACACTCGAATCGGCCTTCAAATGTGCGAATGACCTGAGGCTCGTAAGGTGAAATATGCCACTGATATTCTCGAAGGTACTGCGCAAACTTGGTGGAGCGCGCAAGTTACGATACTGGGGCTGGCGGCTGCTAATGCCACCCCATGGAATGATTTTAAGGAACTGATCAAACGTGAATACAGTAGTTATGATGCCATCCACAAGTTGGAAGTGGAGTTCTTTAACATGAAGATGACGGGATCAGAGATAGAAGCATTGAAACCAGACAACGTCAGGGCTGAAGCCCTATGCGGCTCAAGGCAACGCTTAGAACAGAAGGAAGATGGTGCTTACTACGTCACAGGACGCATTTGGGTCCCACTGTACGGCAACCTACGCGAGCTAGTAATGGATGAAGCTCATAAGTCTCGCTACTCAGTACATCCTGGTTCGGATAAGATGTACCACGACCTCAGAACTACATATTGGTGGCCTAGCATGAAGGCCCACATAGCCACATACATTAGCAAATGCTTGACTTGTGCGAGAGTCAAGGCAGAATATCAGAAACCGTCAGGACCACTCCAACAACCTGAAATACCACAATGGAAATGGGAGCAAATTTCCATGGATTTTGTTACTGGCCTACCTAGATCTCAGCGCGGAAATGATACTATTTGGGTGATCGTAGATCGACTCACAAAGTCTGCTCACTTCTTAGCAATCAAAGAAACAGACAAGTTCTCTACCTTGGCAGACATTTACTTAAAAGAAGTGGTCTCGAGGCACGGAGTGCCCACCTCCATCATCTCTGATCGTGACGCACGTTTTACTTCAGAACTGTGGCAAGCAATGCACAAATCTTTTGGCTCTCGTTTAGACATGAGCACAGCTTATCACCCTCAGACAGATGGGCAGTCTGAGCGCACTATTCAAACTCTAGAAGACATGCTTCGGGCGTGCGTAATTGACTTTGGCAATGGTTGGGAGAAACATCTGCCACTCGTGGAATTTTCGTATAACAACAACTACCACACCAGCATTAAAGCTGCACCATTCGAGGCATTGTACGGGCGTAGGTGCCGGTCACCTCTCTGTTGGGCAGAGGTGGGGGAAAGTCAAATCACAGGTCCAGAAATGGTAGTTGATACTACTGAAAAGATTGCTCAAATACGACAACGCATGGCGGCAGCTCGTGACCGTCAGAAAGTATACGCTGATAAAGACAGGAAACTACTCGAATTCCAGGTTGGGGATCGAGCGCTACTTAAAGTTTCACCCTGGAAGGGTGTGGTTCGTTTTGGCAAACGCGGCAAACTCAATCCACGATACGTTGAACCTTTCGAAGTTATTGAGAAAATAGGCAAAGTGGCCTACAGACTGAACTTACCAGCTGAACTCAGTGCAGTTCACAACGTCTTTCACGTGTCGAATCTGAAGAAGTTTCTGTCAGATGAGACCCACGTAGTTCCTTTGAAGGAGCTCACTATCGACGAGCGATTGCATTTCGTCGAGGAACCAGTTGAAATCACGGACCGAGATGTTAAGGTCCTCAAGAACACCAGAATACCTCTTGTACGAGTTCGTTGGAACTCCCGTCGCGGCCCAGAGTTCACCTGGGAGCGCGAAGATCAAATGGAACTCAAATATCCCCAGTTGTTCGAAAATAATGCAACTACTACTGAGGCTGAAGCTACTACGGAATTTCGGGATGAAATTCCAACTCAACGGGGGAATGATGTGACACCCCAAGAAAACCAGTAATCTTCGCAAACCTGCTCGGGGAGCCGCGATACGATACAGGTAAACAACGTCACACTACTAGCTTCCTCAGTAACTGCATGCTAAATTTCGGGACGAAATTTCTTTTAAGTTGGGGATAATGTGACAACTCGAGTTTCCGACATTCTTTATTCGCATTTATTGCACGTTGACTTTGACGGTCTAGTTGTTTGACTCGTCTGATTTGTAACGATACACTTTGTGTGATAATAAAAGTATTATGTTTGCTTGGTTATGTGTTGATATTATAGCATGAGACTTAGTGTATTTGTAATAACATAAACTACTGAACATATGAAACAACTCGACGAAACAGAGTTGTGATTCGCCATGAACACATTCGACGAAACAAGGCTGTTTCGCCAAACTCATCTCGACGAAACAGACTGTTTCGCCAGCCCAGTATTACGCCGAAGCCCAGTTCGGGCCCAGTACTGTTAGACTTGTTATATTGCGTAGAATGATCCCATTTGACACATTTTAGCAAACCAGAAACCCTAGAGAACTCTCTGCTGTGTGACGGCGAACTAGAACCCACCGGAAACCTTGGTGCGATCAAACTTTCATCTCGGTTAGTACGGGTTCGTTAACTCGGTTCCGTTAATGTTTCTGATTTCTTGTTATGTGTATATGTACCTGCTGATTTACGAAACGGATTATGAATATATGTGCACGATGATATAGATGTCGATATACATGGTTAATCGGATGTGTAATTATAAGCGAAACTTAATACGATCAGATACTCGGTTCTGTATGTTGTTAATATGATCTGATTTTGGTAACACGTTAGTAGCTTGATAGGGTTCGATGATATGTTTGTGGTTTGATTAATCGATACGTTGTTCACATAAACTAGGGTTATGCTAAGACGATTATACTTTGATGATTGAGTTATGATGATTTTGGGTGCACATTGATCTCCATACGATTTCTGATATTTGTGATGGCTGTTAGGTTGATTAGGGTTTCTGTATGTGACGTAACTGACTTGTGACGAATCAGATCGCTATCGACGAAACGCAGGTAACGACGAAACAGGAATCTGTTTCGTCGAGACCTCTGCGACGAATCTGAGCAATGACGAAACTGGTGTTTCGTCGAAGGGTAAGAACGACGAAACAGGGGTGTTTCGTCGTATACACAATCTGCACAGTAACATGTTTATATTCTGTTAAGTGTTAACTGGGTTAGTTAACTGCTGTTAAGTGTAACCATATTGTACATGACTGTGATTACGTGTTGCATGCTTATACGTGAACGACTTGAACTCAAACTGATTTCACATACGTGCCTACTTTAGGACGCGATTGATTACTTGTGAGCATACACTTAGCATACCGAGCAAAACAAGGTGAGTTCACACCCTTACTAAGGCATGGGATTCCCAGGGTTTGGGGAATGGGATGGAAGGAATAAGGTTGAATAGATTCGTACATACACTGATACTAGACTACCATACCATTGTCCTCGGTTGTGAAGGACACATACGTAAAACCTACGTGAACTTATACTCAATACTATCCTCGGTTGTGAAGGATACTCACGTAAAACCTACGTGAACTTATACTCAATACTATCCTCGGTTGTGAAGGATACTCACGTAAAACCTACGTGAACTTATACTCGATACTATCCTTGGTTGTGAAGGATACTTACGTAAAACCTACGTGAACTTATACTCAATACTATCCTCGGTTGTGAAGGATACTCACGTAAAACCTACGTGAACTTATACTCAATACTGTCCTCGGTTGTGAAGGACACTTACGTAAAGCCTACGTAAACTATGTACGTACTACTGTTCTCGGTTGTGAAGAACACTTATGGTTACAAATAGTCTAGTGTATATGCAACATGGGAAGCCCCCACTAATAGAACATACGATCGGCCTAGTAGCGCCACATGTTACGAAACAAACTTACAATTACGAACTTATTTACTGTGAACTCGCTCAACTAGTTGTTGATTCTCTGTTACATGCCTTGCAGGACCTTAGGTACATATGGAGCTTGCACAGGAAGGAGCAGGTCGTTGTGGGATACGGATCGTAGACGATATTTGAACTTATAACTTATTTTGGGTTTTCATTATTATGCTTCCGCTACTTAAACAATGTTTGGTTATGAACATCGGTCATGTCAAGATGAATTACCTTTTCCTACTTTTACACTTAAATACTATGTTTGATATGATTGATGGCTTGATCCTGGTCATGTCACGCCTCCAAGCGGTGGTACTCCGCGGGTGGATTTTGGGGGTGTGACAAACTAAGTGTAACTTAGCTAGATCGATAACACTTTTATAATCAGTTAAGGATGGATAATTGATTCTAGGGTTTAAAGGATAAGGGTTTGTTCTGTTCGTGGGTTTGCTTTGATTAATTCTTGTTGCATGGTTTCTTGCTTTTGGTGCTAAAAGAGAGAGTTGCTGTATTCTTCATGGATGAACGTAAAAAGTCTACTCTATATCCGAAGGATGATCGTGGGAAACCACCCTTACCTTTGGGTATTGCGAGTAGAGTTGGCAACATTGATGGTACAAGGTTTATGGCGCGTAGAGGCACTACGGATAATTCACAGCCGGAAGTCAGGAAGATAATCGTGATTGATGAACTCACTAAGATAACAAAGCCAGTTAGTTTTGAGACATCTGCGGATCAGGAACCAGTAGTGAGTGCTGGAAACAATGATACTGAACCGATTCAGGGAAACCGGGCATCATATGCCTCATGAAAAAATCGATGAACAAAAGGGAAGTTAATTTTAGGCATCTGAATTCGGTGGAAGATAGTCAGGAGGCTGATGTGGCCATACCTCAAGAAGTTGTGCAGAAGGTTCAAGAGAGATTTGAAAATGTAGGGGTATTTCCTGGGTAATCGGCTGCCGTATCCTGTTGTAGAATAGTATGCAAAAAATGTCTGGTCCAGGTATGGGTTTGTTAAGCTGATGATGAACGCGGAGGGGTTTTTCTTTTTCAAATTTGACTCTAAGGAGGGTATGGCTAAGGTTCTGGAGGGTGGACCATGGCTAATTCTAAAGGTTCCTTTGTTTTTAAACGTATGGTCTCCTTCGGAGGTATTGAAGAAAGACGGAATAAAATCAGTTCCAGTTTGGATTAAACTTCATAATGTTCCTCTTTCTATCTATACCGATGATGGTTTAAGCTTGCTAGCTTCGAAGCTTGGTGTTCCAAAGAGGCTAGACAGCTATACGGCGGACATGTGTGCTGAAAATTGGGGTCGAAACAGTTTTGCGAGAGCTATGATTGAAATTAATGCTGATTCAGAGCTGAAGGAACACATTGTGGTAGCTATACCCAAGTTAGACCAGGAAAGGTATGTTATAGAAAAAATTCGAGTAGAGTATGAATGGAAGCCTCAACGATGCTCATTATGCTGTATCTTCGGTCATGATGACCATGCCTGTCCAAAGAACGTTGCGGCTAAACTAAAATAGGTTACAGTTGATGAGGATGGTTTTGTTAGTGACAAGCGGAAGACGGTTAAACCTGGTGGCTTACATAAAAAACAAAAGACAAAATTTCAATATCGACCAATGTTCTCTAAAGCTGACCCGAGTTCATCAGGAACAAAGTCTGATAGTTTACCTGAATCGGAAAATACGGAACCAGCTAGCAATGTGCGGATGACTAACATGTTTCAAACATTGGAAAAATTGGATGGTGATGGAGTAGAAAATCTGAATAAGCTGAATATAAAACCTGATGATCTTAATATAAGAACTGGCAGGATTAATGAGGAGACTGTGGAAGTTACTCCTACTGAAATGTCTCGTTTTATGAGCATGGATTACCGTAAAGATGATTCTGAGGGAGCAAGCACTCCTGGTCAAGGCGTGGTCAATGGGTAGCATCATGGTATGGAATATTAGGGGCCTGAACCGTCCCCTGAAACAATCTGAGGTTCGGTTATTAGTGGCTGAAAATAAAATTAATGTTTGTGCTTTGCTTGAGTCTCATGTGGACGTCTCTAAACTAGCTAAGGTTTGTAAGAATGTTTTCCATAACTGGAGTTGGGCTTCTAATGGTGGGTTGTGTGAAAAAGGTACTAGGATTATATTGGGTTGGAATGAAGCGATGGTAGATCTAATGGTTTTAGCACAATCAGATCAAGTTATTCATGTTCAGATCCAAACAAAAAATGATAAGAAGGCTTTCTTTTGTTCTTTTGTTTATGCCAAGAATGCTTACCAAGATAGGAGGCAGTTATGGGATAATTTGTGTATGCATAAGGGTTTCTGTCGTGACAAACCTTGGTCTATAATGGGTGATTTCAATGAAATTCTGCATGTCGAAGACTCTCTCTATGGGCCGTCTAGGACTTCCATTGGCACTCGTGAATTTAATGAGTGTATTAAATTCATAGAGTTGATTGATTTGAAGGGGCATGGTCTTCATTTTACATGGAACCAGAAGCCTAAGGATGGGGTGGGTTTGTTAAAGAAGATCGATCGGGTGATGGGGAACATAAATTTTCTAGATTTATTTCCAGACGCTTTTGTGTTGTATCACCCTTTCCGTGTTTCGGATCACACTCCGTGCATCCTGAAGCTTTCTAGTCATGTTGACAAGAAACATAAGCCTTTCAAGTTCCCGAATTTTTTAACTACTAAACCTGAATTTCGGATGTATGTAGAGCAGGAGTGGATGAAGAAGGTTGATGGTGTTATGATGTTTTCGGTCATGAAAAGACTAAAAAACTTGAAGCCGCATTTAAGAAAATTGTTGTTTCTTCAAGGGAATCTACATAAAAAGTTGTCGGAGCTTCGTATTAAACTGGATAATATACATAATCTGATAGATCAGGACCCGTTGAATGCTTCTCTTCGGCAACAGGAAACCCTTTGTCTCAATGAGTTCCAATCGGCTGCTTATGATGAGGAATGTTATCTTAAACAAAAGTCCAAAGTTGAATGGCTTTGTGCGGGGGATTCTAATACTAATTTCTTTCATAATGTGGTGAAAAGTCGGAATGCTAGAGGGAAGATACATAGCATAACGGATACTACTGGTACAAGATATGAAGGAGACGGTATTATGGCTGCTTTAGTCGATCATTATGCGATTTTCCTGGGCACCGAACATCGGGTAGATAGGCTGGATTGGGTCAATCTTCCTCTTAATTCTCTTGATGCAAGTGCTAGAGATCACATGGTTCGACAAGTTACTCGAGAGGAAATCAAGAATGCGATGTTTAGCATTGGTGAAAATAAGGCGCCTGGTCTAGATGGGTATACGTCAGCGTTTTTCAAACAGGCTTGGGATATAGTAGGTAATGATGTTACGAATGCCATTTTGGATTTCTTTCAAAATGGTCAACTTCTGAAGCAAATAAATCATACTATCCTGGCTCTAGTTCCAAAGAAAGATACTCCAGATTCGGTTCTGGATTACCGGCCTATATCCTGTTGCAACGTTTTGTATAAATGCATTAGCAAAATCATAACAGACAGGATTAAAGACAGTCTGATGTCTCTAATTAGTATCAATCAGTCTGCGTTTGTGCCCGGGAGAAGGATTTCTGACAATATTCTTTTGACACAAGAACTCATGCACAACTATCATCTTCACAGAGGCCCATCTAGATGTGCGTTTAAAATTGATATTCAGAAGGCATATGACACTGTTAGCTGGTCTTTTTTGGAGGATGCTCTCAAACATTTTGGATTTCATCAGAAAATGGTGGCGTGGATAATGACATGTGTGTCGACTGCTTCTTATTCTTTTTTTGGGTAAAGGTTTCACCCTGGTAAATTTTATATCACAACAAAACCAACGGAAAACAAGTGGAGGGCAAGAGCGCCCACCAATTCATATGCCCGACATGCCGGGAATATGTTCAACCAATAATAAAAAAACTCACTACCAGACAAACGAACCACACAAACACAACAAAACCAGATTAGACTCTTGCCATAGCTAATCTGAACTAAATACTAGACTAAACTCTTTAGCCGATTTCTTCATAGATAACAAGCCCTTTAGGCAGCTTCCAATCTCTAAGAATCTTGTCTACTTGTCTCGAATCCTTGAACTTCAATGTCACCAGCTTCAATCGAACTGAGGCATTAACAGCATCAGCAACTTGTCTAGTTGACCGTTGAGAATTCCCGAACAACCTTGAGTTTCTCTCTTGCCATACTTGGTAAACGGTTGCAACTACCAGAATCCTTCCAATCACATGCTTCGCCAATTTTGAACCCGATGTGTTAACAAGATGCTGAAAAATATCCTCCCATTTATTCGATAGATGTTTCATTGCTCCGAGAGGTTTAACCACCATCCAAACTTGTGTCGAAAACGAACATTCAAAGAATAAGTGAGGATGAGAATCCATACCATGCTGGCAAAGAGGACAGCACATCAGCCGAAGATTAACGGCTCCACCAACCTCCCATTGTTTCAACCTATCTTGAGTCTTTAGCTTATTCCCAATCACTAACCACATAAGAAACGCATGGTGCGGGAAACACTGAGAGAACCAAACAGCTTTGTGCCAATTCACGCTTGGGCCACTCGATCGGATCGTATCCCAAACATTCTTGGATGAGTAGTTTGTTTCCTTACCATTACCATCAATCCATGTAATACTATCATTCTTATTTAGCGTTAATTGAGGGGCCTGTATATTTAATAGTACCGGGTACATGTCATTCCAAGCTTCCGGCCATACCCATCGCCCATCACTCACCACTTCCGCTAGCTTTGAGTTAATGTGAAATCCCGCTTGCTGAATCATTCTCGGTGTAATAGTTTTACCAATAGGATCAGCATGAGACCATTTATCATACCAAGCAGATGTCGCCATACCATCCCCTATCTTTGACCACATATGATCACGAATAATCGGTCTAAGATTTAGAATTTTCCTCCACCCCCATGTATTACCTTGCTTAATAGGAACATCCCAAAAACATCTCTGTTTCAGCTTGTATGTGTGAATCCATTTGACCCAAAGTGACTCTCTATTAGTTAAAAGGCTCCAAACATGAAACGTCATTAACGCCTTATTAACATCATCAATACGTTTGATCCCCAAACCTCCTTCTTCCCTAGGCCGACATATAGATTTCCACGCTACTTTGGCTTTGCCTTTCCCTACTGAACCAGTTTTCCATAAAAAATCTCTCATTTTTCTTTCAAGTTCCTTTGAAATACGTTTAGGGAGGATGAAAACTGAAGCCCAGTAAACATAAAAAATCTCTCATTTTTCTTTCAAGTTCCTTTGAAATACGACTGCTTCTTATTCTTTAAATATTAATGGTGATCTGCATGGATATTTTAGTGGTAAGCGTGGCCTTAGACAGGGAGACCCAATGTCTCCATATCTTTTTACTCTCATCATGGAAGTCTTCTCTTCTATGCTTCAAAGAGTGGCTCAAGCTAGTTCGTTCAAGTATCATGCCCATTGTGCTAAACAAAAGATAATCAACCTCTCGTTCGCTGATGATATGTTCATCTTTGTGCATGGTGATGTCGGTTCTATTCGGAAAGTCAACGGAGTGTTACAAAGTTTTACTGCTGTTTCAGGTCTTGTTCCTAGCCCGTCAAAGAGCACAATTTTCTTTGGGAATGTTCCTATTCAGGTTAGATAGGAGATCCTTCAAGTTATGCCGTTTCAAGAGGGGAGTTTGCCTGTTCGCTACTTGGGGGTGCCCCTTATTTCGTCCAGGTTGAAGTCTAGTGATTGCAATATGTTGGTGGAGCGTATGGATAAGAGAATTGACAACTGGATGACTAAATCTCTCTCGTTTGCTGGCCGCCTTCAGTTAATAAACTCAGTTCTCTCATCGTTGCATATATATTGGGCTGCTGTCTTTATTATCCCATCTCGTATTATAAAGGAGCTTGAGAAAAGAATGAGGCGTTTCTTATGGAATGCAGGTTCTCAAGGCAAAGTTCATGCTAAAGTTTCATGGAAAGAGGTTTGTTTACCTAAGGAGGAAGGAGGGTTGGGCATAAAAAATATTTCTGATATGAATAAGGCTCTCATGGCAAAGCACATTTGGAGTATTGTTAGTAACAGACGCTCTTTATGGGTTAAATGGATTAATTCCCACAAGTTAAAAGGTAGAACCTTATGGGATATTCCTAGCCGGGGAAGCTTAAGTTGGGGATGGCGGAAAATCATGTCCATTCGCAGCATTGTCTGGCCTTTTATATGGAAAAAGATTAGAAGTGGAGTTCAAACGAACGCATGGAGCGACAACTGGTGTCAATAAAGCCCTTTAAACTCGTTTATATCTCCTCGGGTTATTGCTAATGCAGGTTTTTCTCTTCAATCCTCTATGAGTGCTCTTGTTGATGATCACGGCCAATGGAGGTGGCCGCAAGCTTGGCTTGATCTTTTCCCGGTTTTAAACAATATTGAAATTCCAAGTTTCGAACATTACATGGAAGACACTTTGATATGGAAAGATTTGGAGGGTAAACCTTGCCAGTTCGGTTCAAGAGAAGTATGGGATTCTATACGAGATCGTAATCCTATTGTTAATTGGGCAAATCTGATCTGGTTCGCTCAATGCATTCCTCGCCATTCTTTTCACATGTGGCTCGTCATTAAAAATAAGTTGAGAACACAGGACCGATTGCAGGCTTGGGAAGTAGGAAGTGAAACAAATCTTCGGTTGTTATGTTATCCGCTTTGCAAGTATGATCGTGACTCAAGGGACCATTTGTTTTTCCAATGTTCATTTGCATCTCAAGTGTGGAAAAATGTTAAGTCTATGGTTGATATGAGTAATGTAAATGATACATGGGAGTCCGTTATGGATTGGTTGATTCATCATGCTAACACAAGGAAGATAGACCACATTTTGTGCAAAATGGTAGTTGCTGCTACAACTTATTTCATTTGGCAGGAAAGAAATGCTCGTCTTTTTACACTGAATCAAAGCAGTGTTTCTATGGTGACTGAAAGAATTGTGAACATAATTAGATTACGTGTGATGGGATTCAAGTCTGCTGGGAATGCGAACCATACAAGGACGATGAGGAGGTGGAAGATTACTATGCTTGAAGAAGACACAGGCGCGGGCTAGATGATTTGAGTCGATCTTGTGTAGTCTTGGCTTTGTTTGTTTCTTGGTTGTCTTAGTTTTTATGTCTCTTTCGTTGGTTGTGTTTTTTTTTCTGGTTGTCCTAGTCTTGGTATGCCAAGTCTAGCTTTGTGTATCCTATCTGATACACTTGTGGTATTCTTTGATTATTTATAAAATTCACCGGGGTAACCCTTTACCCAAAAAAAAACTATTCTACTCAAGTTTGGATCAAGGTTCGTGGCAAGGGGGGTATGAATACTGTTCCTCCAGAATGGGAAGCTATTGTAGACTGGTTAGCGCCTCGTGCAAATTCAAAATCAGCGATTAATTTCATCAGTCGGCTTATAGTAGCAGCTGCGATCTATTTTGTTTGGCAGGAACGTAATGCCAGAATATTCAAGAACCAGACGAGACCTCCAGACGTTCTGAGTGACTTAATCTTGCAGACGATCCGTTATAAGCTAATGGGGGTTAAGTTTAAGGAGAGCACTAATATTCAAGCTGGTTGGACGATGATGGCGGCTGATTAAGTTTGTTTTGTTTTTTCTAGATTATAGTCTAGTTGGTTTGTTTTGATGTTTTTGGCTTTCGTTTTTGTTGTCCGGGCTTACTCTCATGGGGATGTCCCATGTTTGAACTAGTGTGGGCTTTCCACACTACTTGTTTTATTTGGTTTGTTGATATATAGAATCACCGGGGTAACCCTTTTACCCAAAAAAAAGAGGATATAACCGTAAGAAGGAATATAAATAAAAACTTGAGGCTGGTTGAGTGAAATACGGCATGAAACCAATACTAGAAGAGTAAGGAGGAAGCATTAGAAGAAAGGGTTCCTCCCTCATAGCACAGTCCTATGGCTTCTTAGAGAAGGGTAAAGGCACTCATAGCAAGATTCAAAACTGCAAACAGAAGACTCTAATCACTGGAAGGAAGCTAGGCAGAAGCCATTCAAAGCTTCGAGTTACCTCAGCTTGAGAGCGCTAGATAGAAGGAGTTATAATGCATTCGATCCCCTATATAGATCCTGACGAGAAGACGAAAAGATGCATCGTCTTATCATATGTTCTGCCTTTTGCATCTTCCTTGAAGGCTATAGCAGACGAAGATGGAAGACGTTGATCTAGTTATCTTTTTATCTATCATCTTTCTAAAGATAGATAAGCAAGGTTTTTCTCACTACTGGCAAGAAGCCTTAAGAGAAGAAGCTCTTTCTAGTGGAAGAGGCTGGGCAAGCACATCAAAGGGCCAGGTTTTTAGTAGTTCAGGGTTGCCGAGAGCCCCAGCATAGAACTTTTATCTGACTAGGAGCAGCTAAGCCCCTACCTATATAGTCAAGAGGGATGGAGCCTCGAAAGAAGTAAGGCTAGTCGATTTCCAAGATTTTAGTAGCTCAGGTAAGGTTCCCGGGATCGGAGTGGGTCTATTAGCACAGGGACAGACCTGTTAGAAGAATCCCTACGGCATCCTTAAGAGGCTCAAAGATCTTGGAAAAAGAACGAGTGAGGACGTGTCCAATCTGAACCAAGCTCAAAGCTAAAAAATAATAAGGAAACACACTCTTTATCGGAACAAGGAAGAACTGTTGACGTAAAACCCGCTTTTCCGCTCTTTCCCTCTCTTCTTTGCGACAAGCTTCGGAACCTAAGTCAGAGACATGAGATCTCATTGCTAGTGTTCTTAGATAGTAGGGACCTGCTTGTGCCAATAGCAAAAAACCAGATCGTTGCCCGAACTACCCTTCTCAATGCCTGTTTTCTTACTTTCATTTCTGTTGTAAATAGTAGTCAATGGCTCGCTCAAAGGAAAATCTAACAAGCTAATGTTTGCATTCGGGCGAGTGCATAGCCATCGATCTCGAGTGATCCCAGTCTATGATCTAGAGTCCCTAAGAAATTACGGTAAGATGTGAATGATGCTTTTCTTTTGACTTTCCCTAGGATGAAGCTAGAGTTGTCAAAGTCCATAGTCGACAAAGAAAGAATGATTTAGTTCCGATTCCCTGTCTTCATCTTTTCTAGAAAAAGGCTTCCATTTCTCTACTAGAGTACAAGATCAATTCAAAGAGGACTAGATTGACCCTGAGAAAGTAGATTTTTTTGGTAGAATGCTAAACTGAGAAGGCTAAGTGCAATGAATTGCGGAGAAAGCTCTTTTTTTCCCTTAACTTAGTATAAGTAAGGGGCTGTTTGGTAGCCTCTTAATCCATTCAGAGGCTGCCTCTTAATGAAATCATTTGTGGCCCTTATGTCTGAATGAATAAGAGGTAACCTTATGTCTGACTGAATAAGAGGTAACATCTGAATGGTAAACCATCACATGTCACATTCTTCTACATTATCTTTGTTAAACTCTTAAATGATTTCATTAAGAGGTAGCCTCTTAATGTCATTCAGATGCTACCAAACAGCCCCTAAGAAAGACAATCCGATTTCCTATGCCGAAAGATCGATCTGGTTTAGCGCTTTTCATTTTTCTTTTTTTGGTATTGATCCTGGCTCAGAAGGAAGACCAGAAAGGTGTACCGGTGGAGCACTTTACCTTATTATAGATTATAGAAAATAAAAAAAGAAAGAATTCCCCCTCCCTTATGCTATCTGGATCTATGGTAATGAAATCATTTATCTTCTTATCGCAGAAAGATTGAATGTCATTTGTGATTAGCAGTCAAATGGAATGAGCATAATCAGAAATATGGTTTGTGGCTCACTTCTTACCTCTTCTAATCGTTGATATTGAAACGCAAAGGTCTAAGCTAGTAAGTAGCCCATTTTTCTTTTTCATAGCACTGTAGTTGCATAAGCAGTCAAGTTCAGGGGACGGAGTTCAAGGCGAGTAGTCTCTGGAAGTAGGTTCATCCCCCTCTTGGTTGGCGATGGCCAGGTCTTTTGGAATAAATGACTTGCGATAGTCTAGCTAGCGAAGTAGGGTAGGATAGCAAACGAAGCGATAAGGAACGGAGTCTGTAGCTGCCCTTCTATCTTTCTTTTAAGAAAAAGAGTGAATCTATAGAGAGCTAATAGAATATATGCTTCTAATACCCGAAGGTGAAATAAGCAAGGCTAAAGTGAGTCTCGTGCGCTAAGCAGGAGTAGGTCTTTGGTCAGTGCGCCCACAAAGTAAGGGAGGTTAAGACTTTTCTTACATAGACGGAAGTTTCACTTCAAGCTAATGCGTAATTAAGAGAGACTTTCACTATGCTAAAGTGCAGTGGGCTAGCTTTAGTTTGCCTGGTCTGGTATCGATGCATGCAATAGGAGTTCTAGTCTTGCTATATGTCTGAGCTTGTTCCCCTCTATACAGTGCAGGTTCGAAGACTAGGCGAAGATCGAAGACTAAACATGAATCATCTATTCCTTTGACCATTCGTTTTGAGTCTCCAATTCTTTTAGAAATGCTAACGAGGTTCAATGATGCCGACAAAGGGAACCAGCTGAAAGGTTATCAAAGGCAGGCGCGTAACATAGGCAGACTCATAGGAGAAGGCTGTGCGCGTAAATCCCAACTAGAGAGCTCCTTTTCATTCGATTTCTATACTATAAAGGGCGGCTACTCGACCTATTTGGAAGAGCTACTCTAAAGCCTATTCTGTTACTTTTTAGCCGATTTCAGTTTCAAAGAACACTTTTCTCAGGCCAAGACCGTAGGAATAAAAAATCCACTTCTCATTCAGGAGCGGGAAACTCAATAGCATTTAAAACCGTCAGGATTAGAACGGATAGAACGGTAACCGAAGGAGTCCATTTATTTTCCTTCGCCTTTCTTTCATTTCATTATAAAGTCCCTTTTTTTGTTACCCGGCTTTGATGAGATAGGATCGGTAAAAGGTCTGACTCTATGGTAGCCACCTTGAAACAATTTCCCTTAATGAGCTACGAATCAAATAAGGTTACGGGCTTCCTGCCCTAAGAGTGGGTATTCGCAATCACGAAAGTACACTCCTGTTGTCTGCTAATCAATCCGAGACAACAACAACAAAGCGAAAGACTACATTTTAGAGAGTATTAGAGGTTATTGGTGCCGGCCCCTGACCAAAAAAGACTATTTCGATTGTTTTTACAATTCGATGACATATTTCCCCTAGAAAGTATACAGCAAGTTCTTTCTGTGAAAAAAGAAAAAATCAACGTATGGCAGAATTAGATCCTGATCCTTTTTGGACCGAGCAAAGCAAAGAGACTGAAAGTAGATAGGAGTACAAGGGCATTTCAAACGAAAGGTGCATTTCTTCAGTTAATAGAAGAAAGAGTGCAGCCCGGCGCTACGGCTTAGTTAGGGGGCTAAGAGCCATGGCTGACTTATAAGGAGAGTCTACGTTAAGCAGAGAGTCCACGGCACCTAAGCTATTCACATATTAGGATTGGTTAGTAGTCTTTGATTATGTGACTAGGGAAGTGAGACCATAGCCCTAAGCTCTTCTTTAATAGCTTATAGTGACCTGAACAGGGAAAGAGAATGAAAGATTGATCTCCTATTGTAAGCAAGACCCTAATCTAAAGCCAGAATCAAAGGCAATGCCACGGGGAAGTGAAAGGTGGCATGAAAGTAGAATCAGATTCTCCGAAGCAGACTGGCTTGAATTCATGTCATGCTTGAAGACTGCTTGAAAGCTAATCCTGCCTTCCTTCTTGCTTGACTGACTTTCAGAAAAAAAAAAAAACAATTCCA